>OX465478.1:21677180-22287691 GCA_950022335.1 Eurois occulta
TGCATCTGAGGCAAGTGCTCGTTCTTTAGCCATATTTAATAAAACTAAATCTGCCTTGTGACGATCTATTAGGTTTGAAGACTTATGATAGGCTATGTCGTGTTGTTTGCAATATTCGTCTAATTTATTAACACCTTTATCTCCACGTGTAAGCCTTTTAATTAATTTAGTGCCAGGCCCACAATAATTGTATCCAGGTAAATGTAATCCAAATGGTAAATGATTTATAATCCAATTGAGAAGACTACTCTCTTCAATACACACCATAAGACTGATACATTTTAGACAGAACACTTAATAAATATTCGATTTATCAATCCAACTGTTTTCAGAAGAAGACAAGCCTAACCATTTTACTAAAACTCTGTCTCCTTTTCTTTTAAGAACTTTCTCAACAAGATATAAATTAGGATTTTTCGTCTTTTGAAGCTCTTGTTCATAAAATGCACCTAAAATGGGTTGACCTCTGATTGTATCTTCTATTAAGTAGGTAATAGGATTTGTATTTTGTATCTTTCGAATTTTAAATATTTCTGTAGACCAGTTGGGAGTGTAACCTTTTTCAAATATTCCTTTGTACTTACTGATACGCACATAATCACCAATTTTATATTTGCTTCTAATATTCTGATTTTTTACCAATCTTGAATATCTCTCTAATATACGTTTTTTGTTAATGTTATTCACATTAGCGGGAACTTCATCAATTGTCCGATGATAAGTGTGATTGTATTTGTTAATAACATTATTAAGCATGCTGTCTATCCAATTGTAGCTGCCTCTTAAACTGAATTCCTTATAGACTTTCGATTTCAATGTTCTGATAAATCGCTCAACTATTGAAGCCTTTTTTGTTGAGAAGGTTGAATAATGATTAATGTGATAAGTTTGCATAAGCTTTTGAAACTGATTATTGTAAAATTCTGTTCCTTTATCCGTTTGTAGATTTTTAGGAACACGCCCTTTATTCAATAATTTCTTAAAAGAGTTACATATATTATCTTTGGTTTTACTTTTTAGAGGAAAAGTCCAAGCATATTTTGAGAATGTGTCAATAATAGCAAGAATAAATCTGTAATTTTTATTTTGCTTTGAAATTGATTGCATATCGATTAAGTCTGCTTGCCACAGGTCATCTATATCTTTCATGATAACACATCTGCGTGGAAAGTTCACCCTCGCATTTTTATGAATTTCGTTTACCACGTCGGTTTTGCTCATGTTCACAATTCAGTGCATTTGTTATGAATCCGTCTATAATACTGAATGAAAATTTTATGGTGGTGAGTATTTATTCTTTAATTATGCCAGCTTCTTTTAATTCTTCAACAATCGACAATATTTCATTATCATGATTTGTGTTGCCAGCATCTCTGGAAGCAACTAATAGTTTCAATCTCTCAACGAGTTCGTTAGGGTCATCCCAATATACCAAGTCAGTGTTATTTTTGTATTTCTTTAGAGTTGGTAAGCTTCCTCCAGTGTGAAAATTTTCATTTAATGATTCGGAAAATAATGGTTTGATTACTTCACGATATTTTATTCCCTTATCGCCTCTTATTTGTCCACCAGGATTAAAATCTCTCTTATGAGCATTTGTATAATGCAGCATGTCTTTGTAGACAAGTCTATCTTTGCTTGATATTAATTTTAAATCAGGCTTTCTTCGAAGTAAAAGTTCCTTCAAGCCAGGAGTTAAATTATAGGATTTGTCACCAACTTTAATTAAAATGACACTGTCGTCATTCAAACTATCGATTTTAGAAAATGAGACTACAGAATTACCCATTAGCAATGTTTTGTTTACACTTCTTATTCCAAACGGTATATTTACACCGTCATAAATATCATGGATATCACGACCCTCTAGTGACATTTCTAAATCATCTAATATTTCTTTTGTAGGAGACTTTTTAAGTACTGGTGCAGACTTTAGTTTTAGATCGTAGCAGTCTTCAAACTTTGAAGATGAACTAGTATTAATGTCATCCAATTCAATGTCGTCAGGATTCGAGAGTGGTAAATGTTCTAAATGCTTTATTTTTTCCTTTGACATATTCGAATCGACTAGTGCATTAAGGGGTTCCGTGACGGTTTTTAGCATTTTATCAAGTGACAAGTTCATAAAGTGTTCCTGGTTCTTCATTTGTTTTATTTTATTCTTTATGGATTCCACAGACTTCATTAATTCTATTTTAATATTCTTTTCCATGTCGTATTGTGACAAGTGTATTCACCCAAAGAAAATATACTACTAAGTTATATTTTTGTCTGTTATTGGTTTATATAATTACACATTATTTGCTCAAAATTTAAAAAAGCTATCTAAATTCTGTCTGTACCTTCCATTGCTTAAAGACGAGTCTTTGCAAATACTAACAAAGTTATATGGCTCTCTCCAAACTGTATTACAAATCTTCTTGAATTGATTCCAGGACATATCAGAACTAACATGCTCTTCATAAATATGTTTCAAGTTTACATCGTCTTGCTTAAATATTATGAGAAAGTTTGCATTATCACGCAGCAACTGTTTTGGAATTTTAGAGTATGTTTGACATAAATAAAAGCAATCAATATGTTTATGTCTACCCATAGAGAAGTAATTACGAATGTTTATTTGATTTTCACATGCCACATCATCGAAAATAAATACAGAATTAGTTAGTGCTTCATCCGGGGGTATGACTTCTTTATTATCATTAAATTCATGAAACTTAACTTGATGCACTCTCTTTATAACTTCTCGTAAGAAGTTGTATTTTGGTTGAAAGTTAGTTTTCGAGTACAGGTAAAGATTTTGAAATTTTAGACCATTCTCATGTAACAATAAACTAAGCACAACGTTTGTTTTTCCACAATTCGAGGGACCACATATAATACAACGAATCGTATTTGGTAACAGAACGCTATGCCTAATGTGGTTATCAGAGTCACCAAGATTTATATGATTAACATTAAGTGATGTGTGTTGTTTGATCAACTTCATTTTGTCTAATAATTCAATTTCACTCAAACATAGATATATAAAGCATAAGTATAATAAAAACAAATGATTTAGTTGTCATGTCAAATGTAAAGCGAAATGTATACCTTCTTAAAGTGCTTAAACATTTTTAAGTTTATGTCTGCTGTAAATAATAATAAGTTAGTGTGGTATTGCTCGGTGATCATAATGCTTTATTAAAAATGAAGAAGACTGTAAGCCCATAACAAGAAAAAAAACAAAACATGCGTCAGTTATTCAATATTTTATTTAGATATTACAAATTTAAAAACGACAATCAACACTACCACTCACTAAATTAATAATGTATGGCATACTTATACTAATTATAAACAAAGGTTATCATAATAATATTTCAGTTTATTAATATAAACATTGTTATTTATAATGATGTATAAATTAGTTCTCAAAATAAAGTTTCATAGTGACCTAAAGGTAAAGTTTCAATAAGGTTCGTGAGTATTTGCCTCTTATCATCATTTCTATTTAATACTACTTTATGAACTTCTTGAGAGTAGACTACATGCTTGAGTGATTTAATTATATTCATTTTACATTTGAAATTGACATTATTTGTTAAAGCTTTACTATAGTGAGATAATTTTAATCGATTAGTAACAGCTTTAGATATTCCTTTTGCTTTTGCGATGCGAGTTTTTGAAGTTTTTATACAATATAGTTTAGCTCTCAGTCCCACAAATTCGCTTATGATGTCACCCCCGAGTTCATCTTTAAATAGTCCTGGAATTTTAGTATTTACTCTTGGTATGCTGTAACAATTATCAGGCTGGAAATTACTTGTATCAAATTTTGCAATATCATTTTTTATGTCTTCATAAAAATCTTCTGTATTTATAAAATAATAAAGAAGGCTGTCTGTGTCTGTATAACACAGTCTTGCGCGATTGTTATATTTATTTTTAATAAAGTTGTAGTGGAATTTATACAAATGTTCTTTTGCGAATTCTAGAACTGTAAACCCAATGTAGATAGGGCGATCTAAGATAATTTTTTCAGGAGTTAATTGAATAGCAACAAAATTTTCAGAAAAGATCGCTATACTCTCTCTGGGTAGTCTCGGGGTAGCAGACTTTGTACTCGTCGTACATGGTATGGGTGAAACTCGTTCTTTTTTAAAATACGATGTGCAGTACTTTTGGGGACTCCTATGCTCTGTTCAATTCCACGTACTGAGATACTTCTGTCTTCTTCAACTGCTTGCAAGACTTCGGCTTCGTAGGGCATAACGGGTCTTCCCTCGCTAACCATTTGGCTAGGAAATCGACCCTCTGATAATGACCGATGCACATTAATAAATACTCGATGATCGGGATGACGCTCAGCATTCGGGTATCTCTCATGATACACTCTTGCTGCAGCATTGGCGTTGCATAAGCATTCTCCATAAATGAGATGCATGTTGGCGTATTCCTGTGCGGTGTATCGAGATGGCATGATAAAACACTACACAAACACGGGGTTGCGATTAAAACAAGTCCGGGGTTGTCAGAAACGGTGCAGATAAATCCAAATCACAATGCAAATCAAGTCCAATAAACAAAGCCACAGTTGTAAGTACGAAGTCAATACGAATACAAAAAGATGTGCAGTCAACGAAAGAGCGTAACGTACTGCAGTATTGCACAATTTGCCGATGCATCCCTGTTTAGCCAGAGTAGCGTCTCTATCTGTTTCACTCACACATATGAAATGATGTGTCAATCCGTCTCCCTCTTAGTTAGATAAAAGTAGCGTCACTATCTATCTCGCTCCCACTTGTCAAAGTAGCGTCACCTCACATTAGTTAAAATGAATCTTTCTCGCTCACACTAGTCAAAATAACGTCACTCTTCGTCTCAATCGAACTTTTATGAAATACGGCTTCATAAAAAAAAAATGTTTTTTCTCAATTAAGAAGTAGCAATTAGTATGTGTTATACCATTTTGGAATCCTGACTAAACGCGCCATCTTTTAAAGTTACTTGCCAAAATAGTGTAGTAGATTTTTTTTTCAGTACAGTCGGTTAAATTTGGGTGATGTCATTATTTTGAATTCAATATTGGGCAAAAATCTAACATTTAATTTAAAACTGAGGCAGTTACGTTTTAACTTTTAACTGTAATTTACAGAAGGGTTATTCATGGTTAGATCACAGAGAAAAAAACTACCGAAATGTTAATAATGTAGTCACAGGACTTGAAAAATCATCACAGGGTGTCACTTTTTGAGATTTATTTTTGAATGCTTATAATTCGAAAAGTACATGACCAAGATTTTTTTTTATATTTTTCTAATAGCTGTCACGACTTGGCCTATTGCCCGTTTTCGGCTTGACGTTGATTTCTGGGACACGTTGTATACAATTTCATATTTTGTGTTAAATGATTTAAGCTGAAGTTCATCAGATTTCGGAAGAATGAAATAAGCAAAAAGCTCAAAGTTTAATTTAACACAGTTATGTTTTATCAAACAATCATTAATTAGTCTTATGACCTTATCCTGGTTATCAATTAGGAATTCCTCAGGCGTTAGGTATTCCATTGATGGATTCAGTTTGTAACTTATTATTCTCTTTTTAAAAGCCGTGGCTATTATATCAATATTTTCAATTTCAGTTTTTTGTATACAATTAGATTTATGCAAATTCGTTCTCAAATGATACTGATATTCAGTTTTAGGTATTTCAATGTGACATTTTTGACATTGTATTATTATATCGTTTTTATTTTTTCTGATTCCGGGTCTAGGTGTAACTGTAAGAAAAAAAAAAAAAACAATGAACATTAAATCAAATTTTATGTAATATAAAGTATTTAATTTCCATAAACGATTACATTACATTACACGATTAATATCTTAAATCTATTTATTCTTATTGATTACAAAAGAATATTTATAAACACATTATAAGTAAAGCAATAGTGTATATCTATAATATTGAAGTCGCGATATGCCTTTTTTATATGTCAATGGTATAAGTGAATAGGCATGTGTTATATTGGGGGGCTACGTTTTAACTGGATAAGTAACTACGTAATACATTTAATAATAGTTACTTACAAACGTTGGTGGGCACTTAACATATTCTTTACGTGTAGCCATAATAAAATTAGACAAATGTTGCCAAGCATCTGTATTGTCAGAGGTCTGATTTTTAACGGTGACAATTGCTTGGCGCCATCTATTCATTGGCGGAACTTTTTCTATTTCATCGCACCGGTATATTTTTAAATCAATATAGTGCGATCCCGGCTTTTTTTCATAGATTTGACGCGAATGGCCGTTTGCAAGACGTCGAGTTATATATGAAGCTAACGGTGTTTTACCAGTAACTGCAGGGACCTCTTTCTCATCGTCCTCGCTATCGGTTCCAAACAGATCATATACTGTGCACTTCTTCGGAGGGATGGGCTTAATACGGGTTTGATGCGGCTTCTTTAAAGCTGATGGACGCGACGGCGGCGGCACCGGCGACGGCTCGACAGGTGTCGCAGATGTGGACGGCCCGGGCGTCGGACTTGCTCTCGATGGCGACGACCACGACCTTTGTGCCGGCTCCGTCGTGCGAGTTGATGCGTGCTTCCTTTTTCGTCTGTCGTGCTTCTTTTTTGGAACCTGAGGTTCCTCGTCGACGTCGGAGGGAAAAAGAGTCTCGTCGTTTTCGTACGACCTGAAATGGAGAGACACAAATAAATCCTATTAATACAATCACTTTGACATGTCAGGTAGATACACTACTATAATGAATAATTATTTATTGTCTTTCTAGACCTAATATTGAAAAAGGTACATATTTTTAAAACACTGAAGCATGTGATCAATAATTATAATAAGAATAAATATAAATAGAAAAAATACTCTATTTAAAAACAACACTAAATAGAAGAGCAGATTTATCGTTATAGGAATAATAACTCATTGCTCTAATAGGGGAATCGAACCCTTGACACTTAGCTGTTGCTGAAACTACTTACAATACATTGGTAATTTGGTACTACTGCTATAGTAAAAGAAAAGAAATTTATAACTTGAACTACTTACATTTTTTATTCCTTATTTATTGCAGGCTGATTCTCGGTAAGTACTTGCTGTTAATCTGGAGCTCCTGACACTGAAGTGATGCACCTAATTCACTCTCCAGTGTTTAAATAGCCGGGGATCCACGTGACATTTTTCCATATATGTAATGCACGCGTGGTCCTAAAATCCTGACTCAGGACTTCTTCGCCTCAACCTTTGATCTATCTCCTTAAATGAGATTAGAACTTACATTGCAAATTAGACATACTACTTATATGCGATGGTTTTGCTTGCCGAATGTTCTCATTAAAATGTATGAATTAAATTACAATGAACAAACGTACCGCAGAGTTTATACTTATTATCGATATGTATTTATAGTAAACAATAATATAATTGGCGCCGTGATGTTCTGAGGTTTCAATTTCACCATACTATATTTGTCCGGGATATCAACATCTAATTAAAATGACGTACGACTTTGAACTCTATAATTAAAATAAAATTTTCTATAAATTGAGAGAAATTAATTAAAATCGATCATTTAATTTCTGCATATGACTGGATAGAACGTTAATATCGTGAAATATCGGTAAGTGTAATTAATATATTTCTTGATTTAAAAGCGTTAATAGGTGAACCTAATAATAGGTGTCTCGTACACCACTGTCAATATTTCTACATAACACTTTGTTTCAATGATAATTGTTGTTTTCAAAAAGAACATTATAATGAAATATTAATGTAGAATCTTTTTTTTTTCAGGTTTGTAATAAAGTCTGGACATATTATAATTAAATATGTCAATCTCACCATTCTACAGTCCTGTTTCGGATAACATTGTCCAACAATGTAATGTATGTATCTAAGTGACCAGCAATTGAATAAATATTTGGTGCTGTTTAATGATACAAAATCATTCATCAATATCATTTTTTATTTCAGAATTTGATAGATAGCTCTGATCCAGTTCTAAATCCATTTTACTATGCTCAAGACCAAGAAAGCTGGTACGCTGAAGTGACAGCAAAAGCATGTGAAGAGAGTAGACAGCAAGAAATAGAAAAGAAAACATTAAAAAACAAGAAGAAGAAAATAAAGAAACGTAAATCTTTTAAAAACAAATCCTTTATCATGTGTAAAGAGCCCGGGCATGTTCAACGAATAATTAAAATAATTGTACATGATGTGGATGGTAGTCATAACACAGAAGAAATAGACAGTGACCCTGATAATGCGAGCGTGAATATACAATACTTAGTACGAAGTGATTCTGATGAAATCATGAGTGAAACTGAATGTTTAGTTAATAAAATAGTTAAAAAGTTAAGTTCAACTTAATGTAATTGATGTTTAAATATAATCATTGTAAATATTATTTTGCAGTTTATTTCTATGCCATAGAATTTAAATAAATAACCACTGCACGACATATAAATATAAGGCAGCGCGATGGAGCGGTGCGAGCGCATTCCATTTTCGTTAGGCTATCGTGTCGGATGATTAATATTATTATACCGACTGTTGCTCGAATTTCATACGCGTGTCTTTGAATACCTAGTTGAATGGGTGTCATAATTTAACAATGATCAATTAGAATGATTTTAAAATTTTATCTTTTAAAGATAACTGACAACTGTGGGTTATATGATGTAATCTGAAAGTGAATAAATAATACATAAAATTGAATGAATGAAATGATGAATACATGAAATGATGAATGAGTTAAAATTGAGGGTTTCCAGATCTTATCTGATCTGGGAACCCCAATTTTAACCTACTCGCCCTGTACCTAGATACCTTTGCAAAAGTTTTGCCACCACCTTATCTGTGTGGCCTTTCCCTCCTACATCTTGGTCACGTTTACCTTTGTAGACGTGAAATTTGAGGGAAAAGCCTCTCGGTGTGGCCAGCATATACAGTTTGATGCCGTATTTGTGGTACTTGCCTTTGATATATTGGCGGATTCCGCTACGTCCACGGCTTAAACTGATTGATTCGTCAATTGACAATTCTTCGCCGGGATCGTATAATTCCGCCATTCTATTATTAAAATAGTCAATCAAACTGTCCAAATTATGCTGGCCAAACCTTAAATATTAAATATCTAAATATTAACAAAAATACATTTTTTGACATAAATTTGTTTGGGAAAAGATTAAACAAATAATGTTGCCTCCAGTACTCCGAGTATCTGTTCACTTTAACATTTCCCATATGGAATAAAATTCCTAAAAAACGTTAAAAGTTTTTCTACGGTCAATTGTGTCCACCTGCGGATTCTTGCTTGCGGTTCGGTGCATTCTGATAATATTTGACTCGCACACTCGATTTGTGCCTCTGTCGTCCCACTATCTTGTCCCACATTCCAAAGAATTCCTCGTTCGTCCCACTTGAGTTTTAAAGTCACCACTTGTCCCACATTCCTGGCAAATTCAAAGTACAGTTAACAAAAAATATTGTACTATATCTTCCAATAAATTGAAATAATAGTTTTTTCTAATAACATAAAGATATTAAATACTTCCAGTTCTAGGTATGCATCCGCGATGCATGTTTTTAATTTTAATAATTAAAAAATCTATTGCAATTTAGGAAAATCTTTATTATTTAGTATCACAATCAAATCCAAATCACAGTACTATTAATTACACCTATCAATATACACATTTGTATTTATCTTATAGAAGTACCACGTTAAGATAAATATATATATGTATTACACATGTAATATTTATCTGAGATACTTCAACATAATTAGAACTACTTATTTAAAAAAACCTTTATTACGTGACTAATATCACAATCAAATCACAATCACAGTATTTTAATTAACCTCCTATTTATGAAAAAGTGGTATTTTAACAATTAAATTTCCAAAAAATCAACATTTGTATACAACGTGTAACAGAATAAACGCAATTCCTGAAAGTAGTTTGTTCAGAATCGGCTTCTGAATCGATTTCCGTCATCAAAAATAGGTGTTAAATTTTGACGGAAAAATCTTTTAAATGACTTAAATTAGAAACACAGTAACATGACAAATTAATACAATCCTTAATTCAAGGAAATTGAAACCTTAACTCAGAGCAATAAAGGCTACATAAAGGCACGACATTATTTGTATTTCGCTCACAGGTCGTAATACACACACGTAAATAATATCAATGGATTTTACAATTAAGGTAGTGTGCGTCAAATAAAATAGGTAATTTACAGGAATTTCAACTTTATCTCCAATGAGTAAGGCTTGTTTGAATGCACGACCAAACTTAGTGCGGTCATCAGAGTAGCCCTACACAACACCAACACAAACAAATAGGCATTATTACAAAATAAAATTATTGAATTTGAAGAAATTTGGAACTTATTGCAAAGAAATAAAGCATTTGTCGGCAACCTCTTTGACGTTTCTGCGAAATGCCGACATACGCGCCGCCGCTACCGCCGAATAACATGAGTACCTAACATTAAAAAGCTAGTCATCCGCCGGTAGCGACCTAGTGTAGTTGTTCTTCAGTTTACTTCCGTGACATTTTTGATCCCGTGCGCGATGGCTTTCCGGTACACCAACGTACAATACACGGAGATGGTGAGAACCCTGGCTCGCTGTCTTGATAATGTCGCGTTAGCTGGTCGGGAGTTCAATGACCGTTTTGGCTGCAGTGTGAGTGCCAGGACGATGCTGGCTGCAACTCAGCGACTGAGGGACTCGGGAACGTTCCTTCCTAATACGGCTTTGGACAGAGGGACGAATGTGCGGACTACTCGTCTGCAAGAGCGTATTCTCGACCATTTCGACGAACATCCAGAGGACAGCTCGAGAGAAACAGCACCCCAGTTCGACTGCAGTCACATGTACGTGTGGCGAACGTTGCGTGCTGATGGTGAACACCCATACCATCTTCGACCAGCAAGACGGTGCTCCCGCGCATTTCACGTGGACCGTTCGACGGCATCTGGATGCGGAGTATGGCAGTCGCGGAGGACCTGTGCCGTGGCCTCCCAGATCGCCAGACCTAACACCGTTAGACTTTTTTTTGTGGGGTCGCATAAAATCGCTCGTGTACGTCAGTCAATCTACAAGTGTCGAGGAGCTAAAAACAAAAATTCAACAAGCATTTGTGACGGTGAAAAGTGATACTGAAGTGCTTACAAAATTGAAATACAATTTAAGAAAGCGTGCTAATAAGTGCATAGAACAAGGCGGCGGTCATTTTGAAACTTTAATGAAAGTGGATCGCAGAAATAGTGCAAATTAAAGACCTAAGTGTTAAGTGTAAATAGTCCAGTCCTGTAAGTACCTACTTCTTCCTATCAATATCTACGATTGTATTCTAACACTCCCTCGTCTCTGCATATTTTTGTAGTACAAACAATAAACTGGACCTTCCTAAACACAACGAACTTATCAGAGGGATCGCGGGATTCGCGGGGGTGCAATCTTGAAAGATAGGAAGCAGCGGCGCGCGGCGCGGTGCGTAGAGACTAAATTCAAAGCCTGTGAAAGTTTAATAGAAAAAAAAATTACCTACACGGTCAAATCGCTTATCAATATCACATCTAGCTAATGTTCGGTAGGTAATTTAACTATCGTTCATACGGCCAAAGGCCAATGCCTACATTAGAACTAGGCACTCACCGTTGGCGCCGCTAAAATGGAACAAACACACTTAAATGCAAATCCTAATTTTTAGGTCCATGATACACACGTGCACATGAATAATATCAAAACATTTTACATTTGAATTAACTGCCTCCGTGGTCGAGTGGTTTAGGCGTTTGCCTTGTGACCCGGTGGTCGTGGGTTCGATTCCTACGGGAAGCATACTTTGTGAAGTTGTTTCCAGTTTGGTTAGGACATTGCAGGCTTGAATCACCTGATTGTCTGATAAAAAGATGATTCCGTGCCTCGGAAAGCACGTTAAGCCGTTGGTCCCGGCTGTCATTGGTTGATCTTTGGCAGTCGTTACGGATAGTCAGAAGCCAGTAAATCTGACTCCAGTCTTACCATGAAATACCGTGTTACCCAGTTAATGGGTTGTGGAGGTCTGGTAGGCAGCCGCTCTGCGTAAAATACTGGTATTCAGCTAAATCCGGCATGACTGGAAGCCGACCCCAATACAGTTGGGAAAAGGCTAGGCAGATGATTATGATGATTTTACATTTGAATTAGAGCGCGTTTAATAAAACAGTTGATGTAAGAGAATTTAAACCTTCCGTCCAAATAATAAGGCTTATTGAAATGCACGACCGATTTGTATACCGCATGTCTCACTAATTGATTTGTTGAGAAATGTCGAAATAGGTAGTAGACAATTTTCTGGTCCCTACGAGCTTACGTCCTTTGCAAATGTACCTACCGTAAGAATAATGTGAAAGATAGAATGCACAAAACCGGCGACCCTTTGAGATAGCGCACGCGCGCTACCTCCGGGCTGCCGGCCGGCCATATTCAAAGTAGGTAAGTAGGGGCAGCGAAGTTTGCTGTTCGTGATTAAAATCTTGTAAGCACTGATTTTTGTTTCACGTTATTAGCAGTAAACACGCTTATCAGAGGTAGCTAATAATATCGCGAAAGTTACGCATTTGAGATAAATACTTTTTACCCGCGTGTGCCACACGGAGTCCGGGCGCTTCGCCCTTCGTTAGTTTCGTAGTTCGGGTAAAAAGTCGCGGTTGTAAATGCATCCCCGTTAAGTACTAAGCGTAAAGTCTTAGATTCATGTTGATAATTTCACTTGCTAGAAAATTATCAATCATTACACTGTAAACTCAATTAAGTACCTATCAAGTTACCTATTCATTCATAATATCAGTCTGTGACATTTTAGGTACGTAGTAAAATTCGTTCATTGAACTAACGCACATCTAATGCCTAAGCTATGGTCAGCTGGCGGGCGCTCGAATGTGCGTGTCGCGTCGGCTGCTAACATTGCATGAGTGTGTGTGTTGCTGCACATACGTTTTGCGTTTAGTAAGGATAACTATTTTATAAAAAACGACCACGTTTGGTTTAAATTTATTTAATTACGGGTGTTGTTTTAGACTTATAATTTAATATTCTAATTGGGGTGTCTGAGGTATTGCGCTTAATCTGTTACACGTTGTATAAGTAACAGTCAAATAATTATAGACCGTATACACATTTGTATTTACCTATATGTACCTTATAGAAGTACCACGTTATGTTTTTATATATGTTAATGTGGTATTTTAACATAAATTGAAATATTTATATTTAAAAATCTTTATTACGTAACTAATATCACAATCAAATTACAATCACAGTATTTTAATCAACCTACTATTTATGAGAAAGTAGTATTTTCACAATTAAATCTCCAAAAAATCAACATTTTTAAACTTATCATCAATATAGACACATTAATATCATTAATAAACAAAAGGGCTGATTTTTTCCAGGCAATGGCCCAGTGATATAGTGCCATTCAACATTGCCGTTACAGAATCAAATATATATTTGTCATGAGCTATATCATCAGCACGCCGAGGTTTACCTTGGCGAGCTAAAGAAAGAACAGCGTCGTTTTTGATCACATTCAAAAAGCTAATGATGTTCAGCTTTCCCGAATATGTTCTGTTTAATTTAGCGTTACTGCCTTCCACTGGGTTATTTGTTCTGTAGATATCCCCCCAAAAATCCCATTTGCCTCGATAATATTCGTTGTCAAGCCATGCCGATACAAAATAGTCATTGAATTTCTCAATATTGAGAGTTTTCGGACAATCCTCCATTATATATAGCCATCCATCGCATTTAAGTTCAGGTGGTAGCAAAGCTAACGCTGTGCATAGAGCTATATGCTTTTTGAACATTCTCTTTTTATTTAACTTTAACGCCTTTGCTCTCTTCCAAAGTGCTTGACTAAAATGGAAGTAACAGCCTTTGCATATTACATCCGGAAAGATGTTACGGATTGCGTTCATGGCTGCTTTCTCATAATCAGTTCTGAATGAAATTGGATGCCATTCTGGAATTTGCGATTTGATAAGAGCAAACGCAGTCTCATATGTGGACTCTTTTTTGTCCATTAATAAGATGTATATTAAGGGCACGACGTGAATTTTCTCACTTGTGCTGCCAAGGTCACCGTAAATCACATATAATTGTCTGAATGGTTTCACTACACACTTAAATGTACCATCTGCAAGGTAATGTTTCACGTGTTGATGAAGTCCTTTACTATTTACATCAGCGAAAGCTAATATCCTTGTTTTTCTGTACCCATAATCAAATAAAACAAAACTCATGTAACTTACTGGAATTTTTACTTCAAACGGCGTTTTAAATGTAGCTTTCTTTATTTGCTGGGCTTTGTTTCGAGCACTATACAAGCTGTTCTTAACATTCGATAATTCAGGTAATTTTTCTATCTTGTCAGTACTTTTGTCCAATAATTTTTTTATGCTTGAATTGAAGACAGAAGGAATCGATTTTCCTTCAGAAGATTTTGCTTCTTGCTTGCAGCGATGTATTTCTTCTTTGATGTCATTTCTTGCTATGCTGGGCGTACAAATGTCATGACGAAGAATTTTCGTCACATTATTATTTGAAGTCACCATTCCTCCATGACACCTTCTGTTCACACATCTCCAGACGATTGAGCTATTTTTGTTCTCTCGCTTTTTCGTATATTCGTAACCGGCATGTAAAATAATAGGCACACCTCTTTGTGATTCAATAAAGGTTATCTCTTGGGATGTAGAAGCCAGACTGCAGCCAGTCTGAAGATCAGCTCGGGATGATGAAGCCACTGGCTCCATGTTTCAGGATGAAGAAGCCACGGCTCTATATCTGATCACCTGCAAATACAACGTGAATTAGTTCTGTACCTCCTGTAAAAAGGGGTACCAAGTCCAATATACCCTTTTCGTTTTTAAATGAATATAAGAGAGCAAAAAATTAGCTTTCATCTGTCTAAGAAAGGTATTCCGAACGAAACTATGTACAATAGTTTCGTTTCGTAAATACGAATCGTGAATAGCTATAATGATTAAAAATCATAGCTGAAAACCAAATTCAACGTGTTAAATATGGTTTTATCATACATGCTATTGTCAGAACTGAGCCAAATTGAAATGAGACTACACGGGAAGCACCAGCTTTCGAATCAAAAGAGTCATCAAAACTGATTCACCCAGAAAACACTTTGTAGTTGAGAACATCCTCATTTTATGAAGGAGGTTAACTAAATTAAAATGCGACCATATGGGAAGCACCAGCTTTTACATAAAAGAAGATTTATCAAAATTGGTTAACCTAAAAAATACAGTATAACCGAGAACATCCTCTTTTTTTGAAGTTTGTTAAAATGGGTAAACAAAATTAATGTGAATTAGGGCTCAAATCAAATTATTATTTGTTCAAATTTCTAGTTAATGTGAAAAAGGGTTACTCATTTAAAAAAAAATTACTAGACGATTTCGTGAAACAGGGCCATAGATAAAGAACTCCATGACAGGACCTAGGAAACAGAAAAAAAAATATTTTTCAAAATTTTATTTGCGTCTCCTAAAAAGTAGCGATGTACTCTTTTTCACAGGAGGCACAGAGTTAAGTATGCATATAATAAAAGACCATAATCCTTAGACAGCAACTAATATAAAAGTAAATAATTACCACAATAGTGATATAAGTCAAATCATTTATCATGACTTCACAAAATATGAAAAAATCGACATAATTATAATTATTACTTACCCTTTAAAACTTCACAAATATTGAACCTCACTCTATGAATACACCACGCTTAAGGCTGGTTTTATAGTCACGCCGCTAGACGCGCCGTTGGGCAGCGCGCTGTTGAACAGGAACACCGAACGGCGCTGCTCAAGCGCGCGAATTTGAAACGCTACTACTACCCCAATACATATCCGAGCGCGCGTGCTCCGACGGCGCTGCTGAAACGCGTGACTATAAAATCAGCCTAATGTAAACACCTCATATTTAAAATTATCAGATGCACTTTGTAACCGCATTTGCTCCGATTGCGCTGATAACGCAAAGCCACGCCATTGGTCAATTGATTAATACAAAGAAAGCAGAGCGAGAGAGCAAGCTCTAATCCGGTCGCACAAAAATACCGAAGCTATAAACATTCAAAAACTTGTTCTAGGTTAATAATAATAGTAGTGGTCTAAGCAGTGGGGTGCACAGGGTTTGTACTAAGGGTCGGCTATGTGTACTTTATTTATGCCTTCAATCTAAACCTAAAGTTTGATCAGAAAAAAACTGTCATGGTGGCGTAACTTGTAATTTTATAATTTATATTATAGTGGAGTCTCGGATTGAATTAGTTCATCAAATTTTGCGCAACATGTGGTTATTTATCTTTCTGGTCAGTCAGGTTTTTAGGCTGACTGTACAATTAAATCAAATTTAACTCATATGAAAAAAATTTGGGACGAGCCAGGCATACGAATTAGGACGAGCGGGGAATAAAATATTGAAAATTAAGTTTTGGGACGAGCGAGGCATACAAATTGGGACAAGTGGGGAATTTTTTATGTGGGACGAGACTCTGTGGGACGACCGAGGCACAAATCGCACACTCGTATGTGGAATTAACTATTTCCTCCAACAATGCTGGAGAAAACAATAATTAAAAAAAATCATAGGGTGTAGTAACATTGTCTACCCGTACCTCCTCCCGAGATGTGAAAACTGGAAGACGAGGTCAGCGTCGATTCAGCGTCTACTCTTCGCCCTCCGGTTCTTGCGCTGTGCTTTCATCACCCGATTGGGCCAGGCCACAACAGTGCGTTGCGGCGTCGCATCGCAAAAACAACATTGCACAGCTATGCGATGCGATGTCGCAACGCAAAAATTTCATCGGATACGACATCGTACGACAAGACGCTAACCGTCAGTTCAGTTTCTAGTGAGACATGGACCGCACTGCGCGTGTTCTACTTCTGCTTGCGTTAAAGCCTCGGCCAAACCTGCGCGTCAGTAAAGCGGGACGCGGGACGCGATGCGGGAGCGTCTGCAAAGCGAAACTGACGTGCATACCTGCGCGACTGCTGCGGCGCGAATCGCCAACTTCATTAATTGATGAACAATCACTGAAGACGCGCGACTTTATCGGGTGTAACTACTAAATTGTTGTGGTGATGACATCCTGGTACTTAACATCAGAGTCTGACTCTGATGAGGAAGACCTTTTATTGCTTGCTCTTGCGGAACAAACAACACGGTAAGTATTGTATTTAGTGATTGAGTAAGAGCTCACAGACGAGCGACAGTGTGTCGGCGACAGTTCGCGACACTTGTCGGCGACGGTCGCCAACTGTCGCTGACCGTCGCCGACCAGTGTCGCGAACTGTTGCTGACAAACTGTCGCTCGTCTGTAAGAGCCCTAAGCCACAAATTAATGTGTGGCGAAGGCCAGGATCGTCTACGTTACTACTACTACTACTCGTTAAACGTATGGTGTTGTATGCGACCGTTTAAGCCACACACGACGCGCAACGCCCCACGTGTGCATAAACGAGCCCTAGGGGCGTTTGTACAAATAACTTAGGGCACTTTCACATATAAGGCGCAGACAGCGGCTTACTATGTGCCATCAGTAAGCGCACAATACTATTTTGATTAGACCTTTCACACCTAGCGCATAATTGGCAGTTACGCTTGATGTGAAAGCTCTATTCAAAAAAGAGCATGGCGCGCTTAATGACGGCTCATAGTGAGCCGCTGACTGTGCTTTATAATGTGAAAGCGCCCTAAGTATTATCACAAAGTATTCTTATATTTTAACTTAATTATTATTACTTACAGGAAAAGGTTATGGGTACACGATATTAACAAGGAAAGAAAAAAATATGGGGAATACCATACCCTAATGAGAGATTTACGAAACAGCCCACAACGGTTTTTTATCTATTTCAGAATGCCAGAAGCATGTTTCGATGAAATTTTAGAATTGATTAAAGAAGACATAACAAAACAAGATACAAAATACCGCGAAGCTATTTCTGCAGAGGAACGGTTAGCAATAACTTTAAGGTTAGTACTTTAAAGTAGTAAGGTTAGTTTACTTAAAATGGAGCGAAATGGATGATACACAGTGTCCAAACAAAATTTACGATTACATAAAAAATAAATTTCATAAATGTTACGAGGAATCAAAGTATACCAGAAAAATTAATAAAAATAGTAAAAGAAATAAACAACCTTGGATAAATAATAAAATTAATAACATGTGTAAAAAAAAAGACCAATTATTTTTAAAATGGAAAAATGATTCAACGAATAAAATACTGCGATTGGAATATAATAATATAAGAAACAGAACTCATAAAATTATTGAAAAATCTAGAAATAATCATTATTTAGAAGAAATAAATAATAACAAAACGAACCCTAAAAAGCTATGGCAAATACTAAATAATCTGTCAGGCCGCAATAAAAAGTCGGTCGACGAAACCATTCTGAGAGCCTTCAAAAACAATAACTTGGAAACAAAATCAATAGCTGACAAGTTTGCCATAGAATTTAGAAATAGTGTCAAAAAGATATTGCCCAAGTGTAACCGCCGTCTATTGAACGAATCAGAATATACGTTTCCTCATAACACATCCATGTACTTCAGGAAAGCTACAAATAACAGTGTGAGTAAAATAATTAGAAACCTTAATACAAATAAAGCCCCTGGAGTAGATAACATTAGGTGTATTGACATAAAATCCATTTGTGACAAGATGACAGGCGTTATTGTCAAATTGATCAATACTAGTGTCAGACAAGGCAAATACCCGGATGTATTGAAAACTGGTGTAGTCCGCCCAATACATAAAAAAGGCAGTTTTTCTGACTATGGAAATTATAGACCGATCACTATTCTACCCGTTATCGACAAAATAGTAGAAAAATATGTCTGTAACCAGATACAAGACTTCTATGTAAAAAATGACGTGATATCCAGCACACAATACGGTTTTCAACCCAATAAGTCTACCTCACAGTTATTATCTAAATTCACGGATGAGGTCTACGAATCTCTTAATGATAAAAATAATGTAATCTTACTATTTATCGACTTCAGCAAGGCGTTCGATACGCTTAGACACGACACGTTGCTGACAAAATTAGATAATTCTGGAATGCGAGGACCAGTACTCAAATGGTGTGAGGACTACCTTAATAACCGTAAATACAATGTCAAGATCTGTAGTGAAACCAGTGAAACCATTGAAGTCACCGAAGGAACAGCCCAAGGTTCAGTACTGGGACCCTTGCACTATCTGACATATGTTAACGACATGGAACATGTGGTCAATCACTGTTCTGTTTATCAATATGCAGACGACGCATGCCTTGTAGCTACCCACAGAGACGTAAAAGTAGCAGCTCAATGGTTACAGGACGATTTTACTCGAGTTTCCAAGTGGGCACATGATGCTGGACTGGTCCTCAACGCAAGTAAGACCAAAATCATCCATGTCCACTCCAGCCACCTAAAGCACATTACTCCTTTTACTATAATCGCACACAATCACAGTTGTCTTCACTCCACTCTGCTGGGTGCTTCATGCCGATGTGAGGCAATAGACCAAGTAACGCACCACACCTACCTTGGTCGTGGACAATCGTTTTAGCTGGACCTTCCACGTGGACTCAGTCTGTGATAAGTTGTGGGCTGTGCTGGCAAAGTTCTACATTTTGAAACCTAAAGTCCCGTTCAAAATACTGCTCAAAATGTACGTTGCCTTAGCGGAATCAATTATAGCTTACGGAATTACGAGCTATGGGCGAACGTTTAAATCATACATTGAAAGAATCTCCAATCTGCAAGTGAGACTTTTAAAACTCATCGTACCCAGAAAGATAAAGCACCAATGTAAAGATAATGTCGTTGAATTATTTAAATATTGTAAAATTTTGCCAGTACAGACTAGACTCGACATGGCCCTCTTAATTGAGCAATTTAATAACAAGAGCATTCAAATACCCATATCACATAAAATATTAACAAGAAGTATCACCAAAAATAAGCTAATAGTGCCTCAGGCTAGAAATTACTATGGTAGGCGAACAGTAAAATTTCTAATTCCCACAATAATTAATGAAATACCAAAATCCATAAAAGACGAAATAAACGCGAAAAATTTTAAGCAAAAATACAAAAAATACTATTACAACTGCATAAACAACTTAGTCTAAGGAAATACTTTGTAAAACACTAATACAAAAAAAATATATATAAAAACGGAGCAACCTGTATAGGATACGTTAGATGTTTACGGCTAAAATAGTTACGTGCGAAATATTTATTTATCATGTACCTTCATTTTTTTTACTTATATTTGTTAAATAGTATTAAGCAGTGTTGTTTTAGCGAATGTGAGTACCAATACAAACCATCTCTGGTTTAATGGTACAAAACAAACGTGAAACTGTATTATAACTGTATGTATAAAATAAATAAATAAAAAAAACCTATGTTTTGCATCTGCTCACACCCAATTTTGCAAAATCTCTATAACCAAAATTATTTCTGACATATAAATGACATAGGTTAAAGAAAAAGACTAAGATTTAATCATTCAGAGGTTTAATCATTTAAAATTATGAAGTCAATATAATATGAAAATCAGATTTAAGCCGAGAATGTTTTTAAATATTTCGCTGCAGTAGAATCACCATCAGCATTTACTGCCTCTTCATTCAAACCGTGCAGTTCATGTTCAAGAGTTGTAACCACAGCCTCGGCTGTTGTCTCGTCTGAATTATTATTATGAATAATCGGTTGTAAATTAACTGTTGAACTTGTATTAGGAGTGTTGGAATAATCGGCGTAATTAGAAAAGTTTAAAGTTGCCGTAGCCGCAGATGATGTCATTTCTGTGTTACTGTTATTAATTAAGTCCAAAATATTTGGTGCACTTGTATTGTAAGTATTAGAATAATTGCCATCATCGGAAAAGATTGAAGGAGTCGATGAATTAGTGTAAGTGTGCGAGACACGTGTGCTTTCATCGATCTCTGCTAATTCTTGTTCTGCTATGATTTGAGCTAGTTTCATTTTTATAATAGTCTGTCTACGGAGCGACAATCTCTTAACACTCTTTGCATATCCAATAAATATATGTTCCAAATCGTCCATTTGTGATTGTGATCTCTTTTGTGATTTCCTTTCAAAATATTCTAGCACTTGGTTGACTGGCGTGACTTTATTGTTATTTTTTTGCGTAAGAGTGTTAGATCCAGGCGGAGTATTTGAAATAGGTGCATTTCGTGCAGCAATGATCTCAGCCTGTGATGCAGAAGTTTGTGTTACCGGTTGTGATTCATTATTCTCAACTGCAATATTTTGGGCATCGTCGGTTTGATCAATGCTTTCGTTTTCAGAGGGATCATTAATATTATCTATTGTTTTAGCAAAAGTTAAATGTGGTTTTAGAAATTTCATTTGTTCGGCCCACTGCCACTGTTAGTTTCTGAGAAAAACATAAGTTTTATTTTATTTAGATAATCAATAATATTTCTTAGATACCGACAAAGTATTTACATAGGTATTATGAATGTACACTCACCAAGAAATATTGTGGTGATTTTCACTTACTTGTGAAAAGTGACACCACTGCCTTTTTCGTATCGTGTTTTACAGTATACGCACGATTTCATGTTGGAAGAACAATACAAGTTTTGTTATAATCACTGTCATTAATATAACACTTTAATTTATATCACAATCACAGTAAATACTGTAGAAAACTTTTTATTCCGCAGAGACGCTTAGCTCAAATACAACAAACAACGGCCATTTGCAATCTTATTAGTTCTCAGAACTCTCACTGGGGGCGCTTTGAATCGGCACAGCAAATAGCTGTCATTTTGTATGGGATAGCCAGTCCAGCGTATTATAATAGAGGTCAGTGCGTGTAAACCAACATTTTCAAAGATTAATTCGTTGAAGTGATAAACAACAGCTGAAAAGGTCACGAACTTGTGTAGAAAAAATAGGTACTTAGCGGCACGCGCAGTGGCTGCCGGTGCACCGGGCCACGCCGGCGCGGCGGCGTTGATCAAAGAGAGTGGCGGGAACGTTCTATCTCTTTCTGTTTTCGCGTCATCGCTTCATGCAGCAGAATTGCAGAGGTAAGAAATCAGTTGAACCTAACAAATATTAATAATTAAATATTTATTTTAATTATTTTTGTTAACCGTTTTTTATAAATGACTTCCTTTATTACGTGTGTATACCGATTCTTAAAACGTAGGTAGAAGGAACAACAGGGTTTTTGTTACTTACTGTATAGCTGTCATATTACCAAATATTATAAATAATACTGAAATAAAGCCGTTCCGATTTTTATTTATCGCCTAAAGACATTTTGATTTCAATGTCCACGGAGCGTCGATTTCGAACCACTGTGCGGCGGCGAGGACGTGAGGGCGTCCTACCTGCTTGCGGCGGCTGAGCCTGCCTGCAAGCGGTGCGGTGTAGGCGACGCGGTGCGCACAGCTCGGGCCGAGGCGGCGTCCGGGTGTGCGTTCGCGGGTGGCCGCGTGCCGGGGCGCGCGGGCCCGGTTGCGGCTGGCGCCGCGCGGGCGGCGGCGGGCTAGCGGGCAACGTGCGGGGCGCATACGACGCGGGCACTCGCGGGGTCTGTGCGGTACGGCGCACGGCGGGGGTGGTGGAGCGCGTAGCCGACGCTCTGTTACAGCTACCGGCGGGCCCCGGGGCCTGAGTGGGCACCGGGCGGAACGCGGGGGATCGGATGGGCACTGCTGGTTGGCGGCAGGCCGGCGGCGCCTGTGTTGCGTGGCAGGCGGCGCTCTGGTGCGCTGACGCTGGAGGTTGCGTTAGCTGGGCGGTAGTTGGCGGTGACGGAGAGCGTGCGGCGGCTCTTGCGCCGGCGGCACTCGCAGGTCGGGCTCCGGGTGGCGGGTCCCCGATGTACGGGAGCGACGACGTCCGGTCCCCCATCTGTCGTTCCGGTGACGAGTTTGAGGAATCTGTCATTTTCTTGGTGGTAGATTCCGCAGCCTTACGGTGCCCTTATGGTCTTGCGGGGCATCGGGCTGCGCTGGGCTCCCACTGTGAACACACCGGCACTGGATACCCGCGCGGTCACAGTGGAAGATTCCGTTGCACTGCGTCGGTTGACGGATATTTTTCGCTTTGTTCGCCGAGACAAAGGATGAGAAAAATTAACGGCTCGGGCGGTAGTTGCCGAACGCGTTTTTGCCGACTACCTACGAAACTGTTGATTTCATTGTTGTTCCAGGCGAGTCAAACTTTTACTACAAAATCCTATAACGCGTTCATTATTTTCATTATCTATCTGATAAAGACATCCAGCTACTCCCACCCTACTACTATCCGTCTGAACATAAAAGTTTGCTAAGATCCGGATGTACTAGAACTGCTGATTCTAGCGTCTTTAACTACTTGAAATTGCCTATCATGTTCTGTTGTCCATTTCCAGATTTTTCCCTTTTGCAACATTTGACTTAATGGCACTGTCAGATGACTATACTTAGCAACGAACCGTCTATAATAATTTATTAGGCCTAAAAAAACTCTTAATTGTTTAACTGTTCGTGATGCGGGGAATTCTTTAATTTGCGCTGTTTTGTTTGGATCCATCCTTAGGCCCGGTATCAAAGCGGAGAGGAGATGCGTTGCGGAGAGGAGATGTGAGCTGTGAGAGATCGAAAACAGTCAAGTGCTGTCTACGAAAGGAAGACGTCATGTCGTTACTAAAGTTATATCTGAATTTGTTTGAGGAAGAAGAATTAGAGGTTGAAGAAACACAATTAATTCTTTAACATTTAAATTATCGACGGCAACATAGATTCTGGATAAGAAACCATATAAAATGTCACAGTCATGGCGAATATGCCACACTGTTTCGAGAGTTTGATGATGAAAGTTTTCATAAATCTTACAGGGTAACAAGGAATAATTTCTACCAGTTACATGATTTGATTAAACCGTATATCCAAAAGCAAGACACTAATTACAGAAGGGCCATCGGAACGGAAGAGAAGCTAGCAGTTTGCTTGAAGTAAGTAAAACAATTTTTTATCAAATTATGTCTTTATTATTATAAAAAGTTATTGACTGTGGTACTATTTGAGCAGAATTTGGGCAGAGTTCTTTTAGACTAGTCTAGACCTTCTAAATGTTTCATGAACGCTGGCACACCTTTATTATTATAGAATACAGAAAAATCAAATCGACGTTTCAAGGACATATTTATTAGTTTAATTCAATTCAGTCATGTAATTTCAATTTTCTTGTGTTGTTGAAGTATAACCACCTTCAGAGGTCGAATTTTGATCCAATGCAGCACTAATATCATTATTGCCTTGAGCACTTGTACTCGTTGCTGAAGTAAAACCGCTCTCAAACACGGAATTTATACCTGTTGCAGCACTATTATCATTATTATCTTGATTACTTGTACTTGGTGCTGAAGAATAACCGTAATTCTGGTACCACGTGTTCTGTATTTCAAATTCTTCAGCTTCCAAAACTACATTAACAATTTTACGCTTTGCTTGAAGTTGAAGATAAGGTGACCGCTTTTTTAAATTTCGTGCCATCGACAGAAAAAAATGATCCATGTCATCTAGGCTTTCTTCATTGTTTTTCGATAGTATCATTGTTTTTAGTTCTTCTCGTTCTCTTTGTAATTTATCACGATTTTCTTGGTTTAGCTGAAGTAGATCTGTAATATCATTCGATTTTCTTTTATTTGTTTGGGATGCAGATGTTAAACTTGATATTTCCGAAAGTTGTGGGGAATTCACTTGTGGTGTACTGGGATCACTATCGCTATGTTGCTGTATAGAGCGCGAACTGCTATGGCTATTTTCATCTTCGTTGGATTGTTGCATAGTTAGGGAAGAATGATAACTTGATGAATTAAAAGGACAATGGGCAAAACACTATGGGAGTTGGGCCTGCTGATCAATACACATGAGATATTGTTTTTGTGATAGGTCATAACACACAACTAACGAGAAAAATTAAAATTAAATGTACCGGGTTGTTGTAGAGTCACGTCGAAAAGTATTATTTATTTATGTTAAATATTTTGCAATTAATAATTGTTTTTTAATACGAATGAAGGCATATTACCCTAAAATAGCACTGGAGCCACTCCCAAATGCTGTTGATTGCAATATTTGCAATTTAAAACGCCTCTTATGACATCCATCGACAACTAGGTACGTATAATAATAAATACAAGAAATGAAACAACAAGTTTCCTTTTACGCATTTGTTTATTTTTCTTTACATTAGTCTATATCCAGAATAATAGAATCTAAAAATGCGGCTGGAGGGTTAAATCCTTCGTATCTAGCCCATATACCAAACTACGGATAAAATGTGCGCACAGCTTCCCAGCGTACGACTTCCGGTCAAACAAGTACTATAATATTGTAAAATAGAGCTGATGCCAGTTTGGTCTCTGTCAATTAATATGTAGCTACGATACTCGCGTGCCCTCGCATGTCGTGATTGAATATGAATTCTAATCAAAAATACATTCGTTTGAAAGATATTAAAATCTGTCAAATCTTCTAATTGCTCGTCTCGATAAACCTCAATTATGTAAACGCCATTCCGTAAATGTTCACTGCAGTAAGACCTTGCCAGTTTCAATTGATATGTGCCCAGCGCGAAAAGGATTATTTCTTCCTCAGTCAAATGTGGAAAGTCCTCTATTTGATTTTCTTCTATTCTCACGAAAGAAATCCTTTGTCTGTTAAGATGCTTTCGCTCCACATATTCTTGCAAAATGTTAGGTGTGTGTATCCTTTCCTGTATGCGGTTTATTATCGCAGGAGAGCGTTCACTATCACTGATTACAGGATGAAAATGGTTAATTAATGCTCCGCACACCTTAAAATCATCAAACATGTGTAAAAGTGCTTTGTTGAAATATTCCTGGCGTAAAAGTTTATAGTCACGCTTAAAACGCCCGTTGACTACTTCGATTTCCCAACGACAAATTGTTACTTGTCGAGACTTGTTGGCTTGGGTAGTCGTTAATTGTGTGGCACTTTCTATCTTTTGTAGGAGGGATATGACCTTCATAGTCATACATTCCGAGATTTTCGATGGCATCACGAAATCCTCTATCTAAAATAAACACATCGTTCGGGACAAGAAATACGTGCAGCGGGTGTTCTTCGTTTTCCAAAATGGAATTCAATATGGTCGCATCACTTGTTGTTGCGAGTTGAAAATCGAGCTGACCTTTTTTTTCGAGACATTGTGTATGACGACGTCAGCGACGGCGCACAGAGAGGTATTTGGCCCAAAAAGTCGGACAAACATAATTTTTGCGTTTTATAGTATTATTAAAGTATTTCGTTCTAGTTTGAGGCATAATAGAGTAAAAAAAAAAGCCATACATTATTCTTAACAAATTTTATTTCTAATTTTCATCATCTTCAGAGTCATTTTCAATACTAATATTGCAAATATCATTTTCCTCCAAAAGATTCATGGTATCCGCTGAAAGAGGACTCTTTCTTTTATGTTTAGCGTTCCTCATTCCCGTCAGCAAGGGATCTGATGTCAAGAGCAACCTATTTAAAACGTCTGTGTTGCAGGCTACTCTCGAAAATTTTCGGGCGTATTTTAGCCGAAACGCTCGGATGTGCTTATTGCGGGCTTCTGCAGCTTCTTCAGACAGTTGCCCAATTGGCAGAA
The DNA here is from genome assembly GCA_950022335.1 of Eurois occulta. NCBI lineage: Eukaryota > Metazoa > Arthropoda > Insecta > Lepidoptera > Noctuidae > Eurois > Eurois occulta. Next base: position 21,703,915 of record OX465478.1, read on the forward strand.
TCGCCTCCTTTATCACGGCTGCCCCATGACTCAACACCTTATGTAATGTCGGCGACATTGGATGAAACTTGTACAAAGAAACGTACAATTCAGCAGTTTCTTTGCAGTAAATTTCGAATTTTTGGATGTTAATTTTTATCCCGCAGCACATGGTGTCTAGGATGACTTTTAATCGGTAGATTAAATTCTGGTCAATCCCAGTTATTTCTGCAGATTTCTCGTATTCATCGAAAAATCGCCTGCTGGTATTCCCATCATTGGCATTCCCATCCCTTGAGCCATTCTTTGTTCGCTTCTAGGAATCTGGCTTTGGTATTGCGGGCAGCTGACCATTTCTGCTTGAATTGGTGACGTATAATTGACAACTTGTGCTTTGCATCGGCAATGTTTGGGTCATCTTCAGAGTATTGACGGAGAAGTTCCAACTCCATAAATTCCAACTTTTCATTGAAATTTGAAGCATTGGAACGTTCCATGATAGTTAGTAAATCGTTTCTAGTTAATACCTGCATCCCAGAAGAGCCTGGAAACAAAATAAACTAATTTTCATAAAAAAAAACAACACGTGGTTTTTTGAGTCTATGCAAAAAAAAATTGCCAAAAATGGAGGGGTGCGTTAGGGTGGCTGTTTTACGTATTTTAGTATACTATAGAGTCTATTCTAAAACAAACCATATAAATTTTTACTTAGAAATGTTCAGAAATACTTTAAAACGCTTAAAGATTTTCTAAAATGCGTATTTTATAGGACTTTTTAAGAATTAGTTACTAATGGAGCTAAAGGTACGAAAACTCCCTCTTTTCATAACAAAACAAAATAATAAGTACATACCTGGTTGTGTAAGATCCATAGTAGAAATTCAAAAGAAATTGACTTTTTCACCATAAATTTTATATTTGAAAACAATGAAATTTGAGCGTATCGAATAATTACATGACCACGGCAAGCGAACGGTAATTTCCGACTGAGTGCATGGAGCGGGGGAAAGGCTCTAGCGCGTCGGGTTCACGCTATTGGTAAGAGGAGATACCATTGTATTTCGAGGAATAATAAAAAACGGCGTCTAACTAAAACAAAAAAAACGGATTTCGCCCGACTTTTAGGGCCAAATACCTGTCTGTGCGGCGGAGCGATAGGAACGTCATCATCTAGGTTCGGTGGTAAAGGGTCCATTTCGTAGGTGTCGTTGAAGTACACGAACAACACGAAATGTTAATATAACCTCACTTTTAATCACAATATAACTATCGACAATATTAGGTGATAATAATTTAATTAGGCAAACCGACAGTTTCGTTTTGGAGAAGTGACTTGGTCCGCGTCTCGATGCGAAGTGTTCGTTTTACAATCTTCACTTCCCAAAACGACTCTGTCCACGTGCCGCCATTACAAAATAACGTCACAGCGTTTGCCCCACTACTACAATAATCAAAAGAGCAACTTTTATTAAAAACGATATTGCTATTCACGACATGTATATATCGCAATTATATCATGTATGCTCTCGCTACTGAAACTATCTTGCCGTTGGGTGACATGTTCCGGGAAATCCTCCCAAGTCATATTCCTCAAATGGTGTTGACAGATGCGAGTGAGAGGTGGTATGGAGAATCGATAGTAGCTCAATAGATATGCCTTCATTGTATTGGACACAGAACGAAGTTCTAAGTTATGACAATTGTCAATCATACATCGTCTTGATGTGTTTGCCGCGCGCGTCAAACCTGATACCGGATACGATTCTATTGGTGGCGCCTGTGGTGTAGGCGGATGCCTTAAGCCGTAGTCAATACGCTGCCAGCATGGATGACAAATCAAACTGGATCCGTCAAATACAATCTGAAATGAATCAAAAATAAAAATAATTGTATACATTCTCTCTCATTGAAGTCAAACCTTCCGGAACCTACTATAATTAGGTGGACTGTTCCTTCCTTGTTATCAACTACTTATCAGGAGTTGTAGTTGATAACGAGGGTTAGAATGACACCACATTTGTCGCGTATGCACTCTACAACTTGCTTATAGGTATAAAGGTAATTATTTTATGATAGCGAAGTGATCAAGATTATATTATTTTCAATTGATTTTGCAGTCTACATTTGATACTGAAACACTACATTATTGTATCAAGTATAAAAGGTTTTTTTTTTTTTTTTTTTTCTCTCTTTATTTGTTTTGGGGTTTTTATCTAATTAGATATGTCAACCCCATCGTGCCTTTTATGTTGTTACATTAAACCTTATAACTAACACACACATTATAAACTTAAATAATTAGCTAAAATATATAAAACACTTGGTGTAAACATACAGGTCACCGATGAAGGACTGTTATTAATCGACATAGCTTTTTGGTACCTTCTGAAGTTGGTTGGGATAAAATTGATTGAATTAATCCTACGTTAAGCCTATTTAAATCTAATTCTCGCAAAAGTGACTCCCTCTCGCGCCTGTTGCGGACACAATCCATCAGCAGATGCTGCACGTCCTCAATCTGATTACATACTCTGCAATTCGGTGAATCAGTTTTCTTCATAAGGAGGAGCTCGTGGCTAAATAAGAACAGCCGCTCGGATCGATCTTTAGGTTAAGCCGTGCTTACCTAGGTTGGTCCGTGGATGGGTGACCACCCATTACATACCGAGTTTCCTCCGTGCCTCGGAAAGCACGTTAAGCCGTTGGTCCCGGCTGTCATTTGTAGATCTTTGACAGTCGTTACAGGTAGTCAGTGGCCCGAAAGTCTGACATCCAGTCTTACCAAGGGGTATCGTATTACCTAGCACTAACTGGGTTGTGGAGGTCCGACAGGCAGTCGCTCCATGTAAAATACTGGTATTCAGCTGCATCCGGTTAGACTGGAAGCCGACCCCAACATAGTTGGGAAAAGGCTAGGCAGATGATGAGTTTTCTTCATAAGGAATGCAAACTTCGCTGATGGATAGTGTCCAGAGCGAAGTCTTAAAACTAATTTAACAAAATTTCTACTAACTTGATCGACATCGAACCAAGGTACACGAGGAGGCTCGCCTTGTATACTCCTATACCATATCCCTTTTTCCTGACTTATGTTATCAAAGTGTTTTTTCCAGGAGTTATAACAAATTGTTTTATATTTAGATATGTATTCCCAATAATCCGGCAAGTAGTCAATTGTTGTACCCTCTGTTGCTGCTAATTTAGACAATCGATCAGCCTCCTCATTACCACGTAGCCCAATGTGAGCTGGAACCCATTGCAACTTAATTTCTATATTATTCTTTAACAATACAATAATATTTTCAAGAATATCATATGCTATCGATGCACCTCTGAGACCAGAGGCACATCGAGCAATATGCTGTAGTGCGCTTTTACTGTCTGAAAGAATAACTACTCTTTTTAAATTCTGATTTCGACTGTAAAGGATCGCTTGATAAATTGCAATGAGTTCCAGTGTCATTATTGATATATTACAATTTACTTTAAAAACGCGATTAGTTCCTAAGCTTTGGTCAAACATCCCTGCACCGAGACCGGAAGTACCCTTAGAACCATCTGTAAAAATTTTGTGCCAATTACAATACATAGAATTTAATTCAGCTATAACATCGAACAATAATAAATTTGGAATATAATTGGATTTGGGAATCTTTACACATTCTAGATCAACATTAATTACATTTTTAGTCTCAATAGCAGTTGTCCAAGTTTCTAAAGCATACATTTTATGAATATCTGTTGAAAGAACATCTATTTGCTTTATATCATTATATACGTTAACTAATAAGGGCACTTTTTTGTTTTCCCAATATTTGATACTACAAAGGGCACTCAGATCCACAATCAAGCTAACTGTCATATTGTTTGACCATGACATTATTTTTAAACAATATTTATAGGCTAAATACTCTCTTCTTAAAAATAGAGGGGGAATACTCAAATCAGACTCCATTACGTGAATTGGGGAACTTCTGATATATCCACCTACAATTCTCAGGGCTTGATTCTGTAACTTGTCTAGCTTGAAAACATGAGATTTTGCGCTACAATCATATAAAAAACACCCATAGTCAATTCGACTTCGAATTAGTGAAATGTATAACCTACGTATATGTTTTGTGTGTATTCCCCATGAGCTACCCGTTAGAACTTTTAATAGATTTAGAAATTTTAAACATTTACTAACTGTTTCATTTATATGTTTGCCCCAACGGAGACTTCTATCTAGCCACATACCTAGGTATTTAATGCATTCTGAGAAAACCAAGGTTTGCTCATTTACTTTTAGGGTAGGAAGTATTCTACGTCTGCCCCTACTGTACACACAAAAGGTAGATTTACTTGAAGATAATTCCAAGCCAAGATCATCCAAAACCCCTACAATGGAATCCAACGCATTTTGTACATACACTTCACATATTTTAATATCTTTGTGTTTAACATATATAACAAAATCGTCTGCATATTGAGATAAAACTACATCAAGCGTAAGCTGACACAGTTCGTGTGTTATTAAATTAAAAAGTAATGGGGATAAAGGGTCTCCTTGAGCCAACCCTTTATTAGTCCACCTAGCTGTTAACTCATCACTATTATCAGATTTGATCTTTAAATATCTTTCACTCAAAAACGCCCATATATAAGAACAAAATTTTGCTCCAATTTCAAGTTTATCCAGAATACTAACTGCTACGTCAATCGAAACGTTATTATAGGCATTTTGAATATCTAAGAAGCATGCTAATGTAGGGATATTTCTAGAAAATCCAATTTGGATATAGGTGACCAAACGGGTTAATGCATCGAGACATGAATAAGATCTTCTAAAGCCAACGGTGCATGGTGATAATATTTTTTTCTTTTCAGCGTACCATTCTAATCGTTTTACTATCATTAAATGAAAAATTTTACATAAACATGAGATTAAAGATATAGGTCTTAATTTAGGATCAGCATTAGAATTGGATATGGCGCCACTGTTGCGGTACAATACTAAATTTGAAGATATTGTTGTATATATTAAGCAGATAAAATTTAATAAAGACAGGTAGGTTAGTGATCATAGAATATGATATTCCATCCTCACCCGGAGCTGAATCCTTTTTTTTAAGACAGTTTTCAAGTTCTTGAATATTGAATTCGCGTTCTAAGACTTCATTGTTAGAAACATACACAGGCGCTTGGTTTGGAACATAATCAGGTGTTAATGTGTATAGTAATTCTTTTTGTTTCTCAATGGGGGGGTAGGTTCTAAGTTGCTTATAGCCCTTTATCCAACGCATCCGTCGCCACATTTCAGACACTGTCGTTACTTCATCGATGGAATCACAAAATCTATGCCAGCCTACCGACCTTGCTTTTACGATCATTATTTGAGATTCTCGAGTTTTTTGTTCTAGTTTGGTCAAATTGTCAGGAGTCGGGTTGCGTCGAAAATTAGATAAACATAATCTACGCTGTGCTACTATTTTAGATAGTTCCGGATTCCAATATTCTCTTGGCTTAAAATTTCTAGAGGGTAGACAACTACTTTTAATAAACGGAATATATTTATCAGCAGCATTATTAATCTGAAGTAATAAATAGTCGTACATTTCTTGAACATTATCGCCTGGGGGGTTAAAATTTTGTATAAGGTAGTTCTGGTATTCCTTCCAATTAGCTTTAGAATAATTTCTTTTTTTTTTAATAATAAAATCGTTAGTTATACTGGTTGACATTCTAATAATCATGTGATCGCTACCCAAATTTTCATTGAATACTTGCCAATAAAATTTAATCGCAATGTCCGAAGATGAGAATGAAATGTCCGGTGAAGTTTCTTGCAAATTTCCGCTTACTAGTTTAACCCGTGTAGCTGCACAATTATTAAGAGACACAAATGAATTTTCAAGTGCCGCATCCAATATCTGCGTACCTCTTATATCCGTTTTAATGGACCAGTTGGTGTGATGACCGTTGAAGTCGCCTGCTATCAATGTATTTTTCGAAAACAAAGAGAATATCTGTTCCCAGTCTGAAAACTGCGTTTGGACAGAAGATGGGCAATAAATACCTACAACATTTTCTATATTTTTACAATTTATCAATTTAACGCAAACAATTTCTATTCCACCATTTCCAACTCGAACCGAACATTGGTGAGATCGTATGGATTTATGTACTAAAATTGCGACACCTCCATAGGCATCATATCTATCTGATCTATAGATGTTATAGCCTCTCATATGAATATCAGTTTCACTATCTAACCATGTTTCACTCAGAATTGCTATGTGGATATTTTCTTGATTTAGGAGCTCAGAAAAAGGAATTAGTTTAGGACGTAGACTTTGACAGTTCCATTGAAATAAGTTAATCTTAATATTTTTGTGTGTACTATCCATCTAAATTATCTAACAGTTTTCCAAAAATCCCTCCACCTAAGAACCTACCTAGTAACATCTCCTTAATTTCTTCATAAATAACTTTAATTACCAATATAATTTTATCCTCAAAGGTACCTTCAGACTTGTAAATATTTTTAAACTTATTAATGAACTTTTTAAGTTCAAACTTATATTGTAATTCTTCGTTTCTTTGCCTATGTTCTTCATTCAGAGTTTTCCTTATTTCTTTTCCGATCGGTTGTTTTAGAACATTCTGACTTTTCCTAATTTTTGTTTTTTCCTCCCACCTGAATTTCTATGATCTGTATGTGTTGTATTATCTGTGCTATATTGTTGATCTTGTACTACTTCCATTTCTTCCTCTTCTTCCTGCGCTGACTGTTCGACAAATTCTTCTTGATTTTGTATTGATGCTGTTTTGTTTCCTGAGGTAACACTAGCGTAGTTTTCGGCTCGAATTTCTATGTTTGTAGGTTTTATAAGGTTTTTAGAGGTATCATTTGATGTGTATTTATTCTTTTGTCGTTTTTCAATAACTTTTTGAAGTGCCATTCGATATGTTAACTGCTCACTACTCATAACATTCCTTATCTCTTTTTCTTTCAAAAAGAAAGGGCAAGCTTTGTCGATGACAAGGTGATCACCCTTACAATTAAGGCATACGAAATTATTAATATCACAATTTACATGATCACCCCCGCATTTTGGGCACAGTTTCTTCTTCGTAGGACAATATTTTATTACATGTCCAAATTGCCAACATCCCGAGCATTGAGTCACAGGGAACACGTAAGACTCAACCTTAAACCGGCAGCCGTACGCGTAGATATGTAGAGGTAAATTTTTACTTTTAAAACCCACTCTCACTGACTCACTGTCAATCCATTTACCCTCAGAATCAACTCTTTTTAATCTTTTTATAGATGTTATTTCGGTATCAGATTCAAAGATGCCCATGAGTTCCTCATCGCTTATATCAAGGTCAACGCCTTTTACCACACCATAAGATATTGACAACTCATTAATCAATTGGCATCTCCATCCCATTTCCTTCAATTTTATACAGTTTAATAGTACAATCGCATCTTCCTTTTCTTGAAATTTAACAAGTACCTTGTTAAAACTTTTGAATTTAATTCTTATAATGTTTTTGATATTTTCAGATCTTAGTAATTTTGCTAAAGCCATTTGCTTGGGCATAGTTTCAACCGATGTAATACATACTTCGTGTTTATCATGGAAGTTCACATTTTTTTCAGCATCTACCCTCATATTTTCGGTTTCCGATAAAACGCTTCGAATGAAACGTTTGGGTTTCTTTCTGTTAACAGTAATAAAGTCATCATCCTCGGTACTCTCATATTCTTTCCCTTTTCTTTTCTCAGCTAATCTCTTCTCACTTTCGCCTGGTAACTCATTTCGCAAATTACTTGGCTCCAACGATTTGTCAACTTGTTGTTGGTTGACAGGTAAAATCTCCTCATCACCAGAGTCCTCATCTTCCTCTCCACTTCCCATTATATAAACTAAAATTAATTATTTCGCTAACGCAAGGTAGTACGAATCGCGTGACGTGTAAGGACACCGATAATATGGTACACGAGCGCACGCTTCGATGCGCGCGAGCGAACTGAAGTATAAAAGGTGTTTTACCTTTAGGCCTTAAGGCCGAGCTCTAAAACGGGTACACTGACAAACGTGCCAGTACCTACTTTTAATCCGCTATTATCACTTATTATTAATGTATCGTGTTAAAATCTCACCAATCAAAGCTTTAACTACCTACTGGATTTCTACAAAATATGTATGTATAAATGTAGTACATAGAGACGAAAATGGAGTTCTAAAACTAAATACTTACTTCATGTTGCTGTTGCAAAGTGCCAAACATATACTCGACAAAATCTCGATGTGATTCCAAAAACTCGAAAGACAACACATGGTGCCTCCTTCGTAGAACGGAACGGTCACAGGTCACACAGTGGTTATTTGTAGCCATTTTAAACAATGTTCAATCACAGGGAAACTCTTCAGTTCAGTATAACACGCCACAGTATCGAATCGGGAAGGAAAATCGGAGTCCAGTATAGAAAAAGCGAAGGTCAAGGTAAAAGAATTCACGTATGATTTCAAAACGCACAGATCACGATGATAGCAAACGAAGGACTGCTTTGACTAATAGTGTTTATGTTACCATAAGAAGCAGGTAGAAACAGGTTTACTACAAAGCAAGCGCGAGCACAAAAGAAAACCATTGTTACGGAGCAGGCCACCACTGCGCCGGGCGTAGGTAGCGAACAAATACTTTATCTCTTTCTAGCTTGAACAAAAACATGGTTAACAGATTCAGATAAAATAGTAGCTGCCTTTCAACGATACGTTATTATTAAATATCACTCTTTATTAACAAGGATTTGTAGTTATGATTTATTTTACAAAAAAACTTAAGCCCATAGTTTTTCGAGGAAATGAAAACATTTTTTTTATGTACACATTATTCCCATTCAGACCGCACATAAGAAGTTTTTGTCGACTCTGGGTTTTTTTTGGGCCATCTCCTTTGTCAATTTAAAAACTGTGTTGGTGCCATAGATGGTAAACACGTGTACATGTTTGCATCTCCACGGTCTGAGTCGTCATTTTTTAATTATAAACACAGATTTTCAACTGTGATGATGTGTGTAGCTGACGCCAAGCGAAGAATTATTATGTTGGATGTCGGATCCATGGGGAGATTCAGCGATGGAGGTATTTTGTGTGATATTGTGTTTGGCATACGTCTCAAGGAAAATAAACTAAAGGACAATGAGCACTTTTAGTATCACTTTTTGACGCGTATGGCCATTTGAGTTAATGCATAATTCATAATATTATTTTAATCGATTTTTGACTTAAATTCATTGAAATAATTGGTGGGGTTTCTATTTTCATTTTAATTAGTATTTAATACAATAAATACGTAATTTCTTCCAATATAGTGAAGCGACTCCTTTTTCAATTATAATCGATCGATTAAACATTATTAGCTCGTCCTGAAAATATTTACGGTGTTAAGTACGGTTGATTCAAAAGTTTATCATAAATCGTGGAACAACAAAATAATCTACATTTGCAACTAAAAACTGTTTATAGTTGTCATTATTATTATTCTTTAATTATGTTACTATTTTTTCATTAAAAAGCAATTTCTAGGCAAAAATAAAACAATTACGCATCACACACGGGGCGCCGCATTACCGCTCGAATCATCGTGTGTGCAGGATGTGTTGCAATTTAAAAATGGATTTTGATGTTGAAAAGGTTATTTTGGAGATTGAAAGTCGCTCTGCTATATGGGACATGAAAAGCACACAATATAGTGATAGACTCCTTAAAATGAAACAATGGGAAGAAATTGTCCTGTTTAGAGTTCTGCTTCGTAAAAATGGAAGAACCCAATATCTTCTTTTTTTTCTTTTTACACCATAATTCCAGATTATTGCCACCACTTCAGCGTCCATTCTTGCAGTGTCTGTGATCAAACTGGTCAAATCCGCGTTAAATCCAACCGCACTGACAGGCGTGTAAAGCGCAATACACACACAGAGCGGGTGCGGGCGCGTGTCGTGTTTCTCGCGTGACACGCGCTGTTCGTCGCCTTCACACACAACGCGGGCGCGGGCCGTAGGCGGGTCGGCCGCGGGCATGCCATGCTAGCAACAGCGGATTCAGCAGGCAACACATGCAGTGTGATTAATAATGTCGGGGGATTCGGACACGGACGAAGAGTTATTATTTCTACTTATTTTGAAAAGAAGAGCACAGAAACGAAAAAGAATCTGGGTTCATGAAATTAATAAAACAAGACTACAATATGGAGAATATCATCGCCTGTGTAGAGAATTAGAAACTTACGAGGATCGCTTCTACAAATATTTTCACATGTCAAGGGCGAGTTTTGAAGAGTTACATGATAAACTGAGAACAAGAATATTTAAACTCGATACAAATTGGAGGCCAGCTATATCTACAAGAGAAAAACTCGCAGTTTGTTTAAAGTAAGCAAGCTTTTATTTATTATTTTTTAATTAATCATAAGAATAGTATCAATAGCCTCAATAGGCATTTTTTTTAGAAATAAGGCACACGCTGGTTGTTACATTTCTTATTTAGATATTTGTAGAATTAAATGAAGTTGAAGGCACATTTTTCAGTGACATATCTTCTGAGCGAATATTTGTACTCGTACATTGTGCATTATCTGAATGAATTGAGTAAACATTCGTGAGATCACAAACTATTGCATTCGATAAGTCTTGTGGCATATTACTTATCTGTTCTACATTTGTGTGAATAAATGAATCTTCTGAATTTGTATTGTCTGGTATTAATGACATCACAGAATAAGCTGGTGATTGGTTTACATATTCAGTAGACGACATTTCGCTTAGCTCTGCTTCGGAAAATAATTTAGCTAAATCTACTTTTAGCATAGCTTGTTTCCGCTGCGATAATTTTTTGAACGTTTGTGCGTAGCTTAAAAATAAATAGTCGACATCGTCGTGCCTCGGTATTTTCTTTTCCAAGTAGCTTTTAATCATGTTGTCGACATCTGGCTCATCTGGCTCTCTAGTCTTTTTTTTGACCCGGCGGGGTGTTTCAATTGGTTCGTTCGATGATAGTCAAAAAGTCGATATTGGATTCGAAGATTCAGAATCTTCGAATCCAATATCGACTTTCTGAGGATTCGTGCTCAACGAACGTCGCTGTCGCTGGCATATCCGAATTTTCTGAGGTTTCGGTTGGGTGGTCTCCACAAACGTTAGATGCAGTTCCTCTGGGGTTAATACCACTATCCAAAAACGATAGTTGCGCAGACCACATGAAGCTAATAGATTTTCTTTCACTCCCTATTGTTCCTTTTGATTGCTTTTTATATTTAATGTATCCATCCCTCATACTTTTCCACTTCTTCTTTATTGTATCACCTGCAAATTAGAAAAATAAATTAGTTTATTTTTATTTCAGGTACCTAACGACTGGTGATTCGTCAAAGTATAGGATTCTCTTATCGACTCGGAACCAGTACTATTTCGAATGTAGTAAAAGAAGTATGTAAAGCCATATGGGAGATACTGCAACCAACATACATGCCTACGCCTTCAGAAGATACCTGGAGGCAGTCGGAAGTGGGTTATAGAGAAATATGGAATTTTCCTAATTGTGTTGGAAGTATTGACGGCAAACATGTTAATATTAAATGTCCTGCTAACAGTGGTTCAAACTATTTTTGTTACAAAAATATATTTTCAATAGTTCTACTGGCCATAGTAGATCCATTTTATAAGTTTGTCATGGTTGATATCGGAAGTTATGGTCGCCATAGCGACAGCTCAATTTTTGAGAATTCAAGATTTTATCAAGAATATATTCGCTATGACATGTTATTGCCTCCAAAACCGTTACCAGGCACAGATGATCCCGTTCCCCATGTATTAATAGGCGATGAAGGATTTGGACTTAAAACTTATTTAATGAGACCCTTTCCTAGGGCCACAGTGTTACAAGATACACGAAAAACCAACTTTAATTATAGACTATGCCGTGCAAGGCGTGTTGTAGAAAATGCTTTTGGGATATTAACACACAAATGGCGGGTATTTAGAAGACCTATGGAATGTAAAGTTGAAACTGCAATAGATGTGGTCAAAGCTGCAACTTGTTTGCATAACTACATCATTGTCCAACGGGGCAGTTATGACTTAGATTTTACGCAAAACATGGCGGCGACCTCGGTTACTACAAGAGGATTAGCATCGATAAATCCCACAAATAGACGATCAACAAGTGAATCTTTCCAAATTAGGGAAAAATTTGTTAACTATTTTAATACTAATAATTAAATGAAAATAAAATAAGTACTTACTTGTTTCATTTAATTTTTCTGCAATCTGCTGCCATAGCCTAGCTTTCAAAACAGCGTTTTTGTAGTTTTTATCACTTGGTTCGTACAAACAACTATGTTTACGAACACATTCAATAATTTTTTCATTGAGATCCATAGCAAAATCGAACTATTTTTTGTAAATATTCACAAAACAAACTGTCGACACGCGCAGCGCACGACCCGCACACGCGCCAGTGTGAGTGCCTTACGGAGAGTACGTGTATTACGAAGAATAGAACGACGTTATGCCCGCTCCCCACCCGCTTACCCGCGCGCTGTCTGTAGTGGCGGGCGGCGGGCTCCGCTCCCGCGCACTACCCGCCCCGCGGCCGACCCGCACACGCTTCCAGTGTGATGTCTTTCATATAAATACAAAGAACTAGATCCGCCGTACTCCCGTCCCGATTCGCGTTTCGCTGAACGATTTTGGTCACACTTATTCGGCTCTGCTTCTATCAGCCGCGTACAGCAGCGTAAGAGTGTTATCTCCGCTAAAATGCTTCTATCTACTACGTACGGCGCTGAATATGCTGCGAAGACGGTCAGCTTCTCAATTAGTATTGTGCCCTCAACATGGACAGTTCTATGTGCAATATTTTTGTCGTTTCGCTACTTGCAGAAGAAATAGAAAAAAATAACCGTAAAAAAAGAAAACGCAAACGACAGTGGGTCGACCCACTTTGGGTAAATAGAAATTTGGTTGGAGAATACGCGACATTGGTACCCCAATTAAAACAAAATAATATTAAATTTAAAGAGCACTTTCGGATGGATATTGCAAAATTTTACAAGATTGTGGACTTATTACGACCCGTGTTACAAAAGCAAAAGCTTTGTATATCAGTTGAAGAAAGATTATGTGTAACTTTAAGGTAAGAAATTTTTTTTTATTAATGAAACCACCGATTTTATACATTTTTTAATTCAACAACTAATTCAACATTTTCTAATCAAATATTTTAATTTTTAAATCAAACATTAGCGATTCATAATACTCGTCTAATTCAACATTTTCTAATCAAATATTTTAATTTTTAAACATGAGTAGTAGTATAGCTAGAATTATCGTTTTGGGTAGTATATTCTGAAACAGGAGCACTCGACGTAGATGCGCCGGTATTCACGTCCGATGTTCGAGGTGTAGTGTAACTAGGATTCGTTACAAAATTATTCCCTGTATTTGGAGTGGTATTAAGATATCCTGCAGAAGGAGTACTTGATGTGGATGCGCCGGAATTGATATCCGTGTATCGAGATGAAGTGTAACCAGGATTTGTAAAGTTGTACAGCAAAGAAGCTTCAGCGTCATTAACTAATTCAAATATCTGACGTTTTATATGGATTTGCGTTTCTTTGGGAAAGGATTTTACAGTTTCTGTTATTCCCTTAAAAAATAGTGTCAATTCATCCGGTTTCTCCCTGTTTGACTCAATATATGTTTCCAAAACGTCCACGACATTCCGTTTAGGAGAATTATTTAAAAATTTTCGTTTTCGTAAGGCATTAGGATTTTCATTTTCATTGTAACTTGAACATGATTGATTTTCTGCTTCCGAATGTATGTTAGAGTCATCTTCTTGAGTATCATCCGAGTCATCGGGCAATAAATTGGAATAAGTTGGTCTATTTTTAAAAGAATTATTTAAAAACGACAACTGCTTTTCAAATTTAATTGGGCGTTGCTTTATAGCTGCGGAACCACTTCTTGGTTTCTCTCTCGTCTGTAAAGATTTTCTATAATTTTCTCTCAATTTAGTCCATTTTTTTTTGCATTCTTCAGCTGAAAGAAAACATACAAACGTCGTTTTTAAAAAGATAAGATTATAATTTTAGTGACGTAACAAAAAAGTTAAATATATAATTTTAATTTGAAAATATGTATCTATTTAGTTGGTCCATTGCAGCATTGTGCTGAAAGCGAGACTGGCTTTATGCTGGTCATTTGCATGTTACATACTACAGAGAATCCTAAGATGGTGATGGATGGTGGTGGTGGTGGTGATGGATGGATGGGAGCTGATTATGTAATCAGCTTTAACTTCTCAACTATGACTACTATATTTAATCACTATAAATAAAATAATAAGTATTTATATATTTTTATGTTTCAGATATTTATGCAGTGGCAACAGTTTTAGGTCAATAGGAATTCAATACCGAATGGGATATACAACTGTGCGCATTATTGTTCTTGAAACTTGTAGTGCATTGTGTAATATATTAATGCCTATAGTACTACCTCAACCATCCACCGAAATTTGGCGAAAAATTGAACAAGGATTTTCAAATGTTTGGAACTTTCCCAATTGCATCGGGGCAATAGATGGGAAGCATGTTTCGTGTATCGCTCCTCGAAAGAGTGGGAGTCTGTATTTTAATTACAAAAAGAATTTTAGCGTTGTTTTATTTGCAGTTGTGGATGCTGAGTACAATTTTGTTATTGTGGATGTTGGATCCTACGGAAAAAATAGTGACGGTGGCATCTTATCGCACTCAAATTTTGGAAAGCGATTGATCGCCAATAAGCTTAATATTCCTGCAGATAAATCGCTTCCTGGGACAATAGAATTGCCTCATGTATTCATTGGTGACGAAGCCTTCCCACTTCACCGTCATCTCATGCGCCCTTACCCTGGCGAACAAATGCGTAATAATGATGAAATTAAAGTTTATAATTACAGGCACAGTCGTGCCAGAAGGGTAGTTGAAAGCGCATTTGGAATACTTGCACAAAGATTTGAAATTTATCAAAAAAAAAATCGTTCGTCGCCTGATTATCTAAAGTTATTATGGCTACTATTTGTCTCCATAATTTTATCAACACAAAAAGTAACTCTCCAGCAGTACAGGAGAAAGTTACTGAAAATTCGAGCACAATCTTCAGACCTTTAACTTCAATAATGGATGATGAAATTATGGACGCCTTTAATATAAGAGAAAAGTTTAAAATATATTTTAACTCAGAATATGGTAATGTTAATTGGCAAGATGATGTTGTACATAGGACTTAAAAAGAAACAATTGAGTATTTCACTTATGCTAGAAATGGTTTACTTTTACAATAACTTTTAAGAATAATTAACAAAAATACTATTACTGAAAGAAAAAATTAAATCAGTATATTAATTAATTATGACGAATTATGCTTCTCAAATCGTTAGAGCGGGGTATCCGCTGTCCTTTGCATGCAAAATTTATACTAGTAGGTACGCGAAGCAAGCGATAGTAGGTACAATAGCGGAGGGGGGCAGTGATTGGCCGGCGGAGGTGCTTGATGCGCTCGTGTCGCGTCATACAGACGTTAGTAGGTATAGCAAAATACAGAGTTGAAATGTTTTAGATAGAAGAACGAAATCTTGAAGGTTTGTTTTTAGTTTTTATGTTTAATTATGTTGTTAGTGTTTAACAAATAACCTTGTATATGTACCTACATACTAATTAGGGCATACTCCCGACATTATTTATCCATAGAAAAGTATTAAATGTATTGGGGATTTCGATACTTTGTATGTATAAAACGTATCAGGAGTATGCCCTAATAAGCATTAATATCAAATCTAATGTACTTAGGTATTGTATTTTAAGTTTATAAAATAAATAAAGTACTTACTACTACAGGACATTATTCTTGATATTTCTTCCCAAGCGTTATTTTTTCTTTGTTGATCGCTATAATGTGACGAACTAATATCGTACAAGCAAGAATATTTTTGCACTAGAAGTATAAGTTTCTCTTCGTCCATTATTTTATTTCGTAAAAAAAAGTAATTAAAATTACTTTAAAACACGTCCGAACTCTCTCGATCCTTGCGTGCATAATGATTACATAATAATAAATCAAATCTATTCAGGAACTATGCAGGTCGCAACTTGTCGACAAGGAGTTGAGAACCATACGTGTGCAGCGCTGTTCCGCCGCATTCAGCGTCGAACGCGGCGGAACAGCGCTGAACGTGGCAGAACAGCGCTGAACGTGGCAGAACAGCACTGAACTCTATCTAAAGCACTCGCAAGATAAAAACACATTTGTTCTCATTTCATACTCGTTTGCCGCGAAAGCTGAATAGACGCGGAAAGCTGAACGGATTCGTACGCGTCTTCATACAAAATCGTTGTTTTCTATGGGCAAAAGCTGAATAGAGCTGAATAAGTGTGTGTAGTCCCTAAACCGCCTTACCGCGCGGGGTGCCGCTACGAAATCCGCTTTACCGCCACCGCCCTCCGCGGCGGTGCGCGATGCCGTGTGATAAGCGCCTAAGCCGAGAATATTGTGTTTAGCTTTTCTCTGCTAACAAATATAAAATCGTGTCGAGTTAAGTTTACGATTCCTCCACGTCTCAATTTGACTCTTTTTGTGAGTGTGCTGCGAAGTGAATTGTTAGAACGTTTTTACGTCCACGGTGATTTGTTCTAGACTTAAAACATGTTGCGCTGTATAAATTGTTCTCTTTTATTGGCACACCCGCTGCCTAGACGCCAAATCAGAGAGGCAACCGATTCCATGGTCAATATTTTACGTAATTAGATTTCTCCTACCGCGGTAAGTAATCTATTCCATAACTATCATATCCTTTCGAATAGTAAAATACCTTCATAGCGAATATTATTATTATTTCAAAATAACGTTCAGAAAATAATGTTTTCACATTACTAATAGTAGATTATCTACGTATGGATTATTCACGTAACAGCTACAGAGTACTTATGAACATAAAAATACACTATATAGTGAGCAATGAATACTTAGTAGAACAATTTTTATTATTTTCAGGTATCAGAAGATGATTTCATATGTCAGGAGTGTTACATTATACTTGAAAGAGAATCTGGCAACTACTTAAGAGGCACTATTCCTACACAAACCTTTGGACACCAGCAAGTGTGCTTAAGCTGTGGAACATCAGTGTTAAGAGCTCGGACTCACATAGTACCACTTAATAGCCCTGAACGGAATTTCATTTTATCACATACACCTTCTCAACAGGTAAATAACGCAAGTTATCTTTGTAACTCAAGTTATAAATTAATAAGCCAAGGAATCAATGAGCAGGCAACTTATTCTTCCTCCTACCTGCTTTCAGAAATATAGTAGTAATAGTTAACTATCACCCTAATTATAACCGAAATCACTCTAATCTAATTATATTAAAATTCTGCAAGAGGAAATACATTGATGGATACTTTTTCATAACTATTTTTAGCATCATAGCACAAGCACAAGCAAGCTGTAAAGCAAGCAAGCAAGCTGTTAAGTATCTGTGTGTACATAAATAAATAAATAAATAAATAAGCACATAGAATTTATATAAATAAAAATACTCTGAAAATCAGGAACACTACTCGTGACTATTATTCTCATTTCATGTAGAATTTAAATACATAGTGGTATTTTATAAATAGGTATATATATATATATATCAGCAAAAAAAAAAAAAACTGCCCGTTCCCTACATTTTGACGAGTTAATCGATCATAAATGTAGGGAACAGCTGATTTGTTTTTCGCGATTTCAGGTTTGGTCCCATAGTAAAAGTTGTTCATAATGATGAGTACAATGACCTCTTAAGAGGTTACGTGTGTTTTACAAAAAAACCCTGTATATATATTGATTCAGGTTCACCGTCTTGAAAGAGTTTGTTTACGCTGTTGACCTAATGCATACAGAAGTGTAAGAAGATATGCTGAGCTTGATCAAAGTAGACTAGCTTTACAGAGTGAGTCTGCTATTGAAACCATTGGGAATCTGGAAATTCCTTCATCTTCCAGCAGCAATGTTGTGGAAATATCTACGAGTCGGGTATCTGTACCCACACCTCCACCACTACCACCATCAGCACTGCTTAACCCACCATCGTAAGCTATTGTGCGTAGTCCAAGAATAACAACGCGGTCACATTAACTTGACGCTTGGCGTTGATGACGTAATTTTGGCACTCAAGTACGGTGTGACAAAAAAGCGAGTGAGTTTAAATGTTTGTAAATGTTTAAAAGAAATGTAGGTAGGTAGTAGATACTACCTATACAATTTCAAATCTTTATTTGCAGGAAGTTTAGGTAGTAAAAAACTATTTTATGTTGATTGTAAAAAATATTGACTTTTTTCATTTATTGATTCGAATTGACCTTTCTCTTTTCTTTTTTCATACCTTTTTGTTTCTTTTTCTTTGATAACTTCATACAGTTCAGGGTCCTGCTTCATAGCAGCATGTCTTCTGCGTTTATTAATAGCTACTTTATGTTTTTATAATTGAATTTCTCCTAAACTTCGCTTACCTTTGTTCATAGTTGTGATCTGAAGGAAAAAAAATTCTGTTAGTGGCCACAATTCTGTAAATATAGGTTACCATGAAACATTTATTATAAATATGTAAACATACTTAATTAAGAGGTTAGTATTTTGATTGATATTTGGTTAAAAAAATTGGTTTTACATTATTTCCCTCAAATCTCTCAGAGTTAGCGACCATTTTTGAAGGTTATTCATGATTATTTCATCATTATAGTATATCCTGAAATAGCACACGCAAAGTTCCATTGTAGCTGTTTTCTGAATGTACAAAGTATAATAATTCAAATCTGATTGTTGTTCATATGTTCTAAATATTTTATTATTTTCTGAGTCTTCACACAGGGCTTTACAAATTCTACCCTCATGCGTGGCATACATTACTTCAAAAATTTGAAGAATATGGAGGAACAGATTTTGGTTAGGCATGTTACTATTGGTGTCTATTACTAATATATAGTAAATTAGTTTCATATTGTATTAATATGCTTGTACTTTAGGTACTCTATTCTCAGTCAGAAATAAAAAAGAACTCTTACCTGATTATACACTAAGTCAAACATAAGAAATAAGAAAACCTTGATCGCTTGAGTAACACTTATGACACAATTAACTATTGATTCTAAATTCTAAGAATAAGTTGATACTAATTCTTTAAAAGGACAGAGAAATCTAATAAATAACATAACTGACAATGTAACAACATAACATAACTGGCGAAATGTGGGTGTACCTAGTATGGGTACACCTCTACCTAACACTTCGGGAAACAAGGTAAGGTATGATGTTATTGTTATGTTAAATCTAATAAGTTTCGATCTTTCAGTGTAATTTTTAAGCAAATTATAACAAATTACGAAAATCGTCATCACCATACACATGAGGTCATCACCCTTCATTATTTGTTAACGGTGATGATGCGTATGGTGATGACGTTTTTGATATAACGTCGATTTTTCTAGAAAAGTAATAACAATAGTAAGATACCCCTTTTTTCTTTGGCATCTTCACTTATACGTAATTTTTATTTATTATATTATCTCCATTATATTATCTCCATTATCGGTTGTATTTTGTTGTGAAGATCATGTTAACGGAATTATGATATGTTTATGTACGGCTTAGTGTGAATTAGCTATTAAGCAGTAGAAAATTCGGTCTAAAACTAACCTAACCTAGTTTACAAAAGTTCATAAAAAAATTCTATATAGAGCTTGCTCATTCCTATTGTGGTTTTACGACATTTTGATGTTTGTTAGGGAAGATACAGTTAATTATATTGAATATAACATAGTGAAACAGAAAGGAGGAAAATGTAATCTACGGTTAAAGAAAGAAGTTGTTCCTCTTAAATGTATTTTTGTGTCAAAAACGGAATATGTCACTACCAGTTGAAAGAATGGCCGTAGTTAAAAGGTAGGTATAGACTATCAATGTTAAATGAAGCTTTTAAGTATGCTATCAAAAGTAGTAATATTATAGAAATTGGTGAACCTCCACAAAGAAGTGATTACGAAGCAAGTCCTAGTACTTCCCATACAAATGTATGTGATATTAATCAAGCAGGACCCAGTACTTCCCGTATTGAAGTATGTGATGATCATCAAACAGAGCCCTGCACTTCTTATACCTATTAAAGATAAATTACAGAGTGACAAAGCTGTGCAAGTCAGTATTAAACTGAAGTACAGAAATAAAGGTGTCAATATAGCTACTGAAAAGAAAAATGTAGGACTGTTACCATTACCTCTTTCATCACACAATATCGGAACTTCACCAATAGCAAAATCTGTTTTAAAAAGAAAATTGTTCGCTGATAACCCGGCTGATAGTACTTCTATATCATCTTATTCTTCTGTTACATCCGCTGATTATGCACCACTTGTTCATTCAAACAAAAATTCAGATATGTTGACATCATAAATGCATCTATTTTCGGTAGATTATCCGATTGTGCTTTGACAAAACCAGTTTCTGTCATCGTCCTAGATTGACTACAAATATAATATTCACAAGTAATCACACAGGAATACAGTTTTAAACAATGTTTCTCACAAACACTACTAACACAGTATGAATATCAACGCCGATACATCCAATGACATGACCATTGACGTCACATTTCGTTTCGACCAATGGTGACGCGTTTTGTCAGTTTGAATTTCCCTCCCTTATTTTTCACTTTTTATATAATATTTTCTGGGTTTAAATAATAACTAAATAAAAAAATACGTTTTACGTATAATATAAAGACAATAAAGATTCTAGAAAAAAATATTTGAGACAAATTTAAATATGCATATTCCCTATTACACAGGCTTTGGACTGACAGCTTCGAATGATTTGGTTTAATTACGGATACGGAAGTATTTATAAATTGAGCAACTTTTCACCCCACTGCGATGTATCAGTACGGCAATACCTACCAGCCTGGCCACGAGACATTCACTGCCGCGAATATTCGCGCGGTGCGAACGGCGAAGCGTCTGGCGACTAAAACTAATGTATAGAAATGTACTAATCATGTCACGCGTAGCGGCGACCGGCGAAATTTGCCGAGCGAATCGCAAGAGCGACTGGCGGCACGGCGGGTGGCACAAACAAATGTATGGATCAGTACGGCGCATACCACGGTGTCGCGCGGTAGACGCGGCGAATAGTGCAGTAATCAAACAAGTTTAGTTGTATTCGCCGCGAAATAATGAACCCCGAAACTTTTATTGCCGAAATACTGGCTAGGCGCGCTGGCCTGGACTTCCAAGTAGCTGTATTTTTGGAAGTCTGGTCACCCACAGTATAAATATAAACACAAGAATGTAATCAAAGGTTTCGACACTCATTCAGGAAATGTAAAAAAAATCTGGACATACTCTGTATTGTCGTACTTCTTGTGGAATTCTCCAACTATACCCCGATTCTTATTCAAATCATGTACTCTCTTCCAAATATTATGTCTTGAACTAAAAAACTACTACTTTACAAGCAATATCGAGATAACTTTGATAAAGACATTTCGCTCTCAGTGTATACTGGTCGCGGCGGCGAACGCTACCGCCCGTGGCCTGCAAACATTGCCGCATGAATGGGGATCATTACTGCCATCTTATCACGATAGGTGGCGCATCGTCGCGATGGCCATTGAAAGCTGTCAGTTCAATACTTTTTATAACCTAACATTCAGTAAATTTTAATTTTCTCGTGAAATGCCTCTGTGTGCTGTACCAGAATGTTCTAACCCTGGTGTACATTTGTTTCCCAAAGATGTAACGTTAAAAAAGAAGTGGAAAAAGGCTATACGTCGCCAAATTTTATAATTTTATTTGTTTGTGCTATGCTTTGTAATTTTAGAGAAAATATAATTAAATAAAAGCTTTTTTATCTGGTAATTAATAAGTTTTATTTTAAAACCTTAATCTTTAAAATAATATTTCTTGATTACAGCATTTTTAAAATAGTTTTCACAAAAAAAATCAAGTTTTGTAACATATATGCTGAATGAATTGTTCATCACGTTCAATAAATATTACATATGTATAACCTTAATAGGTAAAAACCAATAAATTACAAAATAATCTTTTTGTTACATATACAAAAATTATTTTGTAATCTGCCCTTGAATTTGGTAGTAATAAATATTAGTTTTTTTTAAAGTTAGTTGTCCATTTTCATCATATTGTAGATAGGGTACCGTAATAGGACTATTCCTTCTCCTGCGGCACATTCACAGCTTGCTTCTTCAGGCATTCCATCATGACTTAATTTAATATTTACCTCATATTGAAGCTGCTTCATAGATGCTTTGCAATAACCTGGAAGAAGTTTTGATATGTTTAATAGGCAAATTACTTTACGCATCAACATTTGAAATTTCACATCAACATTTGGCTTTCAGAAGCTTCAGGGCTTTGATTACCGAAATTGAAATTTCGGTCATAAGCTTCTAACCTAAAAAATAAACAATACCATTTATCATTAAAGTAACGTTTTCTCATTTTTCGTAAATTTTCCTACCATGAGTCAAGTAACAATTAACACGTAACAAGTGAAAAAACAACCAAATCTAGAGTATGTCACTGATAAATAATATATTTATTTATTTATTTAACAGTTTATGTACACACTAACATACAGAAAAGAAGAAAGGAACAGCAAAAATAGGTACAAAGGTGATGCTTATTTCTAAAGAAATCTCTTCCAGCATACCTGCGAAAGGAGAGTAGAAAAAAAGAGATGTAGACATAGTGTGTAAAAGAAGAAGAGAAAATAGAATACATAAAAACAAATAAAATAACGAATTTAAATATAACATACAATACAGGAATATACTTACATATTTACTAGTAAAAAGACAAAATATATAACACAAATATAAGCTACAATATAATACATATCATATACTATACAATAATAAATAAATACCTATGCAACTATGACGAATTGGAAAGATAATGTTCTTTCACCCTTCTTTTGAAAACTGCAACAGCTTGGCAGTCCCTAATATCAGGCGGAAGAGAATTCCACAACCGCACAGCGTGTACAGTAAATGAGTAGGAGTAGAAGTCGGTAGAGTGGGGAGGGGATTTAAAGAGGTTCCTAAGATGCGACCTGCAAGGTGCATCAGAGGGACGGGAGTAGGAAAAGCGTTCCCGCAGATAGGATGGAGTTTTAGGGTTATGCAGGATGTTAAAAAGCAGACATAATATTCGAGAGTTCCTGCGAAGTCGGATTGGGAGCCACTTGAGTATCTTGCGAAAGTTAGAAACATGGTCATACTTTTTGAGGTTAAAAACAAAACGAATACAGATATTTTGCAAACGCTCAAGTATATTTAAAAGCTCGGTGGCATCCAAATAACACGCATCGGCGTAGTCTATGATGGGCTGGATGAGAGTTTGGGCGAGGGAGATTTTGGTCTTCAAAGGCAAGAAGCTCTGGAGGCATTTCAGCGAGTGGAATGTGTAGTGCACTTTTCGACTCACTTCAGCAACCTGGGAAGTCCACGATAAATAGGAGTCCATTATCACCCCCAGGTTTTTGGCCTTATTTTCGAATTCTATCTGGACTCCATTCAGCCTGAGTGGAGACAGCGACGCAACATCGAGCCTGTTCCGCATATATCTGCCGCCAATGATCAAGGCCTGAGATTTCTTAGGGTTGATCTGCAGCCCAAAGGACCGCGACCACTCACAATTGAATCCAAATCTCTGTTCATGACCGATACGGCGGCTTCCGCATCTTCCCTCAAGAAATGATAATAAAGCTGCAAGTCGTCGGCATACAGATGGAAGAAGGAAGTGATGACTCTGGTGACAGAGTTAATGAAAATAGAAAAAATAAGAGGAGAGAGAACGCCACCCTGAGGCACGCCCGCGCTGAGAGCGCACCAATCAGAAAAGGACTCATCAAGACGAACACGCTGTGAGCGACCTTTAAGATAGGAGTCGAACCAAGCAATAGTGGAAGAGGAGAAATTAATAGATTTAAGAATCCCAAGAAGGATGTCAAAATCGACAGAATTAAAGGCGCTGCTAAAGTCTAGAAGTACAAGTAAAGTAAGAGATTTGTGGTCCATAGCCCAGCGGATATCATCAGTAACCTTTAAAAGAGCTGTTACAGTGCTATGGCCAGGACGGAAACCAGATTGAAAACTACTCAGAAGGTCATTCCTAGAAAAGAAGGCAGTGAGTTGCTGATGTACAATGTGCTCAAGAACTTTAGAGAGATAAGGGAGGATGGAAATTGGTCTGAAATCGGTCGGTGAGGCCGGGTTTGGAATTTTAGGTAAGGGGATGATATGGGCTTGTTTCCAGACCTCTGGGACAGTACAAGAAAACAAGGAGTAATTAAAAATGTGAGTCAAAACGGGAAGGATAGGGGAAAGGATAGGAGAGATCATTCTTGAGCAGAGGAGGTCATTACCAACTGCAGTGGAGGAGATGGCACACATCGATTTTTTAACCTCATTCTCACTCACTGGGCTTAGCTTAAAAGAAGAACATTGCGGCAAAGGCAAACCGGAAAGTTTATTTAAGGTAGCTGACTTGACGTGCGGATCCAGAGTAACAGGGGGTAGTGAGAAATGTTTGTTAAGGGCACACACGTCGGTGTCATCACCAAAAACAACTGGAGACTTGCCAATGCCGACAGTTTTTAGAAACTTCCAGACTTCAGAAGAGTTGCGGTTGTCGAGAGAATTGTGGAAGTGGCGTCTTTTAGCATCTCTACACATACATATTTTTTTATTCGTTTTTTTATTATTTCAGGGGAAACAGCAGCCAGATTTCGCTTTATATTTTGCGATAATCTCTGAGAAATTGCATCTTTGTGTGCCTTTTCATAAAAGAGGAGACAAAATCTGGTCCAGGCATATTATTATTAAATCTCTTTTCATTCACACCTAATTTATCAAGATAGACCTTAACAAGTACTCTTAAATCATACGCCTCCAAAGGATAGCCCCCGTCAGCACATATATTTATGTATTTAATAAATTCTTCTTCAGTTTCTTTGGATAAAACAGTTTGACCTCCTTGACTTTTCATATTTTTTGTGCAGTGTCTGTATAAAACAGATCTGTGTATATTATATTTCTTTGAGATAGTATCAAGAGAACAATTACTCGCAGAATATTCATTAACAGCCTGTTGTATTAAGTTGAAGTCATATTTTATATATTTCTTACCCCGAGGGTCTGGTTTGTAGTTACGTGGCATATTGCTCGCAACTATACCTGCGTACACAAAATCAATAATTAAATATTAAAAAATCAACTTTTTAAAAATGTAGGTAGGTAATAAAGTTAAAACTCAACAACCTGCTGCATAAAGTACCAACCCTATCAAAAGCGTTTCTAAAATCCCCTTTGGCGTTTCTATTAAACCCTTTCTCGTTCTTATTTACCCCTTTCCCGTTTCTATTCACCTCATATGGCGTTTCTATTCACCCCTCAGTCGTCTCTATTCACCTCTTAATCGAGAAATATTTATGGGTGCAGTTATTTTACTAATTTACCAATAAAAATCAAACTAATCAGTAAAACTTACCTTTTCAATTTATTCTGGATGCACTTCACCGTCGAATAAAGTTATTTTACTATCAAAAACACAATTTAAATTATAACTAGAGAGAAGTTAATAAGAGCACAAAAGACACACACACAACCGTTGCACTTTGAACTCACTTTTTTGATATAAGTTGCTAACTTAATACTATTCAAATGTTGTCAGACCAACAAAAAAATGTTGCCATTGTAAAAACAAAAAACACTATTGCGATTTTTATAGTAGTTTTCGAATATCAGGCTTTTAGACTTTTTCCCAAGAATATTTCTATTCACGCCGTGAATTCTATTCACCCCGTTTTACGGTTCTCTATTTTTGAGTGAGTGATGTGCATAATAGAGTGTATAAGAAACAAATACGCCTCCGAGAAAGGATTTTCAAAAAACTGTTTAATTAAGACAGTTGGCCTTTCAAGACTTTTAAAATAATCCTTTAATGGACGGTAGAGCTTCAGAAGTCGTTCGATAGCTGGAAACAAACTTAACCATCGTGTCTTAGAATGATAGAGAAGCTGCTTGTATTCGACATCAGCTGTTTCACAGAAGTCTTTAAGGGATTCAGTTCGTACTGTGTAAGTAGCAAAAAATTATTAATTTTTAAGACGATAGATTCATTGTCTACTGGCAGCAAATCGCATCCGTGGTGCACTGCGTTGTTAATAACGTGTGCAGAGCAACCCACGCCAACTATGTTGGGGTTCAGACTTTGTTTTAGTTTATGGAAAACATTGTTGATTCCTCGTCGTTCTGTTCTACCGAAGTTTGTGTTGCAGTTGTCTCCACAAAACGCAATACACTTTGACAAGAGATCGTGCTGCCGAAGTTGTTTAATAATCAGTTCAGTAATTGTGTCGGATGTCTCATTTTCCGTGTTTTCTATTTCGAGAAGTTTCGTAGTGATTCCGGTTTTTTTAACATCAAAATATTGAATAACCAAAGGAAACAGTTTCGTGGATCCATGATTACTGGCATCAGTAGCCATGCTGAAATATGGTACATTTTGTAAATCATTTTTAAGTTCGGCAACAGACAAAGGGCACTCCAGTTGCTATTGCAGTTGCCTTTGTTCGATTACATGAAACTTTTTTTGCGGTATCTGAACCCGAAAATATTTCACGGTTGAGAGTACAAGTGCAATCCAAAGAATTAAAAGACATATGATGGCTTACTGTATGATAGACGAGTGCACCTTCCGCTGCTCGAGTAAGGAGGTCTTCCGAACTTGATCTTACAAAATATGTAGCTATATTTGAAGAACTGGCTTGATTTCTCAAATTTGTTTTGTGTTTCTGTGTACTCAAATGTTCATTTATGTCTGTAACTCCCTTATTCGCAATCGAAATATTCGTCGAACAAATGGTACAAAAAACCTGCCAGTCATATTTTCCTTTTTTTAACATAGGAAACTTATTTTGTAAGTCGCTGTTGAATATGCATTTACGTTTAGGCATTACTCGTATGTTGTGGTATCTGATCTGAAAAGGATAAAAAAACGTCGAAGTAAAAACGTGTAAGTATTACAATTCGTAAAATATAGCTCGATTCCTGGCATGAGAGCATTTAAATAAACAGGATCACTGTTGAACAGCACTAAAATACATATTCTTGAACAAAATATAATACCTAATCTCATGTTTTGTAGAATAATAACACTTACCTTGCATTGCAAGACTACGTGTCCTCCGTTCCGTCCGTCACCTCGCCCGTTGTCATGCACACGCACGTCTGCACTTGTAACCGCCTACTACGCAACTGCGGCGAGCGAGAGAGAAGAGTCGGATGTACGCACGGCACGGGGTGCGGGGCGAGCCGCGTCACATGTCACGCCACGCGCCGCGCGTTTCGAGTCGCGCGCGACCGTTGATTATTTGAAAAATGTAAAACTCGGACTACAAATAAAACCCCGCCCGGACGCTCCCCGGACGCCTTCTAAACTAGGACAAATCCGGGGAAACCCGGACGGATGACAGCCCTATATAGATGGGAAGCATATTAATATACAATCACCTTTACACTCGGGAACTGAATGGGTACTTAAACTATAAAGGCACATGTTATATCAAAAACTATCGTCTAACAGTATGAATTTACCCCGTCCTATTCCACTTCCTAATAGTGACATAGTCATGCCTTACGTATTTTTAGGCGATGGTGCATTTGCTCTCAGTACCCATTTAATGAAACCGTTTCCCGGTCATCACGCACTAGGGTCCCCAGAAAGAGTATTCAATCAAGAATATACTAGATTTTCATTTAGATCGTTCGTATATATCAATATACATATAATTTAACAAAAAACTGACACTGTAACATGTAAAAAAAAAAGAAATAAATAAAACTTACAGCTTTGTTGCTCCTCGTGCTCGGCATTTTTCGAGTTTGACGTAAATAGGAATGTCCAGTCGTTCAAAATGCAACAGACTTATGTTTTCTAGTGATGCGCTGAATCAATCATTAAGATGAAGTCGATCGATTCAAAAAAATATGAATATATAATGTTACAGATTTTTTTTTAAATTGCTGTATCTTTAAAGGCACATTTCCAAATTAAGGGTTAAACTTTTCAGTACTACCACATTTTTTACTTAGTTAAATAAAACAAATAAAATGGTACTTATAACAAAACTAAAACAGTTCTAAAAAACTATTATGCATAACATGTGGGTTTTCGTGCTTCCACAAATGCATGTTGTGCTGGTTGTAAATACCAACTCGTGTGAAGGTGCTCTCGTCCGTCCAGATGATGTTTTGTTGCCAGTTTTCAAACAACCATCTACAAAATTGTAGTCGTGGCAAATAGTCAGTCGGCATCAGCTCCTGACAACGTCGTAGATGGAAGGGATGTTCGCCATCAGCATGTAATGTTCTCCACACGTACATGTTACTACAGTTTAAACAACAGCGCTGCTTCCCTCTTGCTGCTCTCTGGATTTTAATCGAAATAATCGAGAATGTTTTCCTGCAAACGACTAGAGCGCACATTCGTCCCTCTATCCATTGCCGTGTTAGGATGAAACGTTCTGGAGTCCCTCAGGCGCTAAGTTGCACCTAGCATTGTCCTGGCGCTCACTCTGGTACCATGTCGTTCATTGAACACTCGACACGCCAACTCCATATTATCGTCGCAACGAGCCAGTGTCCTCACTATCTCCGTGTACTAGATATTGCTATACCGGAAAGCCAACGCGTGCGTAAACAAGTAACAGCAACAACAACAAAATTACGAAATTCAACAAGTCAATTTCGTAATTTTGTCCGCTGCCGGCGGATGACTAATTTCGTTTGATGTCGGGCGGGCGGGCGGTGGTGGCGCGTGCGCTGGCGGCATATCAAACGTCAAAGGGCTAAGTCGGTAAATTATTGCGTCTCGCTCTTTCATATTGATTATGTGTTTGCATAAAACGTACCTTAGATTTTTTAATGTTTTTTGAAATGCGGAATTACAAATTCTTTTTGCTTTTTGAAGATGATTTTATTTTTATTTGTTAGTATTTATGATTATTATGTACTTAGCTGTGGTTGTATAAAAGAGCTTTATTGGTACTGTATTTGTAATTTATAATAATATTTAGGTGTGAGTTAAGAGGACTATTTTTAATGATTATAACAATCTGTGTGCAATAAAAATAGAAACTACTAATGTTTCCTTCATTTCTTCTAATAACTTTTTTAGAGTTTCACTATTTTGCTCCTCTATGTTAGCTCTCCTCTCCGATATGCGAATAAGAGCCCGACGAGTCGCGTCCTGTGTCATTGGTGGCTCTCGTCGCGTGTGTCGTCGGCGGCGTGGTGAGCGCCGAGGAGTGCTCTGCAGGTCTGGTGCACCAGTGGTAGTGTGCTGGAGAATGGGTGGTGATGCAGATGGAGGGGGTGTCACTCTGGTTGATGGCCCTGTTTGACCTGGTTCCATGATGACTGGACTCATCACTTGGACTGGACAGAGAGTTAATATACTCTCAGATCCTCCCTAGCCTTCCAGAACTGTGGGCACACTATCTGTACCAATATTTAAAGGAGTGTCCAAACCACACTCTGTTTCTTGTATATCCTGCAAATCATATTTAATTTTCTATCTTTATTTACATCATTAAAATGACATGCAAATATTTTTACACAATATGAACCCATGAGCAAGTATAAAAAATAATACTCACTTGTTCAAATAGATCCACCGTCATACCAGGCAGGCCGGTACCAAAGTCATCTCCTAAAATGTGCAAATTTTTTTTCATTGTCCGTCATCTTTTTTATTTGTGACGGACCTCCTCCAGTCTGTTGGTGGGAAGCTCTAGTAGCTGTAGCCAATTTCTTTAATTTGGATTTATTATTAATCATTCCAATACTAAAAAATATACATTTTCTTGATAAGTTGCACAGAAATATTTTTAATACAAAAATAAATTATTATTAGTTAATATATTCTTTTACGTACTTTGCACCATCCCTTCCAATCTTTAATTGCACCATCACCATGGGAATTTAAATTCTGGGCTATGTTCTCCCACATATTTTTTGAAAATGCTAGTGTTTTAAGTTTACTTTAGAAAATATAAAATTATAACACAAACTCCACAAGAATACTTACGCCATTATTCGTATTACCGATTATTTTACCAAATTGAAACGTTAAAAACACTTTTAAATACTATTAAGAATAGTTTGTGATAATCTATCTTTCAAAACAAATCGCAATAACAACAACCGCCTCCTGCCAAATCAAACATGAGTAGAAGTGCGTTCTAAACTCGTCTTCATCAATTTATTTTTACGACAACACTAAGCAAACCTTTAATTTGTAATTTAAAGAATTATATAAATTACTATTATTTAATGAGTACTAAAAAGGGTTTCATGGTGTATAATTGGTCGCTAAAAAGCGCAATTTGAAAATGTATTTGTTGTAATTTTTACACAAAAAAAAAACCGCTAAAATTATAACAACTAGGTTTCGTAACACCAAAGGCTTTCGTAAGGGGAAATCTAAGCGTCTGCCCTCCTACGGAGTCCGTCTGTGCCATTTCAGGATGCAATAGTTGTCTATGCGTAGAGATATAACCGATGCTTTGTTTCTTTACAAACTGTTGCGCAATAAGATCGACTGCCCCGGTTTATTGAAGCTTATTAGGTTCCATGCGCCTTCCAGATATCCTAGAAATAAGATAACACCCCTGTGTCCGCCACTTCGAAAGTCTGTGCTTGGTGCGAATTCTCCGATACCTAGATTGTGCAGAATCCTTAATGGCCGCAGTGACCTAGTAGACGTACAACACGATAGTATAAATAAATTCCTAAGAGTTTTTGTAAATAATCCAATGGCGATTTAATTATTTTTTTTTTTTTTTTAATATTAATTCTATACCTGTTTTCATTTCAATTTTTTCAATGTACTCAGTTTATCTTTTAATTTTATTTTCTTATCAATTATGGTCGTTATATTTTTTCATAATTCAAACAACCGATCATCATTTAATCAATTGTAATTTTAATTTGAGTTTTGATTTTAATTTTGAGTTTGATTCTAATTTTAATTTTGATTTTAATTTGATTTTGATTGTAATTTTGATTTTGATTTTGATTTTAATTTTAATTTTGATTTTAATTTTGAATTTTTATTTAATTTTGATCTTGATTCTGATTTTGATCTTGATTTTGATATTGATTTTGATTTTAATTTTGATTTTAATTTTGAATTTTTATTTAATTTTGATCTTGATTTTGATTTTGATCTTGATTTTGATATTGATTTTGATTGTGATTTTGACTTTGATTTTGATTTTAATTTTGATTATGATTTTAATTTTGATTTTAATTTTGATTTTAATAAGTAATTTACATCCCAATGGTTTTCTTATGTTGTATACAGAATTGAATAATTTGATAATTTTCTTTATAATTACTTTTTATTGTTATTTTTGTACATATAAATTCTAATTTCAATTTGTTATAAATATGTTATGTAAGCCGTTTTTTGTGCATGCGGTGTTAACCTATAATTAATTGTTGCATTTGAATATGTTACTCTAGTTATTATATCAGAAATGTATATAGTGTAAACAATTGTTGGTTAACCTAAATAAATAAATAAATAAATAACAACTAGGTTTCGAAACGCAACGCATATGGTTTGAGTAAAAGAGACAGAATTATGCACCGACTGTATAGCGTCATCTCTTTCTCACACCGCGGACCACAGACAAAGGATATAATAATATAAGGATACAATGCTCACAATGTATGGGGAAAAAAACCCAGGCCCGGCGCAAATGAAATGTATCTCAGATTTTAAGTATTTATATGTGACATAATATACAGTAGGGGGCATTACCAAAATCTTTTTTTTAATGTCATAAATTGCTAGTTGTTTTATGTAAGGAGCTTCAAAAATGTGTTTTTTTTTTAATTTCTTTCTTTACTCTTATTCTATAAATGACATTTAGGCATCTATTTTGACAACGCCATCTACATTTTGTGCAATGTTAGGGTAAACTTAATAAAAAACAAGAGTAGGCAAATGAAATTATTTTATTATTATACACATTATTGGTTCTCTAAGTCTATGATTACATCTTCCAGAGTGTATCCGGGATGATCAAAATCATCTTGATGTCTGGCCCAACCCAAGTAATACAGTAGGTACACTCATAATATGGGCGCAGCTACCCAAAGTTCTTTTGCCATGTATACAAGAGCAAAAATGCTCTGAAATTGGATTAATACCGGTTTCTCTTCTATACAAAATTTAAGTATAGTAGGTAAGTTCTGTTCCTTACATGCCGCGATTGTATACGGCATCTTATTAAAACACCGCTTTCGCCATTAATTGTTACGAGCACCGGATGTCTATGTACTTCAATTTCGTAGACACCTGTTTGTTTAACGTGCTCACTGCAATAGGAGCGTGCTATTTTACAGTGATAAGTGCCCACAGCAAACAATATCAACTCTTCTTGGGAAAGTCTGGAGAAATCTTCCAACGTCTGGTCATTTGCTTCCAAACGAACAAATGCGGCTCTATGTCTGTTTAAATTATGCTCAATGACGTAGTCTGCCAAAAGGTTTGGCTTGTGCACATTCCTATTTATAATATCAACGAATTGTTCAGTGTATTGACTGATCTCATAGGGTTCTTGGAAGGCTGCGCTTATCTTATAGTCAGTCATTGTTGAGGGCAATGCTCGAGTAACCCTAGCTCACTAAACATATTTTCGAGTTACACAGTCACTAAACAGTAGTCATTTTGACTAACAAAATGAAACGGCAATATTCTTATTCAAATGACATTTATTTAATTAAAAAAGTAAATAACATAAGAGGATATTTTATTAAGACTTCTTAAAAACTATTAGACACGTTATAAATGTTAATCCTGGCAGTCTGAGCAGACAGGAATGGTATGTTCGCCACAAATTGCCTTCCTGCAGGAGTGGCATGATACTTTGGTCATCCTGTGCTTCTGATATGTGCGTATGTGTGCGCGTGTATGAGTATCCACATTCAACAGATAACACACACTAAGGAACTGTCGTCACACTGAGCTTAAAAACATCATTATTATTTTTCTGTGCCATTGAATACGCATCACACTGTCACAGAGGCGACTTGTTCTTACCATTGTATTGATAAAATTCGCGCAAATATGTCATGTGCTGGTAGCCGTATGAACTAAGTGTTGGATTCGCAAATAACGTAGCCCGAGTTCAAATCATGGTCGGTCCGTTGCGGTTATTTCTTACTTTGAAAATTCCCAATCTATATTAATATTGTTGTTTTTTATATTTCTATGAAAAATACTATTGCATTTTTTGCACTAAATTGTTGCAAATTACGAATATGATCTATTAACACTTTCGCTGTTAAGTTCATAAAATGCATACAAATTGGCATGCCATAAAATTTGTTTCGCCAATCTATAACGACCCGTCAGTCGAGTCCATCGGCGCGATGGTGACGTAACTGTACTCCTATGCCCATGCACTCGGTAGCCGAGTTCACTTAGCCACGCCCACACCAGCCAGTCGGGTAGTAGGGCTGTCGAATGCCGAATTTTTATTGAACAAAAATAAACAGCACTGTTCTTTTATTTATAAATATTTTTATTTGATTTCCTAGGTTTTTAAAAATCATAACACTTACGCCAAGAGAACCTATTTTTAACAAATGACTAACGCATTCAGTGCGGCCAACGCGCATGCGCGGTTTTCGGATTTTTACCATGTGCTGCGAGGCGCGTATGCGTGTCCATTCAATTCCACATAACTTTCTTCGAGTGCGGCGCGCCGCACCTGTGCGTCCATTGTGCATCTCTATTGTTTTGAAAGCATAATAAAATAAGGGTCTGTAAGGGTGTAAACCTGTGATGTTACTCTGTCGAGTGTCGGTATGCTATCGCTACTGAACGCAAAAGGCGAACGCGAGGTAGGTACCGCGCGGATAGTCGGACGGGTTGTAACATGTTACGAGTGTCAGGGTGGAATAATATAATATTCATTCATGGTGTACTCACCACAACGCTTCGATAATTATATCTATGGCAGTAATAACGTCAAAGAAAAAAAAATACAGACAGTCGAACATAGAACCTTTTTTTGGAAGTCAGTTAAAAACTACTTAAATACTCTTATAACCTATACATATTACAGCTAAACCTTTGTAGTTATAAAATTACGAATACTTTCAGAAATCCTTCAATTCAAATATTTTTCTTATTCTAAATAATGAAAAAAAAATCCCGAGTCTGTATAATGTACGAAAAAATTGGCACAGACCTCTGCAACCATACCAAAAATATAGAAAGACCTCCTAGGTACACACCTCAACCAACACAATTAGGATCCTTCTTTGTAGTAGTACAATGAAGTCTAGTACCTATCTAGTTCATACTCACCTATTATCAGCTTTACCTGTTGAAAGTCTTCACTGCATGACAGTATGTGTGATGGAAATTAGATTAAAAGGGTAATAAAATAAAAAAAACTTGAGGAAAAGTTCATAGTTTATTGGGGGAGCCCTGATGAGTCGCTTGGACAAGAACGATCACCAGGGCTCCCCATAATCAACACGCTCCTGGAGCCAGGCAAGCCACATGCTGCGCGCTGGTGGTACTGGCGGTGGTACTGCTGGTGCAGGCCGGGGTCCGTTCCTACAAAGGAAATTATGATTTGTAGATTAAAAAAAAGAAAACTTTTGAATATGAATCTACATAGAAAACCAAAATGTAACAGATATTCTTGAATTTTCTTGGTAGATCATGTATGTACCAGTCAATCAAATCCAATTATTTTACCAGGGAAGCCACATGTGCTGAAGGAATTATTGCCAAACTTCCTTGTCTTCAATCTTATAATATGCTTTTTAAATATGGACACTTTTGATGTGTGTTTTGAACTTTCCATCGCTAAGTTCTGTAACTAACTGGAAACTTGTTATAAAAGCAGATACTGTTCATAAGAAATTACTTGCTTATTTTAGTTAATCTAAATTTCTAAATTTTTGCAAACATACAAAATACTTTCTAAGATATAAAGAGAAGGCTCAAACTGCTCTGCAGTTGAGCAAGTATGAACTCACCGCATGTCCATGTATTCCCCGTCTTCCGGCCTGTACACCAGCAGCGGGTGGAGATTTAACTCCAACCGCCGCATGCGATCTTGCATGCCAGCGATGGGAGTTACAAGTTCCCGAATCTGTTGAAGTAAACCAAATAATGAAAGTAGGTAAGGATCGTAGCAGGTGGCGTTCTGTGGTTTTGGGCTTCCCCCATGGGAATAAGGCTTGAGCGTTTCGAGTGACCATAAAAATGTGGCGTTTATTATTATTATTCCGTAACTTTAACCTAAAATATTGAATTATTTAACAAAAGTGTCACTAAGCAATCAATAACGGTAGATACCTCGTCCACCGCCTCCACCAACATATGCAGCGCGCTCGCCGCGTCGTGGGCCTGGTGCCGCTGCTCCACCTCTAAGTTTTGATAAACGGGTCTGAAATAATAAAAAAAAAACATTTCAAATAATAATAGGTACCTAATCAATACAATATTACATGAAATATTCATTCAGATATTGATACTTACTCATCGGTGGAGGTGTCTGGTGCATTAGCACCAGGCCCACAACACACGACACGGCGAATAGCCTGGGCTGCCCGGCTCCAGAAACTCATAATAAAATTGGAATTGGAAAATAATCCGCCGCGCGCCAGTATAAAAGTGAAAGTGAAATGGGTGTCAAATAGTGTCAATGTCAAAACTCAGTGTCAATTTTAAATCATAACTTGTACGAGTGAATGAATGACAAATCAAAATAAAGTTACCATATTTATTATTTTTTGATAATGTAAGTGTATTAAATATGTTACTGACCACAAATATATGCCGATTGTTATAAATTATCTTTTGTAAAACTGCCGCGGCCGCGGCATGCGCCAGAGACTCACTCACTCTCTCTAGAAGTCTACTTTTCTTTTACATCGGAAAAATTTTATTGACACGAAAATATTCACGTCATTTGGTAGTTGGCAGCACTGATGACCAAAGACAAACCTGGCTGCCAGTAACTCTATGCGGTTTTACCTACATAAAAAATGTAAGTACCTATTGTTCAATTTTTTTCTCTACCGGTCCACCGTAAACCTCTAAATAACCCTTCATGTAAACCTACATTTTGTTAAACTTTTAACACAGGCTGACTGCCGATAAAACTTATTTTCAGGGAAGACGTCACCAAGTGACTGGGTCCCGACGACGACGGAGGCATTGCCTCCTGATGTAAAGGGCGCCGCGCAGCCCTCTACATCTGGAGGCAATACCGGCGGCGGCTACAGCGGCCAAATAGACGTGTCGGCATTGCTGCGCGCCGCCAAACTGCGCCCTATATTCGCCACCGACGCCGACGGACAAAAAGAAGAAGAATCTGCCAAGAAGAAGCAGTGCGTTCGGCAGGAGCTGCCAGCTGCCCAGAGCACCACGCGGCAATGGAGCAAAAAAGGCAAGGGAGTGGGGAAAACTACGAAGGTGTACAATAATATAAAAAACATGTAAAAAGTTCATTAGTTTCATTTATTTTGGCGGGGTTCTGACTATTTTTTTTCTTTTGTTAGTCATAACCCCGCCAACCCCTTGTCATGCGGGGATGTCGCCACCATGACGGCACTGGGATGTTAACAGGGGGCGAAGCATGCAGTGGCCGGCCTCGTGGGAGTTGCACTGGCGGGAGTGGTGGCGCCTGGTGCCACAGCAACTTCCAGAGCCGACGCTCGATTTTCGCCCCCCGCCACAAAACCACCCTGTTCTCCGCCTTCTTCAGTCTTATTTTTCTAAAATAGGAAATTGAAACAACTAGTAAACTCAAATTTGATTGAGTTACGGAAACAAGTAGTAGGTTATTTTTTGATGACACTGCTTGTAATAATAATATCTTGTATGAGTAGACAACTCAGTATCAAGTTTTGGTTTTTTTGTTCATTTTACGTTTCATGATAAAGTTCATACGCCGCCCGCCATTTAAAACCGATATGAAGTCTAATTGCTATTGAATACGATACCACATTTTTAAACAAGATTGACGGACATGTAACAAATAGGTGCAGAAGACAACAAAGAATACTTACTGTGAGTTGTAGCTGACCACACAACACAGTAAATTAAAGATCATACGTACACAGCGTACACTCCACATGATTCCGAACATCATAATATAGCAAATAGCAAGTAGGTAAACAAACAAATGTCAACTAAACTTTTTAAAACTTTTGTAAAAACGTCAAACCTTCATACAGCCAACGATCCAGATTTTTAACCCTGTGATAAAAGAATTATGTAAGTTCAGTGAATTTAAGTTAGTTGTACAAACAGTCCTCGGGTTGGACCAGTTTTGTCATATTAGAGATAGTATAGAACAAAGCATGTTAGTACGTCGGCATAGAATTTGAATCAAAGAAAATTTTGCTATTGTTTCAAATCCTCAGCAAAACCTTGCAGTTTGCAATTTTCGGCAAAATTCTTTGCTTGTTTGATGCCTTTATTGTTTCCAAATGCTTTGTTGCACTGGACTTTAATTTTTTTTTCATATAAAGATAGTATTGAACAAAACCTATTAGTACGTTGGCGTACAATTTTTTAACTATTGTTTCAAATCCTGAGAAGTTCAACAAAAACATCCTTTGTTGCCAATTTTTGGAAAAATCCTGGGTTGCTTGATTCGTTCTATTGTTTCCAAATGCTTTGTTGTACTCAGGTAGGTACCTTACTACGAAAAAGGATTTGGGGATTTTTTTTATTACCGTTCGCGTTAAGTTATTATTACTTATATCGTTTTTAGCATAAAAAATAATTTGAAGCTCATTCGGTGTTTGTTTGCGCTCCCGGCCAGACCTATATCGAATACTCTCCCGTGCTCTCAGTGCTCTGTGTGTTTGTTTCTTAGTGATTGACGACTACTGGCTCTCCTACTGGACTCTGATTGTCTTGCGTTTGGAACCGTGTTGCTATCCCGAAACATTCTGAAGGCGGGTACAGACTGCTGCAACGCAACATGCAATGCAACACGAAACGAGCATTGCATCAGTGTAGACGCGGGGCGCGCACAACGTGCGCACGAACCGCGCATGTACCTACTCACATCTGTTTCCGAGATGCGCGCGAACGGATCGCTCAGTCTGCAAAAGAACACGCAAAGGAATGGATCGTGACGACCAATTGCGGGCTCTGATGATAGTCAGTGCTTCATTATTAATAGTGAATCATGTGATAAAACGCAGAAGACATCGACGTTGGTGGCGTACAGAGTTGTATAGTCAGAGAGCTGGTGCAAAACTAATGGCCGATATGAGATTAACTGGACAATTTCAAAATTTCTTAAGGATGAGTCCAACGACATTTGAAGATCTACTCAGATTAGTCGGACCAAGAATTTTTCGGAATCGCACACAGTTAAGGGCTCCAATTTCAATCCAAGACAGACTGGCAATAACACTTCGTTTTTTAGCTAGTGGTGACTCTTACACAAGTTTACAGTATACCTTCAGAGTATCAAAACAAGCCATAAGTGGCATTATTACAGAAGTATGCTCCGCCATAATTGAGGAATTAAAAGATTATATCAAGGTAAGTTTTATTCTTAATAAGTCAATTAAAGAACAGTATTATCACATCAAATCATTGAAGTCGTCATAGGATTGGTTAGATTCTAGTGACGTTACAGACGATGGCTGTTGGTTCATATATTATTCGTTCCTTGCCGTGGTATAGCCATAGCGTCCGGCTTGATTTGTATCTGTAGTTTGCGCGGAAGGCGAGGGACGATTAAATCCGGAAGTTCCAGGACGATTAACATATCCGGTCAGATCCACATAATCTTGTCCTTTCTTCTGTGATGCATAATAGGATTCTTGGTATGAACTGGGGTAGTTATCCTGCTGTCGATATGATGATTCATAATAACCTCTGTCAGCCTTCATCAAAATTTCAAAAATTCCATGTTCGACCGAATTCCTGGTTTGAAGGGAATAAGTATTCATTTTAGCTGATATATAGGAAGCGAAAGTTGTAGTTAAATCTGGAGCGCCTGAATTTCCCAACTTATTGGCAGTAGTTTGTAATATGCCCACTACATCGGCCAGTACACTGCTGCTTTCATCTTTTTTTGCTTGTTTAGCTCGCGTAGGTTCATACCGTGTACGTGGAGTAGCAAATTTGTTCTGCAGATTTTCTTCATTAATCGGTTGTTGAACCGCCTCCTGAAAAACAAAAATAATTTATAACTGTAGGTCCCATCTCTTGATATAAACTACTAGATAGTAGATATAACTCTCCAGGAAGGTAGGTATCGTGGCACCGATGGACAAATGTCGAAACGACTAAATATTTAGTTCGTTTTTTAGTCTAGTTCAATATAGCTAGCAATAAAATCAAGAGATGCTCACTATAATGGCACCTCAAAAATTGTCACCAGCGAGTGTTGGGCTACTAAGTACAATGACTGTCTCGTAGCCATAAATTAAATAAAAGTTTTTTGTTTTAGCTTCCAACGACAGAAGAAACTTGGTTGAACATAAGCAAACAGTTTGAAGAGAAGTGGAATTTTCCACACTGTTTAGGGGCACTGGACGGAAAACATGTTGTGCTTGAGGCACCTATCAAAAGTGGAACTGAATTCTACAACTATAAAAACTTCTTTAGCATCGTTCTTTTTGCTTTGGTTGACGCCGATTATAATTTTCTATTTGTAGATGTGGGATGCCAAGGAACTTCCTTGGCATCCCAAATCCTTCCTTGAAGGAAGGATTTCAGATGGTGGCATCTTTAAAGATACAAAACTCTGTGAAATGATAGAAGATCGTACAATAAACCTTCCATCACCTGATTCACTCCCACGGAGACATATTCCAATACCATATTTCTTTGTGGGTGATAGTGCCTTTGCTTTAAGTGAAAATCTGATGAAACCATATGCTGGGGCACATCCAAAAGGCACTTCAAAGAGAGTATTCAACTACAGGCTAAGCAGAGCCAGAAGAACTGTTGAAAATGCATTTGGTATCATATCGTCTGTCTTTAGAGTTCTCAGAAAACCAATGCTTTTACAGCCTGATAAAGCTGAGCTAGTGGTTATGGCAATTGTCCTTTTACATAATTATTTGAGACGTCACTCTAGAAATACATATATGAATGACACTGAAGATGAAGTTACGAATGAAGACACACGTAGGCAAAATAATGAAGATATGAGATCACTACTACCTATGAGAAATATTCCTCGACGATCGCCTGCACATTTGAATGCGTTAAGAGATGAGCTCTCCGATTATTTTATGAAAGAAGGGAAGGTTCATTGGCAAGACAGATGTTCGTAAAAGAATCAATCCAGTTTTACTTACCGTGTTCGTTCTCTTTCTCGGTTTGTTACGGTTGTCCAAGAACTTCAAAGAATCAAAGGCAAACCATCGACTTTTGTATGTCTCCGAGGCACCTGAAAAAATAAAATAATAATCATGAAAAAAATTAAATAAAAAACATAATTCAGTCAGTTTTAAACATAGTTGTTTTTAAGTAAACTTGACTAATAATAATTAATAATATTTAATAATTAATTTGTGATTTCAATCCATTAAAATATTGTAGTTGTTGTCAAAGTTGTCATTTTGTAGAGAAAAAAGCCAATTTCAATATTAGTCGGCTATGCCAATTTACATTTCAATACACAAACATTTTTGCGGTTTCCAACCTACGATTGTACTAAGAATAAAGTATATGAATAAATAATAAATAGTAAATTATTATTATTTATTTACCTTTTCCTGTTCCTTTCGATTTCTTTTCCTTCGCTTTTTCACGACGGTAGGATGATAAAATACTAATCATTTTACTGTAACATTTTTCTTGTGTTGTTTCCATCAAATTAGCAATTTCCATCCATGCATCCTCTTTAAAATGTTTTTTATAAAAATTCTCATGTTGTGGATTCCACAAAGGTAATGGCCCATTTAGTGTGAAAAATATACCCACGGCGTACAGAAATAAAATATGGCGGGAATCAAAGACAAATGATTATACTTTTCAATGATAAGTGGCGCATTGCTGTGGCTCATGGGGATCATGAAAGAATAATAATAAAAAAATGTAATCTACCTAGTATGAAAACTTAACTTATGGTTTTAGGGAGGAGAAAATAAAATACATTTTTTTTTAATGTTTATTCAGCCCCAACAATGTCTAAAACATTGTCCAAGAAAGCCGCAGGTGTTTCAATATTTTCTTGATGTCTGGCCCAGGATAAAAAGTACACTATGCTCACAATATGGGCACAACTTCCTATAGTGCGGCGGCCGTGAATGCATGAGCAGTAGTATCCCTCGATACTCTCTCGACCATGTCGTGTTGCATTCACCAAAACATAAGTATAATATTGTTTACTCCTGACATGTCGAGACTGTATTCTCCCTCTAATTAATATTTTGTTGTCAACCAACGTGCGGTGTCTGTATACTTCTAATGTGTACAGACCATTTGGTCGCATGTGCTCGTGGCAGTAAGATCTGGCTAATCTCAAGTGATAACTCCCCAATGTAAACAAAGTCAATTCTTCATATGTAAGTTGAGGAAAATGACCGAAAGATGGATCATTACCATCAATAGGCACGAAGGCTACTCTTTGCCTCACTGACGGTAGGAGGGGTTCCCGTCGGCGTCGAGGCGACGTTGAGGTACCTCGGACTCGTCCTCGACAGCCGATGGAACT
Source organism: Eurois occulta (assembly GCA_950022335.1). Classification (NCBI taxonomy): domain Eukaryota; kingdom Metazoa; phylum Arthropoda; class Insecta; order Lepidoptera; family Noctuidae; genus Eurois; species Eurois occulta. Next base: position 21,745,793 of record OX465478.1, read on the forward strand.
TCGTGGAGCATTTCCGACGCTTGGCTCTCAGACTGGAAAGGGCAGGGGCTGTCTTCAAGCGGCTCCTGCCCAACCTGAGGGGGCCAAACGCCTCCTGCCGGAGGCTCTATGCGGGGATCTTGCGGTCCATGGCCCTTTACGGGGCCCCGGTGTGGGCGCGTTCGTTGAGGTTGCGTGCAAGGCACTACCTGAACGCGCCCCAAAAGGTGGTAGCCGTAAGGCTGATCCGGGGATACCGCACGATCTCCCGCGAGGTGGCGAGCCTCCTTGCCGGATTGCCACCATGGGATCTGGAGGCCATAGTCCTCGCGCGCCTGCACGAGTGGCGCGCGGAGGTACAGAGCCGGGGGGTAACTCCGCTGCCGCGGCATATTGTCGCGCGGCGGACAGACCTCCGCCGTGATCTCATGGCGACATGGAGAGAGCGACTATCGCAACCCCGTGCAGGGCACGCCACGATAGTGGCGGTAAGTCCCCTCTTTGAGGAGTGGCTAGGGAGGCGCCACGGCGCCCTCACCTTCCGCCTGACGCAGGTCCTCACCGGCACGGGTGCTTCGGGAGGTACCTGCACCGAATCGGGCGGGAGGAAACGCCCGGGTGCTACAATTGCGAGGATCGACCGGAGGACACGGTGGAGGTCTGCTCTGCTTGGGCGGAGCACCGCCGTGTCCTCGTAGCGGTGATTGGCGGCGGCGACCTCTCGCGTCCGGCCCTGGTTCAAGCCATGGTCCGGGGCGAGAGGGAATGGGAAGCCGTCGCCTCCTTCTGCGAAGCAGTCATGCTAGCGAAGGAGGCGGCGGAACGTGAGAGGGAGAGAACCTCCTCACGTCCCAGCCGCCGCGGGAGAAGCACCGGGCGTCGGGGGCCACCCCGTGATGGCTCTCGGCCACCGTAGGCGCGGGCCTGTGGACGGCGAGTAATGGGCTAGCTCGCCGTCCGTCCGTCGTATGACGACGGGCAGGCCGTGTCGACGGCGCGTTCGTGTTCCACGCGCGCCTCAAAGAGATGTCAGCAAACGGGAGGGGCCCGCAAGGGCCGGTGCCTGCCAGGGCTGCGGGACTGTTCGAAAGAGATACCGCGGCCCTGGAACATAAAGGGCCAATGAAGGAACATGGGTGGTTTTTAGTCAGTAAGAGTCTGACACTCCCTTCCGCTCCGCCCAGAGCGGGAGGAGCCATTTGATGATTTCCCACCCCAAAAAAAAAAAGGCTACTCTTTGCCTATTCATATTATTTTCTTGTACATATTGTGCCAATTCATTCTCTCTATTTATATTCTCATTTATAATATTTATAAATTGCTCTACGTACACGCTATCTTCGTAAGGACGTCGGGTTGCATTAATTAGTGCAGCAGTAATCCTAAAGTCCGTCATCATATTAGGCAATGCAAGATTAAAATACGTATGCCGAAATATTTTAAAATCTTTTTAAAATCGGCCATTTATGGTCTCTACTGGCCATCGGACCATTGTTATCAATCTCGATTTGTTGGCTTCGGCCGTTGATAATTGTTCTCCTCTGGGTCTGCTAGGTGGCATGTGTGGATTATAACCACAACCTTCGATTGTTGAATTAGAATCCCGAAATCCGCGGTCCAATATAAATACATCATTAGACCTTAGAAACCAATGCCAATCTGAGTTTTCTTGCACGATACTGCGCATTATTGTAGCATCTGAGGTTGTTGCTGCATAAGGGCCTATGACATCAACTATATAGCCATCTGTGCACACTATCAAACACACATACACACACACACACACACACACACACATACACATAGTATACTTTTTACCCAAGTGACATGTTTCCATGGATAAAATAATTTACAGACAGGCGAAACCGCTAATTATTATCCAATTTTTATTGGTCTGCTGCAAGATTTCTCCAACGAATTATTTTTTTCTTTTTACATATAATGAAAAGTGGGTTATGCTTGCATTATTTACCACCATTTTCGTTTTTGTACAAAAACATTTTTGAACCGGGTCGGATTATGGGCCATGACCTTTCCTTTGATCTGTACACTTCAATTAATTGAAGCACTTTTTCTTCACTCCACGTAAATGTAACCGCCTCCTCCGCCGCAGTAGCGTCGTCTTGTTCCATGTTCGCGCGCGTCTAGCCGTACACACCACACAACCTGTCCACACTGACGCTCCGCGCATACTGCGCGCCTCTTTGTGTTCGGGGAAAAAACCGACAAATTTCGGGTCGCTACGCGCAAGAGTTGCAACAATCTGTTCGTGCGCGTAGTAGACGCGGTTCGTGCGCGCAAGGCGTCTACACTATGGGAATTCTGTTACTTTACATGATACATTGCAGCAATGTGGACGTCAAATTCTTGCATTGCATGTTGCATTACATGTTACATTGCACCAATGTGTACCCGGCTTTACGCGTTGGTACAAAACAGTAATGCTGTGGCAAAGCACAGAAAAAAAAAATCTTGATGATCAAATACGTATGATACTTACAATTCAATATTTTGTAATGTGTGAACATTTGTTTCGTCCGAATAAGAATTAACAAATTATAATCCTAACTTCCTAACTAATAATATAAATGTGCAAGGTGAGTTTGTTTGTTTGTCACGTTAAAGTAGCTGATCGGATTTGCATGAAATTTAGCACATGAAAAGACCATGGCCTGGAAACGGGTATAGGCTAATTTTTATCCTGGATCACAAACGACGTCGCGGGAAAAGTCAAGCTAGTCACTAATAAAATCAAGAGTAGGTATTATTAATAAATAGCTTACGGATCCAATCTTCTTTCGTCACTATGTATATTCAGTGAACCGCTTGTGTCTTCAGTAGGTACTTGTAATCTGCAAGAAAACGCAACATTCATTATAAAAGTACTTACACCTGAAAACATAATTATATCGACATGAATAATAATACGGAACCCTAAAAAGTACAACAATATGAAAGTTTGTGAACTCGCCAATTTCGTTATAGTAACCGTTACGCGTTGGTACAAAACAGTAATGCTGTGGCAAAGCACAGAAAAAAAAAATCTTGATGATCAAATACGTATGATACTTACAATTCAATATTTTGTAATGTGTGAACATTTGTTTCGTCCGAATTTATTTCTTCATCTATCGGAGGTATTTGGGTCCTGTAACAATCACAAGTGGCTGGTATAATAATACTGGCCTAATAGACCTTATATATTTTTGTTTATCATTTCGATATGGAACCCTAAAACTGTGCAAAAAAAGAAAGAAGACGAAATCGTCCATAAAATCATAATTGCGAATGTAACAATGAATAATTAGAAAGCTACGTAATTATTATTATTATTTACCTACGTTTATTACAGAAATACAGGAGCGGGTACGCGTGGCTACATTGAAGCTGTAATTTCCAGTATAAGCTGACCTCTCATTGTGCGGAATGCCTATACAATGCAAGATCAGCTTATACTGGAAAGATATTTTTATACCTTATTATAGTATAGCTGTGTGTTCTAATTACAGATCAGTTACATGCATAATCATATAGCAGATACTCACGAATTTTCTGGAATATTTTCTTTATCAACATCATCTTCAGTAGTGTGTAATCGACGTCGTCGTCTGGAAAGATCATCATATTTATTATTTAGCTAATGTACGCCCAGTAGGTTCATATTTCTTTTATGTATTTTACAACATGCATAGGTACCTAGCACGGCACGTCCGATTGTGTATGAAGCAAGCAAGTTTGGTTTCTTGCAGCTAGTGTAGGTACTTACCGTACATACTTATATTTTTTTGTAACTTTCTAAGCGCTTAGTGGCTGCAGTAGGTACGGGTCGCGGGTTCGATTACCGCACGGAACATTTATTATGTTATGGGCGTTATGCCCTACAAATAATTGTGAAGACTTGGCACCGTCTTTTTCAAGAGCAATCGGAGAAATAGGTATTGGAGTTATAAAAATATAAAACCTATATTTTGTTGCGTCAAAACAAAAACAAACCTATTTAGGTAATTTTATTTTTTTATAAATTTGCCGTATACTGATTTCTCCTGAAACGTGGACGGTGCGGTTACAAATTACAAGTCTTCACAACTATTTGTTGGCCATCACATATTGTTCTGTGCGGGAATCGAACACGTGACACGTACTGCAGCCGTCAAGCACTTAGAAAGTTATAAAAAAATATGAGTACCTATGTACGGTAAGTAGGTACCCTGGTCTACCCACACATGCAAAAACTGCTCCAGACGTGTATACCTACTACATATTTACCTACATGTTTGTAATCACTAATACTGTAAATACGGTAGATACTTACTTCATTTCGATCATATGTTTGCCTGTTTCTTTACGCCAACCCCGTCGCTTCTTATTTTTATTTTTGTTATTTCCCATTACGCAAACACTAAAAATTCACGCAATTAAATATTTTTATTTTACGTCGTTCTGTTGCGTAATGTGTCCTGAGCGCAAAATGACACAGCCCTCCCGTACGGAAGCCGGAGCAGGACTGAGCGCGGGTGGCGCGCGGCAGGGAACCAACTTTAATATGGCCGATATTTTATTTTATTTATTTTGGAAGGAAATTCAAAAAAATAAATAACATAAGACCTGCTTTATAGTTAGTTCAGTAAGTATAAAAAGTTTCATGATCTAATTTGAAGTATTGTAGGATTCCCAACGGTTTATAGTTCAGTTTTGAGGTAACTTTGAGATTTTTTTCTATCGAGAAAATTTTATGGAATCGTGTTTTCGCCAAACATAGGACTTAACATTAATCCTCAACTTTACCATATATTTATTTCAAAATTAATGCTGCAGTATTTTCGGCGTATCAGAGGATTTTGCTAAGCTATTTGAGGTAGTATAGGCTCTTAATTGTTTAACTTTTCGTGGTGTGGGGAATTCTTTAATTGCCGCTGTCTTGTTTGGATCCATCCTTATACCGTTTGGTCAGACTATATGTCCTAATAACTTAACCTCACTCTTCATAAATTGACACATGATTAAGATGTCCTAAATGCGTGTTGAAGTCTCCATATTTCGTGAACACCACCAGGTCATCTAGGTAGTTCACGCAAAATTCTCAAACTTCCGGCCCTAGAACGATATCCATAGCACGAGAAAAGCTACCTACTGATGTCTTTAAACCCTGAGTTAGTACAGCATAGGTGTCACTTTTCCCCATAAAGGTAAACCCGGTATATTTAGTTGAATCGGGGTGCAGTGGAATTTGAAAATAAGCATTATTTAGATCTATCATTGTCATGAATCTAACCCCATTAAATGATTGTAATATATCTATAGCAACTAATGGTGGCGCTTCCACCTCACCTACCATTCTTTTATTTAGTTCTCGTGCGTCCAACAGTATACGGATTGACCCATCCTTCTTTAATGTACGCGTCAACGGGCTACTAAACGGTGTGCCTTCCCTCTTAATTATGCCTAGTGCCTGTAGTTCATTTAATTTTTCCGCAACCTTTGTTCTATACGCGAATGGTATAGGATACGACCGCTTTACGAAAGGTTCTTCATTGCACATTTTAATAGTATGTTGGTATTTGTCTGTGCGCCCCGTATATACTGAAAAAACTTTTTTGTTTTTAATAAGAACGTCTTTGAGTCCTTCAAGCGGGAATTCCACTGTTTTCTGTAGCTCTGTTATTAACTGATCAATAGTACCTTCAGTTTCGTAACAAAGGACTGTACTAGAAGACAGAGTAATACACAATATCACAGTACGGCCGTGACCGTGAACTCGAGCGCACGCAATGTTAATGACCTCTGCGACGACGATGGATAACGTATCGAAAAGATTAAAATGTTCCAATTGCAATATTGTCATTAGTGAAGTTTTAGCTTTTGTTCAAAATAAAATAGATGTTATGACGGAAGTAAGCCTCGTACAAATATGTGAAAGTGCTTTTAGTTCGGATGCCATTGAAGTTGCGAAATCGTTACTATTTGAATCAGTGAGCAAGCGATTGAAAACGAGAAAACGTCAAGGGAAGACATTGCGGAATATTGAGGACATTATCTGCCTGTTTAAAGAAACGGACCCTGAGCAGGTACCTATATTTGTGGCAAGAAACCTAGAAAAACTTCCACCCGTCACTTTCGATCATGTCGATGTGACGCCTTTACTTAAGAGAATAGTCCTTTTAGAGAAATCCGTGCAGGACTTTCCGCTAAATTATGCTTCTAAAATTGAATTACAAGAACATAATAATATGATAGGCCGCTATAAAGAGAATTCATTTCTAGTTCAAGAGCAAAATGTTAATAATAGAAAAAGAGGAGGTGGTTTAAAAAATATGATTGACCGTGGGCCAATGACACTTTCAACGTTATGCAACAATGAATCTTTCACTGCCGAGTTCAACGAATCCAGTGAGTGTTTGTCACTTTCAAATAGATCAATGAACAAATCTATGCAGTCTTGTCATTCATCGCCCATAAGTGAGATAGGAGTGGATGAGAAGGTGCAACCGTCGCCGGAATGCGTCAGCGCCGAGGGCGAGAGCAGGCCGGCAGGTGAGTGCGTGTTGCGCCGTAGCACTACTATTGACACTGAAGATAACGCGGCGCGACCGGTGCTACCTACGGTAAATAAAACAGCTGTTAAGCGCGTTAGCGCGAGCAGATTGGTAGATACTGTTATTATTAACGATAAGGAGACCAATAATAATGCACTATCGCCGCTGAAACACGTTTCTTTTGCAAACGTACTTCAGCGAAAGGGTGAACGGAAGATGGCAGAGAAGGATGAGGCTTGGCATGTGGTACAGAGGCAGAGATTTAGAAATCGTCTGACTAGCCAGAAAGGCAGTGCGGTTACGGATTCTGGTGAGAATAGGTTCAAAGCAGCAGACACAAAAGTGCCGCTATTTATATCTAACGTACATAGGGACGTCTCTGAACAAGATATTATTAATTACATACTTGAGAAAACGCGGGAAACGGTTTCTTTAGTAAAAATCAAAATGAAACGAGAAAGAAACTACAATGCCTACAAACTTTATGTTGCAAAGCATTAAATCGATACGTTTCTGGATGACAAGTTGTGTCAGGCATATCGTTCAGGCGTTTTGTGAACTTTTATGATAATAGAGAAAAGAGCCAAAGCCCTTCCTTGAAAACAGTGGTTAGTTCAGAAAGACTTAATAAGAATAATATTAGTTTGTACCCCCCTCAGTATCTGTGAATCTACATCGTCGCTACACAGTTCCTGTGGTAAAATTGGTTTCCCTAGATTTATTTCTACCTCTTGATCTAAACTCTTAAAACGCAGTGCACGATTAGGTCCGCTAGTTATTGTCATGTCAAATTGGTCTAGCCAGTCAATCCCTAAAATAATTTCTCGAATCAAATTCTTAATTATCACGCATGGTATCTCTATGTTCATACCCTTTATTTTCAATGGTACCAGTGCTGCTTTCTACTACTGCTTTTACCCCTTGTTGCGCCTTGGATTTGTATAGGTGTAGTAAGCATTATGGGTATTTGTGTACCTCTACTCCGGATACTCATGTAGGTAGCCTCGGCCATACAAGTTACCTGGCTTCCTGTGTCAATTAAACATTTTATCGGGTAATCCAGAACTGAAGCTACTATTTCTATTAGCCGCGAACCGGGTGCTCACAATCTCAGTTTCGTTAAGACCTACATCTTCAAAAACTGTTAAGATGACATTCTCTTGGTCTGACTTTTTGTCGACCGTTCTTCTATACAGGGTGTCCCGTAAATAATGGATCAAACGTAACTTGTAAGTAGCTTACCTAATTTCCAACAACTAATTTGAATATTAAAAAAAAAAAACGTTACAGTAACCAAGATATTATTTTTTTTTCGAATTTTACCATTTTGTCTTCCAGAATTAAGTTTTTTTAATGCTGTTGCTGCAAATGATGACATTTTTAGGTATGATTTTTATCTAACATTTCTGAATAGCTTACTAATGTTATAAGATACCATTTTTTTGAATACCGTTTTATTTGCCTTAGAAAAAAACCTTGAGTTGAAAAGTTTTTTCTTTACGATGTTAGGACCAAAATTGAAAAAATTCTCCTGTAAAAAAATGCGGAGACTCTTATAAGGGTCGTTTTCAAAATTAATGTACATTTCCTTTGTGTTTATTTTGTGTTATCGTGACACAAAAGTAACACAAATGAAGAATAAGGGCAGAGTCACAATGAACTATTTAAAAACCAATTTGGTAGTAGTTAATCAGTTTAATCTTATTAATAGACAAAATCACGTGTAAAAAAACTTAGAAAGTAAATAAAACAACAAGGTATCTATTTATGTCTTAAACATGACAAGGTCATAAAAATCACATTTACTTGGTTTTAGCAGTCTTGCATTTTTAACATACGCTTAACGTTTTAATCATATTATATTTAAAATATTTAACAATCAATATCTCAAAAACCTTGATTTTAACAATATAGAAAAACAAAAATCTTTAATTTTCTTAATAATTTGACAATCAACAGTTTTAATGTTAAACTCGTGTGCAAAAATCACAATTAAGAATTTAAGAAATTTTATTTAATCATATTATATTTAAAATATTTAACAATCAATAACTCAAAAACCTTGTATTTAACAATATAGAAAAACAACAATCTTTAATTTTCTTAATAATTTGACTATCAACAGTTTTAATGTTAAATACGTGTGCAAAAATCACAATTAAGTAACTCAACATAGGTAAGTATTTAAAATTCTATTGTTTTTAACAAAATACAAAAGGTCTGAAAATCACATTTAGAAACAACAAGCCTGTGTTGTTTCTAAATGTGATTTTCAGACCTTTTGTATTTTGTTAAAAACAATAGAATTTTAAATACTTACCTATGTTGAGTTAATTAATTGTGCAATAATATTTTTATATCATTATTGTAAGCCATAATAATATGTTCTCTTTACGTCGAGTCCCTCTAAGTCGAGTCTTAAAGGCTTAAATGTTCTGCAAGGATACTGATGTTTACACTTTCTATCGAGTTTGGAAAGGAACATTATGTATTATTTTAACGATATAAAATTTTCTTAATTCGTGTTTAAATTTTACACCTCTACTTTTTTAGTTTTTAACATCTTAACAATCTTATTAACAATCAGTAAATTTGTGTTCAGTTCAATAGATTTTTTACGGACAATCTGTATTTTAAACTGACACAATTCAAGTAACAAAAAGACATTCGCAGACATTCTTATTATTAAAAAGACTAAAAACCGATGCCATAGTCAAAATTCATGTAAAAAATTGCTTCATCATCACTATCATCAAACATCTCACAAAAGTCTCTTTTTAAATCAAGTGATGATACATTGTAAGATTGGGCTGATTTTGTAATTTTTTGCAAATCAGATAATTTATAGTTTACTTTTACATTTGAAAGAATAGTGACTTAGGACGTGCTTGGTTTGTTAATGTCAGTATTAAAATAGGTCGGTTTTTGAAGATTTGTTGCGTTATGATCAGTTTTGGTGAATAATACATCATTATCAGGATCACTGCTCTCGGAATCAGACGAATAAATAATGTTTCTTTTTTTTGCCAGACATGGATTCCCCTTTTTTTCAGCAAGCTATGTTCTTTTAATGAAAAGCAATGACAAAACCCCTCTAAAGAAGACCTTTCACTATGGCAAAAGCAGCTCAATTTTCTATAACCAATTACATACTGTTCTTTTTTTTACAAACAATTCAGACATACCAAAGGAACTTGTTATCTGATGTATTTGCATTGTTTGCGGTACAGCAACTAAGTCATATGAGCTTATCCCTCTTTCAATATCATTAATGTCTTCCTCTTTTATTAGGTACATCTTCACTGTGTTTGACGGCACGGTTGGCGCAGTGGTCAAGCGATTGACTGCTGCGCTGCATGTCGCGGGTTCGATTCCCGTACGGAACAAATATTTGTATGACCTACAAGTAGTTGTTCCGGGTCTGGGTGTTTTTCTATCTATAATATGTATGTATTTACAAAAAAAAAAAAGTGTATATGTAGTTTATCAGCCATCTAGCTACCATAACACAAGCATTAGGTTGCTTAGCTTGGGACTAGATGGTGCTGTGTGAAATGTCCAGGGATATTTATTACTGTAGTCTCATCTTTTAGAGCGTCATATGCTGTTTTCGCGTCTTTTACGTCTGTATAGTAAGCTACCTTCTTGTCCAAAGTTCTTTTGATGGCACCTCCTATGCCGTCAGTAGCACCTTTACCGTGAGCGGCTTCGAAAAAGTTCCAGGTAGCAAAAGAATATCCTAAAGATTCCAGCACACTCGAGCATAAAAAAAAGTTCTTTTTTTGCCTATATTGGCTTGTGGGTCCATCCGAGTAAAAATGAACTGTGTCCACTTGAGGTGTTTTTTTTTTCTTATATCCCGTAGTATAGGCGAAAGACGAGCCCAGATTGCTTCCGGAGTGTGCTTAGTTGAGTCTGAAAGTGTGCAAAATGACTCGAAATAATCTTGAAAGTACACGACACTAGTATGGAGACTAATTTGTATTTGGGATGCACCAAAATGTAGAGCTTGGATTTCTTTATGCAGCTTACAAGCATAGTTCTCCGAGAAATCGCAATGAATTAGAACTTTATTCACGCTTAAATTTTCTTTTAAGTATTTGTACCACTTATATTGGTGCCATATATTGTAACAGTGTACTTTGAATTCTACCAGTGCTTTTTTAAACTCCATGACTTATCGTCCCTGATTTTATAATTTTTACCATTCTTTTTGCTGTTTTGTTTTTGTTTTCCTTTTGATATTCTATAGTTTGAACTGTCCATTCCAGCCAAGACACTTTATCATCTAAATTGCACTCCGACAAATTATAAACAGTTGTATTTTCCTTTAAACAATATTTGCATTCGGAGTACATATATTCCCTCTTTTGAGTATCACAGACAATATTTTTCATGAATTCGTCTAGATCTTTAAACTTCACTATCGAAATATTTTTAAGTGTTGCATATTTAAATTCATGTTACCATGTTTTTACAGGCGCATGTGTCACGGTTAGAGAGATTAGGACTTAATACAAAAAAAGGCTTGCATCTAGTAAAAGTGGTATACGACACGGGAATTTTTGTTTCTTGAATAAATTTAAAGCATAATTTTTTCAATGACTCGAGGAGGTATCCGTCTTTGCATCTTATTTTTTTTCACCGTCTTCGTCTCCTTCTTGCCAGCAGTAGCGCGGCTAACGTCATCTCTTATGAAAAAGTTACGAATTTTTTGTGCGAGTGCGTCGTGTTTCACTGAGTTTTTCTTCATCGGAACTCGAATTCTACCTTTTAGCCCAATTATTGCTTCCAGCTTAGTTTTTGTCCTATACTGTTTAACCAAACTATTATCAACTATATTTTTTATTATGTTTTTTTGCTCATTACTTGACGCTAATTCATACTGATTTTTTATTGATTCGGACAATATATTTTTATGAAATAATTCCTTTTTAACTTTTTCCTTTTCCGAAAGCGAAATATTCAAAGAACTAACAAAGGATTCAGTTTTGGAGTTTGGCGTTAGGTCTCTAACATTTGAAATATTCTCTTTATCCTGATCATTGTCCTGTGAATGCGCTGCTTGTAGAATTTTGTACCTATACATATATTGTTTTCTTCAGTGTTTTATTTTTTCTGATTGTATTTACTTTTTCTTTTAATTCTTTATTTTCTTGTGTTATTTTGTTATATCTCTTTTTATACACTTATCGACAACATTTAGTTCCATCCGATTTTTCTTCAGTTATTTGTTGCTTAGACCTTCGCTATTCCTTTCGCCTAACTTTTTTTTCAGATTCAGAAAGTTGAGTTATTGGTATATGTATTTATTTTTAGTTCTAATCAAATTCTTCTCTTGTACTTCCTTCCATTTTTGTGGATGATTTGTTTTAAACGCTCTCGGTAACGTCTTTGCCGTTCAGCAGGCGTAAACGGCATCTTTCCTAAAACGGAAAATGGAAAACTATATTTACTTAATTGAATACTGTAAACAAGCCCTAACCCATTCCATTGTGTAAGGGGGCGTCCATAAATTACGTGAGATGTTTAAGGGGGGGAGGGGGTCGAGTCAAATCTCATCTAATCTTACGTTGGAGAGAGGGGGGGTCTCGGCAAGTATCACGCAATTTTTTTCTGATTGAAAAAAAAAAATTAAAATATACTATTTTGGTCCATTTAATCCAGATTATACATGCTCTTTAATCTTAAGCGTATAGCGCAATACGATTAAGATCATTCACTAATTGGTTGGAAAGAAAATAATTTCATTCATACTTTGACGTTATACATCTACTGACTGTCAAACCACCATATTTGTTTTATACCAAATAGCTCAATTTAATCTGAATTTACGGTATAGTGCAGTCCGTTCTTTGTTTTCGCGCCACTGTCAGCCGAACGCGCGACTCGATGAACGAGAGCGTACGAGCTGAGTGGCAGCGACACACGGACAGGTTCCAACCTGCTTTGTTTATTCTTGTAAATGCTTTATTCGACTCAGTGCATGCTCTACTATTTAAAATGAGTTATCAAGATTTTTATAACGCATACGTCAAAAGATACGTCTATAAGACGAAGAAGTCCTGCCAGGACGATGTGATAAAATTATGGAATACAGCGAAGCAAAAATTCCCGAAGAAAGAAGAGTTAATACATCACATTCAAAATGAGATCGAATGGTTTCTTAGCGAAGCCACTGAGAGAAAAGTTCCGTCTACTTTAAGGAGTCTACACACCAAACCCGCCGACCCGCCGACACAGCCCGGCGGCTTGGTGTCGGCGACCCAAACCCGCCAACCCGCCAACATGTGTCATGGGGCTGTGTCGGTGAGTTAGTCGGCGGCAAGAAATCAGTACAACTTTTTTAGTTAGTGATTGCAGTGTGTACGAACGTGACGTGTTGTTTTTCTCGAATATTGCAGCCTACAATAAACATGGATACTGATGCTGATCTAATAATAGCAGCATGTGGAATAATTTTAGCTGGGTCCCTGAAGAGAAAACGACAGTGTTGGGTTAGACCAAGCTTAATGAGTCGCAGTCGTTACAGTAACAGTGATAGAATAAAAGATTTAAGAACAGACGATTTGATTGTAAAAAGACCCTTACATTTTAAGACATTTATGTCGTTAACGTTTACCGACTTTGAAAATTTACTAAGCATTGTTGGACCCACAATAGTTAAAAAAAATACAAATTACAGAAGTGCAATTTCACCAACGGACAGATTATCATTAACATTAAAATACCTGACTACGGGAGATTCATTCAACAGTCTTTGTGACACCTTTAAAGTATCTCCTCAACTTATTTCCTACATTATTCCAGAAGTATGCCAAGCTATCGTAGATGGACTTTCGGATTATGTGAAGGTATGTACATTATATGGGCGTTTAACTTTCTTTAATCTTCCAGAAAAACTATGTTCCGAAAAATTACTATATAAGTAGGCAAATGGCTATCCTATCACCGAGCACATTTCCGATTTCAGATTCCACGAACATCAAACGAATGGACAAAAGTTGCAGATGGATATCTGAGTAGATGGAATGTACCTAATTGTGTTGGATCTATGGATGGAAAGCACATTAGAATTCAATGTCCAGCACGAAGTGGAAGCGATTATTTTAATTATAAAATGTATTTCAGTATTGTACTGTTTGCATTAGTGGATGCAGATTATAAGTTTTTATACGCTAATGTGGGGTGCCAGGGTCGCATTTCCGATGGTGGTGTATTTGCTAACTCTTCATTATGCAGATTGTTATATAATAATGATTTAAATTTGCCAGATAAAAAACCTCTACCTGGAAGAATTATGCCAGTACCCTATTTTTTTTTGGGCGACGATGCGTTTCCTTTACAAACCAATATTTTAAAACCTTATGATGGTTGATGATGTTGTTGATGAGTGATGTCATGATGTTTTGTTAATTGTAACAAAACAATTTAAGATATTTAACAAACCCATCCAGCTAAATCCACAAAAAGTTACTATTGTAACATTGGCATGTATTCATTTGTTCAATTATGTAAAACGACATGGTATAATACAACAAAATGAATATGATACTGAAAATAGTAGGGGAGAAATCAATCCAGGAGATTGGCGCAGGGAACCACGTGAAAATAATTTGTTTGCTGACTTGCCTAGACAAGACAATACACATTCCCTTGAGGTTACAAGGACACAATCTCCTGAGGTTATAAGGACAGAATTGGTTCAATATTTTCTTTCCGATGTCGGGAGATTACCATGGCAGAATGATCAATGACTAACTCGTAAGTTTTAATGAAACTCATACTTGTATTAGTACTTGTATTTTTATTATAATTTGTATTAAAAACTTCGTAAATCACTTGTTTTTGTTCATTTATAAGTGGTTTTATTTACCGAGTTATTCTATAAATCCCCACCGCGAAATCCCCACTGATGTTTTTATGCATTTTGAGTATACTATGACGATTCTATGACAACAACATTAAGACGAAATACTTGTGCCTACATAACGTTATCTCGCATCAGGTGATAGGGTTATTCTCAGAGTGCATACGGTGGGGATTTGTGGAATAAACCTATTTATCTGACTCAATAGATGATAATATGTTCTCAATATCACCACTCTCTTGAAGCGACACACGTAACGAAGGTTCAATTGAAGATGTTGAAGGTTCACCAAGAGGCGGTGAAACAGGGTTTGTTACGGCAGAGTTGGATGATGAGTAGTAGGAATTTACATCACATTGATCCATTGTATAATATCCTGGATGACTATGGGAAGTAGAAGGTCTTGGCGAAGCTTCGAACATGTCTGAACGATATCCAGTTTCGGTTTCAAAAAAGATATTGTTAATCCGATGTTTTATTATTGCCTTTGTTGTTTTATCAAATTTTCTAAGTTGTGTCGCAATATATTCGCCAAACAAATCGTCCTCATCTTTTATTTTTTGATTTGTCCGTTGACTGACTGTTCTCATTAAATTTAATGCTTCCGACACCATCTCATTACTTGGATTAGGTTTATAACGTTTATTCGCTTGGGGAATGATGTTTGACGTTTGAGGTGAATCGTTTTCCCCATGTTGAGCATCATTGTCCGCATGTTGGGCATTATTGTCAGTTGCTGTTATCTCCTGAAATAATATTTTATTTGAATCACCAACAGTTTACTTATGAAATGTATTATACACTAGCTTTTACCCGCGAGTAGGTACACCGCACGGAATATATGAAAAAAAAGACAATGGTCATAAATCATACCTAATACTAATTGTTTAAGAAATATTATTATTAATTATTATTTACATTGATAATTATTATTATTGATAAATATTATTAAAACAACCTAAAAAGAAAAAAAAAGAAAATGGTACGGAATCTCTCGGTTTATAAAAGAAATTCGGCGAAATTAAAAGATTGTTGAGAAAAGAGTTGTTAGTTTTTAAAAAATACATTTGCAATGACTATTATATCTGTGCACATGCCATTCCAAGAAATAATTTGTTTAGGAAATATTTCGGTGCAATAACAATAGCGGCAGCGCAACAACAAAGGCAGATAAAATAAGTACCTATGTCTTTATTTACCGCGCGCCTCTCTTCACTCGGGCCAAGCTTAGATATTATTCTTGTGTGCTCTAATAATTAGGTTAGAAATAAAATAATACAACATCACTGAAATGTTACATACCGTATCGATTGTTCCAGTAGGTTTATTTTTATTGAGCAAGAAATTCAAAGATTTAAAGGCAAACCACTTGCTCTCATGAACAGAATCTGCGCTGGTTCCAGACGTTTTTGATTCAATCGTCTTTTTTCTTTCTCTATAATATTGGCTCGTCAAATTTTTTATCTTCCGTTCTATTTCTGTGACATTTGTATTTAATTCGTTTGCCATCTCATTTAGTGCATCAAAACGTTTAGGTCTACATTTGTGATCCAAGTGTTTTGGATTCTATAATAATTCCTTTATATGATACAAATTTATTAACTTTAGAGTGGTTTCTTCGTCCCATTCCATTATTGCAGAAAATCGCAAAAAAAAAACACAAGCACGTCACTATCGCTGGAGTGTCGGCGGGCAACTGAGCGTGCGCGTACGCAAGTCGCCGGCCATGCCGCCGACTTGCACGCGCGGGTACGAGTCGCCGACATGATTCTTGAAGCAAAGTCGCCGACACCAAGCGGGCTGTGTCGGCGGGTCGGCGGGTTTGGTGTGTAGACTCCTTTAGCATTTCTTCAAAATTTTTTTTTTTCTTTTTACAATAACAATCCAACGCGTTTACATAAGAAACCCACATTTTGAAAAATCTCACGTGAGATTGGAGGATGGGGGAGAGGGTTGAATAAAATCTCACGACATCTCACCAGGGGGGGGGAGAGGGACAGAAAATTAAAAAAAACACCTCACTTAATTTATGGACGCCCCCTAACGTGACACAAAAATAATAACACAATGGTCACACAAATGAATAAAACGAACGTGTCCCTAACCTATAAATAATAATATTCTTGTAATTTCACCCTCGAGTTATTCGTGAAACATGCATTTGGCAGCCATTTTGGTTTTATTCACATAGAAAAATTTGCAGTTTTCGGCGAACTCGTTCATGGATGCGGAGGTTTGGGTTTTAAGTGCAACATAACTATTCCTTTTAAACATTTTACGTAGCTTAATAATTACCTTTTTGTAGGCTTTTTAACAGTAAAGTAATTTTTTTTAATGCGTAAGTAGTTTCTGAGAAAACTGAAAAAGCCTCTGCTATTTTACAATATATTGGGTAAGGTAATAAAATTAAATAATAAATACAGTAATTGTGTAAGTAATGAAAATATTAACTAGAAAATGAATAACAGTAATTAAATTGCTAATTATAATAAAGAAAATACGTTACTTCTTGTGGATCTTGTTGAAACACTGTAAACACAAATGCGGTTTATTTTGGTTTTATTTCTGGCAAGTTTCGAACCATATAGTTCGACATTATTTTTGTAACATTTATTACAAAATCGGCGTGTGTTTCTAACTGTTCCCTCTTTTTGAGTTAGGTTATGCCTTGGCCTTTTAGGTCTTTCAACCTCTTCAGCAGTTTTATTTTCTGTCTCAGTCAAATCTTCCACCAACTGCCTTCGAAATTCTACAATCCCCATTTTAGTTTTATTATTCTCACAGAACATCACCCAAGAGTTCATCAAAGCAGAGTTCAAAATTAATTCTATTCCCAACTTTTTGTACCATTTTACAGTCTTTCTTAATGGAGATGAATAGGCATTCATTTGATCACTAAGTTCGACTGAACCTTTTGCCATGTTATATGCATAAACCATCTTTGGCTTTCGAACTATCTTTCCTTTTTTCATTACAGTTTTGAACCCTTTACAATGCTTAGTGGACAGCATAAGCACATCCCTCTTATATTTCCATTTTAAGACGCATATACCCCGCTCATTTTCCCTCGCTATTGACTCACCTGGTTTGAGTTTGGCTTCAATTACTTGCTTTGGTAATCCTCTTCTGGTTTTTCTCAAGGTGCCAACCAGGTGAGTATTATTGTCAAGTAACTGATTAGCAAGCTCAAGATTTGTGTACCAATTATCAGTTGATACGGTATACCCTAAATTTAGTAGTCCATCACATAGACCCATGACCACATTAGTAGGAGATGTATTTAACAATTCATGGTTTTTGCCTGCGTATAATTGTAGCTTACACGTATATCCGGGTAAGCTTAAATAATTTCATCCCATATTTATGTCTTTTACTTTTATTGTACTGGCGGAATATAATACGGCCCCGAAATGGGACTTGACTTTCATCCACACATACATCTTCTTTTGGAGCATAGCTTTTCTGGAACGTTTCGTTGAGAGCTTCTATAAGAGGCCGAATTTTGTAAATACGATCCGATTTATCTGCGGTTTCATTATTTACATAGTGTAGATTTTTTAAGATCAATTCAAACCTATTTCTGCTCATCACAGTTCCAGGAAACCTTTGACCAAAAATTTTGTCTTTACTCCAATTGTCTATTATTTTTGGAAGTTTGACGAGGCCCATGTAAAGGATTAATCCAAAAACTTGTTTTATTTCATTGGTCGTCGTTGATTTCCATGAATGTGAGCGTGATGAAGGTTTGGAACTTTGACCCGCTTGTTCAGCAAATAAATTAATTTGTGTGGCAATATCTTCAAATATTTTATCTGGGACTACTAAACTAAAATATTCTCCAGGCGGTCTGTTTCGAAGCTGACTTGCAAACGGTTCTTTCATGCCTGAAACAAAAAAATTATCCATACTAATATTATAAATGTGAAAGTGTGAGTGACTGTTTGTTTGTCCGTCTTTCACGGCAAAACGGAGCGACAAATTGATGTGATTTTTTAAGTGGAGATAGTTGAAGGGATGGAGAGTGACATAGGCTACTTTTTGAAGCTTTCCAACGCCCCACACCCCTAAAATGGGGGGTGGAAGTTTGTATGGAACATTCCGCAATTTTCAAGGTAGAAAGCTAAAAATTGGTATACGGACTATTTGTGAGTAACAAAAAAATCGTGCATCATTTTTTTTTGGGAATCTGCCCCCAACTCCTCAAAAGAGGGGGTGAAATTTTATATGGGACTTTTCGCAATTTTCAAGGTATTGGGTCCAAAGTTTGTATGAAGAAACCTACTTTCACGCGGGCGAAGCCGCTGGCAGAAGCCAGTAGATAATCAATCGGTGTCACCCGCTGCGCGGCTCCTAAGTGTCGTAGCGTGAAGTTATATACTTTATTGTTGGTGTTGGATAGTCCATTTATCGAGGAAGGCTCGATAAATGGACTATCCAACACCAATGTAATTTTTTAATTCAAATCAGTAGTTTCTGAGATTAGCGCGATCAACCAATCAAACAAACAAACACTTCAGCTTTATAATAATTATTATTATATAGTATATAAAAGAAGTATAAATGAACTTTCAGGGTGGACAAAGGCTAGTTTAGGGTAAAATGTAAGCAGTTCCCGCGGGATAAACAATTTACAATTATAACCAAATTCTACGCGGGCGGAGCCGTAAGCAAAAGTTAGTAGGTATACAAAATTCTCACCTGTAGGTTCCGTAAACGCGATTAAAGATGGTTGGTGACCTCTTGGCTCTGCCCACCTTTGAATCGAGATATCCCGAAGCCCACCTTTGAATCGAGATATCCCGAATCTTGTCGATTTGACTTCGAACCATGTCTTCCACAGAATCTTTGTCACTTTCAGAATCACTGTTAATAACAACTCGTGCACGTCGTTTCGGTGGATGGATGATTTCGTCTTCGCTTTACTCTTCGTATTTTTCCTCCGAACATCTTTCTTCAATCTCACGGAAAATACTGGCTTTTAATAAGTCAATACGATGCAAATCTTCTTGAGATATGTCTAAATCTACTATATCAAAACCGTAAAAATCCATCATAGAGAACGAACACGCGAATACTAAATAAAAAACAAATTGACGTGCATCTCACTTGAGTGCAAGTATTCGACTGCTGCGGGGGCGGGTGACCGGAGGTGTGGCCTATCTGGCGCCAAAATAACGTAAATGCAATTTTCGACATCACAACGCCGCGTAGGGCATCGGTGACCTCATGGGGTTTTTTGTGATTATTTCATAAACTATACATACGATTGCAGCCTAAACTAGACATAAATCCATGTCTTATTAAACTAAATCCAGGAGCACCAAAAAAAAATTATGTAAATTTTGACCGTTCCACTACGGCGGTTAACGTGTTAAGTGTTCCAAAATAGGCCCCATAGGGTATAATACATTCTCAGGATCAGAAGGATCCTGAGAACCCCTGGCAAAATGTAGGGCTCGATTCAAAAGCCAATACCTTTCTTCTTTGAAAAGGTGCCTGAATGCATCCGTTTTCAACAATGGTAACTTGCTAAAGCAAGATTTCACTGATGGCATTTTGATGATACCAATCATCATCCAAAATGCGAACAGCACCAATATCTCATGCACATTCGTATCATACCATAACCTAGCAAATCTTTCACTCGTTCTCTTAATTTCATCTGCGTACCTATTGGTTTCTTCGACAATGTGACCTAAAATGCTGTCACCCCAAAAGGATCGAAAAGCATCATAGGGATCAACAAAGTGTCGAGAAGGGCCAACAGTATCGCGAAGAAAGCGCTCTTTCTCACCATGCCAGCCATCCATCGTCTCCCACTTGAACTCTTCCTGATCTATCTCATAAAAAAGCGCTTCCTCCTCATTCACACTTTCACTTCTTGCTGTCCTCAAATTTACAGATCTCGCATTCCTGTCATGCCTGGCCTGAACACGGCCAATTTCTTCAGCCAAATTTGGGGGGAAGTCTTCGTTGGAAGGATACCTCTCAACTAATTCATCCCCCCGATTCCATACACCACTGTAGCTTCCTCGGCCTCTTACTGAAAGCCCACCGCGGCTGCTGGAGGATGGAACTTCTGTCCTCGCGACAGACAGCGGGGCAAATGCGGCTGGATTGGCTGCCTCGACTTCACCGTCAATATCCATACTAAAAAAAAAATAACAATTTCACAAAAACCTCACACATTATAGAAAGAAAGAAAACACATTTATGTTCATGAAACACATTTATATAAATGTATAGCCTGAATAAGTAATAAAACCTGAACCGGGGTTATAAATATTACTTCCCTATTTGAATTGGATTTTGTTAACAATTTCCAGGGTTCGATTTTGTACAGAACCCAAATCCTTGTTCTATACTAAAAGAAGTCTAGGTTACTCCTTGTAATATGAGCTATCTGCTAGTAAAAGCCTCGTCAAAATCGGCCCAGCCGTTTCGGAGATTAGCCAGAACAAACAGACAGACAGGCAGACAAAAATTAAAAAAGGGTTTTTTTCATCGAGATATAAGTACTAACGTACTAGAGAAGCTACGTCAAATAACTGAATTGTCCTATTCTTCGTAATTTGAATCTTTAGTTCGCTGCTGCGCTAAATTCGTCTAAACCGTAACTAATTTACCACAGCGCTAGATTTGCTGCGGAAGTGTATTTATTCTCCGTAAAAAGGTCTTAAGCGCCATGTAAATCACGGCACTTACGCGTTTTCTTCGACAAAGTGCAACAACATGTCTTCCCTATAGACTATGACAGGAGTACTACAGAATGGACAACAGGTATTTTGCCTACAGGGTTTATTTCATAAATAATAGACAATTTATTTTCTTGATATATTTTATTTAGTTACCCTTAAATAATATGAGTTTAGTCATCTTTTGCCTTTTTGTGGAATAATCAACGCTTTGATCTGTTTTTGCTTCATTTTTTAAACGAATAGTAGTATATTTATTAATAATCGCCCGAATCAAATGAATTCTATGATTCAGTGTACTTGGTTGGCAAAATGAATGCTGAACCAAAGATGTAAATACCTCCGTGTGAATAAAATGCTCCAAAGTATTTACAGTAATGTAACTGTAATAGTATTTCGTGGAGAGGCTAATTCCACCACTTTGGTTTATAAGTTTTCGTATGATAGTTTCCGTGATCACACATATTTTGTATACGTCTTCTGAAGAATATAACAATCCGCCCATGTCTTTAACAGTTATAAGTTTATGGTGTGGCAGCCTTTCTGCTGTTGTTAATGCGTCCACGCATTCTTCACATTTTAACGATTTTGTGAGATTTCGAGCAATGTAGCCAGATATGTAACCGACTATCAATTGAAAACCAAATGGTATTTGTTGGGAACTGAGAGTATCGGAAAAAATATAACAGTTGTGTTCAGCTTCTATATCAGATTCTAAACATCTAGTTGCTGACAATATTTCGTATTCCTCATCGTCGTGTCTGTTTAAGGGCGTCGTACTATTAATAACATTTGTTGAAGAATTACATAGAATGTTTATATTATCTAAAGGTATACAATTACCCGTGAATGATGAATCTCTCAATCAATCTCTCACAAATTTGTATGCAGCTGGCGAGTAGTAATGGAGGGTTAATGCAAATTTACGTAATAATGGAGGATATTTTAAAGAGATTTTAGTATTCTTTTTACACTTTGACATTCTTTTATAGATTTCGAGTAATTCTGCCTTTGCCAGTAAATTATTCTCAGCTACCTCACCGAGTGGAAATTTTGTTTTTAATGATTTTACAAGATGCTTCAATGACTCACATTTTTTCTTAAGATTTCTATTATGGCGTTGAACTTTCTTAAATTTTTCTGATAATTTTTTTTTAGCCGACGTGAAGGTCCGAATTTGACGTCTCAGGATGATTTTTCTTGGGGTATCAAAAACCGATTCGGACTCACTGACAGGTTCTGAAATCAGCTCAATGGCTCCATGACACAAAGTGTCTTGCTAAAACAAACAACACAATGTTAGTGGCGGCTAAATGAAATGTTGTCACCATACTCGGAATTAATACAAACGGAGCATCAAATATTTAAAATTATATTGATACTCACATCATCATAGGGCACAGCAGACTTCTTTAGAAAATGCCTTCCCCCTTTCGTAACATACTTATCATCCTCACGAAAATGCAACGAACATATGTAACTATGATCGGATGGTAGCCAGGTCTCTTCACAGCGATTGTTTTGAACAAATCGGATCCATTTTTCTCTATTTTTATGACTTGGACGTGGAAATCTGGATAAGAATTTAAAATAATTAATTACATCCAAAACTAATTTAACATTAATGTAAAAAATGTCTGGTTAATTATGATATATACTATAGGAAAATTTATTAAATCTTTTTCTACCTAAATATATATAATTATTAGTTTTAACAGGACTTAGCACGAACCTTTCATTTAGTTATTTATATCTGCTGACGTTTCGATGTAGTTACATCCACTGTGGTTGCGCAAGACTAGAAAAAAAAATATAAATGAAAGGTTCGTGCTAAGTCCCGTTAAGACTAATAATTATCTGTTTAAAGTGCGATAGTTTAAAAAACTAAATATTAATATCAACATTAAAAACACAACATACGATATTTTCACCGTAATGTCAGTCTAATCTACCTACATTTCACTCTGTTTGATTAGTCTATGACAAACAATACAATATGGCGCGTGGTAATTATTTAATTTGTAAAACAAGGAAATTAGTTTACGTACCGATGAAAAGTAATTCCTTTGCACTTTCCCGTGTTCCTTGAATTATTAGTACAATATCTCAACACACACCAAGGCATTTTTCGCCGATTTTTTCTAGGAATTAATTTATTATTGTCGGAAGTACTAGGCGCGAAAGAGCTAGAGAGCGACTGAGTGAGGTGCGGCGCGATCGCCGCAGTTGAACGGGACAAAGTAGGAATTTACGGTGTCTTCTCTAGTACGTTAGTACTTATATCTCGATGGTTTTTTTTATATTTAAGTACTGTATATACTTTTATATCATATAAATTCATTAAAAAGCTGTTATTTTGACATTACAAACAGTCACTTTAATATTATTTATTTGTATAGATGTTATAGGAAACTCACCTATTTCCAAGTATCCTGCGACATATATACAAACTAAAGCAAGAAAACTACTCACTGCTCTTCTCCCTGGCCAAATTCCACGAGAGGTGGCTGGTGTGGGGTAGACATTTCCTTCCTTAAAGTTGAGCATGTTGGATCATCCTACAGAATTAAAAAAATAATTATTACGAAATTAATTACAGAACTTCATTGTACAATGTACGTAGAAGAAATTATCTTTCAAACTTAAACTTCTATGGATATTATGAAAGCACTAAGTTCACCTAATAAAGCTGAACTTAGTGCTTTCATAATACTGGCATTTATACATACTTTGAGGAAAAATCTGTGGAATATTATAAATGCAGCATCAAATGTCCATCCTTGATAAACAGTGACAATGTATTATGCTGTTATAAACAATAAACTAATCATTACTCTTACATTATTATGTAACTCGCTACAAAATATTAATATTTACTCATAATGTGTATTTATACCTAATGGGTATTTTAGGCTAAGTTAGGTAAGGCACATATACACATTATTCTCTTCCTTTTCTCACACACTATTGTCTACATTTCTTTTTCATTTCTTCTTTTGCAGGTCTGCTAGCAGAAATTTCTTGAGAAACAAGCAGTACCTATGTACTCATATGTATAATTATGAGATTAAACGAACTTACCTGTAAGTGAAGTTCTATCTCAATTATACGAAGCTCCTTGTCCGAGACGGTTTAACAGTGTAGTCTACGACTTGTGCTCCGGCGTCGCCACAATATTTAAAGCTCCCATCAAAACAAAAAACTCCTCGCATTTCCGAACGAACCTGTCAACTTCATTTCTTTTAAAGCTCATTTCATGAACAACAAAGGTATGCTAGGGAGGGTAGAAATAACATTGGGAGGGAGTCCCGTCTCGGACAAGGAGCTTCGTATAATTGAGATAGAACTTCACTTACAGGTAAGTTCGTTTAATCTCATAATTATACTCTCTCCTTGTCCGAGATGGTTTAACAGTGTAGATGTTTAAAGTTAAGTTGTGAATGAAAGGCTGTTGTAATCAAAGAAAAATAATTATTATTTGGGATTACAAACATTATAAGTATCCTAAAGAATGAATACATGACTCACAAAAATAATATTAGGTACTAGGTTCTATTTACAGTACTGCAGACCGCATTACTGAAAGCCAGGGGTCTGTTACTGGTCGACTATAAAACCTAGCGAAAGTTGAGGATGTCCCTGACCATCCTGCCGTCTTTCTAATGAGATCTATGCTAAGACCAGCCCTACTTGCCGCTGAAGTAGAAGCATGCCTGGTGCTGTGTGCAGTAAATAGAGAAGTATCTAAACCTGCCTCACTCAATGCCATTTTGATCCATCTACTTAGAGATTGAGGAGAGGCACTATGGTATGGTTTTTTGTATCTTATTATTAGGTTATCTATTTATTTTCTAATACTTTTAGTAGCATTTAAATAAGACCTTATTGTCTGTACAGGGCAAATTTCAAGTTTACTAGTATAGCATTTTAAATGTAAACAGGGTTGAAGTGAACCTTTACTTGAAGTTTTAATATTATCAGGTACTTTTGTTTGTACTCCATCGGTTAAAAATTTAATATTTTTAATTTTTAATAGTGATAGTGTCTGAACTCTATGCCCTGATGTTAATGCCAGAATTGTTACTAGTTTTCTTGTTAAAATATCTAATGATAGACTCTCATTTGGATACTTGGATGTGTGTTTTATTACTAATTTAAAGGTCAACTTCAGCTTGATCATCGTCGTCTTCACTGGAAATGTCATCTGCCGCTCAAACAGCTTCACTTTTAAGGGCCTTGTAGAAATACAGTTTATTTGGTGGAACATAGTTCTTTACCAGCTGCATAACTTCCTTGTATTTAACCCTTTTCAGCGGCAATACATGATCATACATCGGTTTCTGAGGTAGAACGGATAGGTTGGCTTGAGTATTTCTCATTATAGGAAAATAATCAAAAACAGGCGTTCCTGTTGTAACACTGACTGCAATAGTTTCAATGTGCTCTTTACTGTATTGAAAAATGCGATATTGAGATATTTTGAATCGTATCTTCTCTGCATTTGTTACAACTTTTTTGAAATGACTTTCATAATGTTGACTAAAGTTAAGAATCATATTTTGATCCGCATTCACAACTTTAAAGTTTTTTGATGCTTGCTTAACACATTCGGCATATTCTAAAGTAGTAAAAACGTAATCTTTCTTTCTATTTAACTTCTCTATTACGCCAAAACACCGATCACAGGGTAAGAAGTTGTGTCCTGGTCCAGGAAATCGATGAACAATCTTCTCAATAGATGAACACCTCATAAGAGTATACAGATACTGAACTAAAGTCGAGTTCTTATTTTGTGCTGCTGCATTATCGGAGAATAAATACAGCGTTTTAACTGTGCTTGGTAAGATGTTATCTATGTAGTGATTTAAAAAAGATATGACTTCGTTAGGTGATTTTCGAGCTATGGTTTCGTCATATAAATAAAAGTGAGCGATTCCTGTTTTCGCTGAGTGGATACAAAAATTATATGCCCAAAGTTGACGTTTATAAAATGCTTCACCTACTGGGATTTTAAGCAATGGCATATTCTGCTGATAATCAAAAGTGTATTAACTTTTGACTCGCACTCGTCATTAGAAATAGCAAGTTTACTCTTCTCTTTTAAATCAACAAAAAAAGTGTCGGCTTTGGCTTGGTGGGGAGTTGGAGACTCTTTTCTATCTGCATTTGTCGCTATCCAATGTCCTATCTTTTAATTTATTATCCAGCATGTCACACTTCTTGCATGTATCTGAACGGGATGATCCAAAGCTGTATTTAAAAGGAGTATGCATAAAATTGTAGGGGCACTGTCCCCACCTACCAACAAACTTGGGATTTGTTTTAATATGCTTATGACGACCCATGAAAAGACTAATAATAATTTTTTTCAACTAAAAACAATGGGGTTCATGAAAAAAAAATACAAAAAAAAAAATTATAAAGGTTTTATTTTTCAAACAAAAATGTTCATTTTAAATAAAATAACAGTTAAGTACAAGTCACATAATATAACACAACAAAAAATCAATTACTTAACAACTTTTACTATAGGCACACCTATCAATTCACAAAATAATAAGGCTACGAAATAAAATGATACAAAATGTGCATACCACTAGACCAAAAAAGTAGGAAACAACTGTAATTCTATTGATATAAGGGTTGCTATACATTTAAACGGTCCGGCATTAATCGGCACTGTCGGGCGGTAAAATCGAATATGAACTCACCCGATCGGAATGATGCCGAATATAATATAGGAACTGGTTCGGTTCGGCTTTGTTGTTTAACAAAAATACCGCCGAACCGACACTGCCGACCCGCTTAAATGTATACGAGTAGCAACCTTTACTGGTCACTACTATTATATACTATTCGTCTACTATTAAACTCATTAATAGTTCTGCTGGTAGAATAAATTCTGTATGACGACCCTTACCCATGTACCATACTATCGAAATAATATGTGCACAACTGCCTATCGTACGATTTTCTGTTAAGCAAGTGCAGTACCACTGTGTTATAGCATGTCTGTCCGTTATATCTCTATTAATTAAAATGTAACAATAGTACAAGCGTGACCTGACATGCCTCGATTGTATGCGCCCTCGAATCAACCAGGCATTATTTATATTGATATTATATCTTTGTAAATCATGCAATTGATTGTCTCTGAATAATTCTATACAGTAAATCCCATTGCGAATATGCTCAGCACAGTATGATTTTGCAAGTTTTGTGTGGTAGGTGCCCAACGCAAACAATATAACATCTTCATCTGTTAATTGGGGAAATTCCTCAAAATGTGGCATATTAGCTTCCATACCTACAAAATTCACTCTTTGCCTATTTAGATGTTTGCCTTCAACATAATTATGGAAGAGGTTGGGAGCATTTATTTGCGTTTGAATTATGTCTAGGAATTCCGACGCGAGCCTATTGTCCGTTGCCACACGATAGTGAGCATTTATTATAGACGCTGCGATGCGAAAGTCAATAAACATGTTGGGTAATGCACGATTAAAATAAGTTTGTTGGATTCTACTTGAGAATCATCTACAATCATCATACAAATATTTGTTCCGTACGGGAATCGAACCCGCGACATGCAGCGCAGCAGTCAATCGCTTGACCACTGCGCCAACCGTGTCGTCCTGTATCTGATATTCGATCCTGTATCTGAGATTTCTTTTGATCCAGATTTTATCTGATCTCTCGATTGATGTCGAATCTGCATTTCAATAAACCGACCTCGTCTCCAAATCCATTGAAAAAAAGGGATTGGTCATTTTGCGCCCTCCTTAACGTTTTGTTTTACACATTTGCAGTAAAAGTACATCAGCGATTATTAATGAGTAAAATGGTGGTTGTTTTCTTAAAGCTAATCTATTTTATGTATAATCACAATAAATTTCATACACAGTAACAATAATAATGATTGCGAAGTCGCAGCGGTAAAATACTATAACTATACGTCGAGATTTTTAAATCATAAATGTTTTGTTGAATAGGAACGGAACGACAGTCAATCGAAAAGTAGCATCAGTCAGTTTGACACTAACAAAAGAAACATTAAAATCTCAAGTTTGTTTGTTGTTTATTTCTTGGAAAGAAGTGAAAAATGGAGCCAGAAACTGTAAGTAAAATAATTATGACTAAATAATCGTGCAATAAACATTCACGTCCACAAATGTATTATTTTTTTGCTGTAAAAGACAAATGCGTGGGGATGCGGTATTTCGCGCCATTTCGTACAAAACTTACTAAGCTTTATTTTATTTGTTTTGTTTGTAGGGTAAAACCAAACCTCTTTCGAAGGAAGAGACGAAAGTGCTGCTCTCCTTAATTGAGGGGAGCAAGATAATAAATAATAAGAAGACTAATGCCACCAATAATAAATTGAAGATGGAAGAATGGACACGGATTGCAAACGTTTTCAATGCAAATATGGGCACTTTTCGCCGCACACCACAACAACTGCGTCTTTAGTGGGAAAACTTGAAAAAGAACTCACGAAAGCGCAGTACTTTAATACGGATGGAACGGATCAAGGTAAATTAAGTTTAAAATTTAAAAATAGGAACCTTGGACTAGCCTTGCCTGCTCGTTAGTCTAGTAACTAGACTGGTGGTTGTAAGAGTGACTGCGGAGCATGAGGTCTTAGGCAGTGTTTTTAAGCCTTTCCATTAGAAGTTTCTCGGTAGCAGCCTGGAGTCTGGTTATGTGACTGGTAGATCAATAGGCTTACCCCCCGATATGCAACTTAAAACATAACTGGCAAGAGTGTACAACCGCTGCTCAACCTGTTGGGGAATACAGGGCATGATGTTATGTTTTACTTATAGTTAAGTATATTAAATGTAGTCTAGAACATGTTGAATTATGTCATATTATGTTCCAGACTGGAGGTGGACCACCAGGGTACTTTCCTCCTGATGACATCCTGGACAGGGTGGCAGCATTACTAGGCAGCACTGGAGAGGGTCTCACAGAGAGGTTTGGTGGTGATGCTGAGCCCCAAATTATTGGTGATGGTGATGGTGATGGGAGTGTTGAGACGGCTTATATTATGCCAGTTGATAATAACATATCTCCAATGCTATTGATTGACAGTCCATTGCCTATGAAAAATCCTTCCACGTCAGTGTCCATGGGCAGTGAAGTGCCAGCCAATGGCGTTGGAGATGAGTTGGTGATGCTGGGAAATATTAATACTCCAATTGTTCCAAAAGAAAAAAGGAATTTTAGAACTAGTGCTAATATCCTACTCTATCCTATTAATACATAATATATGAAACTTTGTATGTTTGTTACTCAATAACGCTTTAAACCGCTGAACCGGATCAGCGCCATTCAACTCAACCATATTGAAGGGAACTAAATGACCCGACACATCGCCACCATCAGTGAGACATTTGAGTGAGAATGACATTCTCTCAGCCACCAGGACACATTCAAGTCAATGAAAGATAACAAAATATAAATGGTAGCTTTACAGTACATAGTACTCACACATGTGTTTTATGCAATTATATAATTCTAGGTGATGGAATCAATACATTGCAAGGCTATTTTTACAATATTCTGCAGCTTTCACAATAATTTAACATGGTAATCAATTAGTTTGCACACACAATGTAGAGATAAAAAGGAAAAAACATACAATTCAAACCTTAAGTTTCCGGAAGAGAAAAGAGAATGAAAAAAAATAATAATTAAAGGGAAAATTTGAAGCTTATAGTAGGTATAATAATAAAGACAAAGTTGTAATAATAAAAATCCAATCAAAGCAATTTACAAATTATCTCGACACTATTAATTTTTTTATAAAATAAATAGGTAATACCTAAGTATTAAAAATAATTTAAAATTAAGCCTTGTCTATTTCTGACATCATTTTGAATAATGTCCGAATTCTCTGATGTCACAGTAATTTCACTTTCTTCTGGCATTTCTACTTCGGGGGGTACTTCTCCGATATTATAATTTCTGCAGATATTGTGAAGAACAGCTGTAGCAATTATAACTGATTGTATGTTATGTAATGATAACCGCATAGTCAATGATATTACTGGGAAGCGACGTTTCCAGACTCCAAATGCCCTAAACAAACAAATACACTTTTTCATGAACTTTGTTAATTAAAAGAAAAAATTGGTCCTATGAATAGGTACTTAAATAATCTCTAGTATAGTGAAACTTTAATGGTGATTTTACCTTTCAATTGTGTTTCTAGTTTTTATGTGTGCCTCATTATATCTTATTTCCTGGCTAGTTGATGGGCTTAACAAAGGTGTGAGCAAATAAGGCCGGTTTGGATAGGCACTGTCCCCGAGTAACCAGCGATTTCCTAGAATACCATCTTCACACTGGGCTGTAATAATAGTTAGATACATTAGAAATTCATATTATTTTAATGTTATTAGAAAGGACAATAAACCCAATATTACCTCTTAATACTGAATTGTTAAAAATAGTAGCATCATGAGCTGAACCAGGCCACCGAGCAACAACATTCAATAATATAAGGTCTGCATCACAAACGGCTTGGACATTGATTGAAAAGTATCCTTTCCTATTTCTATATTCTCCACCTATTGTTGAACCTGAAATACGAAATATTTCATTTGTTGTAGCAAATGTATGGCAACTTTCTAAACAAATAGGTAAATGCAAATGAAAACATGAAGACTGAATGTGTACAGTCAATAGCACCACATACTCTAGGAAATTGAGCTATGTTATAAAATTTGTCTGTAGTTCCAGAATGCAGAAAAATGTATTTGTTATACAATCTAGCAATAGCAGCAGATATGTCTGCCACTATTCTACAAGCTGACGATAAAGATACTCCAGCAAAGTCGGCCACTGAATTAAGCATTGTCCCCAATGCATAAAATCGAAGTGCCAATAAAAGTTGATGCAATGGTGGTATACCATTATTCCTGAAAGTAATACTATTAGTTAAGTATCTGTTCTTTTAGGTTATGTTTATATATTGAAGTAATTTGAGCATACAAACAACTTACCGTCTTGATTTCACTTTGATATAGGGCATTATCTCATTCAAAGTAGATTCAACTGACGATTTGTTAATTATTCTGAATCTGAATGTGACCTCTGCGTCAGTTAAACTTGCCATGAAGTTTATGCGTCGAAAAGTTTTTGAGGACACAGCACTCTCATGTTCGCTGTCGCTATTATCCCAATCATCGAGCTGAGCTAATACTTCAAGATCACTATCACTTGAAAATATTTCCATTTTCAGGATCGGTCGACGTACAATCGGTCAAAAGAGGATCGCAAATAAAGATCAATAACGTTCAAAAATCGATTTGTCAAAATCAGAGATTGGTTATAGAAAACGCCTAACTGTCACTTTCATACAAAATACCAATCTAAAAATCCGATCCGCCCTCTCAAAGATGGATTGAAAAAAAAGATCGGTTTATCGATCCATCGATCGGTTATTGAAATACTAAAAGTAAGAAATGGATTCAAAAATCAAT
The DNA here is from genome assembly GCA_950022335.1 of Eurois occulta. NCBI lineage: Eukaryota > Metazoa > Arthropoda > Insecta > Lepidoptera > Noctuidae > Eurois > Eurois occulta. The sequence continues at coordinate 21,777,360 of OX465478.1, forward strand.
CTCGATCAGCAAATTAAGGATTGGGATTGAATATAGAAAGCGGCCGTAAAGCACTCGTTCCGCTCGGGACTAAAGTTTAGTCCCGAGCGGAACATGTTGGAGGTCGGACGTGTGCCAATTTTGCGAACCCGCCACCCCACCCCACTGCTAGGCGCGAAGTTCTGTTACGAGCTGAGCCAAAAATAATATAATACATTATATTATTTAAATTTTCTGATCCACATATTACTAAGTAAACACCGAGCTTAGGTTTATTTGAAACGTCATTTGTTTACAAAAGTACCTACAATGCCCAATAGGCAACGTACTTAAGTTACCGGGGAGTCTCGGAGAGTTTTTAAAAGGCACAACTTTACTTGACGACCGTTTATTTCAGACTAACTTATTCTATCTTAACTAACAACTGGATAAAACATTCCTTATTATCTAGCGTATAGACTTACACTCTAACAATATCGAGAATGCTTGGTCAGCAGAGCCCGCCCGTCGCGGCTGGGATCAGCGTACTGTTATCGTTCCCACCGGACTACTTGCTAAAGATAAGACAGGTAGAGCATTCATAACGCCTCCCCCCGCAGCTTCAAAATTATCCGAGGGACTGTTATCGCTCGGATTATTTTGAAATTTGAATTTACAGTACTTATATATTAGAGTTACAGAAATGCTTAAAATTATGATTATATATAATAATAGAGTTCCGATGCTAACAGTTTTCACATTTATCACCGCCTCACGGTTATTTTCCACTTCACTTTCACTGATTTTTAACAGGCCATTAAGTTGTTGTAAATTCACTAAATCACTTGTATCCAAGTTAATAGGTTTTCGCTGCATCTGAGATTCGGAGAGCACGATTTCAGGAAGATTAATGATAGGCAGTTTCGGCAGGTTCAAGTTACTCGTGGTGCTATAGCGGGTTTTAAGAGTCATTTCGCCAATCTGGACATTGCAGTTATCGTCTAATATCAAGAAGTAAGTACCTCGTATCTTTTCTTTGGTTATTTCATTATTTTCGCAGATCTTTGATAGGATGGTTTCCGCTTTACTGTAGAGTATCCATCGGTCTTTCCCCACAGGCTGAATCTTTAGGTTATTGATTTCGACTGGAACTGAATTGCAGGAACTAATGTTGTTGGAGAACTTCATCAAAGCCGCTATGCAAGTATCTTCCTCCACGAAAGGCATCATACCTTCATTACATAGGTATGTCTCCTCATAGAGTTCGGTGCATGGCTGGGAGAGCGAGACCATTTTCGACCCTTTTACTAGCAGGTAAGGATATTTTGGAATTATGAGCGTAGTTTGGTTAGAAGGATTAGTTGTAGGAATCGGGATTGCTTGGTAGTAGTTATATATATCATTTTTTACTATAGGTACATCTAAAACGAATGTTATTTGACTTCCTTTTGAAAATGCTTTTATACTTATACACTGTTCTAATTTTACTAGATTATCGTAATTAACTGGATATACAAGTTTATTAGTTTGTTCTATTACTTTTAATAATTCTAGTAATTCATCTGAGTTTATAAGAGACTGATGCAACATACCTAGTTTACTGAAGGTTACCGAAGTTTCAATTACATCCCACCGAATGTAGAGTAATTGGAAATGATGTAAGAATAAATTGTACACGATAACGAAATTATGTATTGTTATATTAATATTAGTATTGTGTATCCAATTTTGCATTTCCCATAACTCTTCATTTATGTGGATGAAATTATTCATAGTAGAATTCGCCACGTTAATTAGCGATCTGGACATTTCTGAAATAACGATGACTTTTTTTGTTAAAGTGTCTTGACGTGTTTTTATATCCCTAATCAATTGTTCGTACCTGATAGCATCGTCATAGTCTAAATTACCACTAATTATCTTAATAATAGATCCTAGGGGGTTAAAGATCCCTCGCTTAATTCTAATCGATGGAGCTAACTGGTTGAATTTTTCTATACTGGAATTCATGACATAATCGGTTTGAAACTTCACGTCCATCAATTGTCGATCGAATGTTTTATTTCCAAAGTAACTCCTGACTTGGTTATTGAAATTTACATATTTTTTTATATTCAACTCTAAGTCTTCTCGCATCGAACTTAAGTCTAGAACCTTAATAATATTCCACTTATCATAGCTTACTCTAGCTTGACCTTGCTTCGTAAGAATCACTCCTGGATTCTTATTAATTCTGTGCAGTTGAAGGGCCTGGGTCCTGAAGGTCAGGATCAGGAGCACGAGGAGGTACCTGTGAAGGTCGTTTAATGTCCTTAATAGGTACTTTGGTATCGCGGGTTTTGATTTTAACTGGACAAGTGTTCCTAGTAATATCTCCGGTTACTGTAGCTTTTTGGTAGCGAGGTTTATCTTTGCTACGTCTGATGTTGGCCCCTTTTATGTATATATCATCCCCCTCTTGTAAATCAAATGACGTCTCTCCGCCACGTTTTTCTTTTACCTTTTCCTTATTTTGTATTATTTTATCTGTTAGCTGTTTATAGAGATATTTCGTTCGCTGAACATGATCTTTCACTAACTGTTGTGTGTATTGTTTCTCGAAATTTACGGCAAAAGTACTATTAGATTCGGTATGGCCAAAAACAACTTCAAAGGGTGTAAGACCTGTCGTGGAATGAATACTTTGATTGTAGGCCATAATCGCATATGTCATGACGTTGGCTGCGTCTGTTATTTTATGTTCATATTTAGCGCTACGATATATCTCTGCTATAGTAGAATGAAAACGCTCTATTATTCCCATGGAATTGGGATTATGTGCAGTACCTATGTGCAAGTCTATTTTATAGAATTGAAGAGTTTCTTTCAATAAAGTGTTGTTGAATTCTGACCCAGGGTCAGCACTGATTTTATTTGGTACGCCATAAAATGAGAAATATTTGATAAGTGCGCGAACTACTTCAGGAGTCGAGCGATTGGATAATTCAAAGGCTTGTCCTAGTTTGCTGAATGCATCAACTATGGTAAGAAAGTATTTCCCTTCAATGGAATACAGGTCTATGAAGATTTCGGCAAATGGTTTGGTTTGGGTTTGAGTAAGCTGTAATTGCGGTTTAATGGGTTTGCGGTCATATTTCATTGTCTTACAGATGTCACAATTATTAATCATAGTAGCAACAGTTATATCCATATTTGGCCAGTAGTATGTCCGTTTAAGGTGCATGAGCGTTTCTTTAATTCCGCGGTGACATGTTTTACCGCGATGATACGTAAGTATAACTGCGCGTTGCTCGTCCTCGTCTTCGATGTATACAACTCTTTTAGTGCATTCATAAATTTTAACTGTATTCTTTTTAAATAATCGAGTAACGGCATCCGTAAACTGACTTCTGTGTATTTTGTCTTCGAAATAAAAGAAGTATTTAGTTTTAGGTTTTATGTATTCTAGTAAGAAGTTTTTAACTAAACTGGGATTATCAACAGGTAAGTGAACCTCTAAAACTTTTTGTTTATCTCGTGATAAATCATTAACTAATGTCTGGTTTCTGTTCCAGGTAAAGACAAGAACTTGGTGGGGCTTCGTGTCTACTGCTTCGTTTAATATGGGAATTCCGTCGGTATCAACATCCTCGGCAGAGTGAATTGTTTCAGGTAATGACGAGGCTGTAATAGTACTAGATGTTGCAGAGCGGACTGGATAAGAGGTAAGTGAAGGCGCACTAATTGTTTCCGATGAATCGGAGATAACTATTGTATCGTTATCTTTGTTCGTTTCACTTGCGTTACACTGCATGGATTCGTTATCATTATTATTGGTGAGTATATTTAATTTTATGCGTGACAGGGCATCCGCGTTACTGTTCTGTTTCCCATTTTTGTAAATGATATCGAAATCGAATTCAGCCAATCTAAGCTTCCATCGAGTGAGCTTACTGTCAGGCTCTTTAAATGAGGTAAGCCAGGCTAGAGGACGATGGTCCGTGTAGATAATGAATTTACGCCCATATAGGTACGGACGAAAATGTTTTGTTGCCCAAATAATGGCTAGCATTTCTTTCTCTACTGTACTATAACGTGTCTCCGCGTCATTTAAAGTGCGGCTTGCGTAGGCTATGGGCTTGTCACTTCCAATAGGGCCTTGTGAAAGGACTGCTCCTAGAGCATAATTGGAGGCGTCCGTGGTTAAGACAAAAGGTTTGGAAAAATCGGGGAACTGAAGAATAGGCGCGTTTACTAGCAACTCTTTACACTTATTAAAGGCATCGATAAAGGATTGGCTGATCTGTACTTTGTTTCGTTTTTTTAAACAAGAGGTGAGTGGTTGCGTGATTTTAGCAAAGTCTTTTATAAATTTACGGTAATAACCGACTAAGCCCAGGAAACTTTTTATTTCAGTGGGCGTTCTCGGTAACGGAAAGTCTAGTACTGCTTTTACTTTGTCATTGTTGGGTTCTAGTCCGTCTTTGGTAATTTTGTGTCCTAAATAAAGTACTTCTGTACGTAAAAATTCGCATTTGTCAAGCGTCACCTTCAAGTTGGTTTGTCTAAGTCGATCAAAAACTTTCCTAAGTTTATCTATATGTTCCTGCAAGCTGTTTGAAAAGACTATTATATCGTCTAGGTAAACCAGGCAATGGATACCCTGCAATCCCCTCAACACGTTATCCATTGCGCGTTGAAATGTTGCAGGTGCGGTCTTAAGGCCAAAGGGCATGCGGGTGAATTCAAAGTGCCCTGATGGGGTAGTGAACGCAGTTTTGGGTCTATCCTGTTTATCTATTTCCAGCTGGTGGTAGCCACTTGCGAGGTCCAGTGTCGTAAAGTAGGTGGACTTCCCTAATTTGTCAAATAAGTCGTTTATGTTAGGTAAGGGATATTTATCGTCCGTAGTTATGTCATTCAAGCGTCGATAGTCTATAACCATCCTATATTTTTGTTCACCCGAGGCGTCCATTTTTTTTGGTACAAGATGTACGGGTGCACTCCAAGGCGAAAAAGATTCCTGAATGACGTCATTTTGCAATAATTTTTCAACTTGTTTTTGTACTTCTATATTTTGCGACGGTGGAAGTCTATAGGGGCGGACATAAATGGGATCTTCATTTTTAGTTCTAATCTGATGCTTTACCTGATTGGTAAAAGTAAGAGGGAGTTCATCACAATGGAATATGTCTCTGTATTCAAAACATAATTTGGTTATAGCCTCACGTTCTTCCGCATTGGTGTGGTCCAGACGTAATTTAGTTAAGTTATTTTTAAGTAAATCGTCGATTTCAAAGTTGCTCAATGGTTCGTTATTTGTCATATTTATCTCACAAGTATTGTCATTTAATTTATATGTAATCAAGGGTTGCCGAAACGTTAATGTGACGCTATTTTCTGAAGCATTCTGTATAACTGTAGTTGCAAATGAATCGATACATTTCACGAGAGCACTCGGCATTCTAACACCCTGTCCGAAATCTGTATAGTTTAATATAGCATCTCCATTTTTCATATCGGTCGGAACTTTAACTCGCGACTCTGTCCTTGGTTCTAATGTGACCTCGTATGGCGGGTTATATAATATACGAATGTCTGTCGTGGGTGTACGTAATATTTGGTTTTTCATATCAATAGAGGCTTCTAATTGTTTTAATAAGTCTGAGCCTATCAAACCATCATATCTTTTATCTACGTCATATACGTAAAACTTATGTTTACCTAAAGTTTTAAAGGTCTTTAAAAGTGGTATATAAATTATTACATTATGTTGACTACGAGCGTGCGTACTTATGACCTCAAATGGTTCGTATAATTTATATTTTGAAAAATATTCATTTGCTTTGGCAGGACTTATGAAAGACCGCGTACTTCCAGTATCTATCATGAAACGGGCCTTGATTTCGGGAATTTCTATATGCGGGAGTTTTAGGAGTGAATCACAATTCAACTGAATTACTTCGGGTGAAAATTGGAGGCTTGTACCTGAAAATTTTCAACATCGTGTGGTTTTTCATCATTTTTCTTGTCGGACGGTTCATTGTCAATTTGAGTTTCGGGCATTTCTAAATTACAAGCATAATTTTCTAAATAATAAGTGACATTTTGATTGGATTGTTCTGACGGGGTCTCTACGGGTTCAATATTGTAGAATAGATTATTATCGTCATCGAGTAAAATATTTAACATGTTTTGTCTCATCGGGCGAGCTGTACGCATAGAGACATCACTTTCCTGTAACTGTGGTGGGTTACGTTGTGGTTGATTTTGTGGGGGTATGCCAAATTTAAATTGTTGATTTGGTCCATTGGAAATTGGCTTGGCCTGATTTGGAGTATTATTATTAAATTGGGGTTGATAACCTTGCTGAGGAACGATTCTAAATCTAAAATTTTGTTGACCATGTAAGTTGGGCCTAAAACCTTGCTGAGGAACTATTGGAATACCAAACTTAAAATTTGTTGGTGTGAACTGTGGTGTGCCGAATCGATTAGCATTATTAAAACCAGGCCTAGTATTATTTTGCGCTTGTTGCGGGATTCCAAATTTAAAAAGCTGGCTGTTGGGCGATAAAGAGTATTGTTTAGGCGATCTAGGATCTACAGAATTATTAGGATTAGGTAATGAAGTTTGTTTCTGAGCTTTGTTTTTATTTTTGTACTGATACTGAAAGTTAACTTCCTCCATGACAATGCTAAGTGCACTTTCTAAAGTATTAGAGTTTCTCAAACGTACGATTCTAATTAGATCCTCCGGAAGATTGTATAAAAACACATTAAGACACATATTATTATATATTATCATTTTAGCAGCTTTTAAACCTTCGTCCGTGAGCAAGTTTACCTTAGAGAAGAGGGTGCTACGCGTTTGTTGAATTCTGTTGCAAAATTGTAAGTAAGTTTCATCATTTTTAATTTTTAAATTCTCGAGCTCAATCGCTACGCACTCCTCTGATCTAGGGTCTCCAAAATGCTGTATGAGAGTATTTTTCAATTGTTCCCAAGAATTAATGTCGTCTCTTTCACTTAGTAGAGTTGCGGCTCTACCGCATAATCGGCTAGTAATACAATGAAATACGTATGTTGATTGTATCGCATTTACCGGTCCATTAAAATTTCTCAATATATATTCACTCTTTTTGATAAATGAATTTAACATATTTTGGTCCCCATCAAACTTAGGGATAAGGGAGAGCAATTCTCTTGGAATAACTTGTACTTGGTCTGCCATTATTAAAATTATTAATATAAAATTTAAAATACTTAGGTATAAAAATATAAAATTCCGAGAATAATGCTCAAACACTTCACACTTAAAATAATAACCTAATTAACAAATATTGATGAAGTCAAATAACTTTCGACGATTTTAGTTCGAAAATTACGATATATATCTACTTTCGTAGCCACAGGAAATAACAAGGACAAGACAGGAATCGTAAGAAGGTCTACTTACAGTTCGCTCGATCCCATGCCTTCCCGTAGAGCAGCAATCGTAGAAACAGGAACTCTCGGCACCCGGTTGACAGGAATTTGTTTGGTTCGAGTTTACCCAATACCACGCGCACAGAACCGATTTAGTGTCCTTCGAAGCACAGGCTAAATTTTGGGTATCCTACCGGCTGCGCCACTTAAGTTACCGGGGAGTCTCGGAGAGTTTTTAAAAGGCACAACTTTACTTGACGACCGTTTATTTCAGACTAACTTATTCTATCTTAACTAACAACTGGATAAAACATTCCTTATTATCTAGCGTATAGACTTACACTCTAACAATATCGAGAATGCTTGGTCAGCAGAGCCCGCCCGTCGCGGCTGGGATCAGCGTACTGTTATCGTTCCCACCGGACTACTTGCTAAAGATAAGACAGGTAGAGCATTCATAACGACGTAGTCAGAACAGATTACGCAATAGAAAGGGAGACAGCTTGTAGAAGAATATTATGTAGACTGTAACTAGTAATTAGCTTTGTGCGGCCTCAACTGCACTTTATTGTGTCGTGGCAAAACTCGCCATTTATGATTACGCATTTGAATTTTGAATCTTCTGTACTTGTACACACAGCGGCACATGAAGCATTTTCCTGTATAACTTGGTCTTGCTTTGTATAGATTTCCAATACAATAAGAGATCAGCATAAACTAGTTTTTTATAGCTTGATTGGCCGTCGTGCGTACTATTGTGTATTCTGTAGCCGTAGTGTAGACAAGCGGCAGTGTGACTATATCGAACGAATATTATTTATAATTTTCGGTAACGTTTAGGCTCAAGCTCGTTTATGCGCAATAGAATCAACTCCCTTACCATAACAAAATACTATCACCCAGTTTCTGAATTGAGAATTTGAAGTTTAGAAAAAACGCGACTGGTAGCTTTCAAGCTGTTGTGGGGGACACTGTGAATGTGAGCAAGGCGACGGTGTGCCGCGTGGTTGAGAGGGTGACTGGTGTGATAGCATTATTGAGACGGCAATATGTTCGTATGCCCACTGCACAGTAGAGACCATCAGTGGCGGCGCGATTTTTTGACATAGCTTGATTCCCTAGGGTCATAGGTGCTGTAGACTGCACACATGTAAAAATAAATTCACCAGGAGGGAGCAGAGCTGAGCTCTATAGGCACAGAAAAGGTTTTTTTTTCTATAAATGTCCAAGCCATCTGTGATGCAAAGGGACATGCCCAAGTTCCATAGTGATTTTGGCCATGAGTGTGAAGTGTCGGGAGTAATAAATAAAAGGACGTCAACTTGTAGCGAGCGTATAATGCGAACTAAACTGTTACAATGATGTAGGCTTATTTATACGTGACCTTACTTACTAATTTCCTTATGTGGGTAAACCCAAATATATTACAATCCTCCACCTTAAATAATGCATATATCCTAAATTATATAAAACTAAAATACACAAAATATAAACCTTAACACTAACTATTTTATATCTTACAACTGTTTACAACGTTATACAAACATAATTGAAATAGGAACTTAGTCTTCGATAGCTACCAGTATAATTTAATTCAGAAATAAGTGAAATAGGTAAATGTTTAGCTATCACAATATTGGGGCGGTCTTTTTTAAGCGACATGCCCGTACAGGACGGGGGCGGACTACCTCTGGAACAGCATCCTCGGATTGGGGAACTATCACCTGTTCCTCAAGACTGGGTACATTACTGAGAGGTACTGATCCAGAAGCAGATGTAGACGGCAACTCAACGGTAGTCGCGGTTCGAACCGGACTGAACTCCCTCACGCTCCGAGGGCTCCGAGTCTCTCCGGGGACTGACGCTGGCTTCGTCACCTCGGGATTGTCGGGACGTTCCGCATCAAGAGAACTCCGTTCGGATGTGCTAGTCGGACAACTCAATGAGCTTCGCGATCGCTGTCTTAACTGGTCAATGTGTCTATGGCTTTTCTTGCCTGAACAGTCCACTACTTTATAATCTGTAGTACCCATTTTGTCTACTACCTGCCCCGGACTCCATTTTTCATTTCCCCTGTATTGTCTCATCCATACTTCCTCTCCTATCTCTAAAGAACGTTTGACGTCCGTTCCTGCTTTCTGTTGTCGTTCCTGAGCCTTTCTGACTTTATTTTCTATATCTGGTTTTAGTGCATCTAATTTGGTGCGTATATTCCTACCTAGCATCAATGTGGCTGGACTTTCCCCTGTTGAACAGTGTTCCGTATTACGGTAATGCAAAAGGAAGGTATTTAAAAATAAATTAATGTTTTCTTTTTGTTTATAAGCTTTTTTTATAATTCTTTTAACCGTACGCACTGCATTTTCTGCAGCCCCATTCGATGCTGGGTGGTACGGAGCAGAAAAAACGTGATCTACACCCTGACTAGCCAAAAAGTCTGCCATTTCCTTGCTGGTGAACGGTGGTCCGTTATCTGAGACTATTTGTCTCGGTAAACCCCATCTAGAAAAAACTTCGGTAAGCTTTTCAATGGTAGAACTAGCCGCCGTACTAGGCACAGGAAATACTTCTAACCATTTAGTTCTAGCGTCAACCATAATTAAATACATTTTTCCGAAAATAGGCCCTAGAAAATCCAGATGCACCCTCGCCCACGGTCTCGAAGGCCAGGGCCACGGCGTGACCGCGTGCCGCTGCGGCGCGTCCGCCTCCCCCGCGCACACCGCGCACTCCCTGCACGTAGCCTCAATCGCCTCGTCTATGCCCGGCCACCACACATAACTCCTAGCTGACGCCTTCGTCTTAACTATGCCCATATGAGGTTCATGTAATTCCTGTAGTACCCTGGCTCGACCACTTGCAGGAATCACTACCCTGTACCCCCACATCACGCAGCCTAGCTCTTCGTACAGTTCCTTACGGCGGTTAAAATACGGCTGTAATTCTCGAATATCATTATCCGTTGGCCACATATCACGAATATAATTTAAAACCCTACCTAACATTGGATCTACCATAGTTTGTTGTTTAATTGTATTATAATCTAATAGTAATGCATTCTGTGCAAAATGTAAATACGTTTGCTCGGGGACCCGCAGTGACTCATGGCTACTGCACGGAACCGGCAGTCTCGACAGCCCGTCCGCACCGTTTTGTTTAGTGTTTACATATTCAATATCGTACGTATATGCAGATAAAATAATTGCCCAGCGTTGTAATCTACTCGCGGCCATCGCTGGTACACCGTGTTTTGGTCCAAATATACTTACCAACGGTTTGTGGTCGGTTCGCAAGACAAAACGTCGACCATAAACATACTGATGTAATTTTTGTAAACAAAATACGATAGCTAACGCCTCTCGATCTATTTGTGAATAATGTTTCTCGGCGTTATTCAACGCGCGTGACACATACACTACCGGGCGGTCGCGGCCGTCGGCGCCCGGCTGTGTGAGCACACCGCCTATGCCCCGCGCACTCGCATCGCATGTCAACACTAACGGCTTGTTTGGATCATAATGAGCTAATACCTCTGCGCCTACTAATATTTTTTTAACTTTTGCAAACGCTTTTTCGCACTCCGCACTCCATTTCCAATTAACCTCTTTTTTTTAAAGTTCATACAGTGGTGACAAAATAGTACTCAAATTCTTAACAAATTGAGCATAAAAATTAACTAAACCTAAAAAGGAACGCAACTCTGAAATATCGGTTGGCCTGGGTATTTTTATTATTGCTTTTATTTTATCTGAATCTACTTTAACCCCATCTTTTGATATGACATAACCTAAGTATTTGACTTCGTTAACCATAAATAAACATTTACTCCCTTTTAGCTTCATACCGTGACTTTGTAACCGCTGGAACACTTTTTCTAACGTTTCCAAGTGATTATCCTGTGTTCCCGCCGTTCCGATGATGATATCATCTAAAAATACTTCTACCCCCGGAATACCACTAAGTAAATTCGACATAATACGCTGGAAGATGCCCGGACTAGAAGACAACCCAAACACAAGTCTATTGTACTTAAAAAGACCTCGATGTGTGTTTATTACAGTTAAATCTTTAGTATTATCCAATTCAATCTGGTTGTAAGCAAGGGACAAATCAATTTTTGAGAAATGACTAGCACCGTTTAAACTCACTAACAAATCCTCTATCTTGGGTAACGGATATCTATCGACCAGTAAGACAGGATTTAAAGTTATTTTGTAATCCGCACAGATACGGAGTCCTCCGTCCGCAGTAGTTGAAATATAGGGTATTCAGATCCTTCGAATCCGAATACCCTATATTTCACAGTTCGACCATTCGAGTATCCCTATATTTCACTATTCAAAATGAATGCTGCATTCAGATCGAAATGAGACATCTTTTCATAATTGTCTATTTAGAATACTCAATGATAGATTTCTTACATTTCTAATTATTTTCATTTTTCACTGAACTAAGTAATAGAATACAGGTCAGTTTATAGCTTAGACATTCACACTTCGATTTATAAGATTATTCCAGTAAATCATTTCAGTTTATTCCTCTGTAACCTCTTTATTTAATAATTATTCAAAATGCTCATTTCAGTTTATACCTCGTACTTTCAATCCAAGCCACTTGTAACCATCCTTTCTTCGTCAAGTCTTAAAATGGTCTAGTAACAATATTCTAGAGTTGCCTATTCAAAAACATTTTTTTTTTAATTAAAATCCTGTATAGTAGTAGTGTAGCATACTCATCAACTACATACGTTCGTGTGTGTAAATAAACAGAGCAGTTCAATATGAACTGCTCATTATAACAAGCTGTTCAGTATGAACTGCTCTATGAACTGCTCTCGATGTCGAACTATTACATGCGGTTGGCAGGCTGTTAACAGTTGTATTAATATTGTTAGTGTTTAAGTAATAAAACATATAGGTCAGGTTTAAATATTTATTTCTACATAATTATAAAAATATTATTTTGTACACATCATTTTATCAGTTTTAGGTACTGGTATAAAAGCAATGATACATTTCTTACATTACTATTATTTACATTTTCACAGAACTAAGTAATAGAATACAGGTAAATTTATAGCTTAGACATTCACACTTCGATTCATAAGTAGGTTTAACATTCTATATTCATTAATATCTACTAGGATCGTTTTTATCTTATCTTACTGACAAAACACTTTATTTTCTTCACACCATTTATTTAGGCAAAACACATTTTTTAAGGCACATATATTGGTGTGATGTAGACAACTTATAATCTCAGATGAATCTGAATAATTGCTATATAATGTTACCAAACTTGGACAGTTTTTACTTTCTAAATTGTATACATTATTAATTTGGAATATATCTTTTAACCATAACACTTTTTCGTTTCCTTTAGTAAATATAGATTTATTTTTAAAAAAATTGCCAAAGTTTGCTTTATAATTAAAATATGGTACAAAGCCTTCGTCCCAGTTTATTCCTCTGTTTTTTTCAATCCAAGCCACTTGTAACCGTTCTTTCTTCGTCAAATCATAAAATGGCCGTGGTGGTTTTATCAACAGTACTTGTATATGTCCTTTGTACATTATTGCTATTTCTTTTGGAATAAACTCGTTTCCTTCACTCTTAAACCCTTGAACATCTACGATGACATTCATGATAGTTTTCTCACAATATTACTTAATGGCTTGTATTCGAACAGTCGATCGTTTATTATTAAACAATAGGCAGTTGTATTATCTTGAATATCTTCAGAGCATTCAATTTCTAATCGCACGTCAACTGGTCCAGTTTTAAGTGAATCGTTTTGTCTTGAACAGTCAATCACAAAAAGTGGAGCAATTTCTTTAAACTGGTTTAAGCTAAGCAATGGATCAATGCCTAAGTTGTAATACGACTGACGAAAATTAGCATACATTTCATATAATATACTAAATTTACCTTCATCAAATTTCAAATTAAGTGAGTCATACGGATAGTATTGAGAATTCAAATATAATTTAATATTGTTTACATTGCAGTGATCAAATATCGAAGAACTTCTAGTTTTATTATTTTTTCGAGCTGTTTGCAAACCAAATATAACAAACCTCGGTTTTTCTAGCTGGGAAGTTGTCTTTACTGACCAGGAATGTTTCGTTGTTTTTGGTAGTAATGGATATTCATACAAATCCCAATTTCTAAATGCTATCTGTATAGAACGATCTCTCTCCAGGCTTTTAAGCAATAACAATTTATTACGATCAGAAACTTTAATATGCGGCACACGCCATTGTATCTTTTGTATGTCCATTTCTACGTTATCATTTTTGTCTATAAGCACACAGTTCAATGCCGAGCTGCTTCGTTGTAATATAAGTTCATGTTTACAATTGATTATTATTTTGTTATAATCTTCTGCAAATCCCAGTATTCTGTTCAATGGCATGATAACACTAAAATATCCGTTTCTTAGTTTCGTACCACCTAAGTTCCATCCCCAGACTGCTGCAGCTTTACTTTCACCTTCATTCATAGAGACATACGATTTTAAGGTTGTTGTAATGCCAACATTTTTAATGCGATCGATTTCAACACCATTTATTTCGTACCTAATATCTTGAAACAAATATGAAATTGGATTGTTTATAAAGTCGACATCTTTTTTTATTAATTTTCCCGCTGCATCTCTAGTTGACACATTTACATATCCTTCTATATAAATGGAACTACCTGATGGCAATACATATAAATCTTGCTGTTGTATGGGTATTCTAATTTCATCATTTTCTTTAAAGCTATTGTTATATGGATTGTAGCTATGGATCTCATAAGCCTCAATAGAGGTCTCATATTGCGGTAAATCTGTAATTTGAAGCATGTTATATTTTAAAACCAATGTCTTGAAGAAATCTTTTGTTTTCCTTTGAAACTTTTTTAATTTTCACTGCACCGGCACGTCTCACTTCTTTGGATATTGGTAGTCTTATGTTATATTTCCCTCTCTCACTAGGAGTTTTATTAAGAACTAGCATGGTTAGTACGAATAAAACGGAGGAGGTTACTTTAAATAATAATTAAATACTTTTCCAACTCTCACTAGTGATGGTTATCACCAACAACCGAAGAATGCACGTGCATGAACTAGCAACGTCATTTATATTTTTCTTGTTTAACGAAAGGAGTCGTAAGAAATAAAAAATCACTTAATTAATTAATATGTTCCTTTATTACTTTTCCAAAATAACTTAAGAAATTTTAAACATAAGTGCCCACAATTATACAAGTGATCATGTTGTACATTTTCATAATTATACTGAATATTGTTTCCTAAATATTTTATAAATTCTTTGGGTGGTTTTAAGTTACCATAACTGTCGAAGTATTCAATGTGATCGTATATTTTGGCATAGGCTACCCAATGAGTGCCAGAGTTTTTAGAAATATCAAGATTAATCACTCCACATTCTAATGGTAATGGGTCATCTGGTAATTCATCTCTCATAAATACACCTCGAAAGAAGGGGATACTATTTGAATGCTTCAATATATCAATATTAGTTAAAGCTCTATTGGGTAGCCGACAATTTAGTTTTTTTTCTTTGTAACATAAATTCCTAAACCTTCTTTGTACGACTTAAGATGTAATCCTTTTCCAATCATTAAAGCTTCTATTTGCTTGTTGTGACGTTCCGATTCAAGCAACTGTTTCTTAGCTGTTTTATATGTATTAATAGCTTTTGCAATCCCAGCAGCACCCCCAGCCAAACTCCCAGCGGCAGATAAACCAGCAAATATTGGCACTAAAGGAAGAAATCCTCCAGTTTTAGGTACTGGTATAATTCTGGGTAATTTTATGGGTAAATCGGATGCAAATTCTCGAGCTGCAGCGCAGGCTAATTCCATTAATGCTTTCTTAGTGGTAGGTTTTAGTTTCTTGATGTGTTTTTTGGTATGTGATACAATATTTTTCAGTGTTTTTCTAAAACCCGCTCCAGATCTTACTTTGACAGATGATAAACCAGCCATTTGTTTATTGCTTGTACTTCGTGCTTTCTTCATTGTTATTTTTTTTTTTAAGAATTGTTTTTACATAAAATTGAATTATATTTTATGTCTTTATTGCAATAAGAACAAAGTGGAAGTGAATAGATAATTATTTGTAAAATGCTTAAATATCGTTCAGTCAGTAGTTATAATACATTTAATTTATCAATCCAGCTATTTTCACTGGTCGGCAGCCCCAACCATTTAACGTATACTTGTTTTCCTTTTCGTTTCAAAACTTTTTCAACGAGGTATATGTCAGGATGATGTGTTTTCTGAAGTTCTTGTGCATAAAATGCGCCTAGTATTGGTCTACATCTAACATCTTCTATTAAGTAAGTAGTTGGATTTGTTTCTTGGATTTTTTTTATTTTAAATATTTCGGTGGACCAGTTTGGATAATAACCTTTATCAAAACATCCTTTATATTTACTTATTCTCACAAAATCTCCTACACTAAATTTCTTACACTCCACTTTTTTTCGGGACTGAGCTGCGTCTAAGTATCTTTGCAGTATATTTGTTTTATTCCTTTGATTTATTGAAGCAGGTGGCTGACCGACAGTTCTGTGTACATCATTATTGTATTCATGTAACTTTTTATTTAAAATACCGTTAAACCATTTATAATTTCCATTCAAACTAAATTCCTTGTATAATTTATTCTTTAACGTTCTTATTAATCTTTCAACAATCGAGGCCTTTTTAGTAGAATAAGTAGAATAATGATTAATATTATACTTATTAACCAAACTTTTGAATTGATCATTATAAAACTCTTTCCCAAGATCGGTTTGTAAATTTTTTGGGACACGTCCTTTTTCAATTACTGTTTTAAATGCTTCTGATACCTGTTGCTTATTTTTTTGTTTTAGTGGAATTGCCCAAGCATATTTTGAAAAAGTATCTATAATCACCAGTATGTATTTAAAACCCGCATTCACTTTTGATATTGCTTGCATATCCATCAAATCTGCTTGCCAAAGGTCATCTATATCTTTAAGAATTACATTTCTTCTTGGAAAATTAACTCTAGCATTTTTATGGATTTCATTTATGACGTCTATTTTGCTCATAATGCTTGCTTAACTTCCCTGCAATTTCTTTTAATTCAATGGTGTTTTCAACTTTATTTAATCTTATATTCAAACTAGTAATTAATTTGTTTAATTGTTCTATTTTCATTAATATTTCAATTTTGAATTTACTAGTATTTTTGCAACATTCGGTTTCGGTTGATTTGTCTATGTTCTCAATGATTGAGCTTATTTCGTTAAGAGACACCGATGTTTGTTTTGTATGAACCTTCATGGTCTACACGCTTTAAATAACTAAGTATAAAATAAGCTACAATGCTTTTTATTCTTTTATAACACCAGCTTCTTTTAACTCTTCAACAATTGATATAATTTCATTGTCATGATTAGTATTACCGGCGTTTTTTGAAGCAATTAACAGTCGTAATCTATCGATTAATTCATTAGGGTCATCCCAATAAACATAATCTGTATTACTCTTATACTTCTTTTTCAATTTAGGTAAGTAGCCACCACTTTTTGACTGAATGACTTGTTCTGCATGTTGAACGTAATTTTTTTCAGAAAATAATGGTTTAATGATTTGACGGTATTTCAAACCTTTGTCACCTTTTAATTGACCGTTTGGATTAAAATCGCGTTTGTGAGCATTTGTATTACTGAGCATATCTTTGTAAACCATTTTATCAGTTTCAGTTACCAGACTGAGGTCAGGTCTATTACGTAGTAAAAGTTCTTTTAGTCCAGGAGTTATTTCATAATGTTTGTCATTCACTGTGGCTATAATTGATTTGAGGGAATCGTTAACATTGTTTGTAAAAGAAAATGATACTTTAGAGTTCCCCATCATCAAATTTTTGTTTTCACTTCGAATTCCAAATGGTACATTCATGTTATTATCATAGATTTCAATCATATCTTCTTTATTAAGTGACATAAATGTATCGTTCTCGCTATCATTACCTGTGCAGTTATAGGATTCAGAATCATCGTTTGAATATTTCTCTATAAATTCTTTAAAATTTTCAAAATCTATGGATGAGCTACATCTTCTCATTGTATTATCGTCACCTTTACGCGTACCCAATATGGTTCTATTCTTATCATTAACTTTAATTAAGGTCTCTAGAGGATCTGTTATTGGCTTGGGCATTATTCAATAATTTAAAAAAGTCCTTCTCGAACGCAGTTTTGGAATTTTGACGAAGACTAGTATTCAGATCAATATATTTTTTGAGAAAGCATTCTTGTCTGAAGCTTAGTATACGATGAATCTTTTTTAAAACCAGACCTTTTTTCAAACATTCTTTCAAGTGAACATAATGAATTACATAATTTTGCTTATCATAGAGATTTGCAACCAATTTTACTGATTTTCCATAAGGAGGTACTATTTTTTCAACTGCGAAAGGTAAGTCTTTATGCTTGGAATGTAAATAATTTGGATAATTTAAATCTACTTCCAAAATATATCCATAATCATTGTCATCTGACACATCATTTACATCAAACTTGCTAATTTCTTTCAGACTCAAGAACTTAAATTCTTTAATAGGAAGTTTCTTCATCATAGCATAGCCATATAGATTATTACAATCAAGATATATTAGATAACTACTTGGTTCAAACTCATTAAAATGTGGTAAATATTTATTGTTTGCTACAGCATGACGTAGAGAACACTGTGCTAGTCCACCACGAATTCCTTTTTCTAATAACTCGTACATTTGTAAATCACTTATCAACTCAAGTTCAGTGTCGGTATATAAAAGCATTGCATCCCAACTTAAGCTTGGAGACGTTACATAATAAGCCGGATCCAACTTATAGTAATGTAAGCTTGTTTTTCTAAATTTTTCAAATATATCACATAGTAAAAGAACATCACATTTTATGTATAAATCTGTATATTCACCAAGAGATTTTATTTTGAAAATATTCCAAACTGTTTGAGCGTGTAAATATTCTTCATTAGTTATATGTTTTTCGCACAGACTGTTATAAAAATTATACTTTAAGGGAAGTTTCGTCTCGTCAAATTTAGACCACGAATCAATATAATCATATGGATAAACACCTTTTTTCCGCATTAAATCAAATTGTTTTTTATCAGTAAACTCTCTTGATAAGTTTGAAAAATCGTCTTCTGATAAACTTTTACTTAGTGCATCTAGACTAGAACTAAGAAACTGAAAGGAATCAATAAATTTGATTTGTATAGGGTGATTGTTTTTTTCTGTATTTATAACTTTTATTATTGAAAGGTATTTTTCTTTAGTTTTTGGGATTATATTAATAGAGCCTTCATACTTTGCTAACTCTTCAATGAATAAATGTGAGTCATATCCAGACAAATTATGAAAGACAACGGGAATGAATGAACAAACTCTATACATCAAATTACAATGGGAGTGCGCTGCTCCACGATACTCAGATGTAATATGATCATGATCTCGGACTTTATCATTCAATAATAATTTTTTGCATATGTGACATGTCTTCGAATTTTGATAATCCATCTCTTGTTCTGCTGATAATGGGGTCATTGGCTTTTTACTACTTAAAATCTTATGTATATATTTAACGTCTTCTAGTAAATATTTAACAAATATTTCCACACAATCTGTACCTCGATACGTAACATACTTGTTTAATTGATCATTATGTGCGCAACAAATATAATAAGCGAAACATGAAGGTTGGTGTGTTTTTAGTTTCTGAGTATTCAAAGTATTTAAATTACTTTCATTACAGTCTATTAACATACATTCAAAATCAGCATAAATTATGAAATTAATTTTTTGCTTCCTCTCATAATGTTTGAACTTTAGTACAGATTTATTTTCTGGTAATATAGTCAAAATCTTAGAGCAGTTATGAGTCTTGTGTCTATTTTCGTTACTAAATAGTTGTAGACATGCATCACATAAATAAAGTTTTCCTTTAGAACGAGTCACTTGACGTCGCACTAGACGTATTAAATCTTTAATTAGACAGTAGTGTGCGATAGATTTTTTTTCGATATAAAGTAAATTAAAATGATTTTTTCTTTTATTTTGTGTTACATAAAGAGGTCCAGTCACAATATTATTTTGTATACCATATATATTTAAACTGATGTTGGAATTATTTTTTTCTAACGTTTTAATATCATTTATCGTAGGAGGAAATGACATTCCCTCAATATTTAAAACAGAGGTATAATGAGGGTATGAACTTGTTCTGCATACATTATGTTTAGCTGGGTATAATCCAGCAACTATACTCCATAATAAACAACAATTATCATTATTTTTAATATTTATACAACTTTTCGAGTGCTTAATATCTGAGGGCAGTTCTATATAAGACCCACCTCTCATAGGGGAATACTTGTTTATATTAATTTCGAGATGACTCATAGAAACAAATGTCCAACCAGATTGACAGTGCTGGAACTCGGTTAATTTATTATTTAGTTTATTTATTACTCTGGTTAATAATTCATTCAAATCAGTGCTCTTATATATAATTTCATATTTGGTATTAAACGACTTTAATTGTTGTTCGTCTGATTTTGATAACATAAAAAAGGCAAACAATTCAAAACTCAATTTTATGCAATTGTGTTCATTAAGTGACATATTTATCAATTCTGTTATATTCATGAGATGATCACCCAGGAACGCCTCTAAACCGAGGTACTCGTCTTCCTGAGTAACATTCAATCTGTATGTCATTAATCTGTTTTTGAATGCTGTTGCAATAATATGAATATCTGTGAACTTGGTATTCAATAAACAATTTGCTTTGTGTATATTCGTTCTCATATGATAGGAATACTGATTTTTTGGTATTTCAATTTTACATTTATGACAGGTTATTGACTTTCTAGATCTCGATTTGCTGTTGAGGTGTGTAACTGTAAAAAAAGAAATCCAATGACGAAATTACTAATACAATATTTATTTATACTACAACATCATACTTATAAAATATAAAACAATTATTAATAAGACATATTATTATTTAAAAAAACAACTAAAAAGAAGATACAATGTAAAGAAAGATTAAAAGCAAATATTCACAGACAAAAAATCAAATAAAAACACACGTTAAACATCATAGGCACCCATGTGGGTGATGGCACAGTTTTTAAAATCATTTTGAGTTGATTTAACAAACTCCTTTAAGTGGACCCAAGATTCTTTACTATCATCTAGTTTCGTCTTGATGGTAGTTATGGCCGAGCGCCATCTATTTATAGGCAATATTTTTTTAATTTCTTCTGTATTGTAAATTTTCACCTCTACATAATATTTTCCCTCTTTAGTCTCGCTTATCTGTCGAGAATATCCCTTCGCCATCCTTCTTGTAAAATATGAGTAAAGTGGTGGTATATTACCAGTTTTGCAGGATCTCGGTGTGGGGGTGACGCTTTCTTCATTACCGCTGTCTTCACCGAATAATTCCTTAGCTGTAACTCGAGCTGGCAGTGTTACTGGCGAAATGATCGTTTTCGATTTTTTTGGTCTTGATGGCTGATCTTCACTCGACTTGCTGGACCTTTCTCGCTTCGTTTTTCTTTCCTCTGTCTTCCTCTTCGACTTCACTTCTTGATCAGAGTCATCGCTGGAGAGGAAAAGGTCGTTGTTGAGTAGTTCCGACCTGTGAACAAAAAAAAATAGTGCATTACAATCAATCCGTTTCCTTCCTAATTCCTACATTTTGAAAAAAAAAAAAAGTGATCATGACGAAGATAAATAATTGACACATAGTAATATCGTTTGATTTGTGCAGGAATCGAATCCAGGACACAAATGCTTACAAACATCGATCAGTCAGCCTCTGCGCTGACTGTGTTAAAAAACAATTTTTATTAGATGAATATACATACCATTCTATATGTGCAGGAATCGAACCTGCAGCATAGAAAAGCAACACTCAGTCTCTGAGCTAAGCGTGTACCGAATACATCAATTAATACATTACTCTAACCATTCAATAGTTAGCTAGGATTATGAATAGGTACTTACATTCTTGATTGATGCTTAGACTTGATTGATGCTTAGCTTGATTAGGGAGCTCGGAGCGTTGATTCCTTGCAGAGTGGATTCGTTCCAGAGAGGAATTGTACCGGAGGCTCATTTGTGAAGCGTTTTTATAGCCCTAAAATCACGTCATTCAATCCAAATTTGTAAAACTGCATACTTGCAAAAATTGTCAATTGTGTACACGGGTACACGAGCGTACAAATCGTAGCGGTTATGGTTTTAAGTTTACAGCGTTTTTTATAAGACGAATGTTAAGCGATTTTGAATCTTATGTAGGTACTTACTTAAATCAAAAATAGGGGAATTTCATACTTAGGTACTTAGAAAAAAGTTCGTAGGTTGTTGTTTTTGCTGAATATTTTCCACGCCGGCGGTACAAACGCTGCGGTTTGCACGCTCGCATGTAACTCCTAGACACGTTGAGGAGTGGAAATATGACGAGTCAGAATCTCAGATTTCGGTATAAGAGTAAGCTTCTTTTTTATCTTATAATTTTGTGATGTGTTTATCAACCTTTATTTTAAGCGAACATTTCTATGATCACTATTGTTTTGACTCAAGATCTACTGATAGATTTTTAAACAGTTTTACAGTCTTGCTGTAATAATAAAAGCAATATTTATAGTATACAAACAATTCTGTATCGGGATATCTACCAGTAGTTAATTTTAAGTTAATTTTAGGTGACTTTAAAAAATATAAGTTTGAATAACGACATAATAATAGTAGGCAAAACCAGGAGTAACGATAGTATGTCGATTTGCTATTTTGTTTTGATCCATCTCCATATAAATAATTACAATTTTGCAAAGTCATCATCAATGACATACTACTAACATACGATGATTTTGCCTGCTGAATTTTCTAAATAAAATGTATGAAATAATACTAATAACAAACGTACAGTAGTATTTATTTTATCAATATAACTTTACGGTAAACAATAAAATGTTTGGCGCCGAGATGTCTTGAGGTTTCAATTTCACCATACCATTTTGTCCGAGGATATCAAAATCTAGCAAAAAAGAAAACGTACGACTTTGAACTCTATTGATAAAAATTAAAAGATATATAAATGGAAAAAATAAAATAAAATCGATCATTCAATTTCTGCACCTGAGTCCTGACTGGGTTGGATCAGCTACAACAAATTTTCATATAAGTATAAAATAAAAAATAAAAAGATACAGTTTCACTTTAGTTCTTTATTTCTTTTAGTGTGCTACTAATTCTACAATGTCGGTAAGTGTCCAAGTTTAAAAAATAAATACTCTGAATTATGTTATGGCCTTAATAATACCAGTACTGCAACGATAATGTGTTCTGTTTCAGACACCAAGCTGGGTTTATTCACCAATTTCACCTCCATTAATGATAGATCCTGATATGGTTGATAGAGCCATCAATTATTTGGATATGGATGAACGACGCAGAACCCCACCTACACTAAATACAACTAATGAAAACAAGAAAGAGTTAATGAGTTTTTACAAAACATTTTCCATCGGTGGTGCTAAAGTTATACGGATCGAAATCTACGATGCGAACCAATTTCAAAGTAATTCTATGTGCCAGTGCAGTGCGGAAATATGTGTTCAGCATATTGTGAAGGATATTCACAATGATAACATATACTCACGTGTCAAAGACTTGCTAC
The DNA here is from genome assembly GCA_950022335.1 of Eurois occulta. Lineage (NCBI taxonomy): Eukaryota > Metazoa > Arthropoda > Insecta > Lepidoptera > Noctuidae > Eurois > Eurois occulta. Next base: position 21,800,463 of record OX465478.1, read on the forward strand.
CATATTTGAATAATACTTTTTATCAATCCTTGTAAAAGAAAACTGGAAGGGATGTTCCTTTAGTGTATTATTTCATAAGTTGTATGCATCATATGTATGTGCCTTAAAAAATGTGTTTTGCCTAAATAAATGGTGTGAAGAAAATAAAGTGTTTTGTCAGTAAGATAAGATACGAACGATCCTAGTAGATATTAATGATAATAGAATGTTAAACCTACTTATGAATCGAAGTGTGAATGTCTAAGCTATAAATTTACCTGTATTCTATTACTTAGTTCAGTGAAAAATGTAAATAATTAGAAATGTAAGAAATCTATCATTGGAGTATTCTAAATAGACGATCTTGAATAGAGTCTCATTTCGATCTGAATGCAACATTCAATTTGAATTGAGAATTCTGAATGCAACATTCATTTTGAATAGAGAATTCTGAATGCAACCTTCATTTTGAATAGTGAAATATAGGGATACTCGAATGGTCGAACTGTGAAATATAGGGTATTCGGATTCGAAGGATCTGAATACCCTATATTTCAACTACTGTCCGCTTTACGTACCGGTACCAAAGGCGTCGCCCAGTCCGAGCACTCGACGGGCTCGATGATGCCCGCGCGCAACATGGCGTCCGTCGTCGACCTGATCCCTCAGAGCGTAAGGCAGCGGGCGCGCGCGGCAAAACACCGGCCTCGCGCCCTCCCGCAACCGGAGCGTTGCCTTGCCGCCTGTGTACCGCCCCAGTCCCTCGCTGAACAATTCTTTATACCTGTTCAACAAACAATCGACAGTATCAGACATTTTGTGTACACTATGGTTAATCTCTTGTTGAAATGGAGGTATTTTAATACCCAATTCTATTAACCATTGCCTGCCCAGCAAGGAAGTTGTACCCCCGTCTATCACAAACAGTTCTAGATATTTAATTTTATCTTTGTATTGAACTTTCGGTCTTATAACCCCTAGTGGTTTTATATTGCTACCATCATAAAATTTTAACACCAAATTAAATGGCTTAATTACTCTATTGTTAAAAAGTTTATCATATGTTTTCTTACTGATGCATGAAATTGCCGAGCCTGTGTCTAGCTCCATTTTTAATGTTTTATCATCAATCAGTAATGATAAACTCACCGGGTTGTAGCCGCTCAAACATAGTTGATGAAGTTCTTCCTCAAGCTCGTCCGAACTGGAGTCTTCCGCTCCTGCCCTCGGATGGTTGCTCGTGGTGGCATCCACGTGGTTCACTCCGCGCCTCTTCCCTCTGCCACTGTTCGCCTCCATCCGCGGACAAACCCGCCTCAAATGTCCGCTTTGTTTGCATTTGCTACAAACAAAATGCTTATAGCGGCACTCCTCCTTGCTGTGCCCGCGCCAGCCGCACGCCGTGCAGCCCCCCGCACCCTTCTCGGTGTCCCGCGCCGCACGCCCGTGGTTCGTTCGTTGGTCCGCTGCATTGTCCGCAAACTGACCGCGCCCACGCTTTTCCCGCAACGTGTTCACGATTGCCGATGCCTCCGCCGTCACTTTCTGTTCCACGACTGCCGCATCTCGCTCGGCCGCCTCCAGCCCAACCGCCAATTTGACTGCTCCTGAGTACGTCAAACTGTCTTCCGCAAACAACCTTTGCCTGATGACGTCACTCTTCACTCCGCACACGAACTGGTCGCGCAAATTCTCCTCCAAGTTTGCACCAAACTCACAAGTTTTCGAGAGTTTCTTTAACTCGGTCAGATATTGTGTTACACTCTCGTCGTCTTTCTGTCTTCTTTGTCTGAACCGATACCGTTCCGCCATGACCGCAGGTTTCGGTTGTAGGTGATTTTTCAAAATCGTAACGGCCTCTTCGTACGTTAAATCCACTGGTTTCCTTGGATTACACAGCGTGCTCAGCAATTCGTACGCCTCATCACCCACGCCCGTGATCAGCATCGGCAGCCACATGTCCTTCTCGACCTTATTGACCTTGAAAAACATCTGCAACCGCTCCTCGTACAAAGTCCAGTTGCCTGACTTCACATCAAAATCGCGAATCTTCCCGACTTTGCCGACCGACATTTTCCTCGAATAATTACAGACGAACTTCAATGATTATTATATCGCCCAAATAGTGATCCTCGTCGCCACTGAAGTGTCGGGAGTAATAAATAAAAGGACGTCAACTTGTAGCGAGCGTATAATGCGAACTAAACTGTTACAATGATGTAGGCTTATTTATACGTGACCTTACTTACTAATTTCCTTATGTGGGTAAACCCAAATATATTACAGAGTGCACTTATGAAATTATGTGTTAAATGTTATAAAAAATATCAATATTTAAAAAAAATAAGATTCGGTTAAATAAAACTTCGTAAATTCTAGAAAAACGTTTTTTTTTATTTTTTTAAACATTACATTTTAATTTTACATAAATGATTGGTGGTGAGGTTTTAATAGTTTATAGGTACATTAATCGTCATTGGTATCATAAACTATTAAAACCTCATCCAAGAATTGAGCAGGTGTATCAATATTACTTTGATGCCGTGTCCACCCTAAGTACCAGATAACCGACATGACGTGGGCACAGCATCCAACTGTTCGACGGCCTACAATACAATTACAGCAGTATTTTTGTATTGCTGCACGACCAGAATTATTTAAGTTTATCAAGATATAAACATAATATATTTTTCTTGTTATATGTCGGCTAGATATTTTTGTTCTAAGCAAGTGACAATTACTGCCAAAAGCAATAGGTTAATGCAATAAATTGTATTTAATAGACAATGTAATACTCCTTAAATGAAAGTAAATAAAATTTGAGTCGCCATACATTTTATTAACACAAAATTACATAAAGAAAAAAACTGCTGATCTCTCCTTAAAACAAAAATAGGAAACATGAAATTTTTGAACTTTATTACGATTTTCTTGAATTTTAATACTTCGTATTGCCTCCTCGTGCTTCCATTACTGCGTTTACGCGGTTTGGCATGCTGTACACCAAGTTCCTTATACGATTTTGGGGAATATTCTCCCATTCCTCTGTGAGAGCAATTTTGAGCTCACGAAGCGTGATTGGGGGAGGGTTTCGTTGTTTTACGCATCTGCCTAGCTCGTCCCAAGCATGCTCGATCGAGTTGATATCCGGGCTGCGCGCTGGCCACTCCATACGAGTAATGTTCATCTCTTGAAGGTAGTCATTCACAATCCTACCTGTATGAGGTCGGGCATTGTCATGCATAAATATAGCATCCTCACCTAAATTGACCATAAATGGACCAACGTGATCATTGAGGATTTCTTCCACATATCTTACGCTAGTTAAAGAGCCGTTTTCTATGATCACCAGCTCTGTGCGACTTTCAGAAGAAATTCCGGCCCACACAAGTACAGACCCACCACCGTAGGCTACTTTTTCTTCGATGCATGCTTGCTTGAATCTTTCCCCTGGTCTTCGATACACTCTGTGTCTTCCATCGTGCTTGTAGAGCATAAATTTTGATTCGTCGGAGAACATAACTTTTGACCAATCTTCAATACTCCAATTTACGTGGCTCTGGGCATATCTTAGTCTTGAAATACAATGCCCACGCTCCAGTTTAGGGCCGTTTGCAGGTCTAAGGGGTTTTAAGTTAGATTCAGCAAGCCGACGTCTTACTGTCCATGCACTTGGGTTACTTCCTCCGAGGCGTCGAAACTGATTTGTGAGTTCAGTTCCTGTGAGAAAGCGATTTCGAAGCATGGTGTTCACCAAGTATCGGTCTTCTCGTGCTGTGGTACACCTGGTTCTGCCCGTTCCTGGTCTGCGTAGGTTAGAACCAGTTTCTTCGTAACGTCGGAGAACTCTTTGTACTGTTGACAGCGACACACCGACAGTCCTGGCTGTATCGCGCTGACTCCGGCCGGTTTCCAGCATTGTAAGTATTCTGGTGCATTCTTCAGGCGTAAGCGACATAATTTCAGCTTGAATAATGAATATAGAGCACTATCAACATGGTTTATGTACCCACATAAATGACAGATTACAAACAAAAGCAAAACCAAATGCTGTAATTTCGTAGTTCCATCTTCGAAAGTGGCCCTTTTTCAAATTTGATTTTTTTATGATATAACTTTACAATAACTAAGAAGTTTTAATACCTTCATTTAAGGAGTATTACATTGTCTATTAAATACAATTTATTGCATTAACCTAGCATTTTTAGTTTCCGAGATTTTTAGGATTCTTTAAGTGACCCGGATTCATTGCTCTCGAGTGTATAATGACTGTATTGAGCGTATACAACGTAAGTTCTTGAAAACGATGCATTACCGTTGTACTAGAAGTCGTATTTATCACCCATATAGCGACTTGCTGAAAAAATATAATATGATCTCTTTGAAGTCTAGACGTACTTTTCTAGATACTATGTTTCTATACGATCTATGTAACAACTCATATGATTGTATGGACCTCTGTAACAGGTTGTGCTTTGTTGTCCCTAGAACAATTCAGGGACGTGAGGTGCGCGCACGACCTGTTTTTGCCGTCACTCCTAGTCGCACGAATGCAGGCTTGCGGGCACCTCTACGTCGTCTCACGGGCAATTTTAATAAGTTTTTCTCTAACTTGGATGTGTTTGCTCTGTCTGTTGGATCATTTAGAAAATTATTGCTTGACACAATCCAGAATTTATGTGAATAATGTATATTTTTAGTGTTCCTTAATGGCTGTAATTTATGTGTACCTATCTTATCTCGTGCAATTGTCTACTCTGTCCGCCTTTTACTTCATCAACATTGTCTTTGTCTTTTGTGTATCTGTGGAGAACGTTGTTGGTTGCACATTTGTAAAACTATTCATATCCTATTTTTTGTAATAAACAATGTGTAATTGTTGGTTCTTCCAAATAAATAAAATAAAATAAAAATAAAAAAAACTTTTGGAACCACATTCTCTTCAGCTTTTCTGGCTTCTATACAGTAATAATTTTCACAAGCATTGTGGTTGCCAAAAATATGCATTGGACTGTTCAAAATATCTTTTTTTAAATTTATAATTTGTTCAGAAAGAGTCAAATTCTGTGCTTTTCGAAATCTTATTGCATATTTTACGGCAGTGCGAAGTCTTTTTTGGCGGTCTGCTGTTAGTAATCTTCTTTCAGTTAAAGGGATGGATGTGTCTTTGCTAACATTTAGTATTTTTCCACAGTAATTCCGCAGTAGATGATTTGTACATTCGATCTTTTGTACTTGAAAATTTGAATAAGGTCTACATTCTAGGATTTTTTTGAAAGTACTTGCGTCACCGTCTGCTATCAGTGTGCCGTATATGACGTTTTGCCTAGCAATAGAAGTCTTAAAACCCTCGACAATAACGGATTGCTCCATACTTGACGAAGATCCGATATGATTTTTAAAACATTCATGGTTTGCAGGTGGTTCACTTTTGACTGCTGCTCGGGCACATATTACGCAGTATTTATTTTTTACATCCATGTATGTGTGTGTCCTTTACCGGTCTTGAATCCAATAATAGCAGCAACGCCTGATGAAGCAGAATAATTAGTTTTATATGATCTTTTGGACCAACAGCAGTCAGCTATGACAGTGAGGATGGGAATTCCATCTTTCATGTCGCCGCACTTAATAGCTTCAGCAGCTTCTTCCTTAGCAGCCTCAACAGGGTGGAAATCAGCAGCAGAAGACAGTATGCAAATACTGTCTTCTGCTGCTGATTTCCACCATGTTGCTACTTCATTATGACATTTTGCGTAAAGGTTTTGTGAAAGTATTGGCAGATCAATAGATGCCAAAATTTCATTGAGGTTTGAATTTCCTATCCCTGTCATTATAGCTCCGGCGACCGAGCCTCGATTTACATCCATATTAGTTGTACAATTATTTGATGTTAATAGTTTTAACTCCAGGTTACACATATTACATTACAGCAAAAATGTTGACTCCAAACCGTTTTTGTGTTCTTTTAACGGCTGTAAATTATCAATTATACATCCCATTGCTTTATTATGGTTAGACAGTGTTTTGATTTGATCCAAAAAATATTGGAAATCGATAATTCTCCGACCTTCAAAAACTTTGCTCGCTTCAAGCGGAATTTCAGCCTCAAAGCTTTCCGTCCACAACTCATCATTTGAGTTTTCTGTACATTGCCTGGAAGTTACACCATACACCAGTAAGCACACAAACCTTGTTATTTGAAAGCAAGCATACAGATTTATAAATGAGTAAATAAAATGAACAGGCAGTGTTTTAGAAATTGTTAATATAAGTAACTTATTTTTAAATGTTATATTCAATATTCATGCCTATACACTGTTCTTAAACATGCAAACCCCATAGCAAAGTTTAATAGAAGAAAAACTAAAGTACATAAAGTGCCCATTATTAGTATAGCATAAATACCTTTTAGGAGCACGAGCCTTAGAACAATTTTCTGGCATTTTTCTTTTACTTCTTTTTCCTTTAAATTGCTTGGTTTTATTTCCCATTGTGGCTAAAACATAATTTCCTGTTACACTTAATATTTTGTCACTCAACAAAATTAATTTAAAAAAAATATACTTACCAAAGTATCAAAATTGGAATGGCCGCACAATAATCGCGATTTATCGTCGTATGCACACTCAAGGTCGAGCGAGCGCAGAGCGACGTATCCTCTCTCTAGAAGGCCTCGCAGGCGACTGAATTTGTCAACTTTTTTTTTTTTTTTTTTTTTTTTTTTTTGGGAGGGGCATCTCGCAGATCAACCTAGGAGGTTGGCTTCTGCTTAACCGGGCAAGTCCTGTGGATGCCTTGTAGTAAGGCCTCCAGCCAGGGCCAAAAACTTAAAAACTAAGCGACCACGCTAAGGGCACCCCCTGTGGGGTACGAGCCTCGGCTTAGGGCGTCGCTGGGAGGGCAGCAAGGGGACGGGCTGGATCTGGTTTAAATTATTTATGGGCTAATTTAAAACTACTGGCTCAGCTCGCGGGCTGGCTCCGGCAAGGGACGGGGGGGGATCGTTACAAGGACGTCGCGACGGACCTCGGCGGCGAGGTTTGAAAGTTGACCGCGGTTTGTGTGGTCTGTGTTTTCTAAGAGTACTGGTTTCCCTATTACTTTCCTGGAGGAGGGTAATAGGGTCGTCGGGGGTGAGAAGAGCATGCCGAGGACGGCGAACGCTACTAATATGTGACGGATCGTACCGAGCTGCCGATGCGATCAGAGGGTTTTTGTGCTTGAGAGCACGGTCAAAGAAGCGCTTTGAGAGGCGCTTAATAAATTGGGCTAGAGTAGGCAACCTAAGGTCAAGGTGGAGAGTGTCGTTACGGACGTAAGGGGGGGCACTAGAGATTCTCCGGAGAAACCGGTTTTGGAGGGTCTGCATTGTATGAATGTGACGGGGGTGGGTGTGGGCAAAGATGACGCAGGCGTACGTCATGATGGGGCGAATGACTGCGGTGAAAAGACGCAATTTGCACTTGAGTGACAACTTGCTCTTTTTTGTAATGAGGAAGTAGAGCCTACCTACGGCAAAGGCCGCCCGTGACCGGGCTGCCTTTATGTGCGCCTCAAAGGACAGATGTCGGTCTAGGATGACTCCGAGATACTTGGCTTGCTTCTCCCAAGGGATAGGCTTGCCAAACATGGTGATGGGTTTGGGGGGAGAAACGTATTTCTTCCGGGATTTGTAGTAGAGGACCGCCTGACTTTTGTCAGGGTTGACCTCGATCCTCCACTTGCGAAACCAAGCGCCAAGAACGTTGGCAGCTTGCTGAAGGTTACTGGCGATGGTGTCGGAACCATGGCCGGTGTAATAGATGGCCGTATCGTCGGCAAACAGGGCTATGCGGGACTTTTTCCCTTTAGGGATATCGCTGGTGTACAGCGTAAACATGAGAGGGGACACTACGGAGCCCTGAGGGACTCCTGCGCGGATGGGGTGAGGGGAAGAAAGTGTGTTCCCTATTCGATAGCGAAAGGTACGATTCGACAAAAAGTCTCGCAAGATGAGCACGAGACGGTCCGGCACTCCGAGTTGGTACAGCTTGTATAATAAGCCGTTGTGCCAGACTTTGTCGAAAGCTTTCGCTATGTCGAAGTAAAGTACACCTGTCATCGCACCACGTTGAAAGCCAGCGCTTACATGTTCTACGATGCGGTGAACTTGATGGACGCACGAGTGTTCGGTCCTAAAACCGTACTGCTCGTTGGGAATGAGGCTCTTAGCCTCGGCATAGTCCTTGAGACGCTTATAAATAAGCCTCTCGTAGATTTTGCCGAGTGCGCTAAGGAGACTGATCGGCCGGTAGCTGGAAGGCTCGGCTTTAGGTTTGCCCGGCTTGGGAATACCTATGACGGTGGCCTCTTTCCACGCTTGAGGGAAGATGTTATTGCTTAAGGCGCCATTGAAGATGGCTGCCAGCAAGACAATGAGAGGACCGGGGAGTATTTTAAACACCCTATTGGTGAAGCCATCGGCGCCAGGGGCTTTCCTAGGCTGAAGCTTGTCGATAATATCCTTCACTTCCTCAGGGGAAACTGGAGGAAGGGGATCGTCGGGGTCTTCTACAGGGGGAAGAGAGGCTCTTCGTTCCACTTCAGCGTCCACCTCGGCGAGGTGGCGCGCGTCTACTGGTTGAGAGCTGGGGGTGCACTGAGCTTCCAGGCTGTCGGCTAGGCACTCAGCCTTTTCTGAGTCGTCAAAAGCGACGCTCTTGTCAGGACGGGTGAGGGGGGGCATCGAGGCCTCCTCTTTGGCACGCATCTTTCTTTGCAGTTGCCAGAAAGCTTGGTGGGTGGGCTCGAGTTCGCTGAGCGTCTTGTCCCATTGATTCGAACGATGCTCACTAGTACGCTTCTTGACAGCACGCTGCAAGTTGCGCATGTGGGCCTTGTTCGCGTCGCAGGGAAAGCTGCTGTAGGCACGTATGGCCGCGTTCTTCTCGGTTATCAGAGCACGGACGTCATCGGGTAGTATCCAGCGACGATCACTCGTCTCTGGGACTTCCCGTGAACAATCCTTCAGTACGGATTGTACGTGCTCTGTAAACAAGTCGATGGCGGCCGTAGTGTCTGCGACTGAGACAATATGGTCGGGGATACCGTCCAGTAGCGGTGACATGTCAGAGTTCAGCTTGTCGCTTACTTTCTTCCAGTCAGTGATCACTACCGTGGGAGGGGGTAGGCTCGGGTCAGAGATGCCCGAGCGTGGGATGAGGTGCATGAGCACTGGGCGGTGGTCGGAGTCGAGCTCGTGTAGCGTCTCAATCAGATGCAACCTGAGGTTGATATTCTTGAGCAGCGCTATATCGAGCACGTCAGAACGGTCATTGGGACAGTGGGGGTAATGAGTGTGCTCCATTGGAGCGATGGGGTCAAATGGAAGGGCACTGCCTAGGTTGTACAAGACTCGCCCTCTCGGGTTTGTCGTTATACTGTTCCAGGCAGGGTGTTTGGCATTGAGGTCGCCCGCTAAGATAACGGAGTCACTCAGGCCGAATAGTGAGGTGAGATCTTTGACCAACAGGGGGTGGTCTTCAGATGACTGGGCCGGGGGAGAGTAGGCTGAAATGATGTGCACCGGTTGATGCCCGGTCATGGCCAGCCGACAGACTGAGACCTCTAGTAGAGATTCCATAGGGGGTGGGTCGATAGGGATACAATGCAGCTCCTTACGAAAGTAAATGAGCGTGCCGCCCTTGTGACAACGCGACCGGTCGTTGCGAACTATGCGATAGTTGGCAATTTTGGGGTCACGGTGACTGGGCTTGAGAAAGGTCTCTTGAACGAGAAAGAGGTCAACTTGATGGTCGCGAAGGAAGTCGGCGATCTCATCTCGTTGACCACTAATGCCATTGGCATTGAAGTAGCCTATTTTCAGGGAACGGGGACGAGTACTCTGCAAGTTTTTATTATTCATAATGAATCTATTCAGATAAGGCGCGGAGGGCGGCATTGATCTTGGGATGCCTTTTGAAGGCTTCCCTGATCAATTTGAAGCTGTCTCCGGCCGCTGTGAGTTCGGCCGCTAAGCGGTCGGCCTCAGCCGACACGAAGATCTGGTATCGGGCTATGGTATCAAAGGAAGATTCTTCCTCTTCTACCGTGACAACCTCGGGGACGGGTGGCCTAGGCCGGGGGGCTAGGGGAGCGGCTGCGGGAGTAGCCGCAGGCTGAGGGCATGGGACAGGAATGTCCATTAACCCTGGCATGGGGGCGGCCTTGGCGAGGGCCGGGAAGGCGCGCTGGTGGTTTAGCGCGTTCCAGGGGCTAGGCCTCTGGGGGCTGAGACGCTCGGGAAGTTGAGCGGAGAGGGGTTTAACCGAGGGACTTTCCCTCTGCTGGCGAGCGCTACTGCGCTTCGCCAGCTTGGCCTCTTTGATCTTGGGGGCTTTGGGGCAACCCCTGTAATTGGCCGGATGGCCAGACTGGCCGCAGAGCACACAGCTCGGCGGTTCGGTACAGAGCGTCCTGTCCTTTGGACGGGAGCAGTCTGCTGTAGCGTGCTTTTCTAGGCACTTTACGCACCTGGCCGGCGCGAAACAGTTCTTTTGGGAATGCCCATACAGTTGGCAGTTTTGACACTGGCCAATAGTGTGGGGCTTGTAGGGCTTCTCAATCGAGATGCCCGAGAGGGAGCACAAGGTTTTCACCTTGAAGATTGGGTGGTGACCCTCGACGGGGTCACAGACGACGAGGACCATGTCGTATTCTTCTCCACCACGCGCCTTGTGAAGGCGGTGGACTGCCGAGACTGGGACGGCCTGGGCAGTGAGGTCGTCCAGGATCTCCTGGGACGGGATCTCCTTGGGGATGCGCCGGATGATCACCCTGGTGGGCTTTTCCTCCGGGAGAGCGTAAGTATGGCAGGCGATCTGCCTACCACGAAGAAGGTGGATAAGTTCCCTATAGTCCGAAGACTTTGGGAGAGATATTTTAATGCCCTGGAGGGTCGCCCGGGCACTAGTATAATTTATTCTGCGCTCGGCGCAGAGCTTGGACACTTCGGTCCATTTGGCCTTATCTTGTAGGAAGACAGGCGGGGGGGGTTTGGTCTTCTTGGCAGAAGACGGGGGGGCGGTAGCCCTGGGGCTTGCGGGACGGCTGGCTGGAGCCGAGCCCGAGGCTGTCATTGAGACCGGGGAGACGGGGCGGGGGGAAGCCTGAGTGGCTACAGGGGAGGCGGGGCGAGGGGAAGCGGCGGCGGGGACTGCCTTCTTGGCCTTGTTGGCCTTGGAAGACTTACCTTTCTTCCGCTTTCCCTTTCCCACAAGGGTGTATTCCTCCGACTCCGAGGAGTCAGAGGAAGCCTCCGATGACGAATCGGAGGTCTCTTGGGATGTAACTACAACATCCATGGCCTCAGGAGTTGCCTCCTGGGGCGATGGAATGTTAGACGCGGGGGGAAGGCTGGGAGTAGCCCTTGCGGGGGGCTTGGTCATGAACACCGCGATGTCCGCGGCGTATTTCTCACGTATGTGAGGGTGATCATCTTGCAGGAGTTTCCTAAGAAACTCTGCAAGATGGGACTCTAGTTCCTCCTTACGGGAGGACGACATCCTCTTAGAGGAGAGGGAACGGGGGGGCCAGAAGGGCCGTTTCCTAACACCTAACTCCCCGGGTGGGAACGCCCGGGGATGTGTACCCTCCCTGTTGGGTGCAACAGGGAGGTGAGTACCTAAGGGTGAGCCCTAAGCTTGTAAACCTGTCGCCAGTCTTAATGTGCGACAGGGCCCTATGCCCCAAGGGGCCTCTAGTGCGAAGGGTGTAGACACACCCAACCGACACTACGTGTGGCTGTGAACGAAATCAGAGTCTAGGTTTGACTAGGAGATCCCCCAAGGCCAAGATCCTAGCTCCCGACGCCAATGGGATGCCTCGCCCTGAAGGGGTCTGGCGGGTTGGATTGGGTCACCACCCTCTTGGTATCGTTATCACCGTTAGGTTTCCCACCAAGAACCACGAAACTGTGGCTTTCACTCGGAAGGAGCCAAACACGATGCGCGACGCGGAAGTAGCAAGGCGGGAACCAGCTATACAGACTGAGTTTGACCGCTCTGCTACGACTTGACACTATGCACTACTTGCACCCACGGGAGGGGCGGGGCCAGACGGACGGCGGCGAACACTGAGCGCTACGGGGAGCGCAAAGTGGAGGGGCGCGAGGCGCGGAGCTTGCGGACAGTAACGGAGCGCACGTGTGCACTCTGCGGCTGCCGAGAGCGGAATGTTTTTGGTTTTTTTTTTTTTTTTTTTTTTTTTTAAATGATAAAGCTTTTTAAATTCAAATTTTAAATAGTAAAGTTTAAAGAAAATGTTCTACTATCAGAATAAATTATTATTTTATTTATAAAAGGAAGTTAAATCAGTGCAAATGATCATTTTATGTGCCCATAATTTCTTAATAATTTGACATCGTTTTGATTTTAATTTACTAAGTTAATGAACTAAATCAATGAATCTTTTTCTGTAACTATTTTGTTGAGGATCGTAGCTATAGGCTTATATTTTTTGTTTATTAATTATGCTAGAATATTAGACGTTTTCGAGCTTCGAAATTGACTCTGTGCGTAAAATCGGCAAATCTCTGTTTACATATCTGAATATTGTTTACAAACGTGCATTTAATTTAAATAAAATCCTGTCTAACTATTTAGACAAGAATATTTCCTAATGATATTAGTAAATCACAAGTCTGTGTCTGTGTCATTAATGCGTATAAACGGGTTTGAAAATCATGGTTTTTGAGCGAAATAGCGCGTAAGGGGAGTGAATGCTCTTAAAACGTTATTGTGCAGTCCACAGAGTACTTTAATATAAAAAAGAAAAGAGTGCCCTCTATCGCGACTTTTAGCCATGACATGTTTGAAGCGCCATCTCCATTTCTGAACAAAAACTACCGATCAATCACACACTCACACACGCACACGTTTACCTACACACACTAATGTATTTGATATTAGATTTATATGAGAATTGTATTTCCCAGTACCGAACTATTTTGTTCAAATTTTCTTGCGGAACATTTTTTTACAATAATACCAATATTTAGGAAATAAAAAAAATTCACATCAAGAAAGTAAGAACAAAGTTCGGTACGGGTGGCTAAATGCAAAAATTGGGTTTTAATAAAACAACTGAGTACATAAGTTAATTTTCTTTATTTTCTATTTTTATAATTTTTGTGCTTATTATAATAATTAACAGCAGCTAATTTTATTTCATCATCGCCTTCATATTTTATTTTCCCGGACAAAATCCGATTGACAGACCGATACCAACTGTAAATAATTATATTTAATTGTGTCGGTAAACATTTTATAAAGGTCGTCTTTGTGACTGGGACATTTAAATAAATTTGTGATAAGCAAGTCTGCTAAAGAAGTTATATTTGATTTTAAAAACAATTTGGGCACATTTCTTTTCAGAAAAGAAATGGCCATGCTTTGTTTTTCTTTAAAGAAATATTCAGTTTTCCCACTGGGATAGCAAAGCCATTTCTTTTTTTGGTACTCTTTGGCTGTAATAAAAGAATTGTTTTTATTTGAAGTGTTGTCTAATAAATCACTCTTACAATTTTTGCAACCTTTGACAACTTTTTTAAGACATTTAGTCAAGACCCAACCACAGACATAGTTGCTTTGACCAGCATCATTTTCATGTTGCTGATCAAAGCAAACTTCATTGTTGAAATGTATTGTGTTTTTTTCTTCAAATCAAATCAAAAATCAAAATATTTTTATTTCACTTAGGCCTACATGGGCACTTATGAAACGTCGACAAAAAGGTGCACGGTTCGGGTTGGTCGTTTCCTATGGAGAAGAACCGGCAAGAAACTCCATGGTTACTCTTTTAAAATGATTAGTTTTACAATATTATCATGTTACAGCATTAGTACTCAAGTATGGGGGGACAGCATAGGCCCGACAATAAGTCGTTGCTTACTACACAAGAAAAACGGAAAACAAGATAAGAGGTTAACAAAAGTTAACACACATCTAGGAATCTACAAGGCCTACACTGTTCACACATTCACAAACAATCGTTAAAAAGAATCTATACAAAGGCAGGAAACTTCGGAAACTTTAGGAGTAACATTTTTTTCTTTTAAAAAGAAATCTAAATTTTGTAGGCATTCATTAAAATCCTCCTCGCAATTACCTCTCCCCGAGTGAGGAGAGCTATAATTAATTAAAAGGAGCGCTTTAAACGCTCCCTCAAAACCTACTGTATTAGAAGCTATATTTCTTACTCCATAACTCCTAACGTTTCCAAAGAAATTTTCTTAAGGGTCTTGATTAAAGTTCCTGGTCATCATAGCATCGAGTCTATAATTACAAGACAACACTTGCCAAAGGAGTTCCATACCCTCTATCGTTTTAATCAAATTCGTAACAGACGGCACCACTTTCTCAACCAATCGGACTTTGTTCCCAACAGTAATTTTTTTGACAAATTTGATGGTCCTTAGAACTATTTTGACTTTTTTCCACAGCTCATGATGCGTGTTACGTTTTACAGGTCCTATAAAAACTTTGCCATTCGGTATGGAGAAACTGTTTACATTTAAAGAGTCGAACAAATCGTCGATTAGAAGGGTCAAGTCAACTAGTTGTCGGCATTCTATAGGCAGATCGCCCCTTGCTGTCAAATGTTCAGTCACAGCAGGAACACTGTGACTGAACAATTGTGTTGCCGACTTAACCCTCATTTTTTTTTATTTTTTCGGGATTAATATGCTCTTCTGTGAGCTTATGCTAAAGTCTCAGCTCTCCATACGATTTATCGGCATCATACACTATTTAGAAGTAGTCCCACTTTACGATTTTGTCCTCATTATTGGTAACATATCAATCCTTTGTTATTAAATTGTTTCTAATGCCTTTTATTAGGTGAGGAGTGTCATAAAGTGGGACTACGACGTGACCTTTAAAATGCATCACTTCATGACGCCATTCTTTACCTTCGCGTAAATAATTTGCTTTGGTTTCCTGAACCAATTCTGTTATAGCAGCACTGACATTAAACAGGACTTTGGTCACAAAGAGTGTTTAATACTATGAGACCACATTTAAAACATTGTTCGATTACTGATTTTAATTTAGTTTTTAATTGGAATTTGCTTAAGCAATTCGTAAAATAATATGCAATTGGCTGCGTATAATTATTTTTTACTCCCTTCACCATGAAAACCAGTACGTGGTCAGCAAATACTTCCTTAGAGTCCGAAGTAAAACCTTCTAATTTATCTTTTTGAGCTGAATAAAAAATTTGCGGCGTTATTGACATTTCATCAAAAATGAGGCTACACAGCCTATCTGGGATCTGTTTTTTGAGAAAAGTTTTATTTATTTTTTCAAAAATTATATTATTAATGCCAAGTGTTAATTTTATTTGGCTCAGTAATCTTTTCATAGCTTTGCATGAAGGGAGAGCAAAATGTTTATAAAATAACCTGTAGCACTTAGGGCTTTTTTTGTACAAAGATAAACTTAGGATTTTCTCCTCAATTGTAAACCGTCTTCCTTTTGGTTTATATTTAGCTTGTTGCTGCATATGTACAAACAATTGAGCTGGTTTAGTCATATGTTGTATGACTTGTTTAAATATGACATTTTGTGACAACTTCTGTGCATTACTCAGTCGTTCCTTATACAGCTGGCCCCTTTTGCGCCAAACACTTATCTCCGTTTGCAGATACTTAATTTTCTTCTGGAATGGTCGTACAACATTCGATCTGGTGTGGAAGGATACTCCAGAAGCAACTGAAAATAGAGAAATGAACACAATTACCTATATGGTTATCATTATATTGTACACCAAAGTATTATTATAATTACGATTGGTGTTAAGTGATTACTAGCCTTACACATTACATTTTACTAAAAAACAAATTGCATGAATGTAGTTGTTATTTAAACCAAAGCCAATTAACAAATTAACTTGTATTCAATGAGTATCATAATTATCCATATAAATTAAAAGCTTACCATTAGCAGGTCTTTTCGATTTGTTTTCACTTATTGCACAGTAGTTATGTTCTGCTAACACATGACATACAGCCACACTGTTAATTTCACCTGAAAAATATAAAATTGCACAATTTTAATACATTTGTTCCTACAACCAAGCCAACAATCTATCCATCTGTTACAAAACAGTTCATGTATAACTATTGTAATAAAATTACATACCTAATACATTCGTAGAAGGTTGAGTAGCAGTAGGCTGAGTAGCAGCAGGCTGATCATTATCAGTAGTCTCCATCTGGAGACTTCCAGAAACCTCTAAAATATAAATACCAATTTTATAATAATTCTGTTGTGGCACTCGCTATAATAGAATAGTTATATTTTTATTTACAAATTAAATATTAGAGTCTCCATTCAACCAAGTCAACAATTTATCCATCTGTTATAAAACAGTTCATCTATAACTGTTGTAATAAAATTACATACCTAATACATCAATAGTAGGTTGAGTAGCAGTAGGCTGATCATCACCAGTAGTCTCCATCGGGAGACTTCCAGATACCTCTGAAATATCAATATTTGTTTTGGTACTCACCGTAACAGAATCGATATATTTACAAATTAAGTACTAGAATCAGCATTAAAATCTAGATATTATAATGTGCTTAATTATAATCCATAAAAAATTACATAAGAAACAAGAGGACTGCATTTTACATTCAGCCTTAGTGGAGATATTTATCAAATTTTTTTATGATATAATGTTATAAATATTGCATATATGCAACACATACATTATAATGGAATAGATTGTAATAAGATATTTCATAAAGAAATTTATTTTATACCTAAACCAACAGGAATCGGCAGGAAAGCAGCGGGTTGACCATCACTGGTAACAACAGGCTGTTGAATTCTAGATGTGCCCATAACAAAATAAAAATGTTTATTAATGTACACACTGCAAATTAGATCGATTTGCAGGGCACACCAACATAGATGTTGGTGTGCGTAAAATCAACGGCCGTCTGACTTCGCCTATTTATTAGTGTTTGCTTCACAATAACCCGTTGTCCACGCACACACAATAAAATTTCTTGTCACTAATGTTGCAGGGAATATGACGCATAAATTTAGCTTATGATACAATCGTCTCCGTGGCGCATTAGTCGAGCGTGCGATAAATAATTACTTACTGCGCCGGCGCCGTAGGATCGAATCCGACTGCCAACAGCTTAATGTTTTTGTATGTTTTAATAAAATATTTTACATTTGTTTGTTCAATTCATTGCTTAACTATTAGCAAGTCTCTTTATATTTGGGTTAGAATGTATTAGTTGTCTACCCTCTAAAAATGACAAATCATGTTTAAGTTAGTAGTTTAAGTTCATCGTCATAATGCTATTGACTATCGGGCTTTCGTTACGTTTTTAGACATTATACCCTGCGTTTTTTGAGAAGTGCTTTTATTTGTGAATCAATATGAATCATTGAACCACACTTTTATGAGCTGAAATAATTCTTTTGCATGAGCAAAATGTTTCAATTAGTGAAATTGCGAGACGTTTAAAGATATCGGTGAGTAACAAAATGTTATTATGATGTTTAGAAGTTTAATATGTTTAAATAATCCACATGTTATTGATTGTTGTTTTTTGTAACAATATTTTATTATTGTTCACAGAGAAGGACTGTGCAATTGTGGGTCCATCATTATGCAGATTCGGGAAGCATTGATCCTTGCCGACCGGGACCAAAGGCTGGATTTGCATTCACAGATTGGCATCTGATATAGTTGCTACGCATACCGCTGAGCCCTTCCTCACTACTCGTTCCACGGCAACTAAACATGACGTGACATTACAAACTGTACGAAACCACTTGCGAGCAGCTGGTGTGAAATGTTGTAGGCCAGCCAAGAAAATTTGAATGTCAGATATTCACAGGCAAAACCTTTGGATTTTGATTGGTGCAATAATATAGTTATATTTAGAGATGAAAAATGTTTTAAATCAGACAAGGACGGTCGCAAAATATTGTGGCGAAAAGATGGTGAGCGCTATCATAAAAAAAAATATTCTTCCATGCAGGTCTAGTGGAGACATTTACTTCGTGCATGAACAAGTCATAGATAGCGAAGGCGCACCAATAGGCTATTAATAAAAATATCAGGGGGTAATTCGATTTGTTTTATGTGAGTGATGTTATTGTTAGTGAGATAACAATTTAGGATACCTGTATCTTAATATCTATCTTATTAACATGTTTATTCATTTCACTAATAAATAAATTACCCACTTGAATAAGAAAAGTAACGTTATTTCTTGTCCGACTTAGAATATTTGTCATGCACAAAACTTTATAATTTGTAATTATAATATAAAAAAAAAACCTAATCAATAAATGTTGTTGATTTCTTAATACAAATTGTTTAATTTTTACTTCCATATTTTTTTTCGAATAATGTTCTTATTATCAGGTAAATTACAATAAAAATTCAACAAAATGAAAATAAAAGTTTTTTAATAATGCAAAAAGTTGACGCCAGCGGCGCAGATTCGATCCTACGACACTTGATTTACCAGCCGAATGATTACACATATAAGCCACGACACCCTCTTGAACTGTAGGTTAGACCCGAGACCACTTTGTGTTTGCTAATGAAATTAAATTTTATAGGTAAACTTAAAGACCACTAAATGACAAAAAAAAAATAAGGTATTAGTTGTTTTTTAATTGCACGTCTCCTTACAAGACTCTGGGTTTTAACATGTCAATTTTATAGTACCTACTATAATCAAAACGAAAAAATCGGAATTAAAACATTTATTTAAACAAAAAAGTTAGTTACTTAGACAGATTCATGATAGCGTTTGTAGCAATTTCGTCCTACTACAAGGCATAAATGCATGTTACAAGTAGAGCAAAACACTCTTGCTTTCTTGCTTTTACAGCCTGGCATTCGGCATCTGTGATTGTCATTTTGTTCATCAATCAATGGCAAATGACATGGCTGTCCTCAGTTGAACTGGAGGTTGAGGTATATATTTTCTTTTACGGCTGCAAGGTTGTGCTTCTTCTGTCGAGTCATCTGAATCTACTTCATGAATTATGTGTATCTGTTTCCTCGCTGGTGTAAAATAAAGTAATGAATTAGCAATTTGCACTTTGAACTCCAAGTAGTCCAACATTTTTTTTTTTAGGGCATTCTAACAATTTAGCTTCATTCCTGTATACAAGCCATCCAGCAGCTGCCGCAAAATCAAAGAAGTGGAAAATCAGACGAACAGTCCATTTTTTGGAACGTGCTCTAATTCTGTAAAAACTGATGACCCTATCCAACATATCTACACCTCCCATCATGGTATTATATTGCTCTATTGCAAATGGTCGGTCAATTTGGATATACTGTTTAGTTTTTTTTACACCAACGTCTGCATTTGTTGATGGGTTCTTTGGAATCAACAGATGATGCCATTATTACTGGTTTGTTATCAAACCACTTTAGACATGCTACATTACCGTCACTGCGAACGAGTTGATCTGAGGAACCACGTCCTTGTTTTCTCAACTCATTGTCAGTTTTGAAATTGCAGTTTTTAGGTATGTTCGCCTTTCTAAGAGTACCTGTTGCCTGCATCTTCTTTGCACGTAATTTGTCCAGTAAATTCAATGATGTAAAGTATCTGTCCATGTATAACTTGACTCCTTCAGGCAAACTTTCAAATAACTTCAGCACAACTTTTCCGCCAATTTCAAGACCTTCAGCTTCATTGGTTGTGAGTATTGTATCTCCTTTGCCCTCATACATGAAGAAGTCTAAAGCCACACCATCTGGAGTAGTGCACATGAAGTTTTTCAAACCACAGGGGTTTGGTTTGATGGCATTGATACTTGACTCCAAAAAGGTATCATCTGCTCGTCTACACTAATATGTTGAGATCTGGAAGTTTCTAGGCAAGCTTTTCTCACAGTTTTAATCAAAGGGTTAACTTTCCAGAATTTATTTTGCTTGGATGCTTCATCCACCTCAAGATCATTTACAAGTTTCAAATTTGTCCGAATTTTAAAATAACGGTCTCTAGTCATGCGGTCTGCTATCATTGCAACCCTCGTCCTGTTTGCCCAATACATTCTAATCCTTGGCAAGCCCAAATAACTCATAGCTATAGATATGCCAAAAAACAATTTAATTTCTTCCTTAGTTGTGTTCAGATTCTGACCTTTCTTCAATAAGTATGTCTGGTTTGAATAAGTACTTATTATTTCAAACATTACTTCAGGAATATATCTCAAAAAATATTCAATTGGTTCTTGTAACAAATTAACGCGACTTTTAGCTAAAGGTTGACAGTACATGCCTGGTGGATATGGAGTGAAATCATTTTCATGCTTGAAATATAGTCGACGACTTGAAGTCTGACGAGCAGCAACAGCAGCTAATGGCACGTCATCATCGCTCGAGTCGTCGTTTGATCCTTCATCCTCCAGCTCTTCCAGGCGTGGTTCAAGATCTTGACTGCCTTCAAAGTCATCGTCAGAAAGGCCTTCAACGGTAGAATCATTGCCATCAAACTATAAAATTCTTGCTATGTCGCTATCCGTCATATGGACTGAAATACAAAACAAGTAAATGAATAAAACGATCGAAAGGAAACTATTAAAATACCTATAAAAATTTTAAGTCTGAAACCCCGTGTCCCCTTTACGGGACAAACATGTACTTGGCGCGATACTCGCTAAAATGTTTGCGAAAATTTTAAAGCAATATCTTATTTTTATCTTACATACTTTAAAAATGAAGAAATACATTCGTTTTTAAACTAAAATGCGTTAATTTCAACAAAATCAATAAAAAACTTGTTGTCAAAAGTTTACAAAAATGAGCGCCAAACGTTTTTTTTTCAGTAAGCGACATCTACATTGAAATAAATGTACTAATAATTAGGAAGTTACACTATAATAGGCGCTAGAGGGCAATACTAGAAAAAAGGTCTCGGATAGGGGACGCCAGGTCCAAGGAGGTCAAAATTTTACAAATATTTCCAAATTTACATCACAATTGCACTTACCTTTTATTAATCTAGGTCACAAGAAACCAACGAATATATTATCAAGTTGTGATAGCACAAAACACTTTCTTTCACAGTGAAAACAGTAAAATAAATAGGACCTCGTTCAACCTACGTTCAAGGAGCTAACTTCAAGATCTTTTTTTATTATGTTGGCCAAACCTTACGTCAATTCAGTACTGTTATTTAAAAAAAAAAATACTACAGTTTTAAAAAAATATAAATTTCAGAACTTTTTTCTTCCAAAATGTTTGGCTATTTTCTGTAGAAAAACATTTTTGGTTTTGTGTCTATTCACCCCTGCGTTTTTATTGACCCCGTTTTACGGTACTTCCTAATGTGCAATACAAAAGGTTAAGAATGATAAAAGATAAAAATCAATGTTCTAATACTTACAGTGAGTGGGTTATGTCGGACACCTGGAAGTGGCTCTCCTACATCTCGCCCTAATATGGTATATAAGCGTTCTTGGAGTGGGGGGTTAATGAAAATTTTGACCACCACCTTAAATGCAAGTTATAAAATTATTACTAGGTATATGCTTCCCACTATTATTCTGCAAGGCTGCCAAAAGAAAGTAGGCATTGCTTACCTGTTGCACTTATTTCGCTCTTCTGCGATTTAATTTTTTTCAACATTTTACTTTTATATTCATTGTAGAACTAAAAAAGGTGCAAAAATGACAATAATCATACATTTTATAATGCACACCTAGTTATACTGTATGTAGGTAGGTACATACTGTGCGCCGGCGTTTTATTGGGGCAGTCCACCGACACCGAGTTTAAAATTTGGGCGCACTCCATCCAACATCGTTTGGAAAAACTTCGCCCTTCATTGGTGCGGCTGCAGTGGCCAATCGCAAGGTCTTGGTGGTTTTCTAAATAATCGATTAGAGCCGAAATTTGCTCAATTAGCACCAATTAAATCAATACACACTCAAAGGAAGATAGTAAATACTTTTCAAAACACCGGCAGTTATATATAAAAACAGATAAACGTTAGTGAGCAGTAATGTCACATTTGACTTTGACAGCTAAACAGAAAATATTTTCGAGTTGTATAGTTTCACATTATCCACATGACACATAAATTTAATGTTTTTTGCTATTTACGCACTTCTTACTACTTCAGATTGCTTAAAACACTAATAAATAATATGTAAAATTATATATAAATGAAATCTGGCATGAACAAATGTACATTAGTAGTAGTTTTTTGAAAATGATTTCTACTAACGGGTTTTATAATAATGGCAATACGACAATGTCATTATAACACAATTCTATTACGAGACCATTGACCGACCAATGATCGACCACTATGAATTTAAGAGATTACGAACTTTTAGCAAAATGACAATGGGATCGTGTTGGAATGACGCATTTTATAAAAATATCAGAATTGGGCCCCAGGACGCGAAGATATCACACCCTTAAGAGCGTTATCGGTAAACGGGCCACCCGTAATTTAGGTATAGACTAGCTCCCGATGTGTCTGTCCCTCTTATTATAAAACGTGGTTTTAAAAAAGTACCGGCTTTAGTACTAGGTTTAAACCATGAACTTGAATAAACGTTATTACAAAAAGAAGTTTATCGCTAGTCCTAGAACTATCTATGGTACCAAAGTTAGACCATCGTGACCCCTAGTTTAACTATGGTACTAAATTGTTACACGTCAAATTCTTAATTTTGAGGTTAGCTTTCGGAAATTATTATTTTGTGATTTTAACCAAAAATGGATATTGACATGATTGATATACACTTGAGAGCAATAAAATCGCACACCTTGACTTTTTTTGTTAAGGCAGTTTTTTTTCATGAATCTGAATAAATATTTTAAAAAACACACACACTAATTGAAAGTCTACCTCATTACCTTTCTAATGATATCAAATACAGTGTAAAAAATACCCATAAGAGGTTTTACGGCACCCAAACCCAACAAACGAGTAAAATTACCCAATTTCGTTTAAGAAATTATGAAAATCAAACTCAAAATTCTCGATCAAATTGTTTATTAGTAAGGTGTATTCCCTCCCCTAGCCTTAATTACAGCTCTTAATCGGTTTTTTATGGACCGTATTAATTTTACCATGAAATCTTGTGGTATAGCGTTCCACTCCTCTTCAATGGCAAGTTGAAGCTCTCGGAGGCGCGTAGGAGCAGGGCTTCTTGCTCGAACTCTTCTTTTTAGCTCATCCCAGACATGCTCAATCGGATTGAGATCAGGACTACGAGCTGGCCACTCCATCGCGGTGATTCCAACGTCTTCCATGTAGTCGCAAACTGTTCTAGCGACATGCGGTCTCGCGTTGTCGTGCATTAGGAGAAAATCTTCTCCCATAAGCCACGCAAGCGGCCTCACATGTCCTTCGAGCACTTCTTCGACGTATCGTGCAGCCGTCAAACCTCTCGATCTCGGGCCGGTATTCGCTCCAGTGATGAATACAATGTCAGTTTTAGTGTCCAACATTATGCCACCCCAAAACATACACGATCCACCGCCAAAAGCCACACGTTCGCTTATGCAGCATTGTGAAAATCGCTCTGATGACCTTCTGTAGACCCTAGAGCGTCCATCATGGCCATGTAATGTCATTCTGCACTCATCAGAGAACATAACAGACCGCCATTGGTCATACGTCCAATTTAAATGTTCCCTGGCAAATTGTAGTCGGGCTTGTCGGTGAGCTGTGGTCAATTTGGGACCATTTGCTGGGCGATGTGAAGTCAGTCCTGCTTCACCAAGTCTTCTTCTGACTGTCCACCGACTTATACTGACATTGCGAACTTCTCGAAGCTCTTGTCCCAGTTGAACCGCATTCAGTTGCCGATTTCTTAAAGACCTCGACACAAGAAAGCGGTCATCACGCTCTGATGTTCTTCGTCGCCGGCCAGATCCTGGTCGCCGAATGTAGCCACCGGTCTCTTGAAACCTCTGGTACACACGACGAACAGAGTACCGGCTCAAATTTAGTCGTCGAGCAACTTCACTTTGATTAAGGCCTGCTTCGAGCAAGGCAATAACTTGAGCGGCTTCTGCGGGCGTGGTATCCATATTTTTCCGTATGCTTTCAGTAGAGATGTTATCACGTTGACCTTCGGTATGCAACTGATTAGAATTCCAAAAAAACCGACCCTTTTATACCTGCGGGTAAGGGGTGCAAGTAGTGACAATGCTAACGAGTGAATTTGGGGAATTTGGTGTACGGCTGGTTTCTGTAAGTTACGAGAAGGTCAATGATTTTAATTTTGTGTTTTTTTAAAGCTAAGCTTGTATTCTTTAATTTTGCCTAATGATTTGTACCCAATATCTTTAGATTTAAGAAAAAAAACAGTTATAAACCAAATTACAAGAGGTGTGCGATTTTATTGCTCTCAAGTGTAGTTGATTTGGAAGATTTCGAGTTGTTGGATACACTTGAGAGTGCCCGGGGCCTAACAGAGTTCGTCAACGACGAAATCCATTGGGTTACCTGACGAAGATATCCGTATAAATATAGATTTAGTAAACGTTTTGGCGAAAGGATTGTCGATTTACTACGTGAAGATTTGTGTGTACGTAATCTAACATGTCCGTTATCACTAACCTTTTCTTCTGGAGTCCAATTAAAACCCCTTTTTTCTTTGGTTGTTCCATTTTCTTAAAACGATGCACACACAATCTCACCACAAAGTGCCCAAAGAACTGTGCCTTTATTTAGATTATTAATCTTGATGTGAAACCGGACATCTAGTTTGCTTTTAAGTTGTAACATAAACATTTCGATAACATTACTCGAATTACGCGCGCTGTCAAGTTCACTTCGTTATACGTGTTATCTCGATAGATGATCCAAGCCAGAACAATTAATATGTGAACATGCATGCAAAAAATTAAAAGTCGGATTATTTAACTACCTTTAAATAGCAAAACTTTATATTTTACCACTACAAATAGCAATTTATAGAATATTTTTTCTTTCAATTACGTAACAACATTTTGTAAAAAGGAACGGCGCATAGAACGCTGAACGAATGATTGAATAGTTTCAATATTTTGTTGCTTATAATCTGTGTATAATGTTTAGACCATGGACTATCTTTGGTATTAAGTAGTCCTTTGTTGGTCTACGATTTGTAATACGAATGACAGAATTAACGTTAGTACCGTAACAAACCTAGACCTTTTAGTCTTGGTTTAAACCTGGTACTAACGGAAGTTTTATAATAAGACGGTGTGTGTCTGGTGCACATTGCGAATTTTATTAACGACCAACCCGTTTTGATCCTTTGTATTTGAAATACACATTTTTTTTGCCTTTCCATAAAGTATAACCTTTCTTACCTAAAATCCTCTTCACACAACATTTAGTTATTTGGAGATATTAACTAAATTAATGTTTTAATTAATGTATCATTTATTTAAATAAGAGGATTTGAGTATTTTTGTGTAACCACCAGTATCGAATTTTAATCAACAGAGCATTTTATACAAGCAAAGTTATATTCATTTTTTTACGTTTGTAAACGTAATTTTAGTAACTCGAATTATGAAACGGACTGGTTTATAGTATTTTTCGTTTTGGCGCATAGGATGAGTAGGTAGGAAATTAAATAAAAGTTTATCATGTTTTGTTTAGTAAAATATTTAATATAAAAAAACTGTTAAATTATAAAATAATTTCCCTCAGCGGCATTGATCGACTTTTTCTCGGATCAATTATTTCGGGAAGAACGCACTCATAATAAAAATTTTTCAAACGCGGGATCATTTTTTCTTTCCAAAATTGATCGTTTTTATAAATTTTTAAAACTTTCATAGGAAATTCAGGACCAGTGTACACCGCAAACAAACACACACTTTTATTTGCAATATTTAGTTGACCCTAAACTTGGTAGTACCAGTCATGGTTAGTATTCATAATGACGTTAATACGTACGTAGTTGTTACGTGAATTCCGCATATGGAAATGGGACATTTTACTTCTATAATTCCTTCTTCATAAAGTCCATCTGGCGAAGCACCTAAAAAGCAATGGGTCTCATCGATAAAAAGACCACATTTTTGGATGGTTATGTCCTCTTGAATGGCGAGTTGCTCAATAGCCTTTCCCTCATTTTCTTTGCCATATTTTACTGACGCTACATGGTCCAAGGAATATCCATATAAAATGGATTTCACTAGTGGTGCTGAATTCAAATTCGGGCGTCGTTTACATATTTTGGCAAAATTGGAAGCAGTTAAAATACATCTTCTCAGCTCAAGCCACAAGGCACTCTCAGCCTGAAGAATTGTATCTGGTTCAATGTCATGCCGATTTAAAGCCTGTTTTTTTAAATTTTCTAGGAAAACTATCTGTGCCTGCCTGAAATCGTCTGGGTCCATGTCAGGTTTTTGACATACGTTTCCATAATCTTTAGTTACGGAACCTGCGCTAAGTTGATTTTTCGGCGAGGCGTTTCCGATTTTGATTAATTGAAAAATGCTTTTGTTCCAATCGTTTTAGGGATTGACCTGGACTTTTCTGGTAGGCAGATTTATACAAGTAAGTTTGAGGTTTACCTGTGTTAAAACTGACAACAGCAGCATGACAACGGACGGAGTAAGAATCTTTTAAAGAAAAATTAATACGTTTTCCACCAACAGTTTTTGCTACTATGCTGTTAAACTGCTCTGCACGGTTTGTGGTAAAGTTATGAAGTAGACTACGAGAATGGTAAGCTAGCTGAGAGATATTTCGTTGAAGTTTCAACATCAATGTTTTTGCTTGGAGTGTTTGGTCCATTTCTTTTTCTCTCTCTTCGGTACAGTAATAAATGTCACATTCGCTGTGATCTCCAAAGATGTGTTTAGCGCTGTTCAAAATATCTCTCTGTATTTTTATTATTCTTTCTGATTCCGTTAAATTTTGTGTTTGCCAGTGCCGTACTGAAGATCTGACCGCTGTTCTCAGTCGAGTCAAACGTTCCGGTGTTAATAATTTACGCTCCGAGAGAGGTATGGAAGTATCACCTTTCAGTAATAAATTTTTTCCGTTGTAATTGCGGAGGAGATGGTTGGTGCACTCAATTTTTTGTATCGGAATACCGGGATATGGCCTGCTCTCTAATATATTTTTATATGTGCTGGCATCACCATCAGCAATCAACGTTTTATAAATCAATTTTCGGGTTTCAACAGAGCATTTGAATCCTTCTACCAATATTGTTGGTTCCATGCTAGATGATGAGCCAACGTGATTTTTAGAACATTTGTGAGCAGCAGGCTGCTGTTCGTTTTTGTTAGCACGAGCACAAATGCCACAATATTTATTCCGGACCCCAATGTAGAGAACTTTCCCAGTGTGATGTCCTATGATAGCTGCAACACCGGACAACGCATTATATTGATTTTTATATGAGCGTTTGCTCCAGCAACAGTCTGCTTCCACTGGTATCATCGGGATGTCATCAGTGTCACCTCGTAATCGAGCAGCAGCTGTTTCCTCTTGAGCTGCGACAATCATTGTTTCTTCAGCGGCATTTTTCCACATGTTAGCAACTTTATCATGGCATTTACTGTACGTGAATAATGACATAACAGGTAAGTCCATTGATGCAGCTACTTCATTTAAATTTGTTAGGCCAATCCCTGACATTATGGCGCCTGACACGGCGCCTTCATTGGCATTTAATTTGTCTTTTTGCTTCTCATCGTGACTACTCAATTCGAACTTAGAATTGCACATATTACACTGAAAGAAGAATTTAGATAGGAATCCAGTTTTCTTTTCTTTTAGTAGTACCAAGTTCTTCAATGTACAACTAAAGCGATCATTATGGTTAGTAATTTGAATCAACCCATCTAAAAAATGTTGAAAATCAACGATTCTTCTTCCATTAATTTTTGTCGGCTCATTTATCGGATTCTGTAACAACAATATTGTATCTTCATATGATTCCAATTATTTTATTATTATACTTATGAGATGGAAAAAACGTTCTGTTACTTACCTCTGCAGACATACTTATGTCGTTGTCAGGAAGCTCATCCGAAAAATCTTCCGAGCTATCATCCCTAGAAACATAATATTTATGTTTACAACCTAGTCAAAATTATTAGCAGCATTTTTAATATAAAGCCAAAAACTATAAGTAGGTACATAATATATTTTGCCATTGATTTTCAAAAAGCAACGCCTTTTTACATTTAAGACCTATGAAATAAAGAATAATAATGGGAAATTATACCTAAAAGGCATTGTCTGATCGCATTTATTTGCCACTTCTACTGTTACTGATTGCGATTCCGGTGTTGATGTTGAAGCTAACTGTGACTCTTCGTTATGATTCTCGTATGACGTTTCCGCATGTACTCGCCGTTTACTCCTACATAAAAACGTAAAAATGCATGGCATCAAATTTTATATTATTTATTGTAATTTTATACATTTTAGTGGCAACAGAAACAACACAACACGCGTAGTTCATTAATGTACAAAACCATTAACCCATTCAGACATTCGCAGTCATAAATATTTATAGCCAAAGATGGAATATTTGTTTCTCAAAATATAGTCCTATTATGTATAATTAATAATGCCTCATGCCTTCAATTAGATACCACTAAAATATAATAACTACTTTTTTCGCTTTTGAAAATGGAGCCGTACTGCAGTAATGAAAAACTGTCATTAGAAATACACAATCTGTGAAAATTCAGCTATCTACCTTATCTACATAGAGGTTCGGAACCCTAAAAAAGATTGTCTCTTGGAAGGATTTTAACAATAACCCATACATTATAATCTGTCCAGGCATTTAAAAGATTTGATGAAATAAAGAAACATACATACATGAGCCCTAAAAACATTACACTGTTATTTTGAACAGTTGCGTAATAACATAGAAACTTTAGTTACCTTGCAGCAAATGTAAAAAATGTAATTTCTCCAACATTTTCTTTTTTCTAATTCGTTTACCTCCACTGTCACCATAATACAGTTTACTTTTTCGGCCCATCACCTAAAACATAAAAGCATTAAGTACACATAAATATTAAAACACACTACATTCGTTCGTTTGTAATTCGAATGTACAAAATCAAACCAAAACTAATATTCTATAAAAAAATACTTACGGATCAAAACTGGTTAGGCGTAGTATGAATCCCCGGTGCAACTGCGTGAGCGACATAGGGATTTGTGCCTCTGTCGTCCCACTATCTTGTCCCACATTCCAAAGAATTCCTCGTTCGTCCCACTTGAGTTTTAAAGTCACCACTCGTCCCACATTCCTGGCAAATTCAAAGTACAGTTGACAAAAAATATTGTACTATATCTTCCAATAAATTGAAATAATAGTTTTTTCTAATAACATAAAGATATTAAATACTTCCAGTTCTAGGTATGCATCCGCGATGCATGTTTTTAATTTTAATAATTAAAAGATCTATTGCAATTTAGGAAAATCTTTATTATTTAGTATCACAATCAAATCCAAATCACAGTACTATTAATTACACCTATCAATATACACATTTGTATTTATCTTATAGAAGTACCACGTTAAGATAAATATATATATATGTATTACACATGTAATATTTATCTGAGATACTTCAACATAATTAGAACTACTTATTTAAAAAAACCTTTATTACGTGACTAATATCACAATCAAATCACAATCACAGTATTTTAATTAACCTCCTATTGATGAAAAAGTGGTATTTTAACAATTAAATTTCTAAAAAATCAACATTTGTATATAAGTAACAGTCAAATAATTATAGACCGTATACACATTTGTATTTACCTATATGTACCTTATAGAAGTACCACGTTATGTTATTTATGTTAATGTGGTATTTTAACATAAATTGAAATATTTATATTTAAAAATCTTTATTACGTAACTAATATCACAATCAAATTACAATCACAGTATTTTAATCAACCTACTATTTATGAGAAAGTAGTATTTTAACAATTAAATCTCCAAAAAATCAACATTTTTAAACTTATCATTAATATAGACACATTAATATCATTAATAAACAAAAGGGCTGATTTTTTCCAGGCAATGGCCCAGTGATATAGTGCCATTCAACATTGCCGTTACAGAATCAAATATATATTTGTCATGAGCTATATCATCAGCACGCCGAGGTTTACCTTGGCGAGCTAAAGAAAGAACAGCGTCGTTTTTGATCACATTCAAAAAGCTAATGATGTTCAGCTTTCCCGAATATGTTCTGTTTAATTTAGCGTTACTGCCTTCCACTGGGTTATTTGTTCTGTAGATATCCCCCCAAAAATCCCATTTGCCTCGATAATATTCGTTGTCAAGCCATGCCGATACAAAATAGTCATTGAATTTCTCAATATTGAGAGTTTTCGGACAATCCTCCATTATATATAGCCATCCATCGCATTTAAGTTCAGGTGGTAGCAAAGCTAACGCTGTGCATAGAGCTATATGCTTTTTGAACATTCTCTTTTTATTTAACTTTAACGCCTTTGCTCTCTTCCAAAGTGCTTGACTAAAATGGAAGTAACAGCCTTTGCATATTACATCCGGAAAGATGTTACGGATTGCGTTCATGGCTGCTTTCTCATAATCAGTTCTGAATGAAATCGGATGCCATTCTGGAATTTGCGATTTGATAAGAGCAAACGCAGTCTCATATGTGGACTCTTTTTTGTCCATTAATAAGATGTATATTAAGGGCACGACGTGAATTTTCTCACTTGTGCTGCCAAGGTCACCGTAAATCACATATAATTGTCTGAATGGTTTCACTACACACTTAAATGTACCATCTGCAAGGTAATGTTTCACGTGTTGATGAAGTCCTTTACTATTTACATCAGCGAAAGCTAATATCCTTGTTTTTCTGTACCCATAATCAAATAAAACAAAACTCATGTAACTTACTGGAATTTTTACTTCAAACGGCGTTTTAAATGTAGCTTTCTTTATTTGCTGGGCTTTGTTTCGAGCACTATACAAGCTGTTCTTAACATTCGATAATTCAGGTAATTTTTCTATCTTGTCAGTACCTTTGTCCAATAATTTTTTTATGCTTGAATTGAAGACAGAAGGAATCGATTTTCCTTCAGAAGATTTTGCTTCTTGCTTGCAGCGATGTATTTCTTCTTTGATGTCATTTCTTGCTATGCTGGGCGTACAAATGTCATGACGAAGAATTTTCGTCACATTATTATTTGAAGTCACCATTCCTCCATGACACCTTCTGTTCACACATCTCCAGACGATTGAGCTATTTTTGTTCTCTCGCTTTTTCGTATATTCGTAACCGGCATGTAAAATAATAGGCACACCTCTTTGTGATTCAATAAAGGTTATCTCTTGGGATGTAGAAGCCAGACTGCAGCCAGTCTGAAGATCAGCTCGGGATGATGAAGCCACTGGCTCCATGTTTCAGGATGAAGAAGCCACGGCTCTATATCTGATCACCTGCAAATACAACGTGAATTAGTTCTGTACCTCCTGTAAAAAGGGGTACCAAGTCCAATATACCCTTTTCGTTTTTAAATGAATATAAGAGAGCAAAAAATTAGCTTTCATCTGTCTAAGAAAGGTATTCCGAACGAAACTATGTACAATAGTTTCGTTTCGTAAATACGAATCGTGAATAGCTATAATGATTAAAAATCATAGCTGAAAACCGACTTCAACGTGTTGAATACGGTTTTATCATACATGCTATTGTCAGAACTGAGCCAAATTGAAATGAGACTACACGGGAAGCACCAGCTTTCGAATCAAAAGAGTCATCAAAACTGATTCACCCAGAAAACACTTTGTAGTTGAGAACATCCTCATTTTATGAAGGAGGTTAACTAAATTAAAATGCGACCATATGGGAAGCACCAGCTTTTACATAAAAGAAGATTTATCAAAATTGGTTAACCTAAAAAATACAGTATAACCGAGAACATCCTCTTTTTTTGAAGTTTGTTAAAATGGGTAAACAAAATTAATGTGAATTAGGGCTCAAATCAAATTATTATTTGTTCAAATTTCTAGTCAACGTGAAAAAGGGTTACTCATTTTAAAAAAAAAATACTAGACGATTTCGTGAAACAGGGCCATAGATAAAGAACTCCATGACAGGACCTAGGAAACAGGAAAAAAAATATTTTTCAAAATTTTATTTGCGTCTCCTAAAAAGTAGCGATGTACTCTTTTTCACAGGAGGCACAGAGTTAAGTATGCATATAATAAAATACCATAATCCTTAGACAGCAACTAATATGAAAGTAAATAATTACCACAATAGTGATATAAGTCAAATCATTTATCATGACTTCACAAAATATGAAAAAATCGACATAATTATAATTATTACTTACCCTTTAAAACTTCACAAATATTGAACCTCACTCTATGAATACACCACGCTTAATGTAAACACCTCATATTTAAAATTAGCAGATGCACTTTGTAACCGCATTTGCTCCGATTGCGCTGATAACGCAAAGCCACGCCATTGGTCAATTGATTAATACAAAGAAAGCAGAGCGAGAGAGCAAGCTCTAATCCGGTCGCACAAAAATACCGAAGCTATAAACATTCAAAAACTTGTTCTAGGTTAATAATAATAATAGTAATAATAGAAGGTAACTGAAACTTTCAGTAGCGCCATCAGGATGGAATTCGGTGTGGACAAATGTGCGGTCATGCATGTAAAGCGAGGGGAGATTGTGGAATCTGTGGGAACCCAGCTCTCGGATTCCATAAATCTTAGATCCCTCTCAGCAACCGAAACCTACAAGTATTTGGGTATGTCGGAAGCGCTGGGCATCAATGTTGCTGACATGAAGCAACGTTGAAGGAGCGCTTCTTTGGCCGCCTGAAAAAAGTATTTAATAGTCTTTTATCAGGTGGAAATAAGGTGCGTGCCTTCAACGGTTGGGTCATGCCGGTTTTGATGTACTCTTTCGGCATACTCAAATGGACTCAAACAGAACTTGACGCCCTGGATAGGAGAGTCCGTACATTGTTGACGGCATATCGAATGCATCACCCGCGTTCTTCGGTTATGAGACTGTATATCCCGCGGAGGTGTGGGGGTCGAGGTTTATTAAACGCTAAGACACTCCACAATCGCGAGATATGCAGTCTCAGGGAATATTCCCTAGAAACCGACGTGGGGATGCATCGAGATGTGGTCGCGATGGACAAGGGCCTCACCCCGCTCTCCTTGGCTAAAGAGAACTGGCGCAAACCTGTAGTACTTAATACTAACGACCGCAGGGAGGTATGGCAGAGTAAGGAGCTTCACGGACGCTTTTTCCGGGCCCTGCATGGGCCTGATGTAGACCTATCAGCGTCCGTAGCCTGGCTACGTTCCGGGGACCTTTTCGGGGAAACTGAAGGTTTTGTCTGTGCAATTATGGATGAAGTTATGATGACGAATAACTACCGGAGATTTATTGTGAAAGACGGCACGGTTGACATATGTCGGGCATGCCACCGTCCAGGCGAATCCATTCGTCACATTATCTCCGGGTGTTCTCGTCTGGCTAACGGAGAGTACTTGCATAGACACAACCTTGTAGCCAGGATTATCCATCAGCAACTTGCTCTAAAATACAACCTTGTGGAATCGGAAGTTCCGTACTATAGGTATGTGCCCGACCCAGTTCTCGAAAATGGCAATATCACACTGTACTGGGATCAATCCATCATCACTGACTATTGGACTATTGTAGCCAATAAGCCTGATATAGTGATGGTGGATCGATCAGAGCGGCGCGCAATGATTGTTGACATAACCGTCCCGCATGACGAGAACCTCGTGAAAGCCGAGAAAGATAAGCAAATCAAGTATCTTGACTTGGCTCGCGAGGTTGTCGACATGTGGGATGTGGACTCAGCGATCATTGTGCTGATAGTCGTGTCAGCCCATGGCTTAATTGCCAAGAGCCTCGACCAACATCTCAGGAGGCTCTCGTTAGGCAGCTGGATCAAGGGCTTGATTCAGAAAGCGGTACTCCTGGACACGGCTCGTATTGTTAGGAGGTTCCTCTCTCTGGAGCCCTGACTGCCGGTAGCTTGGACCCTGTTCCCGATACCGGTGGGCTACAATTTTTTATATTTTTAAATGTTTTTTTTATATTGTTTTATAGTTAAATATTTAAAAATGTAATGAATGTGTAAAAAAATGAATAAAGGAAATAATAGTAATAATAAAAAATAAAAAAAATTATAATAATAATAGTAGTGGTCTAAGCAGTGGGGTGCACAGGGTTTGTACTTAGGGTCGGCTATGTGTACTTTATTAATGCCTTCAATCTAAACCTAAAGTTTGATCAGAAAAAAACTGTCATGGTGGCGTAACTTGTAATTTTATATTATAGTGGAGTCTCGGATTGAATTAGTTCATCAAATTTTCCGCAACATGAGGTTATTTATCTTTCTGGTCAGTCAGGTTTTTAGGCTGACTGTACAATTAAATCAAATTTAACTCATATGAAAAAAATGTGGGACGAGCCAGGCATACGAATTGGGACGAGCGGGGAATAAAATATTGAAAATTAAGTTTTGGGACGAGCGAGGCATACAAATTGGGACAAGTGGGGAATTTTTTATGTGGGACGAGACTCTGTGGGACGACCGAGGCACAAATCGACATAGGTCCTACCTCAGAGAGCGTCACAGCGCGACTAGCCGACACTGCTCCGCGCTGCGTTATTTATTAGTAACTTTGGAATTTTATATTGTCGATGTACTAATGTAATGTATAATTTTTTTTTTTTGGTTTTCTATTTGCCTGAACCCCACTTAGAAATAGTGTTATTTTTTTAGTTATTTCTGCCGTAATAAAATATAAAAATGATGTTTTAGAATGCAACATTTAAGTAAAGGAAATGTTTTTTTTTTAGGGAGTTTATGGATTAAAATTACTTTTCTATTCTATACAATAACATGAACAGTATCTTGCCTTCCGCCATGATTTTTTCCAGACTTCTACGACTCATTGTTGATTCACAATTTCATTCCGAAATTCAGCCTTCTCGCAAAATTCCAAAAACATTTGTTTCAAATAAGCTTTATTTTTGATAACTTTTGTCATTTTTCAATGTTTTATTCTATACAAATACAATTTAAAGATATGCTTAATGTGATACTGAAATTAGTTTTTTACAAATCCCAGGCAAAATGGAGTAATTTCACTTTAAAAATCCCCGAATTTATTATTATTGAATTTTTTTACCGAGAACACTCATAAGGAAAATCAAATGGCACGCGGCGTTTAGTTTTAAATCGTACCCGTATTCATGATCTTAGCGTCGTCAGTCACTCATTTTAAGTTTATCTACTTATTTTTAATTATTAGTAATTAGGTTATGTTCATCCAAAACGTAGGTTCCTAATTTATCTATTACCTACATTCTAGAAAAATAATTCAAGTTGATTTACTGCTTTGTCTACTCTGTAACGCAACTTAGTAACCTACTCGAGTTCGTGAACTCTTGACCAGTGAGCTTAGCGCGCGTTTCCCGCGCAGCGTAATTTGTTACGTATCGCGTCTCCTTGCGCGGGCTGGGGTATGCGTTAAATGCCTACGGCGCACAGTGTGACGGTTCGAGAAACTAGCTTGACAAAAGTCTTTTTATCGTTTTATCTTTCGTAAAACAGTTTGTTAAGTATATTTTCATAACCTAAACTAATTGTGCCCCGCGGTTTCACTCGCGTAATTCCCGATTTCCCGATCCCATGGGAATTTCCGGATGAAAGGGATCTTATATGTTAATCCAGGTGTCCAGCTATCTGCATACCAACTTTCATCCAAAAAGGTCCAGCCGTACAAGGATTTTCTTTAGAACTCGGTTATCTTTTTAATAAATAAAACACAATATGAAATAAAAAGACATCTCTGTATTTATTAAAATTAAAGATAAGTACACGGAAATATACTACTACAACAAAAGCTTGAATTGTGTACTTTGTAGATAGTATTCGGAAAAATGTGATAGAAAATACGAACGACGAAAATACAAACGTAATAAATTGGAAATAAAAAGAATGATCAGAAAGATGAACCTGATAATGTAGAAAACAGAAGTATACGAATCAGAAAAGTTTAATTAAACACTTGCATGTGATTTTGTTGTGCTGGAAAGTCTTTAATATTCCGTATTATCTGGGGTAGACAGTGATGAAATTATTCAGCATCAGAATCACTATAAATTCCATCACTCTCTTCACTGTCTATATCAGATTCATGAGAATGTCCAAGACTTTCTAATGAAGCACTATTTTCGGTAAGTATCTGAAATTCTCATTTCCAAAATTTCACATACTTCAGGAGGAATTTCTTCACGTTTTGTATTTGGTGCAGCTCGTAAACTAGCTAAATAAGGATCTGATGTTATCAATAGTCGATGCATCAAATCTTTGTTTGTATCTATTCTGGAAATTTTCCTCGTGAACAGCTCTCTGAATTTTTTGTTGTGTTTATTTCTGGCCTCTTGGGCCTCTTCAGAGAGCTGACCTACAGGAAGTAAACAATTTGAAATTATATCTTTGCCATGATATAATGTTTTGTGTAGACTAACAGGCATTGGATACCATGAATATTCTCTTATGTATAAACCTCTAGTTAGTTTGACGTACTCTTCAAACTTATCTACATTAATAGGAAACCCGCTATTAATGCACTGTAAAATCACATGCAAACGTTTAATTAAATTACAATTAACGCCTGTTATTTCTGACGACTTTTCAGCATTCCGAAAAAAAATACGTGCTGTATTTCCGTCGTTCGTATTTCCTGCTTGTTGTTTAGGCATGTCTACCAAAATACCTAATTCACGCCTAAACTTCTCTTGCACATCTTTCTTTTTTAAACTTAATTTATTTTTATTTTCAGTTCCCCGAACTTGCCACGTTTTCATGTCTAACCGATAAGAAATATGCAACATACATTCGAATAGTCTAATCCACGAGTGTAATGGTGATAAACCAAGTGAAAAAAACTAGTTTTTTTTTGGATTAGCACCACATATGTAACAGGTTTGAGAAGACGCACATGAAGCTACAGCATTACAAATTTTTCCATCTTATCATGCAAAATATCAAAGTTGATTTTACCAATATTTCTATATTATTTATAAGAATTTTAGTCGGCAAAAGTGTTTCCGCTTGCTCTTTTACTTTGTCAACCTCGGTAACAATAAGGGCAGAGGTTTCTTTGGCAAAAAGAAATTTAATGGGACGACAATATTTTGTTGATGAAGTTGCCGGGTTTTGCCACAGAATTCGTTTAATTTCATTATTCAACGAATACAATTGTATAGGCACCATTGAAAACTAAATAAACTTTCATCACTACTATTTACATCACTGAATTTTTGTTTATATCGGACTTGTTCTGCTCCATCACAACCCCATTTCACAACAATATTGAGGATTTTTAATTCACTAATTGTTTGTAATACTTCTTCTTGCGCTTTACATAACCTCTTAATCGCGTGGTCCATTAACGACTGTAGTTTGTTTCAGCAAGCGTTTCTGTGAAACTCATTTCTTCGGGTAGCACAACTGTTTGGCTTGTTTAATCTTGTAATATGATGGGTACATATTTTTATTAATGTGCTGTGTTTGTTGTCGTATCAAACGGTATTGGTGTGTCGACAGATTAGCATCAATGATTAATGCTAGAGCTTCGTCAACTGAAAGTCTATCTGTCGTTTGGGTTCCCACGATTTTCCGTGCTTTTTTGATATTCGTACCTCTTCTGGGTGAAAAAAGACAACGCTCTTTAACGATTGCTGCTGAATCTCTTTTTCCTGACTGGCGAAGATGTGTTTCAGTTGCCATCGATATCTCTTCTTTGTTAGTTGTATCCAGAAGATGCTGAACTCGCCGTTTTTTAGTTCTTTCGCTAGTACTTGCGAAGTCTTTCCGAGGTCTTCCAGTTTGCCTACTAGTTCCAGGCAGTGACATGTCAATTGTAGACTCACTCAATATATCAGCAAACGAAATACTTTCTTCCAACCACGAACAATTTGCGTTCAAGAAACGTTCCCGATGTCTCCCCGATTTCGTCCATTTTTGTTGAATTTTCTGGTTAATATAACATATTCGTTTTTTCAATTTCTTTAAAACGCCTTCAGAAATAGGCGGGTCATCGTGTTGTTGCAAAATATAATGCAATAATGCATCGCTTCTTGATGTTTTGGGGTTGGAAAACCATATATCGAAAAACGTTCGTTACGTCGACATTCTGAAAATGAACAAAAAATGTATGAGTGTCGCAAACTTTTGCAAACAAATGAACATTATAATTGTAGCTTAAGGGCCTACCACACGCACAAGCTTCACCACAGTTCTGCCTGCGCAAGCTTTTCGCATGAAAAAACTGTCCACGGACGGCATTACCACACGGCACAGTTAAGTACGCGCGGGCCACATTCTTATCGAAATCGTCGGCTTGGAAACAATGTTTCCCAGTGAAGAACTATTTCTTCTGCTATTATTTTTCAAGTATTTGCTAGTGAAAAAAAAAGACAATGCAAAAGTCAATGCGTAAACGATCAATGAGGACAAAAAAATGGTTGTTGAAGAGAAAAATTCATTCACATATAAATCTACTCAAGGATTTAAGAGATGATCCAAGCGATTGGCGGAATTATTTACGGATGGATGAAAATGCCTATAGTGAATTGTTACGTTTGGTTACGCCTCTCATTCAACGAAAAAATACGACAAGCAATGTTAATAACCAGTTGAGAACCTGCAATCAAACATTAATAATGTAGGCTTCGATCAACAGGAACAATGTAGGTATTAATTATGGCACATAACTTAATACGAAATTTCTGGCAGTGCCGACTGTTGGCTGCAGGCTCTCAGTGTCTGGTACAGAGTTAAAAATCTGATCTTCATTCTGAAAACCGCCTATATTCCGTGTTTGTGGTGTATTATTTTTAATTCCTGATACATCTAAAGGAATGTTAATATTATAAGATGGTATAAAAATCGAACAATGACGATTTAAGTTTCCTAATTCGCCTTCAAAAATTGCTTCATTTATTAATTTCTCTGTATAAATACGCTGCTTATTAGACATATTTCTCAACTTATGTACAACGTTTTGGCCAAAACTATCATGTCTGTCTTGTGGCTGTGATTGTTGCTGTGACAACTTAGTAATACAATTTCCCACATTATTTATTGCTTCATTTATATTGTTGTCATTATCTATAGTCCTTTTTTTCAATCGTCGAGGTGGTAAAGAGCGGATATCCGGATTAGGTGAAGTAGGTGGTACAGTACCGTATGAAAAGGGGGGGTCAAAAGAGTTGTCCGAGTGTGTAGATTCCTGAGAATGAGGGCAAGGATGAGGTAAACTTAACATTGATGATTCATCCTAAAAAAAAAAAAATGTACAGAGGTACCAATAATAATAATAATCAAGCCTTTGCTTTAACCCCAAATTTTTTGAAACCCTTTAGTCAAAGGGAATTAACAAATGAGCGCAGAATTTTTAATTATGGTTTGTCAAGAGCTAGGCGCGTTGTAGAAATCGCCTTTAGCATATTAGCATCTAGGTTCAGAATTTTTCACACCAGTATAAATTTGGCTCCCAAAAATATAGACATTGTGGTTATGACATGCTGTGTGCTCCATAATTTTTTGAGAAAAAAATACTCTACCACTTATACCCCAATTAGTTCTTTAGATATTGAAGATACAATAGAAGGTACTTTAACGTTAGGTTTAGAGCAGATACAACAAATTTATTGGAATTAAGAAGAGGACATTTTACAAACAATTCTAACAATGGTAAAGCGACAAGAGAAGAATTTTTAAGTTATTTTAATAACGAAGGCACTGTGTCGTGGCAGAATAGAATGTGTAATATAAATACTACTTTATATTTTCCTGATACTTACAAGGCATGTTCTAAAATAAAATTAACTAAGCAACATGTTTTAATAACCCAGAAGTTGTGTAGCCCGTAACGCCTTTGTGAACATGTCAGTGCTAAACCGGCCCCACCACTGAGCTACTAAGTTTGAAAAAATTTATAATATTTCAAACATTATACCTGGGAGGGTATGTCATCAAAATTAGACATTGACTGTCTGGGATCCCTTACAAAATCCTGCTGGTGAAAATACCATAAAGATGGTTCATGGTATATCTTCCGTGCCAGCACCCGATCTTATGGAAGCATTCACTTTTTTCAATTCTTTCCTATAGCTACTTCTAAGAGAATTTATTTTGTTCTTAACTGTCTCCTTCATAGCTTCAGGGTCCACCTAAAAATAATTCAATAATAATTTGACAAATGAAGTAGGTAATGCTGTGTATTTACAGGCGCACGCACACATGGCGCCGTGCGCAAAAGATGAGTTGAACTATCTAGGTATACATACAGACGCTCGAAAATCATTATATACCTTCCCGCAGGTAAAAAGATAGGATATGATATGTTATAAACGAGTACTAAATAGGTACTTAGGTCATACTGAGAGATTCTGGATTCTGATAAACAAGATCCTTCCTGTTGGCTTTGCCGATTCGAAATCTGCCATTTTTGAGTGACTGACGACAACTACCTCACCGAGCGACAACTAGCCTCGACTGCGGCGTGAAAACTGAACGCAGTGTGAGTGAACGCCCAACCACATGCACAGGCCCACGTGATACAGTTTTACCAACCGCACGCACGGTGTTCCGTGTACAAACCGGCTTGCGCAGGCAGATCTGTGGTGCTGGTGAAGCTTGTGCGTGTGGTAGGCCCATTAGAAAACGGTTAATAACAACACGGCCAAAGGACTCGGAAACGGGCTGCAGTAAACTAAAAGTTTAATATAAACTGAAAACTTTTTTTGTCTTTCAACATATATCTTTCTGACTTTCCATGAGTGATATAAGTCAGTTTAAAAATATATCTTTATAAAAAAGTTTTTGTAAACTTACCTAAATACTTCAATAACACAACACCGAAACACAATCACAAATAGCACAAGAGCGTATTCATCGAGCGAACTCAGAGTCTGAGTTCATGTTCGTTTCATTCGCCTGAGTCTCAGACGAATGAAACGGTCTCTGAGAACGCTTGCTCGTCCAGGCGCAGGTAGTCGACACTTCGACCTTTTTTACCTGCTATTGTTGGGCGTACCCTCCGCGTATATGAATTCTATTATAATGTAACTTGTTTACTTGCTATTTAACCATAAAGTTCGGTACGGGCCCCTTCGGGGGCTTGACATACAAACCTCCGCTGGCTGGGTATCGGCCCCGAAAGGGGCTAGCATTTAAGTCATACGTCATCCTCATTATTTATGTAAATATTTAATATTCTGATAATCAAATACTATGAGTGTGCGTTAATTAAGAGAGTTGAATAAAAAGCTCATATGAGGCGTGTAGTTGCAAAAACCCCTAATGTGATTCTCGGAAAAAAATGAGGAACAATTTTTTACTGTATTACTCTTAATAATGCACAGTACAAATTGCACTTTTTAACATTTTACGTAAGGAAGTACGATAACACCAAAGAAAAAAATAGAACTGTCAATATAGTCATAGAAAAAAGAAGATTAAATATTTTTTTTACATTAAAGTGGATTTTGAAACTCATTCATTATAGTGGGATTTGATGTTGACTTGTTACGTTTTAGGGGACTTTGCAAGCAACATAAAATTAAACTTGGATGGGTTTATGCATAGTTTGTTGTTAACAACAAACAATCAATCACAATCGATTTTTAGGATTAATGGTGGTTATTATATTATGTATAATAAAACAAGTATTTATAAAAGAAATTAAAAGTTTTTATTTTTGCTTAGTTGTTATTCAGATATTACACATAGCTATTATTTTCTGTAAATCCAGGCTCACACAAGTCAGACAACGTATTATGGTAATTGCTTTCAGGACTTTCAATCATATTTTCCGGTTGTTCTTGTGCTCTTTCTTTATTTATTTTTTTATAAAAAGTTAATATGTCCAAGGTTTCCCAATTATCACCGAAATGGGTTTTTAATAATTTCAAAACATCTTGTAATTTGGCAGCATTCGGAATTATTTTATTAGGTTGAATGATATTAGGGTGTACCATAGTATTTTTTTTGTTTTTCTTAGTAATCGTCATTTTTGTATTGTTTTCTGCCCGGTAGTTAACTTCGCCTTGCACAAATACATTTTCAGTCTTAGTCCGGGCAATAAATACTCGTTTACACTTCATGAAAGCAAAATGCCAACTAGTAGTAGGCTTTATAATATTTTGATAACTAGTCTTCCAGTCATATACAGGTATTGATGCTAAATCTGTACATTTTGTATGCTCTTGCAATACGGATACATATTCAGCTGGTGATGTAATGACTTCTTTAGTTTTTAAAACCTTTTCAATTTTGGCGAATACCCTGTCTGGGGGAATAAATGAGTGACCAACAATTGGGTAAATCAATTCGATTCTTTTAAGGTGCCTTGGCGCTTCTGAGTAAAGCCATTTACCGAGCATTGAGATCATGCCGGTATTCTTGTTCTGTCCAGAACATCCATCTGTTATTATTCTTAATACCTTAATATTGTCAGTCATATTAATATTTTGCAGAAAGTGGTATACAGCACTGATTATTTCATTACTGCCTTTTGCGTGGGTTGTATCGTCCCAGTAATAAGA
Organism: Eurois occulta; assembly: GCA_950022335.1. Lineage (NCBI taxonomy): Eukaryota > Metazoa > Arthropoda > Insecta > Lepidoptera > Noctuidae > Eurois > Eurois occulta. Next base: position 21,843,118 of record OX465478.1, read on the forward strand.
AGAAACATTATTTGGCGTCAATTTTGCCTTCGAGTTCCCTGCTACTATTAATAGCGAAGTGGTAGAAACTAAATTGGCTGCTATAATAAGCAGACTGATCCGGTAATTTAGGTAGTGCTTGGTTTTTTTGGCAGTCAAAAGAAATTGTCAAAAGCCCATCAACTTCTTCCCGCAGTATGCTGTAAAATGCTTTGTATTTCAGTCGGTGAATACGTTTTTCAATAATTAACTGATTTTTTTTTGACGTATCTGTTTCTATTTTTAAACGTTCCCCAATCTCTGTACACGTTGAACATACGTCGGTTCTTGGTGTTCCAAACCCGATATTATAGCATTGGTTAAAGATTTTTCTGAAAAAATGTTGTTTTACTTGTAAGTCCGGTTCATGAGATTGATTATAGATACGCCACATTTTGCGTATATTTAGTTCTGACGAAAGATACACTCTATTCATATTTTTAGATCGACAATAGTGACTCTCTTGGCCTTTAAACGATTCAATGAACCTCTGGACAGACAATTTTCTAGCAATAAACTTGTCAGTTTTCCTATCCCCGCCCCGATTTTCTTGAGGCATTTGTCCCCCACTTTCATGAAATCGTTTCAAAACACCCTGTATTCGATCTTTCTTAACTAACAGAGCACCCATAAATGTTTTCTGACACACTGGAACTTTGACACATTTATTCCCTAAAATGTAGTATTTCATAGCCTTTGTTCGATTGCTTTCATTTTTAAGTTTTGCTTCTTGTACTGAGCAAAAATTTAAAATAAAATTGTCTTGGGTAATTTTGGTGGAACATTTGTAGAATTTCTCGTAAAATTTTCTGATCATTTGCATAGTTAGTTCCTTACATTTAAATGCCTTTTGATTGTGATTACAAGAAGGATATGTTGGAAAACCCGGAGCCTTGTACCTGACAGAAACAAATAAAAATTAAAACTCGACTCACTAAACAAAGAACTAATAAAATCTTAAAAAAAAACTTTATACGTATCATTTATCTTTTCCCTATGAAGTTCAATAAATAATACTTTAAAAGCTTTTTATATTTAGTGCTACTATCGCAGGCTTGTATAACCCCATCCTAAACTAAGAGAACCTGCATTTCTAGTAAACATTCAACATACCTTTTTTCACGTTCTACCTCTCGTTTCCACTTAGATTTTATAACAGGACGTTTCCTGGATTTGCCAAGTTCAGATTTTTTAACATATTGCATTAATTCCTCCATTATTTAACACTAAAAACACAATAATATCACACGTAATTCTCCACAACAACAACAGAAACCGCCATATTGCGAATGAATGAATGAAGCGCTCTGATTGGTGTATTTGGTTTTAGGGCCGTTTGAAAGTGAAACATGTCGTTATAGCGGTTTTTGCTACTAAACACGAATTTGCCTTTGTAAATTTGTACGCTTATAGTGGAATTTGCTAAGAGTTATTTTTCTTATTTCAAAGAGAATAATAATTTGAAATACTGGCCGTTGATGTAAATAAGTTAATTTATGAAAAAAACTGTTTTAGGGGGTTTTGCAACTATACGCCTCATATGTCAACGCCATTAAAACTTCTGTATTTAGCGCGCAAGTTTCTTAATTTCACCTTACAAAATCCAAGTGCGTAAATACGGTCATCGCCATTTTGACAGCAGTGCTGGCCGAGGCTAAAAATCATAAAAATTGTGATTTTCGGACATCCAAACTCCACTTTATTGATAATAATTAACTCGTCATTTAATTATGTGACGAATTCATCCATAGTTCAATTTAAATAAGCAGTGGTAATGATGAATTTTGGTAGGTACCTAAAGTCGAAGTTTCGCGCCAATAGTGCGTGTTTACATTTTTATTTTTCACAGTATACACAAATGCATAAAGATTCGATAAAAAATGTGACAAATACACTTCTCATCAAAAAAATCGAAACACCTCGCAGTTTATGATTTGATAAGGATTATCAGAAAAATGTGTATATTTAGGAATAAATGTAAAATGTCATTTAATAGTGAGTAGTATGAGATTTTTAAATCCTAATGTTATTGTTCTAAATTCAAATTAAGTCTTCATAGGTTTCGTATTTTGTATAATGAGTAATTTTTACCCTGCATGGAATATGAAGGAAATGGGTAAAACAACACGCGTAAATGAAAAAAAAATGTAAGAAACGTTTATTTAATAACTTGTATTCCCTCCGCGAGCTCTTCTTACTGCTTCCATACGGTTCTTCATCGATCGGATGAGAGTCACGATCACATGTTGTGGTATATTATCCCATTCCTCTTGGATTGCATTTTGCAGCTGGCTAAGTGTTTCTGGGGCTGGATCTCTTGCTCGAATTCGTCTCTTTAATTCATCCCATAGATGTTCAATGGGATTCATGTCCGGGCTTCTTGCTGGCCATACCATAATGGAGATACCGACTTCGGTAAGATAATCTCGTACGACGCCCGCGGTGTGAGCTCTAGCATTGTCGTGCATGAATATGAAGTCGTTGCCAATAAAATGTGCATAGGGCATCACATGAGGTTCAAGACACTGTTCGATGTACCGATGAGAGTTTAGTGCAGGCAGCCGTGGCCCAGACACAAAGGCAAGTTCTGTCTTACCGTCGGCGCTGATTCCTCCCCAAACCGTCCACGAACCGCCACCATAGCTGACCTTTTCTTCAATGCAGCATTGTGCAAAGCGTTCTCCATCTCTTCTGTAGACCTTGTTCCTTCCGTCGTTACCATACAGCATAATTTTACACTCATCAGAAAACAGTACTTTGCTCCACTGAAGGTATGACCAAGTTAGGTGCTCGCGTGCAAAGTTAAGGCGCGCTCTTCGATGGTCTGCAGTTAATTTCGGCCCATTCGCTGGCTTATGCGGTGCCAATCCGCGTTCCTTCAACCTTCTTCTTATTGTAGAGTCACTTACAGCTACTCTTCGTACAACGCGAAGCTGCTGCTGCAGTTGAAAAGCGTTAAGGCGTCGATTTCGTAAAGAAGTTGTTACAATAAATCGATCATCTCGCTCAGAAGTGACCCGATTCCTGCCAGATCCTGAACGGCGCGTGAACGAACCAGTCTCCCGATAGCGTTTGTAGACTCTATGAACAGATGATAAGCTTAGATGCAATCTTGCAGCCACAACACGCTGACTAAGTCCAGAATCCAGCAATGCCACCACTTGGGCGGCTTCTGCGGGCGAAGTATCCATATGTTTTAGAAAAAAAAGTTTTTTCAGACGTCCCAAAGTCACAGTAAATGAAATAAGAAACAAAAAGTTTAAAGACAAGCGCTAATTTTTAGTTTTTAAACGAGAAACGTACTCCAACCCTAAATACACATTTGTCTCAAAACAGTGATTAATTTCATTTATAGGATAAACAAATGAAATTCTAATTTCGAATTTTGATTTTTTTCTTCTTACTGTAATGACCAAACTGCCAGCTACACAATAATGTTTTTTTTTTCATGGAATTAATTCTCTTTTGTAAAAAATTAGGACAAAAACAATAAAAACGAAAGTGTTTCAATTTTTTTGATGAGAAGTGTATAATTTCAAATATTATAAACAACATGAAAATGCCCAGATCTTAGCGTAATTTACTAATTCAGGACCAATAACACGTAATATTCATTACCACTACTCAATTTGTATTAGAAATTGACGGCCATTTTTTTTTTTAAATTATTGTGATGTGTGAAAGCGATTATTTCAATCGATTCTTGTTTTGTAAATTTCGATTAAATCGAGTAATTAAATGTAAGGAATTTAAGAAATCGATAGATAAAAATTAAAATAATTTGGTTTTAAGCGTTAAATACAATTAAAAATGTTATAATATTTTTTAAAGCTTTTATAATGGTAATCTTAATAGATTTTCGTGTTGTAGGTATTAAAACCGACCCAACAATAAACAGAACAGATTAATCTATGGCTAAATTCGCGCCGATTTTGTTTCCATGTCAAAATTTAAATTAGGAATGCACTCGCTGTTCCAATTTATATTGTATTTATAGTTACTAGATAATTTATTGTGATTTTTTTTTCTATTGGTTGGTTGAATATAGAACGCCAAGGATCTTGGTAGGCCATAGTGTTTGTTTGGTTCCCACCAAGATAAATTACATTTAGTCTACAAAATTGGGTTATGGTTAGATGGATTGGTTATTAGGTATTCACTATTTACAAATACTTTTTTTTATCAGACAGTTCTCTCCCACTGCTGGGCAAACCTCCCCATGGCTTCCCAATTTTCTTTATCTTTTGCCTTCTCCGACCAATACTTTTAATCGTCATTATTTTTTGATGCGTAGATAAGCTTGGTTTAAAAGCAACCCCAAAAACTATAAAATTGTATTTTTAAGAAAACTTCTAGAAATGCGAGTAGGACTCTTGCCCTGAGGGTTCTGTCTTATATCTGTTCATGGCCTCACTCAAGTGACACGGCCCACGGCCTATGATGGATAACCTGAACTTTGCAGTTGTAAAAAGAGGTTTTAGAGTGGACAGCGAACCGCTTTGAAAAAAATAAACTAATGTTTATTTAGGATACGGCCTATGCACTGCTGATTGCGAAATATAGGACAATAAGTTTGTCGGTCGTCGTCACCGAGGCAGGCCCAAGAAACACTGGCGTGACGATATGGACTCACTCGTTCTTCACTAATAGGCCAGAGAAGGCAAAACACCGAGAGAGTTGAAAAGGTATGGGGAGGCCTTTGCCCAGCAGTGGGAAAGAATAATCTAAACAAAAGAAAAGTTTGTCCCAACCTAACACAATAACCCAACCGTACTATACACAATTTTGTAGAATAAGTAATATGTATCTTTGACGGATCAAACTAATTTTTTATTATGCCTACCGAGATCCTGGCCATTCTATATCCAACCGCCAGATATTCATCATCATCTGCCTAGCGTTTACCCAACTATGTTGGGGTCGGCTTCTTGTCCAACCGCCAGATGTTAGAAAACCAAATTCACAATAAATGATGTAGTAAATTAAAATACTTTAAAATTGTGAATTGCGAGCGTATTCTTAATTTAAATTTTGAAACAAAAAAATCGACGCGTATTTAGCCATAGGTTCTGTCCGTGCTTACAGTTAAATTGAAAATCGATCCATTTTCAGATTTTTCTTTGTTTGAACTGTACTCACAGTTCAAACAAAGAAAAATCTGCCAAATTTCACGCTGCTAGTTCAACGGAAAGAAAGATAATCATCAAAATAATTACATAGAAGCAAGTTTTTATTTTATTTTATTACTTATAAATCTCCTTCTTTTGAAGTCAACCAAAAGCATTGAATAATTACTAAATGAAATTATTAAAAAAGATAAAACTAAATGATTAATTATTATTCGAAATTATACCAAGAATTCAGTCTCAACTCTTTTTTTTTTAAACTCGATTTCATTGCGAGTATCGATTAGGCTGAATACCACTTTTTAATCGTAATGCACTGCAGCACTAAGAAGTGTCATTTTGCAACACTTGCAACATAGTTTTTTAGTAATATTTTTCAAGACTTTGATCGTGTTTTCTTATGAAATTATGTATGAATAATAGCAAAAATAAGAACGCAGATAGAATGTAGTGTACTGTATTTATTTTTCCTTTTCGAGTTTTTTAGCAAACGAGAAACTTGTCTATGTACATTATTTCCAGCGCATCTAAGTTACCTATTTTTTAGGTGGAGGAGCTCGTGGCTAAATAAGAACAGCCGCTCGGATCGATCTTTAGGTTAAGCCGTGCTTACCTAGGTTGGTCCGTGGATGGGTGACCACCCATTACATACCGAGTTTCCTCCGTGCCTCGGAAAGCACGTTAAGCCGTTGGTCCCGGCTGTCATTTGGAGATCTTTGACAGTCGTTACAGGTAGTCAGTGGCCCGAAAGTCTGACAACCAGTCTTACCAAGGGGTATCGTATTACCTAGCATTAACTGGGTTGTGGAGGTCCGACAGGCAGTCGCTCCATGTAAAATACTGGTATTCAGCTGCATCCGGTTAGACTGGAAGCCGACCCCAACGTAGTTGGGAAAAGGCTAGGCAGATGATGATCTAAGTTACCTATTTTTTGGGAGCGTGCCGTAATATGTATTTTACACATATTTGGCAATAGACTGACCGTTTTACCAACCTCAACACGGTATTGAAGATATTTAACACAAACTTATCGTGTGAAACAGCTGCCGTGACATATTTATCATCATAAAATCGAATGCTGAATGTTCACGATAGTGATGAGTCCCTCACTCGTGAGGTACCTCAAACGAGTAACTCGCCTCGACGAGCTGAAAGAGTTACTCGTTTCTCAAATTTGAACCACCTCATATAATTCCTCACGAGGTTTACAGAGTATTCTAGCGAGAGTAATGCGACTAGCTCACTCGTGTAATGTTCCGTCCGAAAACTCGCGAGGCGAGCGACGAGTGCCCCGAGTGGCATTGATGAGATTTCACGATCGAGTCCGATCAAACCTGCGTGCGTTCCGAATTGCGTCAAAAGCGATTTTATCGCGAACCCAACCAAATTTAACAGTCACAGAATATAAGGGCTAACCTAGTAATATTTGAGACATTGCGCTTTGGTTGGATTCGCGATAATATCGCTTTTGACGCAATCGGGAACACGGGGCGACTCGACTTGTGAATGAAATAAAGCGGATGATTCAAGTGAACTGTAAGTAGGTACAGATCGATTCACGAATGATGGCAGACGTTAAGTTAGCCGAACTGTATGCCAGATTAATGAATGATGAAAAAAAAATTGATACTTATAAATTTTAAAATCTATTTATTTGAAGAATGCAAAATATTTACATATTAGCATTTAAGAACAAAATCATGCGCACTTTTTTACCATCTAGGCGATTACGCCTGTCGGTAATTACATGTCCAGCTTTTTAAAAGACTTTCCGACGGAGTTGAGGTTGCTGGAATACAAAATTGTCTTTTCACTATATCGTAAAGTCGTGGATATGTATATTTTTTTGTGGTCCACCATACCAGTGGATCGTTATTCTTTCGGCTAATGAGGGGCTCAGAAAAATATTTGTCTATTTCTATAATAGCGGCTGCAGTAGGGTTTTGCTTCTTTATCGCACCAATAACTTTCTCATCGAAGTCATCCCAAATACTGCTTATTCCAGTATTGGTAGACTGAACAGCTGTTGTGTCGATGTCCATTTCGTCATTTGTATGACTGAGTAGAGCGCTTTTAGCCGCTACATTGGCCAAATATTTCTACGCATTATCAATGCTACTTTTTTTCATCCGGGCAACCATAAGTTTTAAACCTTGGGTCTAATAACGTGCTCACAGCAAAAAGCTTGTTATCTTCCACATTCCTGAAACGACTGTATATTTCACTACATATGCGTGTGGCCATATCTTTTACGACCTGTGGAACGTCGTCCTGTAAAATAAATGACTCACATTTATTTTTTAACAATTTTGCCAAAACAATTATTTGTGATACGGTCACATGTCGTTCAGCACTCATAATCTCTGTAACCGATTTGAAATGTCGCAAAATTTCACAACTTTTTGTTATTGTTTTAATGTCATCAGGTGTTAAATTTGGTGTGCCAGGGTAATCAGTAGCAATTGTTGTAATTATACTTCTTTTTATTTCAAGAATTCTCTCGAACATATCAAATGTCGAGTTCCATCTTGTGATAACGTCTTGTTTGATTTTTAGCTCTATTTCACCTAATTGTTTTTGAGTTGCGTTTAGGCGTTCACTGGCCAAGACACTTCTGCGAAACAGCTCAACAATTGTTTTTATTTTGGTATGCACCTCTTTGATCTCCGTTAAGCTGTTCTGTATAATCAGGTTTAATGTGTGTGCGAAACAAGGTAGGGTGAGGTGTCCAACAGTAAACCATGAAAAAGTTGCACATTCAAAACTGAAGTGTTTCTAAACATAATAAGGATTTTTTTTTTTACTAAAATACTTCTCATGTATCTGACTTCAATTTAGCATATTAATTTTAGACCCAAACGTAACAGGATAGGATATATTTAATTTTTTTTTAAAGATTGGAAATGGCTCACTGAGTCCACCTCGTGGGACACTCTGAACCGGGGGCTAGGTCAACAGTGAACCAACATGTACACAGTGAACCATCATATTAATGCTACAAAACTAAAGGTAGGTAAAGCAATAAAACGTCTTGTATATGTTACCAAATAATCAACTTTATTAAACCTAAATATTATTAACAATGTGTTTAAAATATTTATTGTTATAAAAAATTTAACAAATATCTTAGGCTCACAGAGATCAATTGCTCAGTCGACTTTGTACTAATCAGTCGTAATGATTACAATTGTTATTTTTACGAAAGAAAAACTTAAATACAAAACACAAAAAACAAAAATTCAAAAGAAAAAGCACCTAAAAATCAAAAAGGGAAGTTCAAAAGAGATAGGTTAATTGGAAATTTGAATGTTGCTGTTCGGCGACTGCTGCCGTCTACCTTGGGGTTTGGTAATATATATTTTATATCATTTTTGTAACCAATGCAATATCTGGCTCTATAGGCTCACAAAATGTGTGATGAAATTTGCTTTTTAATTTTAAATACGAAACGGAGTAGTCATATTCAGCTTCAGGAGAATTATCAAGAATCTTCGCAACATAATAGCATTTTATCTTTTTTTTCTCTGATTTAATCAAAATAATTACAAAATTATCCACTTTGGGTTTTCTACGAAGTGGTGGAAAGTCTTCAGATAAAATAACTTCATCATCTTCACTGTCACTGACGAAATTTTCTCCACCAGATGAAGAACCACTAGCATAGAAAGTTTCCTGGTTACGTGTAAAAACAGCATTTACTTCATAATTGGGTACAAAATTTGTGGTTTCGTCGGACTTAAATTTTTCTACGTATCTCCGTACAGTTGGGTAGGGTAATCCGCATTCTTTTGCTGCTTTACGAATTGATTGTCCATTTTTTACAAGCATGATAGCCTGCAACATTTCTTCTTTTGTATGACCTCCAATTTTCCTATGCGCTTTTTTAATTCGCCCCATGCTGAAACAATAACATTATAATACAATGTAATGTTTCAACTCAATATAAATTATGTATAAAATTCAAAACCTACCCACATAAAGTAGCAATATAGAGGTGGTACACATTGAACCGGTTCACTGTTCAATCTACGTTCGTGGTTCACTGTGTACTACACCCACCATTCAATATTTAAGGTTATGTTAAAAACAAACAAAAAGAGTTACCGTAGTAATTTCAGTTTTATACGATACCCCAATAAACACTTGTAATAAGAAAAGATAGTACTTACGTTTTATTTTGTTTTGTCGCCGAAAAGTATAATGCGGTCCGCCACACTGGTGTCTTTGGGGCTAGCTCGCTCGCGACTGGGGAGCAGGCGGCGCGGTTACAACTGAGTACTTTCGTGTCCACGACACGGTTTGGCAACGTCGCGTTTACAAAGTAAGAAGGGTGGCTCAATGTGTACCACTGGTTTACTGTTGGACACCTCACCCTACTTGCTTCCATTTTAGTAAGGAAATCGCTGCTTGAATATTTGCTGCATTATCTGTGGTAACAGCAACTATTTTCTCTGCAATACCCCAATCGTCGCAAACCTTTTTTATTAAATTGGCCAAATTTTGAGCCGTATGACGGTGTGTATCCGGGATACATTCAAGCATGTAAGATACTGTTTCTGTCGAAGTGTCGTTAGTTTGCACAAAATGAGCTGTAATTGCAACATATTGCTGATGAGACGCAGAAGTCCAGGCATCTGTTGTTAGGGCTATATATTCAGCTTGCGTGAGAGCTTTTACAACGTCTTCTTTAACAAAATTGTAATATTTTTTCAATAATGCATTTGACAAAGTTTTTCTAGTTGGAACCAAGTATGAAGGAGATAGCTCTCGCACAAAAGCCTTAAATGAATCGCTTTCTACTATAGTAAAAGGCAAATAATTTTTAACGATCATTTGAAGTAGTAATTTCGGTTTTTTTTTAATGTGAGTGGTTTTGAGAAATATTGATCTATGCGGTTATTATTTTGGCCGGTCGGACGAAAAAGGTGACTTGGAGCACAGTTTGTAGTTTGTGTTGTTTCAGGGCAGGCTATAGTCGATGACGTAGTTTCAGACTGAGACGTAGAAGGCATCGGGGAAACTAATGTAGCTGGAACCACCGCAACGGTTCCGTTTCCATTCAAAATTTGTTCCTGTTCTTGTATACCAGCTAGCACTAATGGGTGAAATGATTTTAAATGTCTTGTTAGGTTGTAGGGTCCCGCGCCTCTATAGGATAAAATTTTCATACTTACAAATTGTACACTTCGCCTTATGTTCTCCTAAATCCGTGAAGAACTCCCAGGTTCTTGATCTTTTCACAGTTGGGGCCATCTTTATAGCAAATAAATTACCACCACCACTTCAATAAATACCACCAACAGTTTTGAATACCACCACCAATAATAATAGATATACTAGGAAATAAATTAGTAACAATTACGATAAGTATTACAAAAAATGCAAACAAAAGTTCAAAAGCGTAATAATGTCAACAATGCACGATCAAGGTCACGAAGCAACTAAAAAAATAAATAAAAATACAAGCAATTCGAAATTCCGTTGAATTTTTATTGACATAGAGTACCAATATTATTTAAAGCGTTTATTGATAATTAAGAACCTTATCTCCTTACAATAACATCACCTACGCAGTCGTTTTGTTGCACAAAATTGCATTTCGCTCACTCCCTCATCGCGCGTTTAGCAAGATTTTCTGTCTCGCTCGCTCGCGCTCGGTGCTTCGTAACTATGACTCGTGAGTACTCGTGACTACTCGTGAAGTGGTGAGGCGCCATCCAATAGCAATAGCTAGATCGATTCAAACACCTCGCCTCAAATGAGGGCCTCCCTCGTTCTCATTTTTATTAGGCGAGTTACCCAACACTAGTTCACGAAAATTCTTGAATTTCATGACAAATCGCACCCCCCCCCCCCGATTCAGCTGATGTGTCATGTGTCAAAATCTTGTCGAGCAGAGTAGTTAAACCAAAATGTTGCTTATTGTAAGTAGTAAAATAGGGTTTTGTCAAGCTTGATTCTCGAACCGTCACACTGTGCGGCGCTCGGGTTTACCTCGCCTTAACAATTAGGAGTACGTGACAGACAGTCACAGTACCTTCAAGAATGTCATTACACTACATAAAAAGACAGTGCTATAATTTTACAAGGCTTTTTGTGACATTGACTTTCAACTAAAAGCATTTACTGGTAATTACATGACTATTGTAAGGTGGTGGTTAAAACTGGTGGTGTGGAATTGGTCAGGTGCACTGCTTTACTGGATAACATCATCATTATGTAGGAAATAAAAAAAAATATGGGCTAAGAGACCATTTTAATTTCAAATCACAAAAGGTACAAAAAAATTAGTGTTTCATTTCACACACTTTAAGTTCTAAAATTTCCCTTTCTAATTTGGCACATTTCAGTTTTTCTTTTTTTATTGAAAAATCTTCTTTGTGTATTTGCATTTTTAATGCATGCTCTTGTTCAGCCATTTCCATTCGTCTCATGTGTTCTTCATCTTTTAACATTTTGCTATGGCTTAACATGATGTTTATACATATAGTCATCATGGTTCTGTAAGTGTAAATAACAAAAAAGTTTAATAAATTCTATTAACGGTTGAATGAAGTACGAAGAAAGTTCAACATTACTGGCAGAAGGTCTAAAAGTTACCTTTCTCGATTTCAAACTATTCTGCGGGATTTTGTCTGGTATTATTTTTCGTTTGGGAACCTGCAAATAAATTCAATTAAGTAGGTACACTGGCAATTAAATAACATGTATTAAATATACCTTTTTTGCTAGAATTGTGCCCATATTTTTGTTTACTGGAGTGGCTATGATCACATTTTCTTGAGCGATCTGTAAAATAAATTATAAAAATTTGAAGTATAGGTACGAACTATATACTCCCAAAACATGTATAACTTTGTATAATGCCTAGTACAAATGTCATTTACCTTTGCTTGAATTCTGTCCATATTTTATTCATTGGAGTGTCCACAGTTGTATTTCCTTGAGGAATCTGTAATATTGTATAAAATGTTGTAAATGGAAGTACATCATAGATTTCATAGACATACCATGAGTACTTATACTTTTGTTGTAGACTCACTACTAATGGAGTTATTTCCCGAACATTCACTTGTGCATCATCTTAAATTGTTTCTATGAAAATATTCCAAAAAAGAGCAAAAAAAATATTTATATACTTATTAGTATTTTTGAGTGAGATGGGTTTGGTTCAGAACATTCTGATAAAAGGTTAGCTCCATTTCTGCATATCCCTCCAGGAAATGAGGAAACATGTGAATCTATTATGTATAATGTTTATTCTGGATGACTTGCTTTTTGCTATAAACTAGATATTTACATCTATCTGGTGATCTTCTAGATAAATATTTTATTATTTTCTACAGCTTTCATCATATTATACGTCTCCTGTTTTGAATCCTGAAATAAAAAGGGTATAAATTAGGCACATTGTAAAGATATTGTATTATATTGTCATGAATATTATAATTTATTATTGCCATACAGTTTTAACCGACTGACCTGTAATGTGATGGCACATTTTTCGCTTGTAGTTGCCAATACAACTTTATTTTCTGAAGAACTTGGGATCTATTGAAAACAGATGAATAAAAATGTTTACTTAATTAAACCACGTAGCAATAGTTAATGGATTTCTCTTTAAAAAAGTTAAAAATCAATTAATAAATGTTTAATTTCCATGACTGTATCACTAAGAGTTGTTGGTCTAGCTCCACCTCCTGTTTTATTTATTTCATTGTTGTAGGTGCTGTATGTTTTCGGAGCATTTACCTTCATTGTTTTCCATTGAATTTTCAGCTGATTTAGTTGTCGATGTCTACAGAAGATATAATTATGTTAGTAAATACATACTTTCTTAATGTGTGTTTATTTATTGAGTTTTTCAGATTTGGATCTAAAGTAGAAATATAAATCATATCCTGTAAAACACACACAGAAAACTATTATGAACGAAATCGCGGGCAAACCTAGGTACTTCTACTTGGATCATAAAATAAACAGAAAACCAAATATCTTACTTTTTGTGAACTTCCTCCCAGGCTTTAATTTTTATCTTGTTTGTATTCGTATCTAGGCATTTATTTCCAATAACTTGCGCATATTCTTTAAGAACGGAGCGAAATAATTGCTGTAACATTACAGGACAATAATAATAAACACCACGGCACCATTACAATTAAAAAAATACCACGTTTAACACTATTGACATGACTTTCCTTTTTTTCTTCATCCCAGAAGAGAGCGAATACGTTTTTGTTCATTTTTAAGTCGAGAATTAATTATATTTATTAAAATAAGAAAATATCTCCGATACTGTTAAAACCTTTTTGTTTTGCCACCGAAAATAAACGCATGCGAGTTGTAACTTTCAAAGTAGTTAGTATCTGTCACTGTCACTATTATGTCATAAGTTCATTCACTGACTCATTCTTTTTACTTGTTATTCATGGTGTAAGGAATGTATTATTAGTCCGAGGTTACTCCATGTTTATTAATACTAGAGTTATGACTAAGTTAATACGCTGTTACTCTGAGATTAACAAGTCCGAGTGTAACTTCCGATTAGGCTCGGAATAGAGTATTTTTAATACTAAAGGCTGTAACAGTCACGGGCTCAGTTAGTAACCATTATAAAGAAACTTGCTATAATTGAGTCCTATAGAATCAAAAGCGGATATCTGCATTTTGACTAAATAGTGGCAATGAAAGAAAAACGTTTGGACTTAATTATTTGATATTTAATAAATGATTATTATTTGTTTAGGTATCTTTAATTATTGTTGCTATTAGAAAACACACAAAAAACGAGGTGAAGTTAATATCAAAGAAATAGGTGACGAATCTTTATTTGAGATTGCCGGTTTTGATTCTAAACATTGAAGATAGCCGTATTTGATGTTAAGCTTATTGCAGATATCCATATTTGATCCCAACTAAATGTCAGATTGCCATATTTGATTCTAACAAAACTGAGGTAAACAGAGGGTTGTCAATAACATACAAATGTAAATTATTATACTTTAATTCAAAATATTACGTAAATCAGTTTCGCACATAAAATTAAAGTTTTTTAATAAAGTCCACGCGCGTATAATTTAAATTTTCATGTTACCGAAATATTGTTTTTTTTTTAATTTCAATTGATATAAAATGACATTATGATAAAAAATAATAATAGGAAAATGAAACATGTCAAAAGACAATATTCAACATACCTGAAGCAGTAGTTAAAAAAAAGCGATACAATTTTAAGTTAAACGAAAATAATTAAACGACGCGTGTACAAAAGTAAAAAGAAAGTAACTAAAAGTATTATAATAACCAAAATTAATAACATCAGTTTATAATTGAACATTAAAAAAAATCTTTCTTTTTCGTTTTTCTAAATCCGTAACTCGTGACCACCTTCCAATGGTTCCTCACAAAAATCTTGTACTACAGGTGAAACTGTAAGTGTTTCTTGTGAGCTGAGTAACTCTTTATAAAATGTTAAAAGGACATGGCCAATTTCTGTATGGGCGTTTGCATAGTTATCAAATTTAGTGTACAACGATAATTTTTGGTGTTTCATATTCGTGAATATTGCCATATTAAATTGCAAAAAATAAAAAGCTCAAAGAACTCATCATTACAAATAACTGGACGTAAACAGTTTCATGTTACCTACTATCAGATTGCGGGCAATAAGTGTATGAATAATGATTTTGCTATGAAAAAACCTCAAGGCGTTTTAAAATAGCGAACTGCTGTGTGCGAAATTATTAGTTATGGTTTAGAATTATTAGGCATATTATATTCAACAAGATCCAAAATCTTTATTTCAGGTGGTCATTCTACCTGAACTAAGGATTTTTAATCATATTTTGATTAACATTTACTGAACTGAGAAAGTATGACAGAAAACTGAGACAAAGTATGTTATTATTGTCACATTTATTGAGACTGAAAGTGACGTTTTTCTTCAACAGTTTAACTTCTAATTGACAAGGGAAACACGAAATAAAACAAAAATTATAAATAATTACTCATTTATTGGTAAAAATAAGTAAAAATATTTTGTTAGGTTTATACATTTCTTATAAGCTTGCCTAGATACTCGATACACTTTTAAAACAAGTACACAATAAAACACAAGTGTATTGATTGTATATTACTTTACAATTGTTAGGTTTTCAAGAAGACCTTTTCTTAGATTATTTTAATATTCTTGAATACTTAATAAAATGTCGTCTAAAAATCCTGCTGGAGCTTGTAAATTGTTTTGGTGTCTTGCCCAACCAAGGCACCAGATTAATGTCATAACGTGACAACAACAACCAACGGTCCTGTTCCCTACGAGGCAATTACAGTAGTAACCTAAAATAGATTCCAAGACAGAATCATTATTATGTTCAGTGTCAAATAAAATATACGCAAAGTAAATTCTCTGGGAGACATGACGAGACTTAATACGTCCTCTTAATAAATAAGGATTATTCCCACCAACCCGAATAATCATTTCTTGGGAGTGTTCCAGTTCCGGACCCACTTCAACAACATATATGCCATTGTCCCTAATATGTTCACCATAGTACGAACGCGCTTGTCTGACCTGATAAGGACCTAATGCAAACAATATTAAATCATTGAAGGTGAAAACTGGGAAATTATTGAGTTGAGGCAAGTTACCATCAATACGAGTAAACATAACTCGTCTTCTGTTTATATTAAAATCATTAATAAATTGTCCAAGATGATTAGGTTCATCCATATATCGCAATGCTCTTTGTATGATATTTTCAGCATTAGGACTATCCCTTAAGACAGGATGGAATTGATTTATTTAATAGTTGAGGCATTATTAAAATATCTTTGCCTAAACAGTTTAAAGTCCCTCTTAAATCTCCCGTTCACAACTTCCACAACCCATCTACAAAGTGTCACTTTACGACTTTTATTAGCTTGTGAAAATGTGAGTTGAGTTGCTCCTTCTTCTAGTGATTCAGGTTTGTATACTCTATAATTACAATTTTCAAGCAATGGTATTGCATCCCTAAAGCCTCTATCTAAAACGAAAATATCGTTTCCTCTAAAAAGTGTTCGGAAAGGTCCATTTTCATTTTCAAACAAATGTGTCATAATTTCAGCATCGGTTTGGGTAGCAGCATAGGGCCCTACAGCGTCGATTATGTGACCATCACAAGAGACGATCATAAATGGTTTCACCAAATTATCATACTTGTGCAAACTATATGTCTTCTTTTGAAACATATAGTTTGCACTTTTCTGCAAGTATATATAAGTCCCATCAAATATTGCGATTGCTGACCTGACCTGATCTCTCGTTATAGACTCCTGAGAATCACCCAATAGTGCTTGAGGAACTCTCAAGTTCCTCTCAGATATTTCCCTGTGTGTGATATGGTTCACACCAATATTAAAAGGCACAAAATGTTCATTGAGACACAACCTAACTTTTTTCATAATTAATTCTAATGTTGACCTAGGTAAATCAAAAAGAGTTGCCATGCGCCTATTACTCTCGCCTGTTCTTAATTTGATTAAATACATTGCTAAAGCTCGTTTAGTTTGTTTCACATTTAAAGCAGGTAAAAGATTATTAAGAATTAAAAACTGAGGTACTGTAAGACCCGTCCAATAATGGCATAAATGGTTTGGCATTTCTGTGACATTCTCAAAGTTCAAAAAATTAGTTTTTGCCTTCATAATGTTTATTATGTCTTCTATATGGACAGCACTAAATGTAGAATGTGTCTCATTCATTTGAAGTAATAAATGCCACTGATCACTGTACAAATGTACTTCACACACTCGACAGCTACGAGGAACATAGAAACTGTGTTCTTGCAGTAAAATTCTTTTGAGGAAATGCGGGACCAAATGTAATATTCTATTTCTGCATTGTTGAAATATGCAGTGATTAGATGCAATTGAAGCTCGCTTATAATTAGGCAAAAATATATTACTATTTTCCCTTCTAAGTGGTCCACTTTGAACGGGCGGTAAAGGCGGTGGCTCTGGTGGGCTAACCACTAAAATATTCGGGGCTGCTGCATTATTGTCCAAAGCTCGTGATGAGTCATGCGATGCCTGTCTATCTGCTCGCATCCAACACACATGACAGACATAGTTGTTTCTTGAGGGCTGAAAACAAAGTACAGTTATATAATATTAAACAAGGGAATCTTTTAAACATATTTACATCTTTTATTCGTTATCGAGTATGTTATGAAGCTGTGCGGTTTCACCCCCGCTCAGCTCCTAAAAGTCATAGCTTGATGTTATTTATAGCCTTCCAATCAGATTTCCAATTGAACGTTAATTGAAAACATTTGACCTAACTAATTCTTCAGCTTT
Organism: Eurois occulta; assembly: GCA_950022335.1. Lineage (NCBI taxonomy): Eukaryota > Metazoa > Arthropoda > Insecta > Lepidoptera > Noctuidae > Eurois > Eurois occulta. The sequence goes on from OX465478.1 coordinate 21,860,601, forward strand.
ATGATATTAAGTATAGATGAGCAGTATGATGTCATAATGAACATCACGCTTGTAGCATAAAGACACATTAAAATGAAAATGACCTTTTTTTTTTTAAATTAATAAAATCTATGTATTTAAAAATAATGCTTACCACATAATTAGTATTTTCCGATAATAGGAATAGACCAGGGTCGATAATTTTTAAAACCAAAAAAAATAATAGTAGGATGAAACCCATTAGAAAAGGAGGGGAATATTATAAAAATGAAAGGAAAAATAATTTACGGGCGATCTGAGGTCGGGAAGGGGATGGGGGTGAGTTTTTAAGGGTAAAAAACGGTTTTTCTCGATTTCCGGCAAAACTAAAAGTCCTATCGAAAAAAGTCAAATGGCAAAGTTGTAGGTAATAAAAAGATCTAAAACTTTTGTATGTACAATTTTTTCACATAACCTCAAAAGCTATGTGAAAAATTCAAAAAACCAAGTTTTTGGTTTTTTATTTTTATCTTTTACAAAAATTTGTTTTTTTTAACGACATTTGGTGAAAACTTTCCTTTTTATGTCCCAAATACGCTGTAATTTATTTGATTAAAAATATTTATTTTTTCACCTCATTTTGAATTAATATCGAAAAAGCAGCCTAATTTTCAATCGAAAATTCACCCGTCAAAATATCGGCTTTTTTCAAAAAGTTGGTATGTTTTCTGTTCGTTGAAATCTCTACTTTCCGATGGTGAAAAAAAATATATATGTTACCATAGTAAATCTTCTCAGAAAATGCAAAAAATCGAAAAAAACTCGAATTCGATTTTTTTTTATTATTATAAATAATTTTGAGCTATTTACACAACATTACATGCTACATTAATAAAAAAAAATTGAAAATCAAAATGTACTACTATAATTAACAAACAAATAAGTTAATAAAATTAATATTTAATAAGACATCTACAATATTTGGAGAAAGTTGTCGAATCTTTTTTAAATTATATGCGTAGGTGCCTATTTATAACTATTTTAAGATAAATTATATACCTGAGTGACCTACGAAAAATTGTAGCCCATCAAAAGGTATTTCATGGAGAAGTGGGGAAGGGGCTAGGCGGGTCTGGGTCTTACTACATACATACCTACTATTTCGTAACAGCTGTTACAACCGTTAGCCTAGCCAGTATTCGAAATACAGTACAGTATACAACATCGTTTATAAAAATACACGTGCACGCTGAGTTTATGAAGATAATTGTGACAAGTTTACTTAAAAAAAAAAAAAAACTTTTCGAATCTGCATAGGAAGGTAAATACTATCTCTATTTTTATCTGTATCAATCAACTCAAACATTAAAATAGTAATATTTTCTTTAAAAAATAGTATGCTTAACATAACATAACCTAAAGATTAAAATTAAATGATATTTTAGTACAAGATTAAAAAATAATAATTTTAATGTTGCACAAACAAATTTAGTTAATCCCATGAAAAAAATATATATTTCAAAATACATAAAAAATATATTAAAAATCTATAAAAATTTACGAAATATATATTTTTTTATATTTTTAGCTATGTTTTTTATGTCTTTTAGGATATATTTTGAATGTATCTAAAATGTATTTAAAATATATGAATTATACATGATTTTTTAAAGTAAATTTGTCACAATTATCTTCAAGAAACTCAGCGTGCACGTGTATTTTTATAAACGATGTTGTATACTGTACTGTATTTCGAATACTGGCTAGGCTAACGGTTGTAACAGCTGTTACAAAATAGTAGGTATGTATGTAGTAAGACCCAGACCCGCCTAGCTCCTTCCCCACTTCTCCATGAAATACCTTTTGATGGGCTACAATTTTTCGTAGGTCACTCAGGTATATAATTTATCTTAAAATAGTTATAAATAGGCATCTACGCATATAACTTAAATAAGATTCGACAACTTTCTCTAAATATTGTAGATGTCTTAGTAAATATTAATTTTATTAACTTATTTGTTTGTTAATTATAGTAGTATATTTTGATTTGCAATTTTTTTTTATTAATCTAGCATGTAATCTAACGTTTTTCGAGTAATTAAAGTGTAAATTTTAATAAATAGCTCAAAATTATTTATAATAATAAAAAAAAATCGAATTCGAGTTTTTTTCGATTTTTTGCATTTTCTGAGAAGATTTACTATGGTAACATATATATTTTTTTTCACCATCGGAAAGTAGAGATTTCAACGAACAGAAAACATACCAACTTTTTGAAAAAAGCCGATATTTTGACGGGTGAATTTTCGATTGAAAATTAGGCTGCTTTTTCGATATTAATTCAAAATGAGGTGAAAAAATAAATATTTTTAATCAAATAAATTACAGCGTATTTGGGACATAAAAAGGAAAGTTTTCACCAAATGTCGTTAAAAAAAACAAATTTTTGTAAAAGATAAAAATAAAAAACCAAAAACTTGGTTTTTTGAATTTTTCACATAGCTTTTGAGGTTATGTGAAAAAATTGTACATACAAAAGTTTTAGATCTTTTTATTACCTACAACTTTGCCATTTGACTTTTTTCGATAGGACTTTTAGTTTTGCCGGAAATCGAGAAAAACCGTTTTTTACCCTTAAAAACTCACCCCCATCCCCTTCCCGACCTCAGATCGCCCGTAAATTATTTTTCCTTTCATTTTTATAATATTCCCCTCCTTTTCTAATGGGTTGCATCCTACTATTATTTTTTTTCACTTTTTATTATTTTTAAAGGCTTCTACCCTGGTCTAGAAAGACCGCAATGGAGACTCCATACTGACTTCATGGTGTCTTATTTTACTCACAGATTTTCCACAACCAAGGCAAACCATGTTATGCCCCAATAGTCTCTCATGTTCACCAGCTTCGGTATTTAATAATCGGAAGCATGGATGACAAATAAATGTGTCCAGAGGCAACTGAAAATAAGCAAGGCAAGCAAGCAAGTGTAAGTTAACATCGCAAACCATAAAACATACCATTCAAAAAAATAAATCTGATGTTTTTCTATTCCAACATCATACCTGGGTTTGAGCAAGGGTTATCCAACGCGAAAGTCTTGTTTGATAGTGTGCAGAAAGCGAAGATATAATATGCCTCTGCAACCTTTGCAAGGCTATTCCGCAGTTGATGCACCTCATATTCATTCACAAAACAAATTCCGAAACGCAATGCAAATCAGAGTCCAGTGTTAATAGCCAGGTATCAGGTAGTAGAAGGTATCAGTCCGTAGAGATAAGCAGAAGTCAAGAAGGTAAAAGATAATCGCAAAAACACAAACAGTACGTACGCAACGGAGGATCTGTGCAAGCGCAGTACGGCCATTTTGACATAGACAATGACACATTGTAAAACGCGTTCCGTTTTATGGTACGGTTACGTTATTAATATAATGGGGGAACAAATAAAAAAATCAAAATAAATATATCTTACGTATCAACACTTCAAAATATAATTTAATTACATGTAAGAAATACCAATGAAAACAGTTTTGTTTAAATCAAATGTTCCAGGTAAGAGCTTTTGTCGTTCATTTCACATACATAACAAGTAGTATGCGTGGTGTAGAACGTCTATTATTCTATTTATCTTTCTCTATGGTCCATAATGGCTAAAGTTGACAAATGAGACTTTGAATTCAACTTGCATTACTTATTATATTGTAATCAATACTGATAAGTGCAGAGAGGTTAAAAACTACGCAACAATTCTCTTCTCTTTTTTGGCCATGCCCTTTGCAGCTCCATCCACCCGGCCCCAAAATGCTTGCACAGCAACTTATTAACGTCTGCAAGTTTATTTTTGTTTATCGCTACAACTGAGAGCAAAATTTGCGCCTCAATCATATCAATATTTTTTTGCCGTTTGCAAATGTTTACTGGTTTTGCCACGTCACTTTTGTAAAATAGTTCACCTCTAACAAGTACATTGCCAATTTTTTTAGATAGTTTCAAGATAAACCGTTTACATTCCTTGAACTGTATTGACCAAGATGTTGTCGGCTTTATTACGTTTTTAACTGAATCCCTCCAATCTAAAATCGGACAATCTTTTCCAAGTTCCACCAAAGTCGCCGTTTCTGCTATAATTTCTTTTATCTCCTTTGGGTGTAATATGACTTCAAGTCTCTTCAATTTTTTTTCAATTACTCCAAAAACTCTGTCCGCGGGCATAAAAGAATTCCCAGTAACTGGGAACACTATTTCAATTGTTTTGATACTGGGATTTCTCAGTAACCATTTAGAACAGGCACCAACAACAATGCAGTTTTTGTTTTGGCCGCCACAACCGTCGGCGACCAATCGAATCGTTGTGATATTAGTTTTATCGTTTCAGTTAAACGGTGGTACACCGCGGACGCAACAAGATTTGAGTCTTTGATGAACTGATTTTCAGTGCACACATAAGAGAAGACTTTTTTTTCGAGGATGGTTGTGTGGATGATCCCTCCACCATGGTCAAATTATAAAAATATAATTGTCGGCTGTAATATGCTATTTGATCCGGTACCTTAGGGAGGGGAAGATTTTTCTGACAGTCAAAAGAGATAATTTTAAGCCCATCTGTTTCTTCGCGCAGCTTATCAAAAAAAGATTTTGCTCTTAGCGAATGAACCCTTTTCTCAGTTATAAGAACATTTTTTTTGCTGGCATCAGTTTCATGTTTAATTCTGCCTGAAATCTCCAAACACTTAGAGCAAACATCGGTCTGCGGTGACCCAAACCCAATATTGTATTTGTTGTTGAAAATATTTCGAAAATAAGATTTTTCCACATTTGGATGCGAATATTCACTTCTTTTGTAAACGTCATAGAGTTTTGATAAGTTCAGATCGCAAGACAGATAGTTTCTTTCTGTGTGCTTTGTTTTGCGACAGTCATGTTGGAGATTTAAATGTATATCATAGCAACACCAACATTAAGTGCAAATGCAATGTAAGCTGTGGCAACACTGGCCCCGCCCCTTCTAGAGATGGGCTTAAACGTTAAAAAATAATAACACTGCTAAATGCTAATGCTAAAAATAATTAACAGTTAAAATTAGCAGTTATTTTTAGCGACTGTTAAATTTAGTCAGAGACAGATTTTTAACATAATTAATTCTCATTTCCTTCATACTTTTTACAGGCTTAGGACTGTCAACTTTTTCTGTTGGCGTATTTATAATGAGAATCAATTTATTTACAACAATTTCTTTTTTTTCATATGTTTTTTTAAATATTCGTAATTTTTATGTAATAATCTTTTTTTTCTCGTTGTTTTTATCTTTTTTTTCTGTTGGCGTGTTTATAGTGAGAATCAATTTATTTACATTTTTTTTTTCTTATGTTTTTTTAATGTTCGTAATTTTTATATAATAATCTTTTTTTTCTCGTTTTTTTTTTATCTCTTGGTTTTTTTTTCTTGAATCTACTTATCAGTTAGTAACATAACATATCTTAAAATTTTATATACACTTCTCATCAAAAAAATCGAAACACTTTCGTTTTTATTGTTTTTGTCCTAATTTTTTACAAAAGAGAATTAATTCCATGAAAAAAAAAAACATTATTGTGTAGCTGGCAGTTTGGTCATTACAGTAAGAAGAAAAAAATCAAAATTCGAAATTAGAATTTCATTTGTTTATCCTATAAATGAAATTAATCACTGTTTTGAGACAAATGTGTATTTAGGGTTGGAGTACGTTTCTCGTTTAAAAACTAAAAATTAGCGCTTGTCTTTAAACTTTTTGTTTCTTATTTCATTTACTGTGACTTTGGGACGTCTGAAAAAACTTTTTTTTCTAAAACATATGGATACTTCGCCCGCAGAAGCCGCCCAAGTGGTGGCATTGCTGGATTCTGGACTTAGTCAGCGTGTTGTGGCTGCAAGATTGCATCTAAGCTTATCATCTGTTCATAGAGTCTACAAACGCTATCGGAGACTGGTTCGTTCACGCGCCGTTCAGGATCTGGCAGGAATCGGGTCACTTCTGAGCGAGATGATCGATTTATTGTAACAACTTCTTTACGAAATCGACGCCTTAACGCTTTTCAACTGCAGCAGCAGCTTCGCGTTGTACGAAGAGTAGCTGTAAGTGACTCTACAATAAGAAGAAGGTTGAAGGAACGCGGATTGGCACCGCATAAGCCAGCGAATGGGCCGAAATTAACTGCAGACCATCGAAGAGCGCGCCTTAACTTTGCACGCGAGCACCTAACTTGGTCATACCTTCAGTGGAGCAAAGTACTGTTTTCTGATGAGTGTAAAATTATGCTGTATGGTAACGACGGAAGGAACAAGGTCTACAGAAGAGATGGAGAACGCTTTGCACAATGCTGCATTGAAGAAAAGGTCAGCTATGGTGGCGGTTCGTGGACGGTTTGGGGAGGAATCAGCGCCGACGGTAAGACAGAACTTGCCTTTGTGTCTGGGCCACGGCTGCCTGCACTAAACTCTCATCGGTACATCGAACAGTGTCTTGAACCTCATGTGATGCCCTATGCACATTTTATTGGCAACGACTTCATATTCATGCACGACAATGCTAGAGCTCACACCGCGGGCGTCGTACGATATTATCTTACCGAAGTCGGTATCTCCATTATGGTATGGCCAGCAAGAAGCCCGGACATGAATCCCATTGAACATCTATGGGATGAATTAAAGAGACGAATTCGAGCAAGAGATCCAGTCCCAGAAACACTTAGCCAGCTGCAAAATGCAATCCAAGAGGAATGGGATAATATACCACAACATGTGATCGTGACTCTCATCCGATCGATGAAGAACCGTATGGAAGCAGTAATAAGAGCTCGCGGAGGGAATACAAGTTATTAAATAAACGTTTCTTACATTTTTTTTCATTTACGCGTGTTGTTTTACCCATTTCCTTCATATTCCATACAGGGTAAAAATTACTCATTATACAAAATACGAAACCTATGAAGACTTAATTTGAATTTAGAACAATAACATTAGGATTTAAAAACCTCATACTACTCACTATTAAATGACATTTTACATTTATTCCTAAATATACACATTTTTCTGATAATCCTTATCAAATCATAAACAGCGAGGTGTTTCGATTTTTTTGATGAGAAGTGTATTTTTTATTTCCATTTAAAAATGATAATTGTTTGACTTTTCGGACTCCAAGGCGAGTTCTTCGTTGTGAAATTATGTACCCAGTTCGCGAAAAAAGTCTTTCGCAAGAAACAGAAGTACAAAGTACGTTACATTTGTTTCGAACCAACTTGGCCAAATGTGGAAAAATGCCTTGGTTCTGCTTCCACCAGCTCAACGGCAAAGTATTGCGACAAATTACTTTTTCATTTAAATATTTGTCTATTTCTATTATTGCTCGTGCAGTTGGTGACTCAATGGATTGCGGTACAGCCTCCCTAGCATCCCAGTCGTAAAATATTGAGGTGGGATCAAGCGAACTTTTGCTAACTTCAATATTTTCTACTGGTCCTTCTCGATTAATTTCTTGAGCGACAAGTTTGATCATGTTCTCCCTCAAAGTTGCTTGCTTTGAAGATGTAAAGGGCTGTAACTTAAATCGGGGATCCAAAAAAGTAGCTACCCCAATCGTGTTGCTATTTTCTATATTTTCAAAACGACTATGTGTTAAATCAAACAAAGCTCGAACAAAATCATATGTTATCGGCAGATAGTGATAACCGGAAGAATCCGAGGTTAAAATATCGCTGAGAACTCTCTTTATGCCTTTTATGATTATTAATAGTTGACTGGCCGTCAAATACTTTTCACCACTTAGATAATTTGATGCTTCTTCAAAACATTTCAGGGCTTTACAAGTTTCTTTGCAAAGTAACCAGTCTTCCGGCATTAAATTCGGTAAGCTTGTAACACCCAAAATGGCAATGGATGACTTGACGGCATCTTGAATTTCTACGATCCTTTCGAGCATGTAGAATTTGGAATTCCATCTCGTCGGGACTTCTTGAAGCAGTCGTTTTGGCTGTGTTGCTCCATTTTGCTTTTGAAACTCATCAAGTTTTTGAGTGGCTTTAGTGCTTCGCTTGAAATAAGCGACGATGAGCTTCACACGTTCAATCACAGATTTAATGGGTACAGATTTTTCCGTCGCTTCTTGCACTATCAAATTTATTGTGTGTGCTGCACATCCGAAATGTTTCCACCCTAGCTCCTGTGATATGGCTTTCTTGATGTAAGCCGCGTTATCAGAAACAGCTAAATTGATTTTAGCTGAAATACCCCAAGAATCGGTAATACTTTTTAACTGAGATGCTGTATTTTCACTATTGGAAGGACCCGAAATTACTTCACAGTCCAAAACAATCGATTCCAAATCAAAATTTCTATTTATAAAATGCCCAGTAACAGCCATAAAACTATTATTTCTCGCCGAAGTCCAATTGTCAGTCGTAATGCAGATTGTTTCGAGTTCTTTATTTATTACTTCTTGCACCTCTGTTCTACACTGTTCGTACATTGTTGGTAAAAGTGTATTTCATAGATATTTTCGAGATGGAAGCGTGTATGACGAATTTAAAGCATTTGAGTATTGGATAAAGCCAACGTCTTCTACAATTGAAAATGGTTGAAAGTCAAGTATGAAAAGCTGCATTAAATAATAATTGAGTCGTTGTTTCTCTTTTAAAGTCATTTTTTTTACGGCATAAGTTGATACACTTGGTTGAATTTTTCTCTGCTTTGCTGGTGGTGGCAAAAACTCATCATTAGTACCCGAAGAACTTGAAGTCCTGGGGGCATTTTCAGTAATAGGAACAGTCTGTTGAGAACTAACGGAACACTCAGACTCAGATACTGTACAAGCACTTTGTTGTTGTGCCTGTTGGATATTAATAGTAGGATGCTTAAACTTCATGTGGGATTTTAAATTTGAAACTGAGCTCTTGTATGAAATAGTTTTTTTACACAAATTACACGTACCAATTTTTTTTACGGTATCGCTATCCGTAAAAAAGTTCCATATTTCACTTTTTTTTTGGCGTTGTAGATCCATTTTAGTTGTTTTCTTCCAATTTGTAAGTATTCTGTTTCAAACGCAAACAACACTACACAAACAGTCAAACAATTGGAATTTTCACTCACAACACTAACTACCTACTACCTTTTTTTTTTTTTTTTTTTTTTTTTTTTTTTGTTAACGCTGGGAAAAAATGCATTACGCATACCCACCCGGCGGGGGACGGGAGGGGTATGTGGGACTCCCCGGGCGAACCAAACCCGGTATACCCACTAAAACGACCCAGCGCATTCCCGCTTCGTCAGAGTGGCGGGGGACTGGGAAACCGGCATAGCCTTAACGACCAGTCCTCCGCCGACGATTGCCCCGCAAGGCGACCCCTCACACCCTCGCGGGTGTGGGGGGCCGGAATGACCGCAAAGGTGACGTGTGCAATGCGGGCGAAGGCACCCCCGTGCCTGCCGCCCGCCGTCACCATGAGGAGGGAGGGCACAACGCCCTCTCCCCCCTCCGCTGCGGAGCGGCGCAGCGAGAGGGTCGCCCCCCCCGCGCGCGCTCCGCCTCCTCCCTTTGCGAGCGAACTCGCAAAAGGAGGCGACCGCCGACCAGGCCTCCCCGCCCCCCAGCACGGTGCCGACCACGCCGGGAAGCGAGGGCCCGGTCCACCCACCGGCGGGTTCGGTGCGCCGCCGGAAGCCGGATGCGCCCGGCCCAGCCCTCCGCAAGACCGGACCGAGCGCGCCCAACGCCCGGCGGCACACCGAGCCCGCCCTGGCTCCTCCACTGCGCCCTCTGCGTCCCAGAGGGCCGCGTGGAGTCGCCCCACCGTGTCAGAATATCGGCCACGACAGTAACGTTCCCCGAGGAATAAGAATCTCTTCCCATTCATCGGGGACGGATACTGTCGCGCCCAGGGTGCACCGTCCTCAGCAGCTGCTGTTCCCTCCAGACGTATCGAGAAGGACCGGCAGCCACTGGGCCCACGAGGAGGTTTTCTGACCTAGCACCCCAACTACCTACTACCTAGATAACAAACTCGCGTAAACTTTCGTAACGAAAATCAGTCTTTATTTAACACTAGTTAAATATTATACTATACTATTTCCAAATTCAACAGTTCGCACTTAGCAGTTAATTAAATGAACTCGCTCGACCTTAATTAACATTCTAACTGTGACTGAACACTAAACACAAAATTAGTAGTTGCTAAATAAATCGCTATGTTGAAAACAATTCAATAAAGACGGAAACGGAACACGTGTATCGTGTGTCCTTTTCTTGGTTGTTGCCGTCGCGTCAGCCTGCAGCCTGCAGTAATGGGATAAAGCGAGACAAATATATATCCGGCGTCCGTGTTTGGTGCGGGTGGGAGCACTGGTCTAGCCAGCACGACCATTATTGTTTTGTTGTGAGTACTGAGTTGTGACTGCTAAATTTAACAGCTATCTCAGAACTTATTTAACAGGTGTTGACACTAAAAAAATTTAGCAGTGTTAATTTAGCAGCTTATTAATTTTAGACCCATCTCTAGCCCCTTCCATCTACGACACTCACTGGTCGAATACAGACGTCTATTCACAATTGTCCGCCGTTTTATTCATCTTCCGTGGCACCAACGTACTAGCACCTCATTAGCTACCACCTATCTACAAGCTACACAAATGTGTTTCTACACATTGAAGATTTCTAATAAAATTGTGGATTGATTGTTTCTGTTCCTTGTATTTATTTTCTTTGTGGTTTCCACCACGCCGTTCATCAGCAAATTCACCAACAAAAAAAACCTTCGCATAACGTACGCCACCCGGTGCTTAGTTATGTCAAATATTTTAAGAAAGAACTTTTGGCATATGGGCACTTTTCGTTTGTCAATGTGTACGGCGTATTTAATGCTTGTCTGTCTTTTCCCTTTAAAACCAGGCTTGAGCTTCACGGGTACAATAGAGCAAAATTTTAAAATTAGTGCGTCTTGTTTCTGTTTATTCGGATGGGCATAAAAATGTTGTATGCAATTTGTTAATTTGCGCCATTGTTAATTTGCAACATTGAAGAGCTTTTGTATCCTGATCGCACACCCTTTCTGGCAAAGTTTTTGATGAATACCTGAATTAAAAAATAAAAGTCGGTAAATACTTTGATATAGAGAGGCAATTTGACTGAGTTGATGTTAATGAAGTAATTTAATTAATTTTACAAAATAAAACTGATAACATGATTATTTTGGTGGAGATCCTATACATAATCTACGAGTACCTACAATTAAGAGTGTATTTTTTTTTTATATGTTTATCTTCAAATTCAGTAAAACAAAACTATAACATGTACAAATGTACCAATCCAGCAATGCGGGATAATCAAAATAAAAAAAATATTAGATTAATTTTATAAAAGTGGGAACCCTACACAAGGTACTCACCTCTTCCTCTTAGCTAGATTTACTTTCCAATTTTCCGGATCCTTCTGGCGTTTTCGGGCAAAACGATTATTCACAGGTGTTGGGTGACAATTCATGATTATAATGTTGGACTTTGTGAACAAAACCTCTATGTCAAATCTATGATGCTATATTGTCTATGGTAACTTTTTGGTATCTGTCACTTTTCGTGTTCGTGACGTGTTCTTTCTAGTACGATCTCTCTTGTCATGTCATGTGTCTGTGCAATAAAACTGTTGTGATCCTATTTGAATTATGAATATAGTTTATTAGTTCCACACCTGAATACATAAATAACAGGTTATGGACCCAGGCACCTACTCAAATAGATAACGAAAGTTATTTTTTGTAAGAAGAAAACAAGAAAAACAAAAACCGATCGGCACGTGTTTTTTCTTTGGTTACAACAATTTGAAAACATGACCAGCGAAGCAAACCACACGAAAAACTACAACAACTGGAAGTTTTCCATGAAGATGCTCCTGATGCACGAGGACCTAATCGAATGTATCGAGTCCACCGACGGAAGCAAAGATGTAAGAAAAAATCAGCGCGCGCTTGCAATAATTTGTCTTTCTGTACATCCCAATGCTTTCTCGCTTGTGCGTAACGCAAAATCGGCTTACGAAGCATGGACAAATCTACAAAACGCATACGAGGACAAGGGTCTGTGCAGACGCTTAGGATTACTGCGGTTGCTTTTTGGAACTAAACTCGAAGAGAATGCTTGTAACATGGAGGCTTACATTACGAAAATAACGGAAGTTACACAACAATTGCATGACATAGGTTCTCCACTAGACGATGACTTCATAGCAGTCATCGTGTTGAGCGGACTGACATCCGATTACGACCCACTCATCATGGCGTTGGAGAATACCAGTGACAAGCTTGCCAGTGAAACTGTGAAAATGAAATTATTGCAGGAGTTTCACAGAAGAGATGATAAGACAGAGAATGCATCGGCTTTGACTACTATCAAGAAGATCAAATGTCACCGATGTAAGAAGCCAGGACACACAAAGAAGAATTGCCCTAAGAATGCTGCTTCTACGACTCCAGTGAGTAATGTCAAGGACAAGAAGAAGGTGTTATTGTCAGCATTGTCGGTTAATCTCTGGAATGATGTGTGGTACGTGGACTCGGGTGCAACCAACCATATGTGCAACAATAAGAGTGTTATGTCAGAATTAAAATCAACTAAAGAACTCTCTGTGAACATTGCAAATGGTGATCAGTTACCTATGTACTGCGGGAATAGGTAAAGTTAGAATTAAGTTAGACAGCGGTTTTAGAACAATAACTAATGTTTACTTGGTTCCTCAACTGTCAACTAACCTTTTATCAGTGAGTGAGTTAACAAGAAAAGTTTATAAAGTCAATTTTAATTCTAAAACTTGTAGAATAATGGACGGACATGAAACTATTGCTACTGCTAGTTATGTAAATGGTATTTTTCAATTAGGTACTATAGGGAATAGCAGTAAAGCAAGTGCAGCCTCAATGCATGGTGTCTGACAGCAGCAGTAAATCACTACTGGACTGTGATGGTGTCAGAGCAAGAGCAGAGCAGCTTGGTGTCACAGGAAGTATGGCATCGCAGGCTGGGGCACCTCAACTCTAGGAGCATGAATGCCGTGAAACAATGTATGGTCATGTTTTCAATAATGTATTGCCTGTATTAAAGGAAAACTTACAAAATTACCTTTTCCAAAAGTGTCTCATACTAGGTCTAAGGAGATTTTAGGCTTAATACATACAGATTTATGTGGTCCAATGCAAGAGAAGTCATTTGGTGGTGCTTGTTATTTTCTTACTTTCACTGATGACTGCTCAAGAAAAACATTTGTTTATTTTTGAAAGTCAAAGGGTGAAGTTTTTGAAAAATTCAAAATATTTAAAAAGCTTGTGGAAAATGAGACTAATAAGAAAATAAAAACTATTCGTAGCGATAATGGTGGTGAATATATTAATAAAAAGTTTCAGGAGTTTCTGCAGCAGCAAGGAATCCATCACCAGATGACTGTCCCGCATTGTAGTCAACAGAATGGTGTGGCAGAAAGAGCTAATCGTACCATCATGGACAAAGCTCGATGTATGCTAGAAGATGCTGGTCTTGACAAACGTTTTTGGGCAGAGGCTGTAAACACTTCAGTGTATCTGAAGAACTGCTCACCCACAAAAGCTGTCATGGGCATGACACCACTGGAAAAATGGACTAACACAAAGACAGATGTAAGTCACCTTCGTACTTTTGGTTGCTTGGCCTATGCCTTGACTTCAAATCACAGGAAACTGGATTCGAAGGCAAAGAGGTATATACGAGGGCGACACTGAAAATTTCGGGAATCAAGGAAGTGACACAACATTACTATTTAAAAATGTATTTATTGCTTTTCGAAGTATTTTCCGCGAAATTTGACACATTTTTCCATACGATGGAACCAATCATTGAAGCAACCATTCCATTCGGAAGTTGGGGTCTCCAAAATGGCCGTTTTGTAGGCGTCCACAGCTTCTTCAGGTGATGAAAATCTCTGACCACGCAATTTATTCTTTATTTTAGGGAAAGTATAGAAATCATTAGGGCTTAGGTCGGTGCTGTACGGCGGATGGTCTAATAATTCTATGTTTTCTTGCTCTAAAAACTCTTTTGTTCTGTGCGCGGTGTGTGAACTCGCATTGTCGTGATGGAGGATGATGCGGTGGTTGCAGTTCTCTTTACGGAGTTCAGAATTGACCTGTGGCAAACAAATGCTAGCATACCATTCTTCATTAACCGTTCTTTGTCCCTCAAGAGGAATAGTTGCAACATGACCGGTTTTGGAGATAAACGTGGCCACCATTTTTTTTGCAACAGTTCGTTAACGAACAATTTTTGTTGGCTTTAACTCATTTTCGAACATCCAAACTCGTGACTGGTTTTTTGTTTCGGGTTCGTACGCGTATATCCAGGATTCGTCACCTGATACGATGTTGTATACAGCATTTGAGGATCCTGCGTGGAATCTTTCGAGAGTTCCGACGCACCAAGTAACGCGAGCCGCTTTTTGCTCTTCACAGAACGAATGCGGTATCCATCGGGAAAACAACTTTTTTACACCTAATTGTTCATGAAAGATTATTTGTATTTGACTCATGCCAATGTCTAAAGTTGCCTGAATTTCGCGGTATGTCACATGTCGATCTTCCTCAATCAGCTTACGCACAGCATCAACGTTTTCTTGGGTGACTGCAGTTTTTGGACGACCTCGACGGGGATCATCACTGAGCTTGACACGTCCACGTTGAAATTCAGCAAACCAGCTATAAATTGTGGTTTTGGATGGGGCTTCATCACCAAATGCAGAAATCATCCGGTCAACACACTGTTTTTGTGTTAAACCACTTCGAAAGTCCTAATAAATTATCGCTCTTGAATTTTCTCGAGTCAATTCCATTTTCTCAACGACTAAACAAGTTTGACAAAATCTTGTGACCAGACCGAGAATCTTTTTTTAAATAAATAAATGGTATTCGATTTTTAAAACCAAGGAGGTTCAATTAAAAAGATTTTAATATGACAGGAACAGTGGAAATATTCCATTCCCGATACTTTTAGTGCAGACTGCGTATTTGTAGGTTACTGTAACAATACAAAGGGTTACAAACTCATGGATCCTGAAAACCTTGGGCATTGCATTAAAGCACACCATGTGAGATTTTTAGAAGATCGTTTTTGGTAGAAGGATCTGTCAGAGGATGGTACTAAACAATTGGTTCATGTTGTTTCACATACAGAACCGACATGTAGGGCAGATGATACCGGGGATGAAAGTTCACAGGATGTCTCTGAAAATTGTCCTTCTGATGACAGAAATAGGAACAGGGAAACAGTATTTAGTATCAATGACAGTAGTAGTTCATCTGAAGCAGATAACTCATCGGATGAAACCTATATTCCAGGGAGTTCTAGTGAAGACTCGACAATTACAGACTTCACTGATGCTGTAGATGAAGATCTATCTGCACAACTGGCAGCTCAACAGTACAGGGATCTTGGAGACCCAGAGACTGTTAAGGAAGCACGTGGTGGCAATGAAGCTAAAGAATGGAAGGAAGCCATGGAAGATATATAAATCCTTTAATACCAATAAAGTCTGGCACCTTGTGGATCTACCTAAAGATCACAAAGCAGTAAAATGCAAAGAAAAAGGAACTTAGATGGAACTCTCCTAAAATACAAGGCACGGCTGGTTGCCAAAGGATTTTCTCAAAGGTATTGACTATAATGAAACTTGTTCACCTGTGGTCCGCTACTCTACTATCCGTTTGTTGTTAGCACTAGCTGCAGAATATGATCTGGAAATAAATCACCTAGACGTCAAAACAGATTTTTGAACGGTGATCTAAAAGAGCATGTGCTAATGGAACAACTAGAAGGATTTGTTAAGAAAGGACAAGAACATAAAGTATATAAGTTGGATAAAGCTGTTTATGGATTAAAACAGGCAGCAAAGTCATGGAATGAAAAAATGAATGGAGTGTTAATAAATAAACTCCATTTCCATAGAATGCCTTCAGAACCATGTGTATTATAAAGGACAACAGAGGGAAATGGTTATAATTGCCCTTTATGTCGATGACATAATGTTATTCTCTTCATCAATATCCAAAGAAAGAGATACGGTGAAAGAAAAACTCATGTCAGAGTTTGAGGTGAAGGATTTGGGACCAGCTCATCAAATATTGGGCATGAGCATTTGCAGGAATAAAGAATCAATTACATTAAATCAGTCACATTACATTGAAACTGTTCTATGTAAATTTAATATGACTGAATGCAAACCGTCTCCAACCCCTATGGAAGTAGGATCAGAACTTAAGAAAAGTGAAGTCAAGGATGCTTGTTTCGACTACAGAAATCTAATAGGTTGCTTAATGTATATTTCAGTTTGTTCCAGACCAGATATCTCTCATGCAGTAGGTGTTTTGAGCCAATTTAACGAATGTTTAACGGTTTTTAGCTTTGTGAGAAATATTCTAATCAGGGGTAGGTTTTGGTGAAGTAACGAGATTATATTTTTCTGTAAAACTCTAAAGTGGTGACTTGTCTCTACTATTTCCGTCCAGATTTCGCGTAGAATTGATGCAGTTCTGAGTAAGACATAAGTTACGAGTTCTTATCATTGGTTTATTATAATATCACAGTGAGGAATGTAATTTCAAACATTACTGTGACTCGAAATAATATGATATCGTGCATTTGAATGGAAGATACCTAAAGGAAGTGATAACTTTTATAGGTTGCAATCTAGATCTCGAGCAAGTCCAGAACAGGTCGCAGCTTTATTAGAATTTAGGTACGTAATTGAGGCTATCAGCGCAAAAGCGGTGTAACCCCCGACACTGCACTTAAGAAAAATAGAAAGATTAAAAATTTGCTAAGATAGATTTGTTTTTATTTTAATATTTTTTTTATTGTTTTGTTTCTAATTTATAAAAAGAATTTCTAAATCTATAATTGTAGTATATTTTTGTATTAATTAAACTTATAATTATGAAAAAAATGTGGGTTACACCACTTCTGCATTTAGATGTTCTGGTAAAATTAAAAATAATAAACAGGTTACACCATTTCTGAGCAAGTTTATTAAAGATAACAACAGTAATGGGTTAATCTTTATCCGTTTCATCATAATAAGCTTCATCCGGGACAGTGTTGGAACTTTTTAGAGAATTATAAAAAGTGTGATGAACACACACGGAGGAGCTCGTGGCTAAATAAGAACAGCCGCTCGGATCGATCTTTAGGTTAAGTCGTGCTTACCTAGGTTGGTCCGTGGATGGGTGACCACCCATTACATACCGAGTTTCCTCCGTGCCTCGGAAAGCACGTTAAGCCGTTGGTCCCGGCTGTCATTTGTAGATCTTTGACAGTCGTTACAGGTAGTCAGTGGCCCGAAAGTCTGACAACCACTCTTACCAAGGGGTATCGTATTACCTAGCACTAACCGGGTTGTGGAGGTCCGACAGGCAGTCGCTCCATGTAAAATACTGGTATTCAGCTGCATCCGGTTAGACTGGAAGCCGACCCCAAACATAGTTGGGAAAAGGCTAGGCAGATGATGATAAAAAGTGTGATGAACTGGTGGGATAAACTGCAAAAGTTCAAGAAGGTCTTTTTTCTTTTTTTCTGAAATAATTGGTTTTTCCAATGCATCTAGTTGTGTTATGGTTACTGACTGCCTTTTTTTAATGCTGACTTCATCAAAGAGGGTTTCCTCATTGTTTGAATATTTGTAAAAAATTGAAAAAGGGTGGAGTTTATGGAATTTTAGCCATTGAATTTTTAGCCACTCCACCTTGCTGCTGCTCACTGATATTTTTCTGTTTGTTATATTTCTTACATAATTATAAAACATAATTGAAATACTGGATTTTGATGAATTTCGTAGAAGTTCCGGGTACTTGGTGCATCTTTTAATAATCACTTTTTTATTGCCGGGATCATCCGTGACGTTTGTTTCGTCATAATTCCATATATTACTGGCTGGCACATCTGCGAGCTCTTGTCTAAGATATTCAATGTATTCAGTTAAAATGTCAGGAGTGATGGCGGCCCTAGCTCGCCTAATATTTGCAGTAAAGCGTCTGGATAATTCAGGGTGGCGACGCAAAAATGACGCGACCCATTCGGTACCTGGCAAATTATTTTTAAATCTTAAAACCGTTCGTCCAGTTTTATCAAGATAAGCTTTTACGATACAACGAAAATCAATTTCAGATAAGGGGAATCCGTACGTTCCCATCAATTTAATGCAACTAGAAAACTGTGATTCTTCTTCATCATCAAAAACTTGAGGATGTCCTGGTGGTTTCACGTCTATATTATTTTTTCTGGCCTTAATGTAATTAATTATAGTCCTTCTGGGAATATTAAAATGCTTTTCAGCTTCTCTTTGGGTCATGGCTTTATTTTCTAATGTCAAAAGACATTCTTCTATTTTTTCTTTGCTATACGCTTTGAAGCGCCTTGCATCAGCTCGTCTTTTATATTTTCTAGGCATGTTTCTAGCCTAAAACAAGTAAAATACATAAGTAAGTGAACATAGGTGGAAAAATTAAACTATGGGTATTCTTTGCTCCAGGCGCATTATTACCTCAAGAGTAGGCGCAAAGTATACCCAAGTCAAAAAAACTGATACAAGAAATACAAAGCTGGTATTATACACGAAATATCACCTTAATCTGATAGTTTAGAAATCACGTTAACTAATTAAATGCAACTGTAATTGTTTAAAACACAAGTTGAGCAGATGTTAATAGGTTTTACTCACTTTTAAATTTCCACCTCGAAGAGCGATGCACTTCTATCACACACAGAAAAAAATAATGGCTGACTTTGACATCTGTCAACTCTGGTGTTGCTAGATTAAGAACAATATTTTCATATAAAAATATTGGATTCTACTAAATAGTAGAGTATCAGTACGCTAAATCAGATTTAATCATTTTTCGGAAGTGGAGCATTTTTACCACCTTAGGAGCAAAGTAGGACCAGATTACGGTGACTCTAAAGGTTGCGAATCATCATTTATAGAGTATGCAGATAAGTCATCTAGATTTGAGACCTGGGGAATTTCATGTACAACATATTTTTTTAGAAATTCCAATTCTTTTTCAAATTTTATGCGTTTACTCTGGCAGCACCAGTTTTACCATATTTACTTAAAGTTAATGATCTTCTAAAACTATTACGGATTTTCTTACAGCGTTTTTGACAGTCTGGTGTAAAAAAAGTAATTAAAGTTATTGTATATATTTTCTACAATAATATAGTTATACAGGATATCCCAGAAATCCACGTCAACCCTGAAACGACTAAGTCTAAAAATCATTAAATCGCATTAGATCATTAGAATTAGAATTGTAGTATCAAAAATGAATCGGGAAAACCATGTGATGATATTTCAAGTCCTGTGTCCACAAAAATTTACTTTTCTTCATTTTTTTTTATTATGCAACCATGAGTAAAAGTTCTAAGTATATTTATTATTTTTGGTTATTTATGGTGAAATTACAGAAAAAAACAAGCATATCACAGTGTTAATTTTTCCGATTTATTTTTGACACATAAATGGAAAAGTAGTAGTACGAGTATAACCAAGATTTATCAAAATATTTTTACAAACATGAAATGAAAGGGCTTACTCAGGTATTGGTCAGGTCATATACACGATTAATTTTATATCGTTCTGGAGCCGAAACACAGTAACTCCAGTCGAGTAAAAACAATAACAATGCCAATAGTAACTATACTATTGGCATTGTTATTGTTTTTTTTAAGATATCAAATAAAGAAGTTAGAAATGTATCACTTTTTTTCTGTCATTCGAGTTAAATCTTAGTAGCGCTCCCACTATTTCATTCATAAACGCAATATCGTACGCGGTCCGCTCGGTGATGACGTCGCGGCACACGTGACACGGCACAGCTGTGCGCATGCGAGTCAGTTGATAGTGCGCTCGCGGTAGGTCAACGAATGCCGGTCGAATAACCAGCTGTAAAAGTATCTGCAAGTAGGTATTTAATTTCAGGTACGATTTAATTAATTTGGTGTAAGTTCATTTACCTCCATCATTTCTCGTTTGCATCGGAAATACGTTTATTGTTTACCACTATCACATCTACTCGTAAACCAGAGAAATTAATTGACATTTACGTAATTCAACACTCTCGCATCACGGAATCACTAGTACTCGTACCTATTTAACTAGACACGACGAGTACGCTTGGGAGTTGTATTTAAGGCCTTGAATCGAGCTAATAGGTACTTCATTAGCATACGGCTAATGGCGGTAGGTTTAGGGTTGGACCTCATCTGGCAGCACGGAATCGCATTTGTTCCGCCTGTGCTACGACGTGCTGCAGTATGCTGCCGCATGCGAACGCGCTCTGTCGCATTCCGCAGACAAAAAAGGCGATCGCACGCGTCAGCATGCTGCAGCATGGGTGGCATACTGCCGCGTTCTTTCATGATCAGTTTAGTTTCAAGCGCGAGATGGATAGGACCACGGAAGAGAGAGCAGTGATTCTAGCGTGTATTTTGCAAGAAATGCAAAATCAAAATAATAAAAAGAAACGCATTCGCAAAATAAAACTGAGATACTGGGTTCATCCTTTTTGGAAGCAGAGAGCGGTTCATGGACAATATGTTACGCATTTTCCGGATTTAGTAACATATCCATAGTTTCGTAGATTATTATGGAATGACTTTAAATGATTTTAATGAATTAGTTGACCTACTGCAGCCTACTCTTCAAAAGCAAAACACAAAGTTCCGGAAGTGCATCTCAGTGAAACAAAGATTGTGTGTTTGTCTAAAGTAAGTAAAATACACTATTATTAATTTATCCCTTAATCAAATCTGAGAAACAATTAACAACTTTTTCTTTATAATCACAACTACAATAAGTAAACACTTTTCTCCTCAAATAACAATATCACAAGTTTAATCATCCATGGGAAACAACAACAATAATTTAATAATCACAACTTCAATATCAAATAAGTGTTTGATGTAGATTTACACATAATTTTGCCATTTTCTTAGTAGATAGAATCATCAAACTGTTCATTGTATGTCGACGACAACGTGGCTGTAGTTTGTGTATACCCTTCCAACGACGTCGTTATAGTTGGTGTATATCTCGCAGAAGACGTCGTTGCAGTTGATGTATACCCTTCCAACGACGTCGTTGTAGTTGGTGTATACCCTTCCAACGACGTCGTTGTAGTTGGTGTATATCTCGCAGAAGACGTCGTTGCAGTTGATGCATACCCCATAGACGACGTCGTTGTACTCGCTATATTACTAGTATAACCATAGCTTGAAAAATGAGGAGTACTAGGGTGATAAGTACGAAGTAAGGCAGATTCCGCATCACTTACAATTTCAAAAAAAATTTTCTTCACTTCCAGTTGTATCTCTAAAGGAAATGTTTTGACCTTTTGTGTCATACTTAAGAAAAACATTGTTATGGGATCATTATTTTCCTTGGCCTTGTTGCTCTTTAAACAATTATCTAATACTTTTGCTAGAGTTTGTTCTCCTGTATGTGACTCGCTTGATCTACTACGATTGTTTGTTTGATCTACTACGATTTATCGCTGGAATTCGTCTTTTTCCATTTTGATCTTTTCTTTTAGTTCTAGACATTTTGAACAAACGTCCGTTTGTGGTGTGCCGAAGCCTAAATTATATTCTGTGTTGAAAATATGCCGAAAGTATGATAATTTTACCCCAAGTTGTGCATTACGCTGGTCAGTATTATACATTACGTAAAGTTTTTTAATATTTAATTCACATGGCAAGTATTTTCTTTCAGCTTCCTTGCTTTTTCGGCAGTAATGAGACTATACATTTGAGATTTTGAATAAAACGATGAACAGATTCTTTTTTCTCTGCATACTTTTCTGTCTTTCGATCACCTCCGCGAGCTTCACGAGGAAATTCTCCCGTTTCATAAAACTTTTTCATCAAGTACTCCACTCTATACATTGAATACTCAGAAAAAAAAATTGGCAGATTGGCACTCTCTTCTTGTTAATGAATACGGAATAGTTAGTTTGAGTTTCTTTTATTGAACACAGTTTGAAAAGAATTATATTTGGTCATGCTTTGTCGAGTTTTTATAAAAATCCCGATGTATTTTTGATAGATTATTCATTGTCAATGTTGCACATTTCAATGCTTTCGTATTATGTTCGCATACTCGAGTTGGCATGCCTTTTGACGAATATCTAAAAAGAAAAACAAAGCGTGTTAACATGTGTTTATTTAAACTTAAAAAATAGTGTATAAAATAAAGAAATCCAAAACTGATTTGAAATAATAATGCGCATTCAATTAAAATTTATTTTGATAATTTCATAATAATTGAACTCAACATTCATTATATGTAAACCAGTTAAATGTTTTGTAACAGCCCTACGTTAAAACAATGTTAGTACATACCTCAAACATTTTGCAATATTTGTTTTCCATTTTGTGGGATCTTTTTTCTTCTTTCGTGCAAACTTATTGTTACACGCGTGGGGTGCACCTCCATGTCCAGTTTTTTAATGTTAAAACTAACTTTTCAACGTTATTTTTATAATAAAACAAGAAAATACACGCATAAAACTCACAACAAAAACAACGCGGACGCCATTTTGACGCACAACCGAAATAACGCTTGTGATTGGTTGACACTCACAGATTGCTGTTTTTGAAACTTATCGTCAGTATATTGCTGTATTTGATACTAACACAGTTTTTGAAGTTCAATTTTCGGTTGTAAATTGCTGTTTTTGATACAATGTTATTAAATAAGCAAAGAATATTCTAATGGAACAGTGTTGCCCTATATATAACTTCATTTTCGTTAAAATGACAGATTGCTGTTTTTGATTCCATACGACTCAATTATACTAAATGGTGGATTATGCTAGGTGTTATACACAATATACTTCACGGTAATGATTGGATAATTCGTATGATACTAAAAACTACTAAAACGTCAGTAATTGCAGATCAAGTATTCTATATAAAATAAACAAATCGGCTTTGAATACTTTATTCTTCTTCCCTTACCAAACATCGTCAAGGAATGATGCTGGCGCTACAACATTATTTTGGTGTCGGGCCCAACCAAGGTACCAGACTATTGTCATCACATGTGCACAACATCCATCACTTTTTCAATTTCCTCTGCACTAAATACATTGCTTAACATTTCCAAATTGAAAATGTGATCCCAATCATATGTATTCTTGTGAATTAGGCAAACCCTTGCATTATCAACTATATATATTTTATAGTTAGATAAGATAGCATATTTTTTCTTAACTACCCAGGTACTATGTGACGTTCTGTGTTTGTACACCCTGGTACAAAACAACTCGAACTAGACATACCCACTTTTTTGTATCTATTTAATTCAATATGATGGGGTATATCCAAAACTTGGCGAGGCTCTTCTACTTGAGATTCAGGTTCGACAGGTTGTTGATTTTCTCGATGAACAGCATCTTGAGCCCAAGTCCAACAGTCATTGCACACCAATGAATGATCACTGACCTACAAAAACAATAAAGATAAACTCACATATTCATAGACATATTTCATACATTTAGGCTGGCTTACACTTATCTATTTTACACACCTATCTAGGATATATTCTTCTTGAAATTGCATCTCTTACAGGACCATTCGGTAATAAATATGTACGCCTTCTTACAACTGAAGTTGAACATGCAATACAAACATTTCTAGTATTTAATTGAGGATTGGTTGCATGCTGTACATTTCTTCTAGCAGATACCCAGCATGCGTAACAAACTCGATCTCCAAGGAGTATCTAAAAAATAACATATCTGTTAACATTGTTAGACATGGCAAATCATTAAAAAAGGGTGATAAAGAACTGCTCTTAAACAATGGATCCAAGCTTAACAGAACATTTTCATAGTTTTTATTAAGTATTTTTTTCCCATACAGTAATCGTTAATATCACCCTATTATATCAATCAGTCCATTGCAGGACAACTTTAAGTATAATCTGAACATACATAAAGGTGGTATATTACAGACCTGCCGTGGAGCTATACGTGCTGTGATTTCATCTCTTTCAGGACCATGTGCAGGAATAGCACATGTTCTTCTCTGAGAGAGAGAACTTCTACACCAAACACAAATATGTTGTGCCTGTCCAGAATCAGAAGCTGATACATTCATCAGCCTGGAAGCACGTGCCCAGCATCGGTGGCAAACAATGCCACCATCTGGTATCTAAAATTATTATTATACAGTTGTTAGTGTTACCAAAATTGTTCTAGGGTCAAATAATGTAAGTAAAGTAGGTACAATCAATTGAAAATAATAGTTACCTGTCTTGGAGCAATTTCATTGGATATTGCGTCTCTTTGAGGCCCGCTTGTTAAAGAATGGGTCCTCCTTCTTGTTAAAGATAAAAGGCACCTGTTGACGATACTACGTCGACTGCTCTGCTCGGGAGCGAAGAAATAAAAAACTCGTGGACTAATATAGATCTGGTGTATTACAATTTACAATAAATTCAATAGGCGCAGTGCCTTTGTCATACCTGGCAGTGGCTGATCCTGAGTGTGATCTGTGTCTCTTCCTGGCCTTGAGTCTTAGCATCTGTAAATGCAAAAGCCAATCAAATAATGACAACGGTGTCTTTTCTATTTACGTAGGTATTTATATTATAATAACTTTTAAACTAGCTTACCTTTTTATATTTTATGCTCCTCCTTTAACTACGTGTGTATTACTTTGCTCCATTGCCGTCGGAAATGTAATACCTTGATGCATTTATGTACCCACACAATAACAATAGCTAATAGCTATCATAATTATCTGCAAATGTTTACTTTTCAGAAATTTTTAGTATTTAGTCCATCGCGCTCGGCTGCTTGCAGCGTATTGAGTTAATTTGAGTTACGAAGTGCACGGATTAATTAAATGTTATGCGTTCACAAGTTAGGAACGTGCGAAACAGGTTTATGTTACTATGCATCCATTTCATCTAGCTAGGTACATTGGGTTTTTTGTTTTGTCTTGCACTTTTCTCGACCTTTTTCTTTAATATGTAGCCTTATTTGTTATTATTGTACACACATTTATTCTATTTAAGTACCTTTTCATACACACACATACCTTATTAGTAACACATACACAATACACCTTATTGTACACAAATTTATTCTATTTAAGTACCTATTCATACGCACACATACGTTATTAGTAAACAAATTACAAAACTGTTTTATGTCCGTCACATCACCATCTCAGGTCCAGTTGAAAACCAGCGTCGGGCACCAGCTGCTCGGCAGTTTGCTGAACTGGGCCTATTTGGCGCAGCCGTGAGACACAAAACTTTTCCCCTTTTTTTTCGTGTTTAGATTTAAGTTTTTATTGTGTAGATTTAAGTTTTTTTCATTTTATTTTATTTTATGTTGTGTGCATTTGTGGCATGTGCCAAATAAATGTGTTTTCTTTCTTCTTTCTTTCTTTCTTTGTCGTGGTAAGAAGTGAAGTGCAGTGCCGCGACGCTCGGAGCGCGGGACAGCGCGAGCGCCCGCGCCGCCCGTGCGCCCCTCAGGCGCCGCCGACGCCCGAAGCTGATGCCGCAGCCCGCGCGCCCCCTCAGCCTCCGCGTGCCTCCAAACAGTCGTAGGCATGCCATGCATAGACACACCACACACATACATTTGTCTCACTGACAGGTTCTACTATATTCTCCTGAATTACTTCAGTACTGTTAGGAGTGCTCTCCAGAAGATTAGTCATAGATTTAAAGCATGCCTCACATAGTGCAGCATCAGCAGCAATCTGAAATACAAATTTTTATATTTAAACATACATTGAAAACAAGTTTTGCTCTAAACTAAACTAAAAATTGTTCCCATAAGTATTATAGGTTCAAACTCTCAAAACATACTCTGTTACAATCTATTCGTCTGAAAATATGTTCTTACCTCATGAGCCATGTCTTGTTCAATAATAAACAAAAGCTCTGGACCCAAATCTGCTGCAATATAGTAGTTTTCATCACCGAGGATACCTCTGTTGCACTTCACACAAGCCATTTTGTAACAAGCCAAAAAAACTGCAACAGACGGACAATAAATATTAATGGGTTAATTAAAACTTGTGTCCCTAACTTAATCCACCTGTTTTGTAACATTTTTGACGTGACAACGTCTTAAATTAGGTTGCGGCTCGGAGTCACTCATGAAAAAGTGTAACGCCCGCTCACGTCTGTTACGATGAGTCACCGAACGAGAGAGAGGCCCGCCGGACCGGCGAATGCCTTGCGTCTCTCTCCCACTCAAACATGAAATAGGAATTACTTAAGTTTAAGTTTACATATGTACAATGTTTTAGTAAACAAAATATATTTCTATAGTTAAAATTTGTGCAATTCTTATTTTCATTCAATTCCTTGTTCCTATTGTGCAATTTAATAATATTCATATCAATAAATATTTTACCGAGAAAAAGACGTTATCACGTAAAATCTTCGCCCGTAAAACCGACTTTACAGGCAACCATTTTTTCATTTCTTACCTGTAGTGTGAGTTAAAACAGATGATTTCCAATGAGCAGACAAATCCAAATTGCAGATTTTTAATTCGTGTGCGTTACGATTGCCCCGCCAAGTTATGCAAACAAAAAAAACT
Source organism: Eurois occulta (assembly GCA_950022335.1). NCBI lineage: Eukaryota > Metazoa > Arthropoda > Insecta > Lepidoptera > Noctuidae > Eurois > Eurois occulta. Next base: position 21,887,225 of record OX465478.1, read on the forward strand.
TCGCCAAAAAAATTGTCGAAATTTGTCAAAATCGAAGAGAACAAACCAAAAATTTGTCAAAGTAGCATTATAAAAGTTATAAGGTTTTAAGTTGGCCGCGCGAACGTAACGTGAAACAATAGTTTTTTCAATTATTGCCATAATCTATTCAACATGGCGTCTCTCATTTTGCATTTCGATTTCGTTCTAAAATCAAGTCACATCAAAGCATATATAACGTAGACGTTTAATATGAAAGATAATAAAATTGTTCTTTTACTATTTATAATTGTTATTATTCTCATAAAAATCTTTTTCAACTTAATTTAGGTAAATGTGACTATTTCATCAATAAAAAAATAATTATTTATTTTACTTTTGAACGAACGAATAATTCAAAATGACATTTTGTTTTGAATACATTCGAACGTAACGTTGTCTGTCAGTCTCGTTAGTCTTGACTTTCGTGGCTTTCGGTGTTATTTTACGTTTCTATATTATTTTTTACTTCCTACGGCTTTGTTTAACGGTTTTGTGATGTCTGCTCTTTCTTGGATTGACTTTGGCTTTGTTTACGGCACTCGAATTAAAAGTGTGCGTTACGATTGCTCCGCCAAGTTACGCAAACAAAAAAAAACTTCGCCAAAAATATTGTCGAAATTTGTCACTTGTACGTTTGGAATCAAGCTTAAATTCACGAAAAAATATTTTTCCCCTATTCATGAAATTTTTTCCTCTTTTTTGATATATGTACATCTCATGGCCGAAAATGAAACATTAGTTGTACTGGTTCCAAATATGTTAAAATGGGGCTGGCAACTGTCAAAGTGGCGCTCTCGTCGATCTGTCTCAAAACAAAGGCATTTTGTATTGAAGTTGGAAGTAAAAACTGATTTTTATAAAAATGACGTGTTGTTGTGTACCTAATTGCTCAGAAAATGCTACTCACCAGTTTCCAAAGGACAATAAAATTCAAAAACTGTGGCTTAAAGCAATTCGTCGAGTAAGGCTTACTGTCCACGGACACGTAGCTTCATAGACGCTTCAAAATACGCTATGCAGCTTGTGCAGCCCAGCGTACTCAACTCTGTCCACGAGGCGTATTGCTAGCGTACGTTTGCAATCATTTGTGAGAATGTCGTCGAACGAAGAAGACGTTATTTTGGCTTATTACTACATTCGACGCCGAAGACGTCGATTATATTGGGTGCATCCATATATAGAAAAAAATATCAACTGTAGATTATTCGTTGCGGCAAGAGAATTATTAGAAGATGATAGTGTATTCCACTCATTCTATAGAATGAGTAAAACTACTTATCAGAATTTACTGCAAATCGTAGCACCTCTGTTACAAAAACAAAACACCAATATGCGAGAATGTGTTAGCCCAGATGAAAGGATTTTAATAACATTGCGGTAAGTAAAACAATTTTAATTAAAATATTTTTTATTTAAGTAATTATCATGCAAAATCACAGTAGAAAAATGGAAATGTATAACATATTTATTCTATTGCAAAATCTTCAAAATCGTTAATATTTTGGGAATAATTAATAGGGGTCAGTGTTGAAGCTTGTGGTTGTGAATACCCGGAGAAAACTTGAGAGTCGGTGGAATAATTTATTGGAGAAGGTGTGGATGGGACCAGTGGAGTACGGGAATTAACGGAGGAAATCGGGGAATAGTCTCTGTATTGGTGCAGCTGTGACTGGATTACTGAAGACGTTGGTTTTTTAATTTCTTCTAGAAGAATCAACACTTTTATTCTAAAGGCGCTCATTTGTTCATCTGAAAGACTTTGTATGTCGGGTAACAAGCTCAGAAGGAACATTTTTCGTGGATCATCTTCATGAGGCTTTTTGGTTTTTAGCCAGTCCACAAAAGCTTTATCAGCTTCGTTATTAACAGGTTTAATTCGTTTTTTTTGTTTTTGGAACGACGACGACGGCCTCTCCACATATGAAAGAGTTTCTGAATTAGGTTCTTCCGAAATATTCCTGTTAGAATCAACGTCCCGCTCTTCGGTAGACGCAGGTTCCTGATTTAGAGGTGATGATTCAGGATTTGGTAAATTTTCATTTTCTTCAATGTGAATGACTGGTTTTACGTATGGTAATATAAACTGCATCTCATCGTGCAAATAGTATTTTTTTCTGGTGGTAGCCGATCCACTGGCTTTCGGTTTTAAACTTCTAACAAAACCATTTCTAATATTTTTCCGTTTTTCCTTACAATCGTTTACTGAAACAAACAGATTTTCATTACATTTTTTTCACATATATCTATTTAAAAGATTGACGTGCAGTGCTATTGAACTCAATTAAAAGCAAAAGCGATACTCACGACACCTAAATTGCGGACTATGAAATGTTTTGATGTTACGTACCGTCATTCTAGTTGGTAACCGACGATAACTAGTACCAAGACGACGTTTTGACAATTCGTAGTACGTAATCTAGATGTAGTGACCATCGCTTTCGTTGATAACTGACAAAATAGCTCTGCTGTATTTTGTGCACAATAAACTAATAATAAAATAAACAAAATATAATTTATTTGCAGGTATTTAGCTACAGGCTGTTCGTATCGAGCATTAGGACTTTACTTTGCCCGAGGAGAATGTACAGTGTCACGCGTAATATCAGAAACGACTAAAATAATATGGAATGCATTGAAGGATACGTACATGCCTGTACCAACTACTGATGAATGGAAAGAAATTGCGAAAAAGTATTATGAACTTTGGAATCTTCCCAATTGCTTGGGTTCTATCGACGGTAAGCACATCAGGATACAGAAATTCCCAAATACAGGTTCAGCCAACTACAATTATAAGGGGTATCATTCTATTATTTTGCTTGGATGCTCTGATGCAGATGGATATTTTACGAGCATTGAATGTGGGTTTGCGGGACGGAACAGTGACGGGGGCGTGTTCCAAGTATCAGCGCTTGGACACTGGTTGACAAGGGAAGGTTTAAATATCCCAACTGAATTAACACCATTACCAAATGATGCCACGGGCAATCGTTTTCCTTACTACTTTGTAGGAGATAATGCATTCCCTTTGAGGAAAAATTTATTGAGACCTTATTCAGTAAGAAATCTGGATAATGTGAAAAGAATTTACAATTATAGGTTAAGTCGCGGACGCAAAAGCATTGAATGTGTTTTTGGAATGTTAACACAAAAATTTCAAGTACTACTGAAAGCTATATCGTGCCGTAAATACTCAACAATAATTTCAATAGTACAGTGCGCATGTATTTTGCATAATTACATACGGAGATATGATGGTGTTCAATGCACAACGACTGCAAACAATTTAAATAGTTCCAATATTCAACGTGCACCAATTTTGATACCGAACATGACATTTGTAAATACACCTAACGGTTTACGTAATTATTTAGCAAATTACTTTTTACAGCCTAATGTTGCTCTGCCATGGCAGTGGAATAATTGCATAATTGAATGAATGTTAAGAATTTAAGTACAAAATAAATAAAGTCGATACTCACTCGTCCATTGTATTTCATTCGCCACCTCACTCCAAGCCTTTTCAGTTAAATCTTTTCTAGAATATTCGGCTAAATTATTGTTGTATAAACACGGATATTTTTCTACTGTCTGAACAAATTTCGCGGCCGCTGCCGCCATTTTTGCGAAAACAAACACGTGCGCCCACTCGATGTACGCTCGGGCGTATGACATGCGGGACGGCAGGCGCCATGAAGCCTGCATGCAGCGACGCGAGCGCGACGTTGCCGCTCCGTCGACAGAGTTACATAGTTTTGTATGTAAGCTGCAAGCAGGCGTACACCAAGCGTATAATGAAGAATACGCGTCTACGCAGCTACGCCGCCGTGGACAGTAGGCCTAAATTTCACACCTAAAGCTAGTTCGAGGTTATGTCGGAATCATTTCAAGGAAAGCGACTATGAATTGATTAGTAAATACACAGGTAAATGACATTTTTAATAAAAAAAAACATTATATTTACTAGATAGAATAAGATTCTACTGCATGGGATTAATTCCTTTCACAAGTATAATATTACTCCCACTAAAAAGTTTGTTATAACTCTTAGATTATGATTAGGTATAACTTAACAAAATTAGCACTCTGGGTACCCTACCCTATGATCTGATTAGTAATCTATTAGTCTTAATTTTATAACAGAAGTAGGTGTTATATATGTATATGTTACGGCTAAAGATGGGTGTCAACATAAACTTAAGATTAGCCGGCTAAACTCCGAACTAACCGAACCTCGGGGTGCCCCTGTCGTCGACCGTCTAGGGTTAGCGTTTCCATCAGCAGGTCGACGGATCCCCGCTGCGCGGGGCTCCTATTTCTGTCTGCAAGGTTTACAGGAACCTAACTAACCGAACCTCGGGGTGCCCCTGACGTCGGAGTTTAGCCGGACAATCTTAAGTTTATGTTGACACCCATCTTTAGCCGTAACATATATATTTAATTCCCGTATTTGTTTATAATTATTTCCTTAATATTTCAATTTTAATGTTACAGGTGTAGAACATCAACACAAGTTCCTTAAAAAGTCTGCTGTACCCATGGAATTACCACATAGAACTTATTTCAGTTCCCACTGCAAGGGAAGAACGCACTAGATATCGGAATTTCAGACAAAGCTTATTTCAAGAACAACGTCCAATATACTTCCTTCAGATGATTTAAAAAAAGAAGTAGCGGATGAAAACATTGCTCATAATATAGAAATTGAGGTAACTGAAGAGCCCAAATCCTCTGATTTTGCCTATGCAGGCACATCAAAAACAAAAAGTAGTACAGTAGGGACTCAAACAACAAATATTCTAAGAATATTTTACACAGATCTATTTTTAACTGACAATGAGTCTGTTATGTTTTATACTGGCCTAGAAAACTCCTCTAAATTTACATTGGTTTTATCTACACTAATGCCAATGGCAAATAATATAAAATACAGGTGGAGTAGAGTTGTTGGTTTATCTATAGAGGATCAATTTTTGATACTACTCATAAAATTAAGAAGGAACAAACCAGATTTTGAGATTGAAAAAATGTTTGGAATGAGCAAAACAGAAGTATCCAATGTGTTAATCACTTGGGTAAATTTTGTCAATGACATATGGAGCCTAATTGACATTTGGCCTACACGGGAATTAATCAACTTTTATATGACAGATAGCTTTAAAGTGAATTACCCATCTACAAGACTTATAATAGACGCGACTGAAATACCAATCCAAAACCCAGTCAGCCTGATGCCCAAAAAATTTCTTTCAGTCAATATAAGCACAGAAACACTCTTAAATTTTTAGTTGGCTCTTCGCCAGGAGGCTTGCTTACATACTGTTCTGGAGCATATGCTGGGTCAACAAGTGACCGGCAAATAGTCGAACGTAGTAGTCTTCTAGAGATATGTGAAGCAGGAGACAGCATCATGGCAGACCGGGGTTTTAATGTTCAAGACTTATTTGGAAGTAAAAACATTGGTATAAATATTCCCACATTTCTAAAAGGAAAATCTCAAATACCTAATGTCTTGCTGAAACAAGATCAAAAACTGGCAAGCCAAAGAGTACACATTGAACGGCTCATTGGTTTAACTAAAACCTATAAAATATTGACAAGTGAACTTAACCAGTATTATATACCTTTAGGATCAAAAATATTTTTTATTTGCTTGATGCTGTGTAATTTTCGAGAAGGTATTGTTAATAAAAAACAATTTTTGTGATTAATTTATTTGTTTTATTTTTTATAATTCTCATAATTATAATACAAATAGTGTTTTAAAAGCTCTTTTTTGAAAAATCTTTCATAGAAATTATCAAGCTTTGACAACATGTTTTTTATGAATGCTTCATCTTTATACACATAAATAACTTTTAAATCTTTGTATGTGTATACTATAAAATTGCAATACTTTCTGCCAGTGCAGTACAATTGCCCCTGTATTTGGTAATAATAAGGTGAGCTAGTTTTCAAACTCAGCTCCCCATTGACTGTATTGAGATATGGTACAGTTGTTGTATCAATTTTTTTAAATCTGCTTGCATATGGGCATTTTACCTCAATGATGGTTTCAGGACCTAATACAGCATCTGGAGAAGCTGCAAGAAACGGTCGTTCCTTGCTAACAAATAGTCCACATGGTTCAATGATAAGGTCGTTTATCTCACTATATTCTTTTAGAGATTTTTTTTCATTTATTATACCATGACTGGTAGCTCTGGATTGGAAAGGTTGCTTTTGTTGCAACTGGTATGCAAAACTCTCCATTGTAGTTTCTTTTAAGTGACATATGGTGTGAAAATTGCTAGCAGTCATGCGTTTTTTTCTTTCATTATGCCATATAATATTGGATGATTGCTCTCTCGTCGCTTCCTCTATTTGCAGAATTTGCTCTTCCTAGACACTCTCTTCAGAGCTGAGTTCACCTGTGCTCCTTTAAAAAAGAATTCTCTTCCGTACTCAAGTAAAGAGGTTGAAACCCATGTTTCCTCTAGTTTCAACGTAATACCTGCCTTTGTACATACGTCTAAAAGAGTCTCTTGAAACCATGCTATATACTGTTGTCTTGTCATTCTCAAGCCCTCCAGTGTTTGGGCATTAGGGGGCTTTAGATATATGACCTGATTGTCTCCTTGACCAGTCAGGGTGGCTATGGTCCCACATCTCCAAGATGCAACTAGTATGAGAAGGAGCGTGGCCAGGGTCCACCCCTTTTGCCTCAGTCCCTCCATCCATGCCTCTGGACCATGGAAACACCTGGGTCCACTTGCAGGCATACCAACCAATCCCTGGCGTGGTGGGCAGAATCTATCTTGGAACAGCAGGATTGATTCTAGTGGAAATTTTTGAGTGTAAGAAAAGACATTCTCAATCCCGAGTAACCTATCTAGCTCCTCAAAGAGAGGGGTTACTCCTTCATGTCGGAAACTTGTGCACCAGCTGGAAAAGTCCATAGACATGAAAACAGCACCCCCTTCTTCTGTAGATGACGTCTCGGATATCTTCAACAGATGATTAAACAAGTCATCTTCTGATTTCGTCATGGTCTGGTGGGGAATAAATTTGAACACATTGTTCTCGGTGGCAACCTGAAACAGACGCATTTCCAGAACTAACTTACCAAAGAATCGAGCTTTCCTCTTTTTCATTTCCCTTTCCTTGGCTACCCCGACTGTTACCTTCCACTCTTTTGGTACCTCACCCCGAGACACCGTTGCTATGATGTCTCGTACAATCACTTCCTCTCTCCCTATATACTGCATAATAACATTGCTGCTTTGTCTAGGAGGAGAGGATGGGAACCTTCCGTGCAGAGTACGATGAGCTTGAGTGTCATATTCGTGAGGCCAGTGAGACAAGCCTGGTATTATTGCTTTGTCTGCGAGAAGATCAGCCGTATATATCTGGTAGTCAAACTCGAGTGTCTTCGCAAATTGTATACCTTTGAAAAGATAAGTGGACCAAGGCTCATCTGGTTTCTCCCCCCAGTAGCCACCATCATAACATTGTCTTATGTATGGGTCATGACCATCTAGGAATGTGAGGTTGGGCCACTTACTCTTCTGTTTGTAGTAATTGCGTGAGAACTCGAGTATAAAAGCTCGTCGTATCTCTTCTGCAATCTCTTCTAACCCTGACTTGAGAATGGTTCCTTTCTCGATCCAGGTTGCCACACTCTCGTTCATTACAATTTCGGGATGCCCAAAACGCTTTGTGAGACCAGTTAGTTCGAGGGCGACATGGACGTCTATAGCGGATGTAATGCGGCGAGTGGCTATCTTTAATAAATGGGAATGAGGGAATTTATCGACAGTATCTTTCATAGACTCCAAGAAACTTGGGTCCCCTTCTATATGGTTGCAATCACTAATGGTTGCCAGCTGGCAAATATATCATATGCATCGTCTTTATAAACACTAATATCATGCAATACAGAATAAATAATATTAGCTACCTCATTATATAAGTTGTACAAAGGATATTTTCTAATTGCTACAAGTCCATAGGATAGAGAAGAAAACCAAGCATTAATGCAATCTCTAACAGCTAGAAAGTGACTATGAGTTATTACATAAGCAAACTGGTCTGAAGGCCAAACAACGTGAAGATTCCCGTAGCATTTCCCCTTGCACCCGAAGAAGTCATAGGCTGCGGAGTGTCTTTCGCTGAAGGTTATTAAACGAATAATTTGGTTGTATTTCTTCTTTATGCAATACACCTGTCGTAGCAGAGAAGGTGGCCGGACTGCTGGACCCTCGACCGACACCCCGCAGAAGTCAGTGGATCCTAATGTGGTAGCCTCATTGGCTATGCGAATGTGTCTGGATAGCTCCCCTCCCGCAGATGATCCTTCACAGGACCGGCTAACATGGAGCAATGCCCAATGGATATATTGGTCTGACCCAAGGAAGGTTACACCTTTTGTGTCTCTTTGTAGGTCGATGTGCTCCTTCTTTAAACCGGCTGGATTCTCCCAATTCTGGAACAGATAATCTATTTCTCCTTTATGGAGAGCCGATTGAAGATGCCTATCTCGTCGGAAAATGGGCTTTCGCTTTGGAGTGGAATAGCGAGGATTGGGATCTTCCTTGCCCCTGTATTTGGTAATAATAAGGTGAGCTAGTTTTCAAACTCAGCTCCCCATTGACTGTATTGAGATATGGTACAGTTGTTGTATAAAATTTTTTAAATCTGCTTGCATTTGGGCATTTTACCTCAATGATGGTTTCAGGACCTAATACAGCTTCTGGAGAAGCTGCAAGAAACGGTCGTTCCTTGCTAACAAATAGTCCACATGGTTCAATGATAAGGTCGTTTATCTCACTATATTCTTTTAGAGATTTTTTTTCGTTTATTATACCATGACTGGTAGCTCTGGATTGGAAAGGTTGCTTTTGTTGCAACTGGTATGCAAAACTCTCCATTGTAGTTTCTTTTAAGTGACATATGGTGAGAAAATTGCTAGCAGTCATGCGTTTTTTTCTTTCATTATGCCATATAATATTGGATGATTGCTCTCTCGTCGCTTCCCCTATTTGCAGAATTTGCTCTTCGGTAATATTGGACAGCTGTAAATTCTTAAGGACTTGAGCTGTGGGATCTGATGATAAGTAGTGATGGTCTGATATTAGAGCATAGGGGTTGGCAGGCTCATACATCTGCTTGATTGGCATTGAGCTATGTGGAAAATTCAGTACCAAGTTCCTTACACGGCTATTATAATTTTGTTTATTCATCTTTTTAACAGGGTATGGCTCAAATATTATTGAGGATATTTTTCTCTTTCGAGGCAATTTTTCTGCTCGTACAGGAGTACCAGCATAAGGGTTTCGTGGTTTGTGGAACTGCTGCAACCTTTGGGTGCAAGTCTGAAATAATAACATTACTTTTCCACTGACCATGTGTTCAACTCCCAAAAGCAGAACAGCTACATGCTTACAGGTTGCATTATTTCCACTTCCTGCTGGGCACTCACAGTGTGCTTCCACAACATTTCCCTGGCAATCTAACTTAATATCCACATAATAGTGTAGATTTTTCATTGTTTTTCTGCAAATTCCTTTAATAAAAGTGTAATCATTTAAGATACATGATCGAGCCGTAACCAATTGATGAGATTCATACAACTGCAGTATTTTTTCCATTTTCTTGTTAGAGCTGAAAAAAAAATAAACCAGTTAAAATTTCAAGATAAGCTAATGGCTAAAGAATAAAAGACTGAAAAACACCTAATTTTACGTTAGCCTAAGGTTAGTTTTGGTTAGTAAGATTAGCCCTTCAAACTTAGGATTATATCTTTAGCTGAAAATTGCATAGGTAACAAAAGAAAAATACTTACAAATACAAGTAAGTAATGTCTTATTTGAGTTTTGTTCAACGGGGGTAACGACGTATTACTATTTATGTCACGGTAAGACTCATTTGAAGGAAGGTTCATAGCAGGTTCATCGTTTTCTACAGCTTCAATCTTTCCAAAGTTCAAATTTTTATCATATGATTCCAATCTGTAAAACAACTTGATTTATAATGGATATCATACACAATAAAAGCATATTTATGTTATATTTGTATTAAAAACCTATCAAACTATGGTATTGCCTTAAAAAACAGCACCTCAATAAACTTTTAATGCTTTAAAATGTAGCAGAATACTTATTACCTTTCGATGAGGTCCATTTTCCTTCCTCGTAATAATGCACCTCGTTTCTTTATTTCTTCCTTTAGATTTTAAACTGACCACGTCGAATACATATTAGACAATGTTATTTATCAAATACAAAAGTAATAACTTCAATAGAGCGCCCAGAATCTTAGTAACACAAAAAAAATGCCAGCATCAAATCACAACACAACCTCAACAACTATAGACAACGGACAGACCTATGAAGGCGCCATCTACTATCAGCTTTCACTTGCCAGCCTCATTACTGGAGGTGCATGATGTTTTGTAATGTGGTTTATTATAATTTTGCAGTAAACAATTACCTTAGATAAAGTAACTGCTTTCTCAGCAGAAATTTCTGTTGTTATGTCATTGAATGGTTTTAAAATTGGCAGTATTTGTTCAATACTTACAAATTCTTCAGAATTTATTAATAAGTCACTCCTTAGTGAAAATGTCGCTGAGACAACGGCTTCCTTAATTTTTATTAAACGGTCCAACATTTGGAACGTGGAATTCCAGCGAGTTTCAACATCCTGTTTTAACACTAATTCTGGAACGTTTAACTGTATTTGGACTTCAATCAATTTATATTTAGCTACAGTGCTCCTTTTGTAAAATTCAACATTTTTTTAAACTTTTTAATTATAGGTAAGATCTCTCCTAAACCTTTCCTAACAACTAGATTGATTTGGTGTACGAAACATCCAACATGCCTCCACCCACCTAAACGTATTGCGGCAGTTATGTTTGCCGCATTATCCGACACCACTGCGCTTACTTTATAATCTATGTCCCAGTGCCGCAAACAATCTTTCAAAAATTCAGATAAGTTTTCACTGGTGCGTCTGTCTCCATATTGTACACACTCTAACAGATATGAAGACAGCTCCATATCTTCATTTAAATAGTGGCCTGTCACTGCAATGTAACTATCTTTTGTGTAGTCGGATGTCCAACCATCACTTGTTACAGAAACTGCTTTGGCAGAGGCAAGCTTGCTCTTCATCATCAACTCTACCGTCTCATAATAAATTTTTGGAATCAAACTTTTTGAGAGCGTTTTCCTAGCAGGTAAACTGTAGCCTGGAGTTTGAGACACCATTTGTAATAATATTTTAAACTCTGGTTCGTCAACGACACGTAGATAGGGTTGCCAGATGAAAATTCGATTAAGGAGGACCTATATGTCTAAAAAGGAGGATTTTACTACTTATCAAACGCTACTTAATCAAATCCCCTATAAATAAAACGATTTCTTATATAAAAATTATATAATTCACTTTTTTACATTAAATTTTAATCATATTTTGCTGAGCTGCCAATTTTTGCAAGAAGTTCTTGGTTTTTCAACAAATAATTATGAAAATCTTCACATGACATGCTTTTTAAATTATATTGAGTAAGAATTAAAGATTTAACTGACTGAACACTTAATCTGTTCCTCTCTTTGCTCCACTGAGTATTAATCAGTGAGAAAACTCTTTCCACATTCGCGTTATGTGCGCTTATACAAAAATAAAACTCGCAGATCTTAAGCAGTTCTGAGAAACATTCAATGTTTTTAACACTTTTGAAGTAGATTGTCCACTGCTCGTGCAACTTCAAATCATAATACACTTCAGCAGAATCATCTGATTTGGATTTAAGAAATGACATTAGGTTACAAAATTGATCGTGTAGCTTAACATCGTCAATCTCTACACCTCTGATACTCAAGAACTCAATGCACGGAACCAAATCATCATATTTAGGATCTCGCGTCATTCGATTTCAAGTAGGGAACCTGTCTAAAATATCTGTTGGTAAGTTTTTCCTAGAAAACGCAACTGTTGCTCATTCAACAGCAGACTTTTCTTTCTCCATCGCAGGTTGAGTTTTTGTGGCTTTTTAGGACGTCCCTCTGATTGGGTTGATTGCGATCCAGTTAGCCCAGCAGCAGTAGATGTAGATGGATCAGGGTCACTGGTTTCTAAACTATGAATGATCTCATCAAGGTTCACTTCAGCATTTTCATTTTCATCGCTAGAAAACTGCTCTTGCTCCGTCTCTGATGATCTGGATCTGCAACACTGTCATCGTCATCTTCCATGCCATCTTCACTGTCTTCGTAAATATTCAACATCTCGGCTATATCGCCATCCTAAAGAGGACGAAAGTCATTCTAAAAACGAAAACAAATGAATTAGATTATTAGCCTCTCCACAAAGAAAAGCTACGACAGAAAGTCAAACTCATCTAAGGCATTCAAATAAGTAAAAACCGAAACTACACAACAAAGTACATGTTCTTACCTTGTATATTTTCCAAAAACACACAGTATTTATCACGTTTTCTTTTTTTTTCTGTGTTCAAGAAGGTGTTCTTCGTGAGCTAGTCTTTCTTCGGATGTAGGGTCAGACAGATTTTCAGAACGAGAGCATTTGAGGCATTTATCTTTTTTGGGAACATGGAATGTTAAAATTATCTTTAAAAAAAAAACCGGAAAACGCATTCTATAATAAAATTCAGTCCTTGGAAACTACGATGTTCTTTATACTTTCTACAATGGGCCAAATTTTTGTTCACAGCTGGAAGGTATACTCGGGTACTGTCCTTCCTATAGTAATGTGAAGGCACCGCGGGTAATGATTTAATGTAATTTTCAACCGCTACTTAATCATCATTACTGGTTTTATTAGGCGGTACACTTTAACCTCTTTCCGATTCACTACCAAACTGATCAGCAGTTGAAACCGTTTAATAGATACCTATATTTGTGTGTGACGTTGCTCCTTTTTCTCTTAATACTAGTTTTTTGAGTTAGGCTTATTTATTTATTTATGTACACACAGATACTTAACAGGACAATATATTAACATAGAAGAGCACAAAGGTACTGCTTATTTCATAAGAAATTTCTTCCAGCAGACCTGCGAGAGGAAAGATGGGTTAGAAATGTAGACACAGTGTGTAGAAAAGACAAAACAAGGAAATTTTACTTAACTTAAAACAAAAATAGATCTATAAAAAATAAACATACATACTAATATACAGGGTGAAATTGAATAGATGCGACAAATTTAAATATACAATAATACGTGTTGTCAAGGAAATGTAGAAAATATCAAATGTAAAATTAAAAAATAATTGATCAGTGTTACGAAAAGCGTTAAAATAATTAAAGTATCAAAGAATTTCGCGTACTACCGTTTTCGTGTAGTGGGCACGATTTAGGTACATTCTCGCTATGAATGAATCGCGCCGCGCCGCCTCCGTCCGCCTGGTCGCCCGCGCATCTCTCTCTTTCCCGCGCGCACGATTAATAAAAATTTTGTGAAACCAAATTTCCCTTCATACTTTTGTCGACTTAGGACGATCAAAAATACAATAAAAGTAAATAGTAAAACAATGTTTTAGTATGAGGTATAACCTGAATAATGTTTGTTACAACAACAAATCAATTATTGTGTTTTTGGCGTATTTAAAAAGTTGGAATCACAGTATTTACAATAATTATGAAGTATTTACAATAAATGAAATCGGTACACTTACGTGTATTTTAATAATTGTTCAAAATGTCCACCTCCGTTTTGTAAACACAATTGAGCATGGCGTCGCAAATTGTCCTTAAGTTTAATTAATACTAAAGTTTGTGATTTTACAGTTTCGAATGCAGTAATGATTTTGTTTGTTGGTCTAAAGTTTCGGATTCGCGTTCGTGAACGAGTCTTTTTATTTCTCCCCACAAATAAAAGTCCAACGGTGTTAGGTCAGGTGACCGTGCCGGCCATGGTACGGGTCCGCCGCAACCTATCTACCTATCACCGTATTCACTTCGGAGATAAGCCCGCACTTCACTGAAATAATGAGCCGGAGCTCCGTCCTGTTGAAAGTACATACCGGCAACATAAGACACAGGCACATCTTGTAATAGTTCAGACACATGGGATATTTTAGCCGAAATCTCCGCTGCGTTTCACGTAGATTTCTTACGGTGTTGTATGTACCACACGACAATATCGAGATACTGTACGTTTGTTAACAGTTCACGACTATTTCATCTCGTCCTAGGCATTGTTATGACACAAACACAAGACAACAATACAAATTATTCGCAATACGTAAAGTAGGATTTCCGGAATGCGCGCGCGACCGTGACCTACAAACGTTTTAGGACGACTAATGAACGAAGGAAGGGTGGTGGGCGGCGGGGCGGTCGCCGGGAAGGGATGTCAGCGCTGGCGCTCATGCGAATTTTGGCAACGTCGCGCGATACTTGCACTAGAAAATAGGCAAAATTAGGTGAATGACCGCTATGAACGGCAACGTTTAATAACATGAGTACTCTACGACGATTATTGCGCACTGCGATGAGTCGGACGAGATTTTTTGATACTTTAATTTTTCTTATTTATTTTGCATATTAAATATTTTGCTGGAATACCGATAATTCGTACTTAAATAAAGATAATAACATCAATGGACCTTTTGAAAACGATAATCGCGTTTTTTTTTTAACGATTTAGTTTGTAGTAAAAACAGTTTATAATTACTATGTTACTGTTACTGAAGCTCCTATTTCTTTTTGTCGCATTTATCAAAATCATCCTGTATACACATATAAAATAAAATAAAAAAATACTAGTATTGTAAATATTTTCTTATACTATGTATATACACTACTAATTTTTAATTAGTACAAATACTTATTCTTATTCTTTATTGCACACAAAATTAAAAGGTATACACACAACATTACAATACTTACACTTGAACGACGCACGACGCACTTGTTTACTTAAATGACGTATTGGAGAAGGTCTTTTTATTATATATGTAAAGTCTCAATAAATAATATTCATAAACAGCAAAGTTATTAGCGTTTATGTATATCCCAAAATGTCACTCAATTTATGGAGTTATTGTACAGGCCATTCATAATAGTATTCATTATTCATATTGTCTCGCTCTCGCGTTCGCGCGTCTCGCTCAAACTTGCCTCGCCTCCAACAGCTGTTATTGTAATTGTAGGTAACTTAAACGCGTCATATGCTTTACGATTGAAAACTAAGAAAATGTAAAAAAAAGGTTCACGATAAATAATAGGCACATAATCAATTCAAACTTTTCCTTCATACTTTAATTGGGCTTAGGACCAACAAAACTACCAACTTTTTTACAATTAAAACAATCAGGTAACGAAAGAAAAAAGAAATTAAATTAAAGCTTTAGAACTTTAAAAAAAAGTAATTTTGGCGTATTTAAAAAGGTTGAATCAGCTGATATTTACAATAATTAACGTATTTACAAAACTAAAAAAAAAACTTACAGGTATTTTAATTGTCCTTTAAAACTTCAAAATGTCCACCACCATTTTCGATGCAAAGACGGACACGTTTAATTAAATTGTTTTTAATGATACAAGTATGTTTCGCTGACTTTTCACTTGGTTAAATGCGACCAATATGCGCTGTTTTAATTATTCGGCAGTTGTTGGCTCACTAACGTACACTCGAACTTACAGGTATTTTAATTGTCCTTCAAAACTTCAAAATGTCCACCACCATTTTCGATGCAAAGACGGACACGTTTAATTAAATTGAGAATACGCCGGTCTTCCACGACCTTGGCTATGGGCAGGTGCGTGGAAAGATCCATGGTCGATTAAGCACTGGTAAGCGTTTACCACCGTCCGAACGTTTGGCTGGCGAACATTTGGATATTGTTCCCTGTACATACGTACAGCGGCACTCGCGTTCTCACCAGACAAAAAGTACACACGCAACATAGCCGCATACTCCCGAAATGAAAACTGGTAAGCCATCGCGACAGTAAAAACGTAGGTAACAATTTGGGTAAAAGAAGCACGCGCACACTTCCGCTAACAAATTTGCACTGATGATGCACTCGCTTGCTCGAAAATGGATCGCTGGCCGGCTGGCGCTTGGCGGTAGCGCCGGCGCAGAAGGGGGCGTGGCTTGAGCTTAGACGGGAGTTTGCCGGGACTTATGAATTGCGAACTTGCGACCGAAATGGAAAAATACTATGCGTAGTATTTTCTAGTAGCAATTGTTATGAATGATTGATTCAAATATGAGTAAGATAAAGAGGTTTGGCTTTAGTTCCTTCTATGCATGCGGCTTCCCTGGTAGCTCATAAACAGCACAAATATGTGGATGTCTCTAACTATTCTCAAACAATTTTTTTTTTCTTTTCATTTTAATTTACAATGGTTTTTTTTTTCTCTTTTTTTACAATGGTTATCACATCACTTAAACACCCTTTGTTCAGAATAGTTGCAGCACTGTTGACAATATTTTTGTCACTTGTTTAATTTAGTCTTTTATAATATTTTCTTGCCTTTGTATAGACTCTTTTTAACGATTGTTTGTGAATGTGTGAACAGTGTAGGCCTTGTAGATTCCTAGATGTGTGTTAACTTTTGTTAACCTCTTATCTTGTTTTCCGTTTTTCTTGTGTAGTAAGCAACGACTTATTGTCGGGCCTATGCTGTCCCCCCATACTTGAGTACTAAAGCTGTAACATGATAATATTGTAAAACTAATCATTTTAAAAGAGTAACCATGGAGTTTCTTGCCGGTTCTTCTCCATAGGAAACGACCAACCCGAACCGTGCACCCTTTTGTCGACGTTTCATAAGTGCCCATGTAGGCCTATGTGAAATAAAAATATTTTGATTTTGATTTTGATTTTGAGTATACCAATTATGTTGAATTTTCGTAGACAATTTTGGGATTTCGTTTTTTTGACTTTTGAATACACAAATATGATCAGTAAAGGGTACGGATAGAGCCCCATTTTTTTTGTACTAATTAAAAATTAGTAGTGTATACATACATATAAATACAGAATATTACTGTATAGAGGAGAGGTAATGCTCTTTGACTTGCTTTTTGAAGAGAAATAATGTTTTACAATCTCGAATGTTAGGCGGAAGTGAGGTACAACTGGTCCCCACCAGTTCTGCTCCAGACGCTAGGTCGGAACATTTGCAACAGCTGCGTCAGACATCCCCATGTCTGACGCAGCTTCCTGTATATCGTTGGTCAATAAAGCAGACTCAGGCTCAGGGCTATTGAACAGGGTGTCTCTGTATTTGGTTCAGGGCTGGC
The DNA here is from genome assembly GCA_950022335.1 of Eurois occulta. Classification (NCBI taxonomy): domain Eukaryota; kingdom Metazoa; phylum Arthropoda; class Insecta; order Lepidoptera; family Noctuidae; genus Eurois; species Eurois occulta. Next base: position 21,904,508 of record OX465478.1, read on the forward strand.
ATGTACGGCTGTCGCAGCATCGGCTGTTGAGCTGAAGAAGAGGTAATATTCCAAGCATTTATTATATTGCGTATGAATTAATAGAATCATTAGGTGGAATAATCTTTTTAAATATTGACCCCGGTGCATCTATACTCAAGACAGTAAAAATTACCTTAGATATTTTTTTATAGAATAATTGTTGCATTTCAGTCCAATAATAAACAAAAAAAGGCACAAGAGATACAGATCTTACTACACTATCAAAAGGTTTTGTAAAAGACATAATCCATAGCGCAGTAACCACGATTTTGGACTTAATCGTCAACTGGCGAGCGCGAATCTCGCGAGCGCGCGCGAGTTGGCACTTTTCGATTTTGCCTACTTTTTTTGTCGTCAACTCGCGCGTCTATATAATTTGATGTTTTAATGTATAGTCAGCTACAAAAACGTTATAACAAATTTAATTTAGTTAGGTACTTACCTACTATAAATGTATAAGAAACTTTATGAAATTTGATTTTTAAAATAAAACAAAATATACATCGTTTTGAAATCAGTTTATTATAAATCAACAGGACAAAATATAAATTATTAGTAGTATTTCCCTTACTAATTATCAACAATATCACATTGATTTGAGAATTTGGCTTATTATCTTATTATCTAGTATGTAAATTGTAAAAAACTAAGTAAATAAAATAGAAACAACGAAAACACTCCCCTCACATACTCGTATACTGAATATTGGTAAGCATAAAATAGTAAAGCTAAACATAGTAATTGACAACAAACTGACTTATTATTGCTCCCTAATAAAATCAATCTTAGGAACCATAGAAAGAGTCTTAGAAACTATAAAATCACAGATCACATATGGTTGTAAATGATTTTTACAAAAAACGCTAAACACTATCAATAAGTAGATTCATCAATTGGCTAAGTTATTACTGACGACCTACTAATAAAACTAATCACAGACTATACAATCACAGATCATGGTTTGTTATAAATGATTTTTATAGCAAACGTTAAAATAAACAGACTATGCTAAATTAAATCAAAAATCACAAGATCAAAAGTTCGATACATAAGTCAATATTTATAACCCCATGGATAAATTCGTTAACAGTGTTGGTAATGTGCTCGTCAATAGCACAAGTTTCTTTACATTTTGCAGTTATATTAGACTTCTTTAAGTATAAAGTCTGATAATAATTATCTTCTTCTTTTAAGATGGTCAAAAAATGTGCAATACTTTTGGGTTTGCTATTAATTTTTTTATTTACCGTAGAATGCCAGCTCTCAACCATGTTCGTAGTGCGGTGTTGGCTAAAATTACAAGACCATTTGTCTGCGAAAATGGAAGTCTCATTCAACCAAGTTCTTACAAAATAATCATTAAATTTTACAATATTTTTATCATTCGGACATTGAGACATAATATACAACCAACCATTCTCAACAGCTTCTTTGGGCAAATGTGCCAAAACAACGCACCTCTTTATATGTTTTCTAAATAGTACAGATTTTGTTATGCCTATTTCGTCAGCTTTCCGCCACAAACTTCGCGAAAAATGAAAGAAACACCCTCTAACGCTTGTTTCAGGGAATATGTCTTTGACTGCTAACATTGCAGCCTTCTCGAAGTCTAGTAGAATGGTTTTGGGATTAAACTGAGGAATTTGGCTCTTGATAAGGCGAAACAAAATTTTGTAAGTTGCTCTTGTTTTGTTACCCAACAACGCATAAATAACGGGTATAATATTATTATGAGTTTTACTACTTCCTAAATCAACATGTAAAGTGCACAACTGCTGGAAAGGTTTTAAACAAAATTTAAAAGTACCATCGCATAAAATGGTCAAATTTGGTTTTGCTAAAATTGTTTTACAATTTTCACTAGCGAATATTAAAATTCTATTGATTGTTTGGTAGTCGGCTAGTAAAAAGTTTGCAAATATTTCGGGCACAGTAACATTCTTAATCGACTTAAAACATACCTTTCTTACCCCCAATGACTTATTCCGTTTTCGGTAAAATTTGTTTTTAATATTTTTATATGTAGGTATTTTTTTTATGAGGTCAATTCCTTTATCTTTAAGGGTTGAGACCGTATGTCGAAATGCATTTGGTATGGGTATAGTACAGTCACTTTTTACTTTTTCCATGCACTTGTCGAAGTTAAGCTCCAGTTCATTTGATACAAAATCAGGCTCACAGTCGTGCTTGTCATCTCGTTTGATGCAGTTATTGCTATCAATAATTAATCTTGCCTTGCAAACAGTCCTCTTCGAACACCTCCAGAAACAGGAACCATCTTTATTTTCTCGGTCTTTATTATATTTGTGTCCTGCACGAAGTAGTATCGAACTTCCTCGCTGAGATGTAATGATGTCGTGTCCAGTTACATTTCTGGACGAACCTGCCTGTGGTCCACTTCCTAAAAATATTGTTTTTAATGACAAACATTTTCTAAAAAGCTAAATCACAAAAAAATATAAATTATCTATATAAAAAATGGAAAATCAACGTATATTTTTTACTATGGAATAAATATACTGTGTAAAATTGCCACGTGGTATTTATTTTAAAGTGCAATCGCACTATAAGAAAGTAAACGACAATCAAGTTAAAGTGAACAAAACAATTAAGTAAAGCCATATGTTAATTCAAAAAAGTAAAATAGTAAGAACAACGAGTTAATCTAAGGTTTAACTAATCAAGATGCCTGATAAAAGTAACAGAACACTTTGAGAGTATTACCCGAAAAGTTTAATTGTTATAAACTTACCCCCACAGTACATCAAAATCACTAAAAACTTCCACATTTTCACACCAAATGGCATTCTTATAGACTTAATAAAAACATTTATACTCTGTAAGTATGTTTACTCCGTAAGTGCACTGTAAACGTCAGCTTAGCTTACGTAACACTAACGTCACTAAAATAGTAAAATAATAACTAGGGTGCTTACTCCTGATGAACTTCGAACGGCTAAACGATGTACCCGTCCCTGTCACACACACACATCACTTCCGCCATGTTAGACGTGACAGGTACATCGTTTGTAACTAAGTGCATAAGGAGTAGGCACTCAGTTTGCAAAATGAATTAGAAAGAGATAGCGCTATGACAGCTATACTGTTGTGCGCATGCGCGTTAGACGAGATAGTATGTGTCATTGGATGCGTTCCCCAGGCCTTCTCATTTCGGCCCTCTAAATCGTAATCTAAGTCAGTACTTCACAGAATCAGCCAACGCGGTCAATAAATAATTATTAATAGTTTTTGTTTTCAATCTCTTTTTATTTGACTGTACTTTACATAGACGCGCGAGTTGACGACAAAAAAAGTAGGTAAAATCGAAAAGTGCCAACTCGCGCGCGCTCGCGAGATTCGCGCTCGCCAGTTGACGATTAAGTCCGATTTTGTGATAGTGTTTATTTTTGTTTCGGATGTTATGTAATGATTTTGACGTAGGTATGAAATGAGGTTCTTGCACATCATTGTCTTTCATACTTTCATGAAGTATTTTATTTCTTGATTTGTGTCTGGAGATGGTGCAGAAGTCGCCGTAGTATAGCCGTAGGGTACTTGTTGATTTGTGTCTGGAGATGGTGCGGAAGTCGCCGTAGTATAGCCATAGCGTACTTGTTGATTTGTGTCTGGAGATGGTGCGGAAGTCGCCGTAGTATAGCCATAGCGTACTTGTTGATTTGTGTCTGGAGATGGTGCGGAAGTCGCCGTAGTATAGCCATAGCTTACTTGTTGATTTGTGTCTGAAGATGGTACGGAAGTCGCCGTGGTATATACCCACAACGTACTTGTTGATTTGTGTCTGGAGATGGTGCGGAAGTCGAGTGACGATTAAATACGGAAGTTCCAGGACGATTACCATATCCGGTCATATCCACATAATCTTGTCTTGTCTTCGGTGTTGTACAGTAGGATTCTTCCTATGAACTGGGATAGTTATCCTGCTGACAAGTTACTACCTGTGGTGTAATATTGTTACTGCCTGTTATAAGATTTTGAAGATCCATCAGAGTTTGCAATGTCTCTCGGTCATAATTAACTTCAACATCGGAGAGAATTTCGAATTCGTGAATTTTGTGTTCTATTAGATTTTATTGAAAATATACGTTTCACGGGTACAAATATTATTCTTCATTATCTGGGAGATCACTTGATTCAGAAGATCTTGATGGAAGCCTCTTTGCACGTTTTATAGGTTTTAGTAAGTTATGATAATTTAGTAAACAACAATCACACATTTCTCTCTTGGGTGAACGAGCGCAGAAACAGTTTAATATTCTTGACGCAATATTGTTTGAGTGATTTGTAGTTTGAATTTGATGTATCTTCATAGTATTGGGGACAGCTTTAAGCGATAGCAAAGATGTCTTATGATCTTCCTTAAATGTCCTCCAGTTGACGTACTCTATGTTGAAGATTTAGTATTTTCAAAACCAATTCAAATCGGTTTCGGGACATCACTGTTCTCGGAAAGGGATGCCCGATAATTTTATCTTTTCACAATTAGTGTGCCAATCTGGGTAATTTCACCAATCCCATAAATACAACTACGCAAAAAAAAAAACTATATGTATATTCGTCGGACTCCACTGATTAAGAGCGCGTGTCCGATTTAGCGCAAGTCAAAAATCTACGGAATCCTAAAAACTACCTACCATTCAAGCTACCGCCTAACCTATAAGAGTGCTATTCTACCCATAAAATTCAAATTCAAAATATTTCATTTCACACTAGCTGTGCCCGCGGCTTCGCTCACGTGACCATATTGTATTCTTTTGCCGTTTTAAAGGAACATTACGATATGGGAACGTCAAATCGTTGTACATTCCTATTCTGCCGTCATAATGAAAAAAGACACATCTACCATTTTATAAATATGGAGAAAATCTAGTTTAAAATTTTTATTGTTTTTTGGCGAAAAATATTGACTTTATTTTTCGAAAATAGATGAATTTAAATAAATTCATTTTCACGATTCCTATTCGATTATTGAAATATTTTTTATAACTGTATAATTTATTCAAAAAAATTATCCGACTAAAGTACTTAATATTATTGCTATGTACATTATATACATACTACAAATAGAACTAAAATAAATATAAAAAGAAGACATAAATGAAATAATTATACAAAATACAGGTAAAAAAACAACTACGGAGTATTTATAAAACTTTAAAAAAATACATTTTTTAACTGTAATTATCAGTCATCAAGGAACTTATTTGTTTTTTTGTTTTTATGAAAATCATGGATATTTAATCAGCTTCTAACTAAAAAATAAGTTTTATAATAATTTTTGTTAAATATGGCACTTAACTTTTAAGGTTATAGCAATTATACGAATTCCGGTCATGTCCTTTAAACAACATTAAATAAATTATTTAATGTTGTTTATAGGATAAGATGTATTTTGTTCCTGACAATTCATCACCTAGCTGTTTTTGATACCAACCGACAATGACATTGACATTCGCTTCGAACATTAGTGATGTGCTAAAGTTAAATCTTCGTCGTTATACGAGTAGCTCTTTGAATTTTATTATTTTCGACGTTGTAGGGACTTGGACGTTATATTTATGAAGTTTACACTGTACACTGTATTTATACGATCGATGTTTTTTGTTTGTTTGATCATAACATGGATAAATGTGATTGAAACGTTGTGTATTTTATCAGTTTTTTATTTTTTACAGTAGTAGTAAGTATGCGAAAATAATAAGACCAAGAACCTGTTAAATAATTAGACTTATTTGTGAAAATCAGACAAACAGGTTAGAATTTTTTAAACCACTAACAAAGGCGGTTCTTCGTGAGGTTCACAGGAGGGTTCATCTTCACGATATTCTTCATTTTCATCTAAAGACTCGGTAGTAAGAATATTCGCATGATATTCAAGGCTTGGCAATGTCTTCCAGTCGTTTCCAAAGTGCTTTTGCAAGAGTTTGTTGAAGTCTTCCAGTTTTGCTGATTTTACATTAATGAGACCAGGGTTGATTATTGTAGGATTTATGTCTGAGATATTCTTATTCTTTTTGCATACATTTTGGAACGTGCTTAGATCTGATTTATAATAAAGTTCCCCTCTAATCAAGGCATTACCAAGTCGCTTTGATCATTTGATTACGAATCTTTTAGAAACAGTTACTTCGAATGGAAGACTGCTGGGTGCTTTCATTGCCAACTGAACAGCTTTTCGCCAATCGAAAATGAATTAATGAAATGGAAAATAAATAAAATAAGACTTAGATTTCGCTTCCAAGTCTGGGTTTTTTTCGCGCAGTTTTCGACGTCACAGGAGTTTTACTTCCATTATCTTTATGGAACACAAATTTATCTCACTAACTTCAGAAAAACACCCAAATCTTATTTAAAATCAAGTAAATCTGCAGCACTTCTAGTACGACGAACACCATAGACGCCATATTAGTTTCGACGCCATCGCCTCGCTGTGATTGGTCAATTCCGATTTGAGCTGTCTTTGATGTTTACATGCCGTTTTTTAGCTGACTTTGATACCAAAGGAGATTTTTAAACTGGTTTTGTATTATTTTAAGCTAGGTTTGATACAAAATTATAAGTTGAGTTCATAGACAATTGACAGACGTTTATTTTTGCTCGGCAGCTATCACCACCGCGGACAGGGACAGGTGCATCCTACGGGAGCTCCACGAGGAGGTGTGGCACTCTTTTGCTTTAGACGCCTTGGGAGTGTCAGGTAAGCCGATACAAAATATTAATGATACTCGTGCCGTCGCGCAGCTGGAAAAGTCTGTCGAACTCGTCAACGGTCGCTGGCGTACAGGTTTGCCTTGGAAAGATGAGGCCTGCACCATGCCCAACACCTATCCTAACGCTCTGAAAAGGTTGAAGGGGATAGAAAGGAAGATGTCACGACGATGGTTTCGCCGTCAGATACCGCGAGCGTATAAATCATTTATTACAAAATGATTACGCTCACAAGATGGAAAAGCGACTGCCGGCACCCAGGACGTGGTATCTACCTCACGCCGGGTTAGATAACCCCAACAAAAAGTCACTCCGGCTAGTGTTCGATTCTGCCGCTCCAGTTGGTGATAAATGTCTCAATGACTATTTACTCACAGGGCCGGACTTGTTGTCATCTCTGTTTGGTATAATGCTGCGCTTTATAATATTCAATTGCAGCAACCGGTGACATCAAGGACATGTTCCTTAGGGTTAAAATTCGCCCTGAGGATCAACACGCGTTTAGGTTCCTTTGGCGGAACCGCCCTGACGAGCCAGTTGATGTTTACATTATGACGTCACTTATTTTCTGCGCTAACTGTTCCCTTTTTGTAGCTCAGTTTGTTAAAAATGTAAACGCCCGTCGTTACGAGTCGGCATTACCAGACGCTGTTAATGCGATATACAAATCGCACTATATGGACGACTATATTGATAGTCAGCCGGATGACACGACGACGGCGATAGAAATGGTAAATAAAAAATATAACTAATATTCATAGCAGTGGTGGATTCCAAATCCGTAACTGGACAAGTAATAGCATAGCTGTTTTGTATAGTATTCCGAGGGATACCTTAGGCACCGCCAGCGTTAGGTTCAAATTTGAACAGGAGTACCATGGCGAGCGCACCTTGGGACTCATCTGGTATCCTGGCGAAGATGAGCTAGGTTTCGACGTGTCTCTGAAACGAATACCTGAAAATATCATTTTAAATAAGGATAAGCCGACTAAAAGAATCATGCTGCGAATAGTTATGTCGATTTTTGATGTATAGAATCCTCTTAGCACCATTCACTATTCAGGGCAAAATTATGTTGCAAGATACTTGGCGCTTAAACATAGGTTGGGATGACGTAGTACCCGATGGTATCTACAATAAATGGTGCAAATGGATCGAGTTATTAAAGGATATAAAGCAAATATGCATACCTAGGTGCTATAATAAAACTACTGTGTTACAGGATGGGAGCGAGACGGGACGAAAACCGATTGGCGAGCCTGTGATGACAAGGCCTCCTCCTCCCGCTGACGCCGCGTCCGCGACCCCCGCGCCTGATTTATCTGCTACGAGACGTGTAGATCGCCTACGCCGCTACGTGTGCTACGCCGGCAAGTAATAATTATACATGCTTACAGCTGCATTTATTTTGCGACGCATCTGTTCAAGCCATGTGATGTGGGGCGTACTGGCGATGGATAGTCAATGGGAATGTTAACGTTGCATTTATAGCTAGTAAATGTCGTGTTGTACCTGTTAAACCCATGACTGTGCCCCGAGCCGAGTTACAAGCGGCGCTGTTGGCTGCACGATTGGCTGCCTCCGTATAGGACAAAGTCAAAAATTATCCCTGAAACGCAGGCCCGTACATAATTTTTAAACCCCCATTTATTTGGCTTATCTTTCATGTATTGTTTTCGTTTGCCTGCCTTAGATCCTTACAAGCTATTATCATTTCGTCTATGCTGAATCTTGTCTCTTTTTTTTGTTGTTTTAAACAATTTTGTCTTATTTGCTCTACAACTGGGTGCACTTTAAAGTATTGGTCTCCATCATCCATGTTATTGTCGACAAAATGCAAATATCGTCCAAGTAGGCTGGTATCTTTTCAACGACATTATATCACCAACTTTAGCATACCTAAATTTATCCGACCAATAATCGAGGTATGAAGGCATTACAACAATACCCATGATAATGTGAATAGCCAAAAAGTCTTTAAATTCTTCTTTTGATAGGTGAATTGACTTGCCATTTTGTTGGACGGAGTATAAATTTGTCTGTTCTACAATATTATTTATGACATTTTGAGAAAAAAAGATAAAAGTAACTCAAAAGTGAGTGAACACCGTCTGGTAAATCAATCTAATCTCCACCTTCATCCTCTTCTACTGTCGCTCTGTGGCGGAATTGTGCTACTTTCCATTTATAAGCCAGCTGAATTTTTTTATACTTCTTCGCTCTCACTACTGGTACTGTAGGTGGTTGTTTCATGGACCTTGTGTTTCGTGATATAAGTGAAGAAGATGAAGCTAGAGGTGCTATAGGCGTTGATGGCAGTGAGGGAATAGCAGGTAGGGATGGAACATTCTCATTATTAGACTCCAATTTCGCGTACGATAGAATCTGACATAAGCACGCGGGTCATCATGCATTTCTGTTTCAGAATCAGAATTTTCATTGCGAGAATGAAGGAAGTGACACAACATTACTATTTAAAAATGTATTTATTGCTTTTCGAAGTATTCTCCGCGAAGTTTGACACATTTTTCCATACGATGGAACCAATCATTGAAGCAACCATTCCATTCGGAAGTTGGGGTCTCCAAAATGACCGTTTTGTAGGCGTCCACAGCTTCTTCAGGTGCGCACTGAAACAGTCGGTCATTATTCCCATTCACAAGTCTGGGGACAGAGACTGTGTCTCAAATTATGGACCAATCTCCTTACTGCCATCCCTTTCTAAAGTGATTGAACGCATTACGAATGCGAGATTTAAAAAATTTTTTGAGTCCAATCAGCTTCTATCAGGAAACCAGTTTGGATTCAGAGAGAAAAAATCAACTGCTCATGCCGTACACAAACTTGTATCATTTACTGTCGATGGTTTGGATAGAGGAGATAACACCCTGGGCATTTTTCTGGATTTGGCAAAGGCATTCGACACAGTTTCTGTTCCCATACTCCTCATTAAGCTTGAACGCCTTGGAATCCGTGGTATTGCACTACACCTTATAAAAGATTACATGTCGAACAGAACTCAACGTGTCAGAATAAATGGCTACTCTAGTCACCAAGAAAATATCCAATACGGCGTGCCACAGGGCAGTATTTTGGGCCCTACATTATTCCTCGCATATATAAATGACTTGTGTAGTCTCAATCTGAAACAAGGACAAATAATCTCCTTTGCCGATGACACGGCACTTTTATTTCATGGTCGTACGTGGACTGAAGTGTTCGGGTTAGCTAATGAAGGATTTGAGTTAGTTACGTCCTGGCTCGATAATAATCTCCTCACATTAAATGCACAGAAAACAAAATATTTAACTTTCAGCATCAGGAATAACACGCAACCACCAAATAACCTGCAAATAAAGTTGCATGCTTGCAAAAGTGCTGTAGCCTGTTCCTGCTATAGTCTCACCAAAGGATCGTCTATCAAATATCTGGGCTTGATAGTGGACCAAAACCTTAACTGGAGGAATCATATCGGTACCGTAATAACTCGGGCTAGGAAAATGATCCATGTATTTAAAAATCTTCGTAATGTCTGTGACCTCAAACTACTTAGGACTATTTATTTTTCTTTATGTCAATCAGTATTATCATATTGTATCACTCTTTGGGGAGGTGCATCAAAAACCACTATGTTGAGTCTTGAAAGAGCTCAACGAGCAATATTAAAAGTAATGAGCTTCAGAAAATTTAGATATCCTACGCATTTATTATATAAGAATTTATCTATGCTCACAGTAAGGCAAATATTTATAAAATATGCTATTCTACTTCAACACTCCAAGTTACCGGTACCTAATCTCAGTACAAGGCGAAGAAAAGATCTGGTTTACTCCATTCCTAAACGTAAGACGGTATTTTCAGATAAATTTTTGACCATCTCGGGCCACATTTATATAACCAGTTATCTAAGACCATCAATTTACGCGATTCAACTCTCTTTGTTTGCAGAAAAACTTTAAATAAATATCTCATCGAAATGAACTATAATAACACAGAAAAGCTATTAACATCCATATCATAAATACATCTACAGAAAGACATACACATTCTTCCATACAAACACACGTACACACGCATTCACTAACATAAATTTCACACATGTACACCATGTTTTCTTTATTTTTACTTTTTATTGGTTGTTTTTATAATATTAGTCTTGTTGGCAACTTTTATTGTTATATTGATGTTATAAGTTCATAACCGTAACTCACAAAATCTAAACTTTTTTTGTCTGAAATTTTTGCATATACTTTTAATATTTTATAACTACCTTCACGATTTTTGTCATCAAGTCATCAAATGTTCAAATAATACCCACTGAGTATCAGTATTCAAATTCATACTCATAAATCAACGATTATTTAGTTGTTAAATTAAATTAAAGTTATCTGTTATTGTAAAAGTGTGTGAGTGCTTGTGAACGAGGAAGGTCACTGACCTGCCGTGATACAGTTTTCATTAGTACGGACGTCAGTGTGGATCAAGATCAAACAACCGCATAACTCAGGTATTTATAATACGTGATTATATTGTAAAAAAGTAGCAGACACAAATCACAGGATTGTTGGTATTTGTATGTAAGGTTGTTCTTTTTAATAGTTAATAAACTTTAAAGTTTAAAAATAAACTTATTGCTTTATGAAATAGAGACCAAAATAGTTAACGACGTTAACGTCAAAGACTACTATATATATATTATGGAGATAGACGGCACTCTCAACCGTATTTCCGTCATCATAACAACAGCGCCATCTATCCGTGATGGTGCCGAACTAAATCCATAATCTATACCTACACCTATACATACAGCTGTTACGATTGCATCAGCCAGGCGACAAGAAGACGACTGCTGAGTCGGCGCAACGTGGCATACCTCGGCGACCGGACGGCGGCGCCGCGCGTCGGGAACGGTTACTTTCGCTTCACACTTCGAACGATTGTCACCATGCTAGTTTTAAGACAAGAATTGTAATACTGCCATTATACCTGTTCCAGTATGTACATCGCGTTTTCTTCCACCCTGCCTGCTCGACCGACATAACTGGCGCAGTCGGTAGGATCCTCGAGAAGCAACGAGCACCTGTGCGCTGACATGGCGGCCATCGAGGCCGTTCGAGGATCCGAATCTACACGTCGTGACTTGCAGCAGGGGTATCCAACCATCGATACAGTGAGAAGACGAGATGCAACAATTCATGTGAGTACATTAAAATCGTTTTAGTGGATTGCTCACCCTAGTCCTTAAGTTCCCTGTACCTACACATTTTCCAAGATTTTTCATTCACGAGAATCACGGAGTGTTAGGTTAGAAAGTAGGCATAGTAGTAAGTCTCTAGTGTTAGGTTAGTAGCTGATAGTCTACAGAATAGGATGGCAGATTTTGATTTGATTTTATAGCATTTTTAAGGCCCTTCGTTTGGTGCCCGAATTTGATGGTAACGTTAACGTATTAACTAGGTTCATACAGTTATGTGACGAGCTGGTAGATGAACTTGTTACAAAAGCAAGTCCACCTAGCAAACTTTTGGAAATTGCTCTTATTAACGGCATATTAAATAAAATAACTGGTCCCGCAGCCCGAATGATCAAAACGAACGGCAACCCATCGGAATGGACGGGTATCACAAAATCAGGTCGGACCATCACGCACGCAACAAATGTTTCGTGCTCCTCCTCCTAATTATAACCAAAATAATGCATTTAGGGTTATACCGCGTAATATTGTACCGCAAAGCAACTTTCAACAGTCTAGACCTATGAGTGGCGTCACCCATTTTGTGCCTAGACTTTTACCACCCACTAACGCAACAAAAGGACATGACTGGACTAAATCTGGTAATCCCCCGGCTACTCATAATCTCGTGAATAGGGAGATGAATTTCAATGATTGCTCTGCTTATTACGGCTACGGAAATTATGATACCGATAGCTATGTGCTTTACGAACCTAACGAGTATTATGAAGGATACTATTACACCGATTATGATCAGGAGTGTCACCCACAGCCTGAGGAAAGTAACGATACGGCAAAAAACGAGCCAACTAAATCAGACTCTATAAAGGAGAATTTTCAGAACCCTCAAAAATTAGACAAACCAAGATAGAGGTCAACCTTCAAACACAACGTCAGCTTCCCTACTTACAAATTCAAGATCCTCCTCTAAAACTTCTAATAGATACAGGCGCTAACCAATCTTTCATTAGCCCTAACGCGGTAGAAGCTTATTTTTATAACGTACAGTTGAACTATGACCCCTTCGAAGTTTGTAATGTACACGCTGCGACACGTAGCAACTACTCGATAACACTACCTTGCTTCTCCGAATTAAACGATAAGGACTGCATCACACTTTTTGTGTATAACTTCCACGACTATTTCGACGGATTGATAGGGTCAGATTTATTAGACAAATGGGAAGCCGCCATTGATTTTAAGACGAAATCATTAGTAACAAAAAATGCGATAAATCCTATACGGGTTTACGATTCACAGAACGTTAATCTATACGAAGATATCATACCCGCCGGTTCTTCAAAATTAGCTAAATTACCAATCAATATTCAAAACGGAGAAGTAATCATCCCGGAACAGATTATATCTAACTGTCATATTAGCGAGTGTTTAACTACTGTAGAAAACCAGAAGGGTATATTAGAAATTCATAATCCCAATCGTAGTGACGTTATGTTCTCCATGGACCGCCCGGTGTGTGCGCAGCTTTATAATACTGAGTGCACGCGCACCGAGCAAACGCCTCAACGCGTAAAGGAAGTGCTATCGCGCTTACGCATGGATCATTTGAATGACGAGGAACGAGTTAACTTAGAATTACTATGCGCTCGCTATGCAGACGTGTTTTATTTAGAAGGGGAGAAATTGACTTTTACCAATAAAATAAAACACTCAATTAAAACCAGTGACGAAATTCCTATATATACCAAAAGCTATAGGTATCCTTTTTGCGCATAGACAAGAGGTACAAGATCAGATTAATAAGATGTTAGACCAGCAAATTATTCAACCATCGGAGTCTGCATGGAGTTCCCCTATATGGGTTGTCTCTAAATGAACTCTGGAGACATTCCCAAAACAGCATTCACAGTAGAACATGGCCATTTCGAGTTTTTGAGAATGCCCATGGGTTTAAAAAATAGTCCATCCACTTTCCAACGTGTAATGGACAATGCTCTTAGAGACCTACAAAACACTATATGCCTCGTTTATTTAGATGACGTCACAGTCTTTTCTACGTCTTTACAGGAACATATGGTCAATTTGGAAAAAGTATTCAATAGACTACGTGAGTCCAATTTTAAAATTCAAATGGATAAGTCAGAGTTCCTCAAACTCGAGACAGCCTACTTGGGCCATGTCATTAGCAAAGACGGCATTAAACCGAACCCCGACAAAATATCCGCAATAAAGAATTATCCACTCCCAACAACTCCCACCGAGATTAAGAGGTTCCTGGGTCTTCTTGGTTACTACAGAAAATTCATACCCGATTTCGCGAAAATAACAAAACCTATGACACAATGTTTAAAAAAAAAAAAAGGCTCAAAAATTACGTTAGACCAAAATTACATTAACTGCTTCGAGAAGTGTAAGACACTATTAATTAATGACCCCATTTTACAATATCCTGATTTTTCAAAAGAATTTGTCTTAACGACAGACGCATCGAACTTAGCGATAGGAGCTGTCTTGTCTCAGGGAACCATAGGCACGGATAAGCCTATTGCTTACGCTTCTAGAACATTGAACAGTAGTGAGATCAACTATAGCACCATCGAGAAAGAACTCCTTGCGATTGTCTGGGCTACTAAATATTTTAGACCATATTTATTCGGCAGAAAATTCAAAATTGTCACAGACCATAGGCCTCTTCAATGGGTAATGAACATCAAAGAACCCAACTCGCGTCTTACTCGATGGCGACTAAAACTAAGTGAATTTGACTTTTCCGTAGTTTACAAGCAAGGAAAGTGCAATACCAACGCCGACGCGTTATCCCGTATCGAACTACACAACGAAGAGACTAGTTCTCTTATAGCCAACCCTACGGAAGGACCATCTTCACTATTGAATAATTCAAAGACTGATACTGTTCACACTGACGCCGAAAATCCAATATTAGAAATTCCGATAACTGATTTCCCACTTAACAAGTACCATAAACAAATCATTTTCACATTGGTCGATGATATAAGAAGCCACCCTTCAGTTTCAAAACCGTTTGAGTCGCACGTTAAAACACATATTCAGATTTCTAAGAGTAATCTCGAAGACGATGTCGTAAACGCTGTAAAACAATATATTAACCCCAAGGTAAAGACTGGTATTCTCATTAATCCCCCATTAGCCATGTACGAAATTATCCCTATTATCCAGAGTAAATTTAAAAGTTCATCAATGGATTTAGTCTTAACAAAAGTAGTTAGAAAATGTCAAAGATTATTTAAAACAACAGGAGATAATTCGCAAGTACCACGAGGGTAAAACCAATCACCGTGGTATTAATGAGTGCTACATGTCCTTATCTAATAAATTTTACTGGCCGAAAATGAAGGAACACATAACAAAATATATAAACGGATGTGATGTGTGCGGTCAAGCCAAGTACGATAGAAACCCTGTTAAACAAAAGTTTAACATAGTACCACCACCAACCAAACCATTTGAAATAGTACATCTTGACTTACTTAGTGTTGAAACACAAAAATATCTTACAATCATTGACGCATTTTCAAAATATGCTCAAGCATACTACCTAAGGGATGCGACAGCGATCAGCGTCATACAAGCTTTTCTAACATTTAGTACTCACCATGGATTTCCCTTAACTATTGTCACAGACAGAGGCCCAGAATTTACAAATCAATTGTTTTCGGAGTTTGCCAAAATTCATAAAGTACAACACCACAAAACTTCAGCATGCACACCAAATGAAAATGACATGGTGGAGAGGCTGCATTCCACACTTCTAGAACACTTACGTATTTTAAAATTAGAGCACCGTGGAGATACCGCCATGAACTTAATGCCATATGCAATTCTAGGTTACAACAGTTCTATTCACAGTTTTACCAAATGCAGACCTTTAGATATAATTACTGGCCATTTAGATCCCCGTAACCCATTAGATATTAACCTATCAGAAAATATACTACAGTCTTAACGTTGAATAGTCTGGACAATGGACCGGGCATCCCACCCTTTATGCTAGGGAAAACAAAAGTTATCTCCCATTACCACTCGTTTGTCCAACCGGTTAACTTAGACATTATTCGTAGTAATATAGATTTAGTAAGAAAACAATTAAATAATATTTCACCAGAGTTCCACCATAAAACGCTGTCTTTATATCAACCACATATCGAATATCTTCATAGCAAGATCACGGAGCTGTCCGACCAGTTAGAATTGTTCCAGTCTAACCGCGTCAAGAGAGGCCTTATTGATGGACCAGGTTCAGTTATTAAGAGTATTTCCGGAAATCTGGACTATGCACACGCTATCCATTCAATCGTTCAATAATAATCCGTGCAATTAAAAACCTGCAGGAAAATGAAAATAAGATGGTCACGGAATTAAATAATCGAGTTAGTTTAAATAAGCACTGGATGTCTGAAAATTCCAAAATTCTTAACAAACTACTCCAGAATCAGAACAAAATCAAGGAAGTAGTAGATAAGATTATGATTAGAGAGTTACGTCAGGAAAAAGACTTAGTTAAGTACGCCCACCTGGCTCAATATATGATAATGCTAGCGGATAACATAGATTCGTTATCCGACGAAATGCTTAGATTAGAAAACTTATTAGCTTTTATACGTGCTAAGAGCACACATTTCCTTATGTTTAGATTAGATACGTTCAACATGATGAAAGATCAATTAAATGTCCTCTATCGTAGAGAACATTTACTGAACATTAGTTTTAGTGAATATTTCGACATAGTTAAGTTAAGTTACTATTATAATAGCCAAAAAGTATTGGTGTTTAAGTTCCCGGTTGTCCTTCCCAACACCTATGACCTTTATAAATTATCCATAGTTCCCAATAAAGATGACAAAGTGGTAATTCCATCCTATCCTTTCCTAGCAATTTGCGATAAAGATTTTATGTACATAGAGGCAGAATGCCCGAAGTCCAGCTAATACTATATGTGCGAGGACAGCATCAATCAACATTACAAGAGTCAAGACGACTGCATTCACCGTCTCATATCTACCCAGCAAGTTGACAAATCCTGCCGATTCATCGTAGCCAAATTTTATTAAAAACTAAAGCCGTGGAAGCACTTGACGACCGACACTACGTAGCAAGCTTTCCTGCGCCTACAAGCATTCACTTGTCCTGCACTGACACACAATACCGCACAGTGCAAGTAAGTTACCTCATTACAATCTCGAAAGACTTTGATGTGCAAACCTCGGACCTAATTCTGGCAAACAAGGACGACCGATTGAAAGGACCAGTACTGAAAATTATGAACATCCCCCTCAGCAACGGAACCAATTACAATGCTGAAGCTAGAAAATTAACGCTCAACTCCGTCAACCTCCATAGCCTCCATATTGCTAATAAGGAGATAATCATGGAACCGCCAATGACCCTAAACACATCTGATAATTATGGCGTGTACTACACTATCACACCACTCTACCTAGTACTATTAGGTGCAGGCGCACTGGGAATCGCATTCGCACTGCGAAGATATATAAGAAGGCGCACTCCGGAAACAACACCAAGAACAAACAAATGGCAAAACTGACCGCAGCGATATAAATGCCGAAATTAACAACCACACCGCTCAACCAAGATTATCAGCGCTATTCTCGAATCAATCTTCTAATAGTCGCTGATCTTCGGGAGGGAGATGTTACGATTGCATCAGCCAGGCGACAAGAAGACGACTGCTGAGTCGGCGCAACGTGGCATACCTCGGCGACCGGACGGCGGCGCCGCGCGTCGGGAACGGTTACTTTCGCTTCACACTTCGAACGATTGTCACCATGCTAGTTTTAAGACAAGAATTGTAATACTGCCATTATACCTGTTCCAGTATGTACATCGCGTTTTCTTCCACCCTGCCTGCTCGACCGACATAACTCAGCTACCAACAGTACCCAAACAAAACAATAAGTATGGTACCAAGTGCAAGTAAAAGCAACAAAATGAATAATTCATTTTATTACTTTTACTTGGCACTTGGTACCATACTTATTTGTCATACGCTTCACATATTGTTTTATGTAAAATCTAGATGGAAATAATACAATGTATGTGGAATAAAAAACGTTTTAAAATTACTTACACACTTTTATTTTCGAACTTATAAAGTTAGGGTTTACAACATATTAATTAATTAAATACATTGTGATGACCGGGGTTCCGAGTAGACTGAATGAAGGAAAGCATAGGCAGTATTTTAAGCAGATTTACTATTTAAACAGCCAATCACCTTAAAATCTAAACACCAACACTTAATGACTAACAACGAAAAAATAAAAACAATAACATAAAAAAAAATAAAAGAAAATGAAAACAAAAATAAAAATATGTCCAAAAAGAAAATCCTCAGGCTGGGCTCGAACCCGAGGTGACGCAATTCAATCTCGTGCTATGTGCCCCGAGACCAGCGGGCTTCTTATAAACCGTGGCGAATATGTCGGTGTATATTTTGCGATGGATAAAATAATATTCTGCTTCATCAATCGAAGCCAGGATTCAACCACACGTTAGAGTCTGAACGGAAAGGGCGTTTCCGCAAGCCCGTTACTTCCTTTACTCGCACACAAATTCACAAAATTACACCATCAACAATACTTATGTAAATTCTGTAGTGATTTCCAAATAATTATGGCTTTAATTTACAGGTTATTGCAATTTAATTACGGAGCAACCGTCACTTTTTCGTCGTTTTTCCATTGACATTTCTTCGGTCTCATTATTTTTACCGCTACCGTCACCTGTCCGTTCTTACAAATTATGTTGTTAAAACTATTGTGACGAGCTTAGTAACACACTCTACCATACCATCTAGTATCACACTCGAGAATTACAGTATATTGATCATTACAACATAAACAAGTAATAAGTAGGCAATGAATGCAAATCTCTGCTTGCTAAGATCCTGATATACATCCTATACTTTGCAGGCTTGGGCAAAATACATGAGTTACTTTCATGATTCTTATTAAATTCTTGAAAGTATTTTCTGATTTTATTTTATTGACATGTATTTTGATGCGCGTTTGATAAACCAATTAAAAATACATTGTGACAAAAAAAGCTTTCCGCAAAGCAGTCAACATAAGGCTCTATGTAATGTATGTTTGAAAAGTATCATAAGAAATCTGATGCTTATGATACTTTTCAAACATGTACCTCAATACCACTTTGCCTCATTCTCTTCCTCAATTTATACAGAGTGGTGATGACAATACGACATTAAATTAAACCTCGCATACCTCAAGATGTTCTCAGTCTACATACAAAAAATCATTTGAATAATATTCAGTAGTTTAGTCACACGACATTTTTTTTTCATTTTTAACATTTGCTACATGATGTATCTGATAATAGGGAAACACTGTCAGGTTAACGACCCACATCGGTATAAACATCAAAACATTAAAAGTCACGTTGCCAACTCGCTACTTAAACACTTTCGCCAAATTAGTATTTTCATCTGATTTAGTGAAAATTATACCTTAATTCTGTGTAATAAGAGTCATAAAGCGTGTCATCAAAGTTGGATAAGAAAGTAACGAATGCGGAAATTGCAATGCACTCATAATATTAATAGAAAATTTAGTGTGTGCGAAAGAGATAAATCTAGTTTAGTTTGTTATTTCGCTTTCTTGAAGAAATTTGCTACTACAAATTTAGGTTAGTGTGTCGCCGCGATCCTGTGACGATTCACGCGTCCTCGCTTTGTAGCGCAGCCGCAGGTGCAGTGCCGCAGGCGCCGCTAACTTTCGTTCGCGCCGCGTCGGCCGCCTTTGATGTAGTCGTAGGTACTTCCCCGCCGCTCGTGTTTAAAGGAGGCGGGCGAAAGTTCATAGAAAGTTGGGCCTTCACACTTCCACTTTTAATGATTTATTCATCGTCCACTTCATCATAAACAATTAAAACTGAGTAGGTGGTATTAAATTCTCTTGATGCCTTGCCCAGCGTAGGTAGTACCATGTATGGTATGGTAATAGTATGGTACCATACTGTGGACATCACATGACAACAGCAACCTACAGTTCTTTTCCTGCCAAGCAATTACAATAATATTGTTTGATGGCCTCTCTACCATTAAGAGAACTGTGAACTAAAGTAAAATGTATTTTAAAGCTTACATGTCTCGATTTTATACTACCTCTAAACAGCCAGCTAGAATTATTGAATATTGACAGTTAAAGTCAAAGTCGTTCAAGAACACTAATCGAATAATAATTATTACAGCACACGAAAACACAACAGAAAATATTCACTAATTTACCGCCACAAATTCAAAGACAACGAACGAAGCAAATTATTTGATTGACGTTTGAGTTTTTGACCTGACATTGACATGAGTTCCGCTTTGTTGCCTGTATATTAAAACATTGACAATCGATTGTGAAATCGATTTATTTATCAATTTATTTTACGACTTTTTTTGAAACGTTGAAGTGTCACGAGGAAACATTAAAAAATAAATGTGTTTTTTATTTAAACTTCTGTAAAGAACAAAACTGAATCACGTTTTATAGTATTTTAAATAATTAATTAACTATTCTATTTTTGTAATAATATCGATTAACTTTTATAATTCATCTGGCAACATTGTTTCAAAGTGAAAGTAAGGGAAGTCAGTATTATTTTGATTAAATATTTAATTTCTTATGCCATGATAAACTGCTTAATATTTTATGATTAACCACAAAAAAACTGAAACAAAATATTGATAAATATTTCATTTGTGTAACGTTAGGCCCAGATTCGCCCGTCTCCTTTGTAAATTCATTTACGACGGTATTAGTGCGAAATTGGACGCTTTATTTTGGTGACAGGACACGTAACGTTTTAATAGGTATTTAGTTAAACAGTGAGTGAATTGTGCGAAATTAGACGCTTAGTTTTTATTGTTTTCGTGTTTTTTTTATAATCATGCCGCGCTACAATTACACAGCTTCGGAGTACACCGACATGATTTTAATTTATGGGGAGTGTCAAAGAAACGCCGCTTTGGCTATACGGACATACCGAGAGAGGTTTGGAAACACTCGAGTTTGTCCGACCAACGGGCGCACCATTGTCCAAGCTGTCCAGCGGATGCGAGAGAATCGATCCTTAATCCCGCATGTGGATAGTGCTCCTCCACGTGTAAGAGTGACCCTTGAGGAACGAATTTTAAATTATTTTGAACGCAACCCAACGTGTAGTTCGCGAAGGGCAGGTCGACATTTTAAAGTTTTAAAACGCGACAAACGGAAGCCGTATAAATACAAGAAATTGCATGCATTGTTACCTAGAGACAAACCAGTTAGGGAAAACTTCTGTCGCTGGATTGAAAATAAACATTTCGAGAATCCGGATTTCTTGTACAATGTGATGTGGACTGATGAAAGTACATTTACAAGGAACGGTTTATGGAACAGACAGAATCTTCGTTACTGGAGCCGCGTGAATCCGCGTCTAGGACGGGAGACTTCGCACCAGTACAGATTTGCTGTCAATGTTTGGGCTGGCATTCATAGAAATACCATAATCGGTCCGGTTTTCATTGATGGAAATTTAAATGCTGAAAAGTTTTTGGAACTCCTCAATGGACCTGTTTGCGAGTACACGGATGAGCTTTCGGTAACTGCAGATGTGGTTTCAATTAGACGGAGCACCAGCTCATTCAGTGGTGTCTGCTAGAGAGCGTTTGTCTCAAATGTTCGGACAGCAGTGGATTGGCCGTTATGGACCAACGCGTTGGCCAGCCAGGTCCCCCGACCTTACACCACTGGATTTTTTCTTGTGGGGTCATATCAAAAATGAAGTGTACTCAACAGCTGTTGATACTGTTGATGATTTAAAAGATAGAATAATCATATCTTTTAATAAATTAAAACACATGGCTGCGAATGGGGACCTCTTGTCAGACGTTAGAAATAACCTTTTACGACGGTGCAATTTGTGTATTCGAATTCATGGCGGCCATATTGAAAAACGAAAAATTTAGTGACTTTCATACCTACATCCTGATCGTGATTGACAATTTGATTAATAAATAACACACGGTTGAGAGATGCCTGATTATTTGGTTAATAATTTGTGATTCAGTGTAATTTTACTCAGCATTAATCCATAATTAAAAGCCAAAAGATCAAGTCGCTACAGGACCGCGCGCTGTTGCCGCTCTTACGACAGGTTAGTGAACTAATATTTATAAATGGTGTTCTAATTCGTTTCTAGTTTTATGCCATTTAGTTTGTTTGAAATTTTTATTTTTTTATTTTCGATGTTAGGATTTTTTTGATAGCTTAAACTTATTCTTATGAACTAGTATTGCCCGTGTTTTCATTTATTGTCGTATTGTCTTCTCCACTCTGTATTTTTGGTGGTGGTTCCACGCCTGAACTTTTATAGCAGCGTTTGTATCACTTAGTGGTGCTTTTCCACATGGCACTGTGTTTTCTTTATCCCTTAATTGGGCATGGCGTGTGTGCGTTCTACTCGGTTTTATAAACCTAGTGGGAATTTTTTATTTAGGAATAAGATTAAAATTCATTTTTTTGTTTTTATTTTTTTTTATTATTTAAATAAAAAAACAACGTGGGAAATATACTCCTACTGCAAGTGTAGGGCTAAATGAAGGGAGCTCTATGTGGGAAATAATCTACATGTTGGAGAGTGCTGGTGTAGAATGATAATTCTCAAAGCATGGAGCAGCGCATAAGGATACCAAACATATGGAACAAGAATATTTTGTCCTCTGCTCTTTTGCCCGGGTGCTACAGAATCGACACCTTCTATATTTACTAATGCGTGGCATATGTAGTCCAACATTTGATAAACGGGTCTCACCTGGCACACCATAACAGCCTCCTTTTTTCGTTTTGAATACTGCAGCCTGCTTCTTTCTGCTACTAAAATTATCAATAAGTGCACGTGCAAGTCGTAAACGGAATTCTTTATGGGTGTTTCTTCGTATTGAATGAGTAGTCATATATACTATATATGAATTTATAATGGCAGCTTCCAGTAAAAACCAGAATATTCGGTGCCAATTTTTTCTGGATTTTCGACCTACAGGATAGGAAGATTTGTAATGGTCAAAAAGGTCAACTCCACCCATGAACTCTGTATATTTTTTTATGGCCAACGGACAAAACATATTTTTCTTTGAACCATCTTTTTGAGTCCTCTTTATTTCAATAATATCTTTGGGATTGAAAGCAGTTGTACACACAAATACATCTTTCGTGTCTCTCCATTTGATAACTGAAAGCGGCGCCGAATATTGGTAAATAAATTCACCAGGTTTTAGTGTTGTCTCTCTAGATTTCTTGGTAATCAATTCTGGTAAGCCCTTTCTGTTTATGCGAACAGTGCCAATTGAAAATATTTTTTTTTCAAACAAAGCTGTCATTAGCCCCAAACTCGTAAAAAAATTGTCAAATACCAAGAGAGTATTTTCTGGCACATCATCTGCAAGATCTAATACCACCCGGTAACCTAAGTTTTCTTCAGATGCATTACTAACTTTACCTGTGTAAAATTGGAACTGGAACAGATAGCCGCTTTTGGAGTCGCACCTGGCCCAACACTTGTACCCCCTTTTTATGGGTTTTTTGGGCATATATTGCTTCATGGTACTCTTACCTTTAAATTTGATCATAGATTCATCTATGGACTGTGTTTGAGATGATGTGCAAGCTTCAGCAAAGGTCTGATTTAGTTTTTGAATGAGTGGTTGTATTTTACACAGTTTGTCATAGTTGGGGGATGTTTTCGGTAATTCTGTTCTTATGTCAGATATATGAAAATTTTCAGTGATTTTTTTGAACCGTCTTAGGGTCATGACACTAGAAATAACTGGGTTTTTATAAAACACATCTGTGAACCAATATAGCTGGCTATCAGAAATTGGATTGATTGACATCAGTATCATCATACCTAAATATGCAGAGATCTCTTCCTTTGTGACATCTTGCCATCCATGTGATCTTTTTTCATTTGCATATATGTTTGTATTTTCTACAATTAACTTTAGCATAGACTCCGGCAACATGTCCAAAAAGTAATCTTTTGGGGTACTCCTATTAGTATATATTGTTCTTACTTGCAATGGCTTGTCAAATGAAGGGATATTCAAGTCTCCAACAAATGTGGTCCATAAACGTTCTCTATTTTGCATATCAGAATAACTTGGTCTCGGAGTATTTGATGGAACATTTCTACTTTCAGGAGGCATATTCAACACAGGCTCCTGCTGATTGGACTGTGTATCTGTTATGTCCATTGCTTCATTGTTTATTTGATTTTGTTGAAATACAGTATCTATATCTAAGCTCCTGGTAGAAAACTGTTCATCAAGAGGCTGAATAACTATTTGAGAGCTTGCACTGGAAACAGGCATTCCATCAGGAAAGTAATCACGTGGGGTACATTCAGGCCTGTTGACAAGTACTTGTTCATCTGCATATTGCACAGTTTCAGCTGCGTCTGTATTTATTTCACCTGGAAAAATAAAGGTACTATAAAACTAAGCACTGAAAAAATTCTATTCTTACCTAATTGTTCAATAAATATCTACTTACCACTCAAAATAGCAATCAAGTCGTCTTGAGAAAATGATTTTTGAATTTGGTCTAACATTGTATTCATATGTGATACATAATCTACTATGGGATGTTCATCTTCACTAAGATGGTCAGATTCGTCGTCTTCTGAAGACATCAATATTGACAGTGCCCTTTCCACATTTTCTCCCTTTGAGAGATCTAGTATTTTTCTCTGAAACACATAATTATGTTAGTTGTATATTTTCGTATTAGCTAAAATTAGAGTCAGTTGTGGTCTAAAGTATTATAATTCCCACAAGTTTTGAAGCACAATAATTACACTGATATTGAAACAATCACAAAAAATAACATTGATATCCATAAAACAACTCAAAACCTACAAATAATACTAAATAAAATAAACTTACCACATTTTTCCGCGACATTATAATTTTTTTTTGTATTTGCACTACAATTTTTAGTTCACAACTCAACGAAAACAAACAGCCGGTTTTTTGACTGCCCACAGATAAAAAATTCTGTTACGTTCCGTTTCAACTTCGACGTTAGGGTGAAGACACATTGTTTGTTCGTATAATAATTGACATATTGTGGGATTCATGTAACTTTTGACGGCATAGAGACACTTAAAATGATGTGGGAAGTATTCTCCTTTAGTCCAATTAAGAGTTATATGACCTTGATGTGGATGGTTTACCATCAGCAATAACAATCTTAATTCCAGAACCTAGAAAAACAATAAAAATAAGTCAGTTTAGTGGTGAAATGTTTATTTCCTAGTTCTATTGTTTACAACTTTTTCAATTTAGTGGTGGGCGGGCCAAATTAGTGTAATAAAATTAAATACAACATACCTGATAGGCTAAGGTTAGTTACATCTAATAGAGCTGAAGTGGTTGGTTGCTCAATATTTAACATTTGAACAGGCTCTTCTTGACCCAAGTACACACCTGAAAATGAAATGAATATTAGCTATGCAAAAGTAACTCTGATTGGTTACATTTCACTATTAAAATCACTTCAGCAACTGATTTTAATGAAAACCAGTATAAAGATGGCTACAACCCTGGAGCTTGACATAGGATACTTTT
This sequence comes from Eurois occulta, assembly GCA_950022335.1. Lineage (NCBI taxonomy): Eukaryota > Metazoa > Arthropoda > Insecta > Lepidoptera > Noctuidae > Eurois > Eurois occulta. The sequence continues at coordinate 21,930,121 of OX465478.1, forward strand.
TATCTGGGTACATTAAGTGCTTGCCCAAAGATACAAGTAAAACTGCGGGGAACAGCTAGTGACATAAATACACATTATAAGTAATACATTCACAAGGTGGGTATATTGTGTAAGCAAAATGTATTTATTTACCTTGAATGAACAATGTAGGTATAGGCAATTTACATAGTCTATCCTTAGGGTACTGGAAGACTGCTGCAAAATGTCTTCGGCATACTCTTCGGTTGTCATAGATGAAGATATCATCCAATTCTTTGATGGAATATCCTACACTTCGAACCCATCTCTGGAAGCGATCTCTTTCAAGATTTAAAAACCCGTAATCCGAAATCTTGAATTAAATTAAAATTCTTCAAAATAACATTTTTCTAAATGACAGACGGTTGATCATAGACTAATATAATAGATGCGGTTGATAGTGTAACCATGACAAAAATACGTTTTTGTCATTGATTGAATTAATTCTTTTATTTTTACTATTACTTAGTTATTATAGTGTAAATTAAAAAATATGGTTTCTTAACCTAAATTATCTATATTGTTATTTTCAATTAAATCATAACACTGTTATAAACTGGTATCCCAACCAGTAAATATTTGGAACCATGGGGGATAGATGGCGCTAGTTTCCATACAAAAGTTTAATGCAGGCTCCAATGTTCTAAGAGAGCATACCCTGGTTAACGTCTCTAGAATATCGAATACTAAGAAAGCTAAACAATAATTGTCAGTGTGTGTAAATGCGATAACGAATCAGATCTTGCTAAGTGCATGTGGTGAATTGAGTTGGTGACGTATACAACAAAGGGCTCTCGTTCACACACTGATGCGGGCTTAGACTAGAGACGCGGGATTATAATGAGCCGGTGAACTGTGGAACGATAATTCCGCACAGTACTGAACGAGTTCAGTTCGTTCACTGTGCTTGAGTAGTTCATCGGAACGAATCGCTCCGGAGTTACTCAAGTCTAATTGATAGTTATTTTAATTTTAGTAATAGTACCAAGGGAAATAAAACAAATTAAAACTTGAATAAACTATTTATTCTTCATAAAATATTTCATCTTCAGATTGAGCTGGAGCACTTACATTTTGTTGAAGCGGCCCCAGCTTAAATACCATAATACTGTCATAGTATGAGCACAACACCCTACTCTACGGTTACCCACTAGACAGTTACAATAGTAAGCAATGATTCTTTCTAAAGGATTTGCCTGATTTTCATCTCTACCAATCAAAAAATAAGAGTAATATGTTTTATGGCTCACATGACGTGATTTAATTCTAGCCCTAATAAAATAATTATTTTGACTCAATATTAAGGGCAAATGCTCTTCCAAAACATCATTGCTTACTTCAATATTATAAGTACCATTGCTTCTTATGTGCTCCCCCCCATAATAGGATCTAGCCTGTTTTAATTGGTAAGATCCCAATACATCATCTAAAGTTAATCTAGGAAAATGGTCTAAATGGGGAGCATTGCTGTCTATGTTTTGGAAAACCGTACGTCTCCTATTGATGTTTTTCCTTCGAATAAATTCCCCTAAACAATTCCTAGTATTTAATCTCGCCTGAGCAATTTGTAAATACTCCGCAGCATCAGGTCTGTCTTCTATTGTTGGGTGGAATTTATTCAAAAGAGCACAAGCAATTTTAAAGTCATCCATAGAGTGTGTTGATGCTCTGTTAAAATATTCTTGTCGAAAGTCTTTTAATGCGACCGTTTACAATTTCGAGACGTACGGTTTTCCAAAACATAGACAGCAATGCTCCCCATTTAGACCATTTTCCTAGATTAACTTTAGATGATGTATTGGGATCTTACCAATTAAAACAGGCTAGATACCAGAAACATAATACATTCATAATAGATACCAGAAACAGACATATTATACCAGATACCAGAAACAGACATATTATGTCTGTTTCTGGTATTTGTAGTTACTACTACTCTGTACATAAACATATGTACCATCACATATGACAATGGCAGGTTTAGCATCTGAAGCCATGCTACTGTCTCCAAATAGACGTTCAGGAATAGTCCTGTTACGTGAGGCCACATTTTGTATATTAGTATGAGTAAGTCCCAAATGCATTGATACAAAATGTTCTTTTAAACATTCTCTAACAATCTTAATTTTTTTTTCTAATGTAGATCGTGGCAATTGAAAAAGAATTGTCAGTCTTTGGTTGCTGTCCCCTGTCCTAAGCTTAGCAAGAAATATGCTCAATGTAAGGCTAGGATTTGTAACCTCATTATTTAAAGTAAGAATGCTATTTAATAGTTCATTAAACTGCACTTCTGTTAGTCCCAGCCAATAATGGCGTAAATGTGAATCCATTGCTGCAATATTATTAAAATCTAAAGTCCTTTTAGAAGCTGTTTCCAGCATGGAAAATATATCATCGACTTGAAAGCCAGTAAAGTCATTTAAATTGGCGGTCAGTTCATCCCGCTAATTACTATTTAAATGGTGATGACAGATTCTAGCATGTAAGGGTATAATATATGCCGTCCGTCCGTCGTATGACGACGGGCAGGCCGTGTCGACGGCGCGTTCGTGTTCCACGCGCGCCTCAAAGAGATGTCAGCAAACGGGAGGGGCCCGCAAGGGCCGGTGCCTGCCAGGGCTGCGGGACTGTTCGAAAGAGATACCGCGGCCCTGGAACATAAAGGGCCAATGAAGGAACATGGGTGTTTTTTAGTCAGTAAGAGTCTGACACTCCCTTCCGCTCCGCCCAGAGCGGGAGGAGTCATTTGATGATTTCTCACCCCCCAAAAAAAAAAAAAAAAAAAAAAAGGGTATAATATATATATATTGTACTGCAATAACAACAACTCCTTGATAGTCATAGGCACTAAAAGACGTTCATTATTTTCACATCCTACAAACATGCAGTGACGAGAAGCTGCAGCAACTCGTTTATACTTTAGTGAGTTAACTTTAGGTTGTTGGCGTATTGCTTGTTGTTGTTGGGGTGTTGGATCTGGCAATGGAGGTGGTTCAGGTGTCCCGGTGTCTTCTAATGAAGGTGAAGCTGCATCCATGACACTATCGGGTCTGTTTGAATCTTGAACCTCCAATCGTCGTGCTTCCCGAGTTGCTGCTAACCAGCAAGGAATGCACACTCTTTGTAAATGTGGAGCCTAAAATGATAGGTGCGTATTCTGACATTCACTAATACCAACTATTTCATTTTAGGCTTTCCCTATATTGTTATTGTGCAAACATGTGAATAAAAATACTATCAATTAGAAAGCAACAGTGCAGCAGTTTTTCTTAAATGTATTTCTAAAATGTAAAGCACAATTGCAGAGCATGAGGTCTCAGGTTCGATTCCCAGGTTGGGTTTCTGGGGTTTTCCATTAAGAATTCCTAAGTAGCAGCCAGGATTCTGGCAGACTGGGTTTGTGCCCGGTTGATGGCAATAGTCTCACCCCTATTACTTGGGACATAAACATAGCTGACAAAATGTATGTGTACTATTAGGTACACCTCGTACCTAATAGTACACATACATATTGTCCCTAATCATCATCACGCTTATGATTGGGGATTACAGGCGTGATGATATGGAATGTTATTAAAAAAATACTGACCAGGTGTGCTAGAGTCCATCTTAAAATCATGCTACTTTGTGGGCTATGAGTTCTCCGACTTGCAATAGAGATACCACATCCATAACAAATGTTCAAGTGACCATATGCAGGGGACATATCCTCGTGGGATCCAGTTATATTTGACAACATCCTTTCTTGCAACAGCAAATAACATTCAATACACAGGATATCATCCGACGTTAGCTGGAAAAGATTATAAAACCATTCTCTTCTATATTTATAACTGCTTCACTGACATTTAATGCATAAGTATTGTCATAGGTAGTTGTATAGTCGATTTATTTAAGACTTACTTTCCACACTGATAAAATAATTATTAAATAAAACATTATATCTTAGTGCATGTTGTGTTAATTTGACATGACTGCGTGGTTTTTAATAATGATTAGACTGAAAAATACGTGCAACAATTGTAAATACTTAAAGAAACTCTCAAAAAAGACTGTACAATGCTTTGTTTACTGCAATCAAATGTTATTTTGAGTTTGCACAATGCATTTAGGCACTATATTGTCCACAGTAATTATTATTGTTTATGCACACGATAACTTACAGGTGTAGGCATTGTCCAAGTTCGTAGAAGAACTGTCATTTGCTCGTTCAACTCCTCAACTGTATACCGGCGTAAATTAGGTGCTAATAAAATCGAACAGTTAATACAGCGTCGGGAAGGCAGACGGTGTGCCCGACTTCTGGCTCGGGTAGACACAGTTCTGACAAAAAACAGTTCGGGAGTCCAATATCCACCAATGTCCACCAAGGATAGCACTTAGAGTAAAATATCTCACAAAGGACAGCACAAACAAGAGTCAATTATCTCACAAAACATAAAATATTCGAGGAACTTATTAGCTCAACTCGGTGGTAGCAGAAAAAGCACGTATCGTAAACTATGTAAATACGGAATTCAAAACTCAACGTATTTAAACAAAGCAATCACGAACGTAACGAACCTCAGCAAAAAGTGCTGTGACATGCGCAAGTAAATGTTGCCAGATCAATTATTTTTAATCATTAATAAATCGATTTCAGTTTTTTTATCGATTTATCGATTAAAACTGTTTTGTCAATACGGGCGTTTCCAAAATACGTAAGGCTTTTATGTTTGTGTAAATCGCTTTTATGAAAATCTATTCAACAATATAGACTTATTATGAATATAAGCAATCTATTGTTGTCATCGTTCCATCGCTATTACTAGCATCGACTATAAGAAGTGTATATCCACTAGTTTACGTCATCATGAATATTTTACATAATTAAACTTATACTTGGCCACCCCAGTTAGTTATGCTTATTTTTATTTTTTTTTACTTATAATCATTTGTGTTCGTTTTTCTTTTTCTATATTTTTGTTAAATGTATTTTTTAAATCATATTTGTTGGAATTCAAAATTATGAGCAATGGCCCGTAAGTAATCTGGGAGTGGTCTCTCCCCAAATGATTCAACTAAATCTTTCAATCTTGCCGATGTTTGCCTATATCTTGGCCGACTAGTTATATTTGATCCACGAGACAAAATTTGCTCCAGTTTCAGTTCTGTCAAGCTTTGTTGCCGACGAAGTCCATCCAAAAACTTCCATATGGAAGGGTGATGAGCTGATATAAGTGAAGAGAATCCTCTGTGAAAGCCTTCAACGTACCCAGTTGCCTTGTGCAGCCTTCTTCACACTATTGGTTTAAACGATGTCTCCGCCGTCCTTTCTGTAGCTCCTCGTATTGGTTCGTAATTCGTTTTCCACATCCGCTCTTCGTTTCCAAATAGAATATCGCAGTCTATCCCTTCTGATTCCGTTTTCAATCCATTGGTTGTGACAATTTTTGTATACTTTGAAGACACCGTACAAAAACGCCAACGATACTAATAAGAGCACCACGATCAAGATAATATTGGTCGTGCTGGCGTGCACTGCCAGCTGCCTGATGTCAGCTACGTTACTTCCACCTGCTGCGTTTTGTGGAACTATTACCTCTTCCTTCGTGTTAGTAGTTCCCATTTTGAAAAGAACTTGTAAAATTTTCACAAAATAGAACAGTTATTGCGCCGAGTTCGGACAAAATATTGGTCCCGATGCTATACATTATGACACCACTTGTGCCGTTTTGGTCAATGGAATGTAAACACTTATTTTATTGTCACGGTCGCCATGTACGGAGGGCGGATTAAAGGCGAGTAAATGATACAACGAATGCTGTTTTTATACTGACTTTATTATAATAGAACACAGGATTATATATCATGATTACTACTTCACAGTTCGTTCGGGGAATTCCCTGAAGAACTGCATCAAAAGTATTCCACAGATCAATAGGGAATCTAGGAGCTCGCCTGCCCCGTCTTTCCAACCTTCCGATCCAGTTATCTTCGAAATAATCAATGACTTCTCGGAGGAGGCCGGAATGCACAACATAAAACTGAGATTCGAGCAGTTCCTCAAAAGCGTTAATAACTTGTTCAGATGGAACATACGCTAAAGCACATAACTGGCGAATATTCAATGCGAAATCAGGGGTGTGTATATAGTTATGCAAGACGTCTTTTTGCGATTGGACCTTTCGCCAGACACTTTGAGAAAAGTGAAAAAAGCAGCCTCGCAGGGATGCTGCGGGAAAACTGTCCCTTAAAGCTAAAATTGAGGCCTGTTCGAAATCAGTCATGATAGACAGCGGTTGCAAGTCTGCTTCTTGTGACTTAATGGCCTCAAAGACTTCGGTATAGGCCTCATAGGTCATTCGAGACATAAGTACATATATCACTGGTACCACTTCATTCTCGTAGAGACAGTGTTTACCAGTGTATGCCACCACTGTCTCTACGAGAATAATTGTTTGAAAAGAAGTGGTGTCACTTTAAAAGTTCCGTCAGCAAACCAATGACGTGTTTGCTTTAAAATTTCTATTTTTTTTTTTGTAGCAAGTATTAGGAATCTATCCTCTCTTGGACCAGTATCCTGCATTAAAAATGATTCATCTCGACTGCTTTTGGTGTAACTTTCAGGAATTTCAAGGTTCACAAGAGAAAGAGGGTTCGCTGGGGCAGAAACATTAGCATTACGATACCTATTAATGCACTTTTTCAATGAGGACTACTGCTGCTAGTGGTATCTGCTATAATTTGTTAGTACATATGATATGCCTTTTTTCTATCATAGCTCTACTAGGGACATGATTGTGCTCACATATGACTTTTACGGGTTCATTTGACAAAATATGACAGCGACCTCGGCACTTGCCACTTTTGTCTTCGATGCATCGCCAATATGTTTTACCCCGTGACCCGGCCCAGGCACCTTTCAAAATTTCCTTGTAGGGATCTTCTTTTGGTGTCGTTGTAGCTCCATTTTTTCGAATATTCATAAAATAGATAGAAAACATGCACCGAATAAATTTTTATATTTTCAAAAAATGTCTCATTGTTGCATGGTATACCAAGAACCAAATGACCTGTTGGTCGATTTGGCTATTGTCATGGGAGTGCGATGTGTTCTGCATAATTTTTGAGTCTGCACCAATCCATTTTCTTCGGCAAATGCTACACACTGCTCATTGGTGCCCAATTTTTTTATTATTCTCGCCAAATTCCACATCATAAGCACCTCTTCTGTGTAGAGATGTCGATCGAGAAAGGGCCCGTCGTCCTGGAAAACATCTTCATTTACCGCCGATGCTCCACCAAGCCCCGAACTCGTAGACGGTCCCGGTTCCGGGTGTCCACTTCCACTACTTCCAGACGCCATTGCAAGCTGCGATAGCGTTATTTCAGTTTCCAAAAGTGAGTAAGCCGAGGTCGTACAGTAAAGCAATCCAAACAGAATCCAAGAACGAAGCCAAGTCGCAGAAAAAACACAAATCGATACGGAAGAACACATTCACTTAGACTCGGAAGGAAAGGAATGACGCACAAATTTGACATTAGCTGTCAATATCATCCATCCAAGATGGCGGGTTGCGTTTCGTTTCACGTTTTTCACATAAAACCTAAAAATTACATGTGAAAAACTGTACTAAAGCATAAAGACTACGTTCCGTTTTGCATAATTGCAATAGTATTTAAGAATTTTCGGAAATTGTTTAAAAATATTTAGACGCAACTCCGGCAGCCAAAATTACTTTGGGGGATTAAGATTAACTCCCATAAGCCCCCTACACCACCAATACCCTCAAATTCAGGCGACTCGTTGTAAAATGCAACCCGAAATGGCTTCATTACGTTCTTGTACTTGTGCAAGGAGTATGTATTTTTTTTGATACAGATAATTTGAACTCTTTTGAATATATAAATATGTACCATCAATTTTAATAATTGGTTCTCTGTCTTCTCCACCAAAAAAACCATTGGGAATGATGTCTTTGAGATATTTCTACCCTTTTTTTTTTTTTTTTGGTGGGTGGGAAATCGTCAAATGACCCCCCCCCCCCCCCCCGCCCTGGGCGGAGCGGAAGGGAGTGTCAGACTCTTACTGACTAAAAATCACCCATGTTCCTTCATTGGCCCTTTATGTTCCAGGGCCGCGGTATCTCTTTCGAACAGTCCCGCAGCCCTGGCAGGCACCGGCCCTTGCGGGCCCCTCCCGTTGCTGACAACTCTTTGAGGCGCGCGTGGAACACGAACGCGCCGTCGACACGGCCTGCCCGTCGTCCTACGACGGACGGACGGCGAGCTAGCCCATTACTCACCGTCCACAGGCCCGTGCCTACGGTGGCCGAGAGCCATCACGGCGTGGCCCCCGACGCTCGGTGCTTCTCCTCCCGCGGCGGCTGGGACGTGAGGCTCTCTCCCTCTCACGTTCCGCCGCCTCCTTCTCTAGCATGACTGCTTCGCAGAAGGAGGCGACGGCTTCCCATTCCCTCTCGCGACCATGGCTTGAGCCAGGGCCGAAAGATATTTCTACCCTTGCAATATGATTTATTCCTAAATGACGAGGAATAAAATCCTCATTTAACATTTTGAACGTGTAGGTATTGCACTTTTGTAGGAAACAGCTGTTTTTTTTTAATAACCGATGAAAAATTTCTATGTGGGGCTCAGAATGATGTACTGAATACGTGGTTACCGTTTTCGCGTCGGTGTCCCTTCGACCCCGTATTATTAAAATCAAATGTTTGGTTTTTTCTTCAATGAATGTAGCAAAATCCTGAATTAGGGTTAATTAGGGTTTAGGTCACAGTGATAACGCTGGGAGCCTTACCACTGTGTGACCATGCTCACTTAGCTTCATAAACTGGCATAGGTTTGTGTTGCTTAACAAGCATGAGCAGGTTTGGCTTTCTTAATGAGTCATCAAATGGTACATTGTTCTCGAACAACCATAGCTTTATTTCGTTGACTTTTGATGAAGAGGTAGGTGCCTTATTGCGAATCACTGAGTGATAGGGAGCGTTATCCATAACAATTTATTGAAGGTTTAGACAAATAATTTGTCTTTTTGTCTTGAAATGAATGCCTAATTATTAGGCATTAATTTCTCCATTACCCATTTTGTGAAATTTGTCTTAGTCATCTCAGAGTGGTAGTCTTCATTTCTATTTTTTCCACTAAATATTAATAACGCGTTCGGCACAAAGCCATTTTCATACCCTTTTTTTTTTTTTTTTTTTTTTTTGGAGGTGGGAAATCGTCAAATGACTCCTCCCGCTCTGGGCGGAGCGGAAGGGAGTGTCAGACTCTTACTGACTAAAAACCACCCATGTTCCTTCATTGGCCCTTTATGTTCCAGGGCCGCGGTATCTCTTTCGAACAGTCCCGCAGCCCTGGCAGGCACCGTTCCTTGCGGGCCCCTCCCGTTTGCTGACAACTCTTTGAGGCGCGCGTGGAACACGAACGCGCCGTCGACACGGCCTGCCCGTCGTCATACGACGGACGGACGGCGAGCTAGCCCATTACTCGCCGTCCACAGGCCCGCGCCTACGGTGGCCGAGAGCCATCACGGCGTGGCCCCCGACTCCCGGTGCTTCTCCCGCGGCGGCTGGGACGTGAGGAGGTTCTCTCCCTCTCACGTTCCGCCGCCTCCTTCGCTAGCATAACTGCTTCGCAGAAGGAGGCGACGGCTTCCCATTCCCTCTCGCCCCGGACCATGGCTTGAACCAGGGCCGGACGCGAGAGGTCGCCGCCGCCAATCGCCGCTACGAGGACACGGCGGTGCTCCGCCCAAGCAGAGCAGACCTCCACGATGTGCTCCACCGTGTCCTCCGGTCGATCCTCGCAATTGTAGCATCCGGGCGTTTCCTCCCGCCCGATTCGGTGCAGGTACCTCCCGAAGCACCCGTGTCCGGTGAGGAACTGCGTCAGGCGGAAGGTGAGGTCGCCGTGGCGCCTCCCTAGCCACTCCTCAAAGAGGGGACTTACCGCCACTATCGTGGCGTGCCCTCATTTTCATTCCCTGCGTGTACAATTATGTACCTAAAAAGAAAACAAAATGATTAAAAAAAATAGGTAGTGATATGATTTATTAATACCTAATTACCTATGTATGCTTCAGCAACAACTTACCGTTTGCCTTTAGACACATTTTCTTTTATTCCACTAACTTCAAAGGATTGCCAGCATTTTTTTAATTTGTAGGAGGCATGAATATAGCTCTCATCTAGATAAATAATATCCTTTCTCAAATCATCAGGTAAGTTTCTGTTTTTAATTATAATGTCCAAGTAGGTTTCACGCTTTGCAGCAATTTTTTGCCTTTCACTTTCCTTTTACAGGCAAGCTTTGATGGAAAGGCTAGATATGAGTGCCGATGGCCAATTCCACGGCGGCGGCGTGGCCTGAAAATTTTCACAGCGACGGCGGATTAACAAGCGGACAATTTTACAGTCTGAAAAACAATTATCATTTCAGTATTTTAAGATGAGAGAGAGAGTTTTTAATCAGAGCACTATCTATTTAAAGCAACACAATAAAATTTGTAACAAACAAAACAAAATATTTATCAACATGACATTGTCAAAATATGTCTCTAAGTAAATTCTATAATAATGTTATAAACTAAGAAGTTCTTTATTTTCGTTTTATAAACATCAATAGTAGTCGAAGTTGCTGCCATTGTTAAAGTCACAGAACTATACAAAAACTCCTCCTCGTTTACTCGGTCAAAATTGGACTTGACTGCGTGAGCTACGAGTGTGTAGCAAAGCGACTAGGCGAACTAATGCCGAATGCCATCGGGCCGCGCGTGCGAGCGAGAAAGCAAGTTGCGACTCGTCGTGAAGGCGCGCCGCGCGCTGCATTCAGCGGCGACGCGTCTACATGAATTCACGGCGACGGCGGTGCGCCGGCGCGTGGCGCTCTTATCTTGAGACTTTTTATATCGAAAGCCCAGAGCTTTTAGTACCTTCCGTAAGTGTTCACGGCTCCCGTCAAATCCAATGTCTTCTCTGACCATAGGTAGAAGGTTTCGTAGAGTTGGTGCCTAAAAGTTACAATTAACGTTAGCTCTCAGCATATCCTCGATAGAAAAATATAAAAACACTATAATCTCATAACAACCAGCAACAATAGAAAATCAATTGTATCTTTTTAGGTATATATCATATTAAATGGTTAAAAATTCGACTTATAATCTTTTTGACAGTGTAACAGAATTGAACTTTTTGTCTGATCGCGCACAAGTTCAAATCATCCAAATTCTTTTTTGGGTCGCCCTGCTTTATGTTTCCCTGGAGTGGAGAAAATGCCTTTGTTTTTTTGCCCTTCTTTAGCAATTCGCCGTATAGTACTTACGGATTTACCTAGTAAAAAAAAACTTAGTTATTTTTATTCTGGAAGTAACACAATAAGTATCAAAATTATAGGAGCTTGCATCTTTGTAAATGCACATAACCTAAAATTCATCAATGTTTTTTCAATGTAAATAACAGTTATAATAATGGTTTATACTATCTATTGCAAGTTCGAACACACATACATATTATATCTAATTACTTAAATAAAATAACATATTACCTGTCATTTCAGCAGTTCTTTCATAAACATCGTTGATATCCGATAAAATTTGTCCGGCTTCAAATTCCGCCAAACATCTCGTATACACTTTATAAATTATCGCTCTAGCGGAGCTGCGAATAGTTTTTCTGTTAATTTTGAGCCCTTTGACTCACCAAATTAAACACAATAATAAAAAATACACAAAAAACAGCCAGCGATAACATGAAATTTAATGACATTACATGTACTGACTAGACGTAACAGTGAGTGAAGTTGCCAACGATGAAATTTTTTAGTTCCGTTTCGGGACATTTTTGCCAAGCTGTATGTACAATTGCAATTGATGGATATTGCAATCAATGTCGTTAATCTGTGACACGCGGGCTGCTCTCTTCATGTTAAAACCACCATCGTGAACCATGATATGTCATTATTGATACCATGAATTGTAAAACTCAGCAACGAAACACCTGCTCCTGGTTCAGTCCATATATCAGTGGTGAAAGATAAGTATTGCAAATATTGTGTTTGTTGTGTTGTTCCTTAATTTAGGATAAAAATTTAATATAATTACACAAATGAGATGTGTAACTCTGACGTCCTCTTAAATTATATTTTGGCTGAACAGCATGAATAAACCGTCTAAAGCCAATGGGCCCGCAAGGGCCGGTGCCTGCCAGGGCTGCGGGACTGTTCGAAAGAGATACCGCGGCCCTGGAACATAAAGGGCCAATGAAGGAACATGGGTGGTTTTTAGTCAGAGAGTCTGACACTCCCTTCCGCTCCGCCCAGGGCGGGGGGGTCATTTGATGATTTCCCACCCACCAAAAAAAAAAAAAAAGCCAATTCCTTCAACAAAATTAAATGGTAAATCTTGAAGAGCTAACATTTCGCAAATTAAATTATCTAGCTCGTGGCTTTTTTCGTGAGATGTATCCCAATACTGATGTCTTTGTAATGCCTCCTGTAAAGTTACTTGTCTCTTAGCCTGTTGAAGAGGAGTCTCTTCCGACAATTTGAGTTTATCAACCGCGGCTTTTTTTAATGCTGCATCCTTTTGTTCATACTCGGCATATTCTACATCATGGCGTGACTTGAGTTGACTTCTTAACCCCGAAGTCCCGCGCCCGTTCCTTGAATATGTTTGGTCACATATTTTACATCTAACAGTATCAACGTCCACTTCACTAAAATACGTCCATATAGCACTACATTTTGGCTTCATCTCATAAACTTTTTAACTTAACAATAAACCTAATTACGACTTACGTAATTCTAGTTACGTACGACCACTCGGTAACAAAACAAATGTAAGACTGGCAAAGTAGTAGTAGCTACAGTGGGTTGGGTACGTACACTACAGTACTCGTACTACACACACACACACACACACACAATAGCGTGCTATATTATATTTCTAAAACACGTTGAAACACGTTGGAGCCTGATCGTGAAAGTACCTAATGCAGCGAGCAAAAGACGGAGATTACTTTTATTTACATTCAATACGTCAACAACACTTCCTCATGAATTCCTCTTAATTTACGAGGATGTGGAAGAGGAAGAGGAATATTTTATGCCTGATTTTGGGGATGTAGAAGAGGATGAGGAATCGCTAAAAAATGAGGAACTTCCGCATTATGAGGATGAGGAAGAGGAATCCTCATCAACCCTAGTTCGCAGACATGGTGGGTTTTACGGAAAAGAACGGGAAAGAAATTCCTTACAGTCTTTTAAATCGTGTTACAGTTCTCATTTACACAACTGATTATTGTTCACTTCAAAAACCACTTTTAATTACTTAATACTTCAATTGTTTGCTAATCGCGAGCTAACGAGGCTTTTCCTTGCATATACAGCAATATTGCAGAGTTCTCTGTGTGGCGGAAACACCACCCACTCAGCACAGTAATTCATTACATAGTTTGTAAAACTTACAAACAATACTAGAATACTTAACAATTAATTATTATTTTCACAAATCCAAAGGCGTTATTAAGTTAAAGCTAATTAGTAGCTTCATTACTTTTAACAACAATGTTCCCTCTTTCTTAAAACCATTTCCGGCAGATCAAAGGTTTTAATACAAAGAACAGGTCCTTTCAAAAATAAATTGCTCTGTAAAATAATCTTGTTACTTTTTAGTTTGTAATTATTTATAGAAACTGATTTAGTTATAGTTTCAAATAATTATTAATTTAGTTATTGACCATTAAAATCGTGTTCGGCGCCATCTTCCACAACATTGTGGAATGTTGCCTCATAAACAAATCTTAGTGTCAAATGAGCTATAAATTTTTTTAAAATCACAATTATTGTCATAAAATATTTGCTTATCTTAATTTTAACTATACATATTTAGCTAGATTTATAGTTAAAATGTACTAGATACAAGTTGTTGACCAGGTGGCACTAGATTTTATTATGTACAAGAATCCTTGTACAACATTTCTAAACTGTATCATGAAAAATCACAAAGTTATAAGTTTGTTCTGTTACCTAGTTATCCCTACAAAAACATGCACACCGCACCGCCCGCACCTAGAGATGGGTAGTGGGTTAAAACCCATTCTTCCCATTTGGGTTAAAACTGGGTTTTAACCCGGTTTTAACTCATTTTCACCTATTTTAGTGGGTGAAAATGAGTATTTTTAATTATTAAATAGTGGGAAGTAGTTCACTATAAACTTGTCAAAAATAAAAGCCTAAACACAAAATCAGATACATTTATTATTTACTAGCTTTTGCCCGCGTGGATGTCGAAAAATATCCGACGAGAACGTACTACCGGGATTAAAAAGTAACCTATAGGTGAATCCAGGTTACGGTAATAAACATAGTTACATACCTTCATCCCCCTTGTTAACCCTTCGGGGGTAGAATTATGAAAAACGCTGAGACACGTATAAATTAATTTTCAATTGTCAGCCTAAATACAAAATTTTAAGATACTAACTGCATAACTGACGGACTTTCATATAAACTTCCATTCCCTATTTTACCCCTTTACGGGTGGAATTGCCAAAAATCCTTTCTTAGTGGATTGACAAAAACTGGTGGACTCTTCACAAAGATCACACCCTCCGAGTTTCGTGTCTCTAGGACCAGCGGTTTGTTTGGGCTGTGTGTTGATATATCACCCAGTCAGTCAGTCAGTCAGTCAGTTTACCATTTTATATATCGATACCTCCTAAGTATAATGAGTCAGCTCACATTATAGTTATTTTATAGGAGAGTGATTTGAAGGCAAATCGTTTATATTTTAATGAAATCAAAATTAATTCGAAATAAAGTTAATGTTTTTTTTAATAAAAATTGTAAGCTCTTCCTTTGGTATAAAATGATTTTGCTGATTTTTGTTTTTAAATGACATTTTATGTACATGACTGGGTATACGCCGGCGGAACTAAATAATGAAATGGTTTAACTACCAGTTATATTCATGTACGTTGTCCATCAAAATCCATCGTTTACACCAAAATCACATGAAATATGATTGTCATTTTGTTAATATAATTTGACTTTTGTTTGTTTTCGGGGTTTTCTGTCTCACTTAATAATAAAATGCTGAAATTATATTACTTGACTCATTATACTAGGAAAGTACTTAGCAATGTTAACATTTGAAACCTCAACGTATACTGGACCAATTTACCGAGGTTTTTATTAGTATTTTTTTTTTAATACCTTACGATATGTGCGATTAATAAAAGCTAGGAAGAAGAACAAGAATCATAAACCAAAAACAACTCATTTTGAAGGTCGAAGTAGGAATATATTTTTAACATAATAGCTTTACTAAAATCTACAACGCAAACAAATCACTATTAAAAAAAATATCAATGTTCCATCATTAAAGTTTCATAAAAAACAACAAACAATCAATCAAAATAAAAACCAAAACAGGTGGTTAGATTTTGGGAGCGATGCGATGGCAGAAATAAAACGTTAGGGCCCGTTATACTAAGAGTTTTATTAGAAACGACCCGAGCTTACAGAGTTTGATGCAAGACTGCTTATTAGAATAAGCAGTCTTGCATCAAACTCTAGCCTAAAACCTAGCCTAATACATACTTAGAACTTAAAACTAAGCTGGTGGTCGCTGGCGCCTGCACATCCCGTTATGTCTGGCTGATAAAGACAAAAGTGCAGCGTACGAGCTTATGGCTCTACCACAGCGAGAGATAAGGTGAGTTCAGAGAATGTAACTAGGTACTTCTTTAGTAGGTCAATAAAAATAATAAGAACTAAAATTTTATTGGTAACTTACGTTAAACAATAGTAAAAATTATAGAAATTAATAACGTAACAGTCTAGGCATTTCTAATGCTCAAAAAATAGTTATAAGGTTTAACAAATTAGAAATCAGTCAGAATCGCTGTCGTTAGATCCATTAGAATTTGTTGAAATCAATTAATTTATTAAAAAATAAATGAAATTCCTATTTTTCGCTATGATTAAGTACGAATTTCTTTTTAACATAGTAGCCTTACTAACAGCTACAAGTTAAAACGAATCAACATTTAACAAATTATCAATGTTCCATCATCAAAGTTTCATAAAAAAAACAATAAACAATCAATCAAAATAAAAAACTAAAACAGGTCAGGTACTTCTCTAGTACGTCAATAAAAATAATAAGAACTAAAAATGGTAACTTACGTTAAACAATATTAAAAAAAATAAAAATTAATAACAACAGTCTACACAATCAAACACGTTGCCAAGGTCAAAAGGCCATTCCGACACATCATCGGTAAAAGCTCGAAAGGCGCAGTTGCTTTTGGATGCTGCAAAGCAAAAGGCACATACGACTGGAGCTCATAGACAAACAGCTGGAAGCGGACTTTGCTGAACTAGAGGAAGAAGAAAAATACAGTCCATACGAAGAACGCGCTCACGACGTGGAGCAATGTCTGGAACGGAGTCACCACGAATTAGTGCAATCGGCCCGCGATCATGGCAACCCCTTGGGCAAGTTGCATCCGCCGGAGACAGAACCAGCCGCGCCTGCTAATGCCGTTTTCTTTACGGCACCAGCCGCACCACCAGGGCTAACTACGTCACCTCAAAAGCCGCCACCTTCAGTGCCGCATCTGCCGATGGAGTCGCACTCACACACTGTACCCGCACCGCCACCAACGGCGGAGGTCACCAGTATGCAAGCGACTATTCAGACACTAGCTGGCGTGTTGAAAGACCTGGCTTTTACGAGTGCACCGAATACCAACCTTTTAACTCGATTAAGCACGCCGAAGGATCTTCCAGACTTTTCGGGAGACCCACTGGAATTTCTGCAGTTCAAACAAGCCTATAAAGAGTCAACCGAGCTTTGTAAATTTTCTCCTGAAGAAAACCTGTGGAGGTTGAGAAAGTGTCTCCGAGGAGCTGCCAAAGAAGCTGTCGCAGCCTTACTTATTTCTGCGAGTCCACCGTGCAAGATCATGTCAACTTTGGAGCTACGTTTTGGCAATGCTGATCTAATAATATACAAAATAGTGCAGGATATCAAGAAATTGCCCTCAATGTCACAAAACTATCATAATGAAATCGTGCCATTTTCAGTGAAAGTGCAAAACCTTATACAAGCAGTGCGAGCAGTTGGACGCGAAGACTATTTACAAGGTATGAGCATTGTTTCAATTATATTGTCCAAGCTGCCTACAACACTGTTATCAAAATGGTCTGATTATAGTTACCAGCTCATCACTGAAGGACAGAAATCCCGTATGGTCATTATATCTGATTTCTTGCACGATGAGGCCGTAAAGATATCGGTTACATCAAATATCTATTTTACGAGTCCTCGCGATTACCAAAATAAAAACAATAATCATAAAAACAAAGATAGTTCCGGCAATCGATCTCAAACTATATTATTGCAAACAGATGATACTGATAACTGCAATTTCTGCCATACCTCGAAAAATAAATTAACTGAATGTAAACAATTCAGTGATGATCAATACAGATGGGAATTCGTAAAACGTAACGGGCTTTGTTATAAATGCCTACCATCGCGCCACGCACGAGACACATGGCCAGCACCGCCTTGCAATAAAAATGGCTGTGGCGAAGGGCATCACAATCTACTTCACTACGTCGGAAACAAGCCGCAAAATGATGCTGGAAGTAGCCAAGTTCCGGAGCCGAAGTCAACGCCAGTGCAAAACCCGCCGAACGGTGATGACGTCGCCGATGTCCTCCGCCGATAGTATACAAACAGTGACGCATATAAACGCGAGTGAAAATAAAGTATTACTTAAAGTCGTACCTATACGCATAGTGCTAACGGTGTGTTCAGTGCAAACGCCCTCCTTGATGACGGATCGACCGTCTCGCTTATCAGTGCGGGGTTAGCGAAGCGTGCGGGGCTTCGTGGCCGCTCAGAGACGATGCGAATTCGCGGAGCCTGGTCTGACGATGAACTGGTATGTGAAACGACCATCGCGAATGTTACATTATCTGGTATGGACAATAAGATGCATAATGTTAAACTTCGATGTGTAGATAAATTAAACTTACCTTTGCAACAACTTTCTGTTATCGATTGTAATAATTATAAAAACCTGTTTGGGATAAATGATAAGTTATGTAAACATGATGTAAAACCTGGGTTTTAATAGGTCAAGATAACTGTCACTTATTGTTACCTCTCAAAGTTATAGTAGGTAAAATTTATGAGCCGTCCGCTACATTGACTCCCCTAGGTTGGTACATGCACGGTATGTTGCGTAGGCCGCACGCTCGGTACACGCAGGTCGCCGCCAGCGCCGTCGAGGCGCACGCCACTCTGCAGTTGAGCTCGGCAGCTACCACCACCGCGGACAGGGACAGGTGCATCCTACGGGAGCTCCACGAGGAGGTGAGGCACTCTTTTGCTGTAGACGCCTTGGGAGTGTCAGGTAAGCCGAGACAAAATATAATATTAATGATACTCGTGCCGTCGCGCAGCTGGAAAAGTCTGTCGAACTCGTCAACGGTCGCTGGCGTGCAGGTTTGACTTGGAAAGATGAGGCCTGCACCATGCCCGACACCTATCCTAACGCTCTGAAAAGGTTGAAGGGGATAGAAAGGAAGATGTCACGTGACGATGGTTTTGGTCAGATACCGCGAGCGTATAAATCATTTATTACAAAATGATTACGCTCACAAGATGGAAAAGCGACTGCCGGCACCCAGGACGTGGTATCTACCTCACTTCGGGGTAGATAACAAAAAGTCACTCCGGCTAGTGTTCGATTCTGCCGCTCCAGTTGGTGATAAATGTCTCAATGACTATTTACTCACAGGGCCGGACTTGTTGTCACCTCTGTTTGGTATAATGCTGCGCTTTAGGGAATATTCAATTGCAGTAACCGGTGACATCAAGGACATGTTCCTTAGGGTTAAAATTCGCCCTGAGAATCAACACGCCTTTAGGTTCCTTTGGCGGAACAGCCCTGACGAGCCAGTTGATGTTTACATTATGACGTCACTTATTTTCTGCGCTAACTGTTCCCTTTTTGTAGCTCAGTTTGTTAAAAATGTAAATGCGCGTCGTTACGAGTCGGTACATTACCAGCCGCTGTTAATGCGATATACAAATCGCACTATATGGACGACTATATTGATAGTCTGCCGGATGACACAACGGCGATAGAAATGGTAAAAAATATAGCTAATATTCATAGCAGTGGTGGATTCCAAATCCGTAACTGGACAATTAATAGCATAGCTGTTTTGGATAGTATTCCGAAGGATACCTTAGGCACCGCCAGCGTTAGGTTCAAATTTGAACAGGAGTACCATGGCGAGCGCACCTTGGGCCTCATCTGGGTATCCTGGCGAAGATGAGCTAGGTTTCGACGTGTCTCTGAAACGAATACCTGAAAATATCATTTTAAATAAGGATAGGCCGACTAAAAGAATCATGCTGCGAATAGTTATGTCGATTTTTGATGTATTTGAATTCTTAGCACCATTCACTATTCAGGGCAAAATTATGTTGCAAGATACTTGGCGCTTAAACATAGGTTGGGATGACGTAGTACCCGATGGTATCTACAATAAATGGTGCAAATGGATCGAGACGGGACGAAAACCGGTTGGCGAACCTGTGATGACAAGGCCTCCTCCTCCCGCCGCCGTCGCGTCCGCGACCCCCGCGCCTGAGTTAACTGCTACGAGAAGCTGCTACGAGACTTGTAGACCGCCTACGACAACCGCTACGTGTGCTACGCCGGCAAGTAATAATTATACATGCTTACAGCTGCATTTATTTTGCGACGCATCTGTTCAAGCCATGTGATGTGGGGCGTACTGGCGATGGATAGTCAATGGGAATGTTAACGTTGCATTTATAGCTAGTAAATGTCGTGTTGTACCTGTTAAACCCATGACTGTGCCCCGAGCCGAGTTACAGGCGGCGCTGTTGGCTGCACGATTGGCTGATACCGTTCTGAAGGAACACAGATTAGCGCCCGAGCGACGATATTTCGATATATTTTATGTATCGTCACCTCCGTATTTATAGCACAAAGAAATAAATTATCCCTGAAACGCTGGCCCGTACATAATTTTTAAACCCCCATTTATTTGGCTTATCTTTCATGTATTGTTTTCGTTTGCCTGCCTTAGATCCTTTATAAGCTCTTATCACTTTGTCCATGCTGAATCTTGTCTCTTTTTTGTTGTTGTTTTAAACAATTTTGTCTTATTTGCTCTACAACTGGGTGCACTTTAAAGTATTGGTCTCCATCATCCATGTTATTGTCGACAAAATGCAAATATCGTCCTACTTGCTGGTATCTTTTCAACGACATTATATCACCAACTTTAGCATACCTAAATTTATCCGACCAATAATCGAGGTATGAAGAAGGCATTACAACAATACCCATTATAATGTGAATAGCCAAAAAGTCTTTAAATTCTTCTTTTGATAGCTGAATTGACTTGCCATTTTGTTGGACGGAGTATAAATTTGTCTGTTCTACAATATTATTTATGACATTTTGAGAAAAAAAGATAAAAGTAACTCAAAGGTGAGTGAACACCTTCTGGCAAATCAATCTAATCTCCACCTTCATCCTCTTCTACTGTCGCTCTGTGGCGGAATTGTGCTACTTTCCATTTATAAGCCAGCTGAATTTTTTTACATTTCTTCGCTCTCTCTACTGGTACTGTAGGTGGTTGTTTCCTGGACCTTGTGTTTCGTGATATAAGTGGAGAAGATGAAGCTAGAGGTGCTATAGGCGTTGATGGCAGTGAGGGAATAACAGGTAGGGATGGAACATTCTCATAATTAGACTCTCCAATTTCGTGTACGATAGAATCTGACATAAGCACGCGGGTCACCATGCATTTGTTTCAGAATCAGAATTTTCACTACGAGGGCGGCACTGAAAATTTCGGGAATCAAGGAAGTGACACAACATTACTATTTAAAAATGTATTTATTGCTTTTCGAAGTATTCTCCGCGAAATTTGACACATTTTTCCATACGATGGAACCAATCATTGGAGCAACCATTCCATTCGGAAGTTGGAGTCTCCAAAATGGCCGTTTTGTAGGCGTCCACAGCTTCTTCAGGTGATGAAAATCGCTGACCACGGAATTTATTCTTTATTTTAGGGAAAGTATAGAAATCATTAGGGCTTAGGTCGGGGCTGTACGGCGGATGGTCGAATAATTCTATGTTTTCTTGCTCTAAAAACTCTTTTGTTCTGTGCGCGGTGTGAGAACTCGCATTGTCGTGATGGAGGATGATGCGGCGGTTGCAGTTCTCTTTACGGAGTTCAGAAACGACCTGTGGCAAACAAATGCTAGCATACCATTCTGCATTAACCGTTCTTTGTCCCTCAACAGAAATTGTCGCAACATGGCCGGATTTGGAGACAAACGTGGCCACTATTTTTTGTGCAACACTCCGTGAACGAACAATTTTTGTTGGCTTTAACTCATTTTCGAATACCCAAACTCGGGACTGGTTTTTTGTTTCGGGTTCGTTTCGTCACCTGATACGATGTTGTATACAGCATTTGAGGATCCTGCGTGGAATCTTTCGAGAGTTCTGACGCACCAAGTTAAGCGAGCCGCTTTTTGCTCTTCACAGAGCGAATGCGGTATCCATCGGGAAAACAACTTTTTTACACCTAATTGTTCATGCAAGATTATTTGTATTTGACTCATGCCAATGTCTAAAGTTGCCTGAATTTCGCGGTATGTCACATGTCGATCTTCCTCAATCAGCTTACGCAGAGCATCAACGGTTTCTTGGGTGACTGCAGTTTTTGGACGACCTTGACGGGGATCATCACTGAGCTTGACACGTCCACGTTGAAATTCAGCAAACCAGCGATAAATTGTGGTTTTGGATGGGGCTTCATCACCAAATGCAGAAATCGTCCGGTCAACACACTGTTTTTGTGTTAAACCACTTCGAAAGTCATAATAAATCATCGCTCTTGAATTTTCTCGAGTCAATTCCATTTTCTCATCGATTACACAAGTTTGACAAAACCTTGTGACAAGACCGAGAATCTTTTTTGAAACGAAGTTCCTTATGGCGCGTTGCGAAAGGAGGCTAGACGGAAAAAATTCAGACGAAAAGTGTGTACAACACTTTTACCCGACTGCGCGACGCAAAGGAGGGTAATGTGTTTTTGCTATAATAGTAAGCTATTGTAAGCCGTGCGGCGTGCGCATGTTATAGAAAGCAAGCCAGATATTTTCGTTTCGTCTTTGGTCTGTGGATGGGTGATCAAGGTAAAGCAACGACTGCCCCGGTCTGCCTGTGGATGGGTGATCCAAGTTAAGCAACGGTTGCCGAGGTCTGTCTGTGGATGGGTGATCAAGGTTAAGCAACGACTGGCAAGGTCTGTCTGTGGATGGGTGATCAAGGTTAAGCAACCACTGCCAAGGTCTGTTTGTGGATGGGTGATCAAGGTTAAGCAACGACTGGCAAGGTCTGTCTGAGAATGGGTGATCAAGGTTTAGCAACGACTGCCAAGGTCTGTCTGTGGATGGGTGATCCAAGTTAAGCAATGGTTGCAGCTATGTTATGTGCTTTTCTGCCGCTTTCACCTTCATGCCATAGGATGCATGCAGCATTTTTATTTTTACCTGGCGGCACAAATGACTGAAGAGGACAACGTTTCTAGAAAAATAATATTCTTTAGTTGTTAAAAGTGGCATGCAAATAGCTTTTTGCATATCAACAGTGAATACAGCCTCCTTTCCTTCAGAATTATCACTACGTTCTTCTGCTAATTTTAAATCTCTTCGGGAATTCCGTTTGCTTTCTAAGTGCTGTCCTATGATTATACAATCTTCGCAATTGCAAGGAAGAGGTAGTTTTTCGTGAGCTATTTTATTATTTTTACACTTAGTGCAAATACTCGTATCTTGCGATTAGCCCAACAACTACTATTGTAATGTGATGAAATTGGGTTGTATTTTAATATACATTCCTTTAAACGGTCCTCATACTCCTGCGGAAACTTGTTAGCTGGTTCAAAGTGACGTCCTCGAAGATCAGGTGTGGCACTCACTTTGGGATTTTTATTGCACTGCAAATAATTATTTTGAAGACTGACTGTACAGCTTCATCATTAGTAAATCCCAAGGTCCTTAGAAAAAAAACTTTACATACTTTGATGTCATTGAGCGACCATTCTAAGGTGTTGTGCCTTCGAGATTCGCCTTTTGTTTTTGTGCATGTGGTAGGTAACTTATTAACACTCCTCGACAAAAAGTCGCGGAGCCGTTCCCTGTCTAAGTTCCAAAATTGTGTATTAGACTGTCTTTCAATCTCAGGAATATTTTGTAAGCACTGTTTTTTTTACATGAACAAGGTGGCAATAGTGGATGTTTCAGTCTTTGTTTCTCTAATACAGTTCCTGGATCTCTATTTCGCTTAGGATTGTTTATTGTTTGAGAAATATTATCTTCAACGGTAGGTTCATAGGGGGCGGCTGTGGGGGTGATAGGTCTTTTTTTGCCAATTGGAATAAGACTTGCGGTAGAAGTTGAAGGTGTTGGAGCTGAATATGGGTTGTTAGTATCGGTTAAACTCTTATCAGAAATCAATACAGGTATTAGTTGAGTATAAACTCCTCCCAATTCTTCAGAACCTCCGCATCGGTGGTGGAAGGGCGGAGAGAAGGGAAGTATGGTTTTGTTCCCTTATCGCTTGCCTGTCGGACGTTGCTGATTTTACTGGTTATTGTAATTGTTATTTAGTACCTTTTGGAACTTCCTTGAGCGTACGCATATCTGTCTCCTACTTTTGATTGCTAGTTTTATCCTTCTTACTTTGGACTTGTTACTGGATTTGATTTTGTGCAAAAAAATCACTTCCTCACCTCTTCACTGACTTCCGAATTGCTGGTACGCTTCTCAACACCTTCAGGGAACCATTTCATGATAGTTTTATGCCACAGACTTCGTAGAACGAATTAGTCGCAGAATTCATACCAATAATGACTTGGGAAACTACGTTGTTGCAGAAAATGTTAACAGGCAGCGGGCTGCGTTCAGGACGTTGACTGCCGAGTCCATAAATATGCCGTTCCCTGAATATCAAACGAAGATGTTATTTTGTTTAGATTGGGGACATAATATGTTTATATTATCATCTAAAACTGGCAGCTTCCTATGTCAGCGAACATTTACGTGGCGGCGTCTATAATAAAGAGGTTTGTGCAACTCCAAGCCCAATTATGAATCAATACGATATAGACACGGAAGATTGCACTCTTCTGAGGGGTTGCATTTTATCAAGACATAGGTCAAATGCGACCTATTACACGTATTTACTACTGAATAACGCACAGGGCATAAACGCTATTCAGGCATATTACTGCTCATGTTTGACGGGTATGAGGACAGTTGGTGCCTGCGCGCATGTCGTCAGTATCGTGTGGTACTATGGAATTGGAAGGCGATTAGAGAA
The DNA here is from genome assembly GCA_950022335.1 of Eurois occulta. Lineage (NCBI taxonomy): Eukaryota > Metazoa > Arthropoda > Insecta > Lepidoptera > Noctuidae > Eurois > Eurois occulta. Next base: position 21,954,609 of record OX465478.1, read on the forward strand.
TTTCGTTGGGCCAGCCAGTGTCTGGGACAATATTGTAATAGACACTGAAAACACCGAATAATCTATTAATTAAAGTAAACGGTTTTATTTGTAATTAATAAGGTATTTTTAATTGAAAACTCCTAAAAAAACGTCAATGGTTACTTCACAAAAACAATATTCAGCAGAATTCTTCATTGAACTTTTTTCTGCTCCGTGAGTTGTTCCCGTGCGGGAGTCACCATTTAATGCCAAAGAGTTGTTTGAAAACTCCGAACGAAATCATCCCACAATAATTAAACGAAGAAAAGCATCGTGATCGGTAACATAATTACTACTGTGATGGCTGATTCCGGTTTCTTCATGTCGATATAACTTTTTTCGGATGTACATCAGTTTCGCTGTCATACAATAAAATGATAAGATGACTATGGGCCTTCGATTAACATAGGTTTTAAAGTGCTACAAGGGTGGGAACGGTGTCCATATATTTTTGAACATTGTTCGAACATGGCGCTCAAATAAAAAATTGGTTTCTACGACTGAAAATTGTTGAAAATGTATGAATGTGTTATTCTTATTACTCACAGTGTGAACAGCCATAACTCTTCAATCTTCGCTTCTTTACCACGGACAGATGACAAAGAACAAAGCACACAGTATTGCATGGTATTACTAGATAGATTTACAGATACTTACATACTGACAATTCGTTTGAGTAAATGACATAATTACTAGCTGTATTCTAAATCAAAACACTATCTTTCTGTAAAAATAATTTTATTACATCAGCATAAAATGTTGATGAAGGTTTTAATCCTTCCAACAGCCGTTCTTCTATAGCAATATTATTGTCGTGAGTTATGAATATATATAACTTGTCGCGAGAATTGACACAATTAAATGTGATCAGGGGTAGGTTTAGATGAAATAACGAGATTATATTTTTCTGTAAAACTCAAAGTATTTACCTTGCCCAGTATCAATTTCACACACTAATCCTTCACAAGAAACAGTTGCATGCGTTTCCGAATTCATTTTAGTGTCAAAAAACTATAATAATAAAAAGAAAATGCACTAGTATTCACTAATCACTCAAAACACAACGAACATACCTTACTTGGCAGTCTTGGCGCGAACCGCGAACACACATTCTCTCTCAAACTACACTGACTTACACGCAAACATTAAAATAAAAACCAGCTTTAAATTCAATACAAAATGTCCAAATAATTACATACGAAAACAGACACAACTTGCTAGGAGCAAGCGAGAAGTCAGAAGCCAAATGCAAGCCAGTGCGTGTGAAAGAGAAAGCATTTGCACTGGCTGTAGGCCGTAGGTACGATTAGTTTCGCGCAAAATCAGATGAACTAAAATTTACGTCAAACAATAATATAATAAGTTATATTATTGTTTGACGTAAATTTTAGTTTGTGCTAGTTTTTTTTTTTTTGTTGTACTTAGTTTGATTGTAAGGCAAGCCGGGCTTTTCGGCTTGTAGTTATGATAGTTCCGCCACTGGACTCTAGTGATGCAGTTTTCATGGTATATGTGACAAAGTAGTCTGGCTGCGTCACTTACGAGTTAAAATTTGTTCACTACACTCTTGGTTTGAGATTATATTGTTTAAAACTTTGCCTATTGATGTAATGGCTGCAGCCAAGGTGTCTGCTGCCCCCTGATTCGTTGGTTCCTATTTACTCCATCATCACTCAGTGCAGCTGCCTCTTCTTTATTTAGTTTTGGCGGGTTCAAGAAACTGCAATTCTGTGGCGTTTCCTGCTTGTTTAGGATGTTTTGTCTTGTCTCCTCATTTAAACCCTTCACAATTATTGCTGACCACCGCGTGGCCAGGCTGCCGTGAAGACCTATAGGTGTCTTTGTTGGGTGCACCCCCTCATCTCCAAGGAGCTCCTCAATGCCTGGAGGAAGGGCTTCAGGTAAGGTTGCTGATACTCTTTCACTGTGTGGCTCTTGTTGATTTCTTCATTAGGTGATACACTGTCTGTAGTCAGAAGTGGCGGAATGTGTGATAATTGATCGCAAGGAGTCAGTGGTATGTAGCGGTATGGGGAATAGCCGTCGCGGCGAGTCAGGCTGCGTCGGGTTTTATCACGTGTCTCACAACTTCGGTCGCGGTACTCACGGCTTCTCGAGCGTGTTCGACTGGAGCATGACGGACTGGAGTGTGTTCGACTGGATCGTGTTCTGCTGAAGCGGGCTTCATACTCGTCCACGAAGAATAATTAAAGTTAGACCTATGACTGGTCGAGTTTAGATCCACGGCTAACCTCTCGTGATAGCTCAAGGGATGAATTGGGGACGAGATTTAGAACAACTGAATGTGTACATCATCGGCTGACTTCTCATGAAAGCTCCTGTGACGTCGTTCTGTTGTAAGATGGCTTAGATCAGGGGTTCCCAACCTTTTACCCTATGCGCCTCCCTCAAGTTTACGCTAAAAAACTGCGCCCCCCTTGTCCCAACCCAACTACGATGGAAATAAAACAAACGATGAAAACTTTAATGGACTTTAATCATATGTACGACATACTATATTAGTGAGAACATTGTGCCTGCACTTTATTAACCAAATTTATCAATTCTTGGCTTCATATTGGTCAGTGCACAGCGCAGATCATTTTCGACATTAAGTTTATTTCGTTGCTTCGTTTTTATACCCAGCAGCGTCGAAAAACCCCGTTCACACATATACAAATTACTGTCCATTTCTGGACAGTCTCCAGTTCAGCGGATAGGTAGTCGAGAAAGGTAAAAGAATACGCAGTGCTTCCTTACCGACAACCGGATAAATGGCATTATATTTTATCCACAAAGCTTCTTCTTGCAATATTGCGGGCAATTGTTCGACATCAATCATAAATGGATTTCTTACTAATTTATGGGTTGGGTTTTCAGAAAAGTTTTCGGGAAAATATCTATAAAATTCAGCAGCAAGACTTTTCAAATGACACATTATGTGTACAGACAAATGTCCAGTTTCTTGATTATCATTCAACATTGAGGATAACTTAGGAAACGCTGAGTAATTTTTAGCTTGCATTCGACGTTCCCATAGTTACAGTTTTTCAACAAATGCTTTGATAACATCGTGATGAGCTATGAGCAAGAGATAATTGAAATGTTTCAGTTGACAAAGAATTATGTAAGCCCGTTTTACCTTGCCGTTCAAGAAAAAGTTTTACCTCATCTTTGAGCTCGAATAGTCGTGCGAGCATATTTCTCTTTGACAGCCATCTTACCTCTGTATGAAATAATAGCGTCTTATGAGCTGCGGACAAATCATCACAAAGAGCAGCAAATAATCTGGTATTGACAGCACTGTGTTTAATATAGTTCACGATTTTAATAGCCAAATTAAGAGCACTGCTCATCTCTTTGGGAAGTGTTTTGGCAGCTAATGCTTGTCTGTGTATCATACAGTGTGTTGATATTATTGACGGATTTTTTTCTTTGAGTAGTGTCACAAAACCTGAACGACAGCCAATCATGCTAGGAGCGCCGTCTGTACAAACTCCGAAAAAATGATCCCATGAAATCCCATGAGTATCGAAAAAATCACTAAATGCCGCCATAACATCAGAAGCTTTTTATGTTGTTTTTAAAGCTTGGACTCTCAATGAGTCTCTTTAGCCAGAGGACAAACAAGGGACCCTGGATCCACCCAGATTCGTGACATTCTCCCCAAGACCCAGCTGGTGCCCCATCAAGCAACTCCGGTTTCATACGCTTCCTTGGAGCTTCCTTCGCTGAAGCAGAAAATTGTGGTCATTAGTTTTCCCCTTTCTGTGGAGGTCAGTGTTCTTACCTGCCTTTTGCCACAAGTAGCAAGGACTTTTGATTGACTTTTGGGCACTGTGGACACACCTGTCTCGTCAACATTGAAAATTCTTTGTGGAGTAAGCTTATGTTCATCGTAAACCTTTTCTAAAAGTTGAAAAAAAAATTTAACAGCTACTCTATTAAAACCCATAGCTCTAGCTGCTGATGTTGGTTCAGGTTTTCTGTAGTTTATATCTGCATGTCCTTTAAGGAATCCTTTTAACCAATCTATATCAGCCAAACCACTCTTTAAATCAAATTTATGAGGAATTCCATTTTTTTGAGCCACTTCTAATGCAAGCTTGCGCAGATCACGTGAAGTCAGTCCACGAGTCCGTGCTTCCATAAGTTTTATATAATTAATTAGTTCTCTCTCTTGATCGGGAGAAAATACGCTTTTTAAATGGCCCAATTTCTTTTGAAAGATGCTGTCGTCTGGATTGCTCCGATCTTGTATGCGGACCATGTTGCCTAAAAACGTAAAAAATAAATATATTATTTAGAAGTCTTAAAAACGGGGCGATGTGGGGCACTTTTCTAAAATCAAAAAAGGGGCATAGTGGGGTGCCCCACTTTACCCCAGGCGCCATTTCCCACCGGCTCGTTCAAACTTAAACACGAACTGATGGCATCTTACCTTTGATTCAATGACCTTGTGCTTGTTGATTAGGAAATCCGGAAGGGAACTGATTACTGTACGTTTTAGAAAGGATTGCTGTTCAATTTCACTAAAATTTTTAAGAAAAACACTGGTTTTTATATTTTTGTTTACATCACACAAACGCGTACCGAAATGGCGTGGCTCGCGTATGGAGGTCTCGCGTCGACTTACGACTAATCAAAGCGAGCCATTTGACAGTTCCCGCTATGCCCCGTGGCCCCGCTATGCCCCGTGGCCTCGCTATGCCCCCCGCTCCCCTATGTGGAAAGAATTTTTCATCTATTGCAATCTGTGCACAGGCTTTCACGATTGGTATGTAATCTGAGTCGTTCACCAAAAGGTAGGGATATGTAGGAACGACTATTACAGTTCCATTTAAATCTGTGTTAATAACAGGTAAGGAGTAAAGTTTAAAATAACTAAGTATTGTTTTCAATTAGTGGAATCTCTATTATGAACGTTATCTGGTTTTGTTTCATATAAGATATAACAGTAATAAATACAATCTTCAAATTTAATTAAATTATTTTCATTTACAGTAAACAGATTTTCTGTCTTGGCTATAGATCAATCGCTCGATGCAGTACAGACACCTTACTAAATGCTAAGGCTGTTTCAATCTCACTTAAAATTATATTAATTGTTTTAAAACTAGCTAAAAACATATTAAACATTCCTAAAATGTAAGTAGAGTAAATAGATTTTTTTTCTTTAGTAATCAAGTTTTTAGCTAATCTCTCAATCCTTTTTAAACGTTCATCTAAAATTAATATGTTGTTGTATAAGATTTCTGTACTGTTAACAAAACCATCTAACATTTTGGAGACCAAAGTATTTTTTATCTATTATTATTAATTGATAGTTTTTTAACTGAGAGATGAGGGAATCATATCGGATTGCGTCATTGACCCAAGTGGATCAATTAGTCCCCGCTTGAATCTTGTAGCTGGTACCAGTTGCTGGAATTTTTGGATAGTCCTATCCTTTAGGTAATCTGTTTGAGTTCGAATGCCTAAAAACTCATGACTGTAAGGTTTGCAGTTCCGGGTTGTACTGGCCGAAACTTTGCTGAAGACCTACAGACACATTGACTTAACAACGGAGACACGACTGACCTCTTCTCGGACTTTTGGACAGCCTACCACGACTGTGACTGTGACTCAGCGTTATACCAAACTGACGCTCCAAAACCGGCCGGTAGTAGATGGTGACCACTTTCCGATAGAAGGCTCCACCAAGAGAAGCCGGTGTTGGTGGTAGACACATAAAAAAAATAACTCGAGCCGCACTAAGTGGAGGTGCATGGGGTGCGACGTCAGCTTATGCATCGTGGGCTGCTTCAGGGCTTTTCACAAGCCCTGAACCCGAAGTCGTCGTGCCTCCTTCCATCCATCCATCAGCCTGCATCGCCACCAACTCCAGTCCTGTACCATGCCGTCAGCACACTCCAGGTCATATTTTGTTAGGTTAACACACGAGAATTGAAAAAATATAAATACATATATAATAAAACGACGTATTTTCGGTGAGAAACAGCAACGAACAACGTTTATTCAAAAAAGAACCATAGAGATGAAGCATAGACTAAACTAATTGTTATTTGATGTTAATGTTACCATAGATAAAATACATTTTTCTAACACCCCAACTACAGCAAATAAACAATATAAAACATAATAAATTTCTTTAAATTTAACAATTTATCTTTCTATGACTCTATTTCCTTAATTCCCATTCCTTCGATACATTTATAATGCTTTACAGGACATAGAGATTTTGTAAGAACATCAGCTGGCATTTCAGTTGTAGGCAAATATTTCAAATTAATAATTCTGTTGTTAACAGCATCTTTAACAAAATGATACCTTATATCAATATGTTTATTTTTTTTATGAGACACATAATTTGCCACAAACTTCTGTGCACTCTGACTATCATTATACAATAGCACAGTACATAAATTACCAGTTAGTTCACATAGTAATGATCTTAGATACATAGCTTCTTTGCACGCTTCTGCTATAGACATGTACTCTGCCTCCATACTAGAAAGAGCAACAGATCTTTGTTTTTTACTCTCCCAAGAAATAGCTGAGCCTGATAACATAAAGCAAAAACCAGTATATGATTTGCGGTCTACAGTATTACTTGCCCAATCAGCATCAACATAACCCACAAGTTCAGCCTTTTCTTTTACATATTTTAAACAATAATTTTTAGTTTTCCTTAAATATCTGAGTATTCTTTTAGCATAATTCCAATGAACACTTGTGTGACATTTATTGAACTGACTTAGAAAACTAACAGAAAAAGAAATATCCGGTCTAGTAAGGACTGATAAGTACATAAGGCTGCCTATCAATTGTTGATATGGAATCTCTTTATCACAAGTTTCGGACTTATTAATATCCAATTTATATTCCATTGGAGTACTAGCAAGTTTACAATTTAACATATTAAATTTATCTAAGAGCTGCTCTACATATTGCTCCTGATCCAAAGTAATAACATTATGCATTTTATCAATTTTAACTCGCATACCTAGGCATTGTTGAACCTGTCCCAAATTTTTAATCTTAAAATTAGAACTCAACTCAGAAATTAACTTTTCAGTCTCTTCATGATTGTTAGAAAAAACAAAAAAATCATCCACATACAATGCTACATATAACTTTACATTATTATTTATCTTTGTAAACATACAAGGTTCAATAGGACTTTTATTAAAACCTAATTCACCTAAACACTGCTCTACTCTTTCATACCATGAACGTGATGACTGCTTCAACCCATAAATTGCTTTATTTAATTTTACAATAACTTTTTCTTTACTATTATCACAAATAATATCAGGTTGAATCATGTAAATATCTTCCTTGAGAAATCCATTCAAAAAAGCAGTTTTAACATCTAAATGAGTTATTTCTAGATTTAATTGTACAGACAATGCAAATAATAATTTAAGTGTGGAATGCCTCACCACAGGTGAAAAAGTCTCATCATAATCGATGCCTGGCCTCTGAGTGAAACCTTTAGCCACTAAACGCGCTCTGTAAACCACACTGTTATCACTATTCACTTTTCTTTTAAATACCCATTTACACTGCACTAAAGTCTTATCAGAAGGTAACTCACTCACCGCAGTCCATGCATCATTTTCCTTGAATGCCTGCAACTCGTCCTTCATGGCCTCGATCCACAGGTCTTTGTCTGCACTCTCCATGACCTCTCTGACACTAATGGGATCACTGATATTACTGGAACTGGATGTAGGACAATGGTTCAAAAAACCAAAACGCTCTGGTGGCTTTCTCACTCGCTTGGTACCTTCTGGTATTAACAATGCTTCCTTTAACATGGTCTCTGATATTAATTCTTCATCTTCAAGTTCTTGAGATTGCTGTAAAGTAGAATCCAAATCAGTCATTGCGTTAAGATATTCTGATTCTGAAGAAGTACTACGATCTATGAGGCTCAAATCAAGTTCATCGTTTTCCTCTGCCTCACTCTCTTTCTCAACCTTTCTGTCTGACACATCTGTTTGGACAGTTTCCCCAACTGAAACTGATATGCTAGCCTCTTCTGTACATTTTTTGTTAGTATTCTCATAGATAATTACGTCTCTGCTGGTAGTGACACATCGCTTCACTGGGTCATATAGTCTATATCCCTTGACATTATCGCAAAAACCAAGTAAAATGTGCTTCTTGGATTTAGTATCCCACTTGAGTCGCTTCTGTTTTGGTACATGAACCATCACCTCACTACCAAATATTCGAACATGACTTAAATCTGGTTTTTTATTAGTCCAGAGCTCATACGGAGTTTTATTATTTAGTCCCGATGCAACAGAGCGATTCCTAAGATAGACAGCGGTATTTGTTGCCTCTGCCCAAAACTTCTTATCTAAATCCGCATCAAACAATAAACAACGAGCTCTTTCTACAATGGTTCTATTTATGCGCTCGCACAAACCATTCTGCTCAGGAGTATAAGCATTGGTTTTTTGATGAATGATACCTTCATCCTTCAAAAAATTCTCAAACACATTGCTGCAAAACTCTAAGCCATTATCTGTTCTAAATGTTTTTATTTTTCTACTATGTTGATTCTCAGCCATAGATTTAAATTCTTTGAAATATTTAAAGACTTGAGTTTTCTCTTTGAGAAAATATACAAAAGTCATACGTGTATAGTCATCAACAAATACAAGAAAGTACCTTGTTCCACCTATTGAGGTTATCTCCATTGGTCCACAAACATCAGCGTGGATGACATCCAAAGGCTCGCTGCTCCTTGTTCCTACATGGCCAAATGGTAAACGTGACTGCTTTCCCTCACAGCAAATAGTACATGTATTCTTGTTAATCACCGACTTGTCTGTGTATGTCACTCCTGTGACTGCACCATTTTTCATCTTGCTCTGATCATTCATATTCAAATGACCCAATCTTCTATGCCATATCTCACTGTTAGCCACTGAAGATGTAAACAAACACTGTTTCTGTTCCAAGACTAACTTGTAAACACCATCACTTTCGTTTGCTATCGCCACTAAACTGTTATTTTTATTGTAAACATAGCAGCAGTTTTTTTTGAACTGAACTTTATTACCATTCTTGATAAGTTGACTGATTGAAATTAAGTTTGTGGTGAGGTTAGGTACACATAAAACTTCTCTTAAGGTAACGTCATATCTGCAATTTGGAGTAACAGTTATTATATCCACTTCACCCGAGCACAATACTGGCATAGCACATTGATTTGCTGCTATTATCTCCTTTATACTTGAAGTAAAAGACGGATTCTGTATCATGTTTACATCTGTTACCATGTGCATGCTCGCACCACTATCCAAGTAGAAGTCTTGTTTACTATAATTTCCATTCAAGAAAACTGCTGAAAACGCGTTCGTTTTCTTTATTTCCGGCTGGCTATTCTGTTTACATTGAGATTTGTAATGCCCAAACTTCTTACAGCGATAACATTTAATTTTCGTTTTGTCCGATTTGTTGTTGTCTGATTTGACATTCGATCCGCCATTTTGACTTGAGCTGTCAGTCTTGCCATGGCTGCCAACTTTCCAATGTTGACGACAATGCTGCCCTCTACTCAAAAATGCACTTCCTGCCTCGGACTCGTTACTTGTCAAATCTAAAAGCTTCGTTTTCACTACGTCAGCAGTAATGGCGATTCCGGAATGTTCTATCGCCATCAACATGGGAAAGTATTTTTCAGGTAATCCGGCCAACATTAAACAACCGATCCACTCATCATTCACGGAAAATCCTGTTCCCGATAATTTCTGGGCTGTCTCAATAATTTGCGAGACATAACTCGTCATCGAATCGCAGGTTTCTAAGCGAATTGATATTAAGTTTCTCAGCAAAGTTATTCTTCGGGAGAATCCAGAATCATCAAACATAACTTTCAAACAATTCCACAGTTGTTTAGTGCTTGTAGTTCCCTTTATGTGAACATAAAGTGACGGGTCGATGGTTAGGATTAACTTGGCCTTCGCTTTTGCATCTTCTGCGGCTGCTGTGGATTCGACCTCTTGCTTAATACAATGTGACATGCCCTCCAAAACTAGCAAATTCTCCGCTGCAAAAGCCCACTCGTGGTAATTCTCACGCCCCAGTAGCTTCGGCACACTACCCAGGAACGTGGTCGACGACGCCATTACTACACTCGTTTTTCCAGTTATTTTTTTAATAGTTTTTGATTATTTTTCAACCACACGCGCCTACGCTTACTACGTTAGTTAAATTATACTTAAATAAACCTATAGGGCGTAATCTGGGCCCATAACCTAATAAAACGACGTATTTTCGGTGAGAAACAGCAACGAACAACGTTTATTCAAAAAAGAACCATAGAGATGAAGCATAGACTAAACTAATTGTTATTTGATGTTAATGTTACCATAGATAAAATACATTTTTCTAACAATATATTTCATTAAATTTGTTATTTTATTTGTTTACAAAAGTAATAACAATGAAGTCGGTTAAAAACATTTCATCACATATTAAAAAAAAACTGTACGAAAATAACTCGCTCGTCTGCACAGCCCCGGGCGGCCATTTTGCAGGTCGAAGCAACTTGCGTAGGTATATCGACGGTACCACGAATAGCCTTGTTTTGATTATTTTATTTAAAATACTTTTCATGAATGAAATACAACTTTTTTGCTATTATTTCACAGGGAATATGGTCTAGTTTATTTATAAAATTGTGTAACTGATACAAATACTATATCGCTCATTCACAAGAAGGACGTCACAACTAAAAATGACTAACTTTTGGGAAACGCGGTTTTAAACATTGTTATTATAATTAAAAAAAATACACAAATAAGAAGGCTTTAAGACTCAATGCATTTTATTTCACATTTATCAGTTATCTTAAATCAATCTTATTCGTGAGTAAATAGTTAGTAGTATTATTATAATTTAATTTTATGTATCACCTGGTACAAGTTGTGCCGTTCTTCTAGAAAATATGAATTACTTTTCTTTTAATTATCCATCTTGTGTCACTGTTGATAGTAAATAAATTGAAACTTTGAAAATAAAAATGAATTTAAATAAAATATGACTTTTTAGATAATCATTTATTTGCTTTTATAACAAAACAGCCTTCTGCTTAAAAACTAAGAACTTTAAAAATCCTTCAAAACCTCTTAATAATTCTTATAAATTGAAGTATGTAACTAATGAAATTTTAATCAGTCTCATAAAAATTATAAACTTAATACCATACAATACAATTTTACATAAAAATCTCTCTAAAATCACATAAACTCTTGTAAAATCAACATCAAGTAGGTACTTAAGTTATTTTAATGGCATAATCAGTCTCATATAATAGTCTCGTGTACCTTAGCCATTTTAATATTTCAATGAACTCAGCTTACATAAAATAATATAAAGTAAATTTATAAGGAATTATAAAAAGGAGCATAAAAACTTGGTATGGCTTTCTTATTTAATAAGCCAAGCAAATCATCTTTCTTCTTCTTACTTAATCCGGGACGCTGATTGTATGCTTTTTTAATATGTATTTCAAAATTTCTTTTCTTTTTTATTACTTCTGCTCTCTTGAAATCTACATCTCTATATGAAGTTTTAAAAAACATAACATTTGGATGATCTTTTTTAAATTTGACAACCTTGAGGTCAGTAAATTTTATAGAGTCTCCATTTTCATCTCTTACTACATTAAATCCCATTTGGGCACACACATCCTTCCAGTCCAGAAAATCTTCATGTGACATCATATTTACCTTAAATGGCTCAGGTTTAGTTCTCGCAGTTTTAACTGCACTTATAAAGGCCTCCGGAGTATACATAGGACCGCCGCGAACTTGTTTTTTAACTTTACGTTCTATCAGTGAATGAGCCGAGTCCCCCTCATTCTGCGTGTGCCCTTTGATTAAGTATTTATGAGTAATGGCTTTAATATTTGGGTAGCTTCGAATAGCAAACATGTACATTGATAGCATCATTTTATTTTTTTGCTGGCCTACGCAATTATCTGAGTAGAATATGATTTCTATATCATCACCATTGGAGGCCAAGTTTTGTATGTATTTAAAAACACATGTCCCCAAATCGTTTACACCTCTATTTCCAGTTGCTTCGTCCCAAATATAGCAATCGACTTTTTTAGATCGAAGCTCAAATATTGTGAAGTTAAATACATTAAGTTTACTCACGTAGTAAAACAAAGAAGTATCTCCCTTCGGACACTGGAATACCGCCTGTAAGTCATACACAGCAGTAATTACGAGGTCATTTTCCTTGTCTTTAGCTTTTTCTGCTCTACAAATATCCTTTTCTATCAAGTGCCTATCATAATCTTCTTTTCTGCTTTCTTTATCTTCATTTTCACAGTTCTCATAAATGACACAAGTATCGCAGCGATCTTTCTTTGGTTTAAAGAAAGAAATATTAAATTCTTCTGTAAATATCTTATAAAATAACATGTAGTTTCCGTATGGGACATTCTTGCTTTTGCAAATGTCAACATAATCTTTATGTATCTCAGCTATTGATCTGCTACCATCTATAAATTCTTTTGACGTGTTAGCACGGGTATAATGAGATTCAATTTTCGGTATGGATTCTATGTGTGCTTTTATGGCAGATCGAATAGATTCATCAACTTTTGGATGATTAGAATGTTTACCTCTATAATCAGGTGCCAAAATGGTTCCTGCCACTTTATTGCGTTTAAACATCACAGTGCGTATCGGGCGATCGGTGATCCCAAGGGTGTTTTTGAAAAAAAGTTTGCAAACTCTTACCTTTTCGTCATGCAAATTGAAAGAAAATGCATTATTGTACTCCCTCTTATTTCTAGTACCACCTTCTCGGACATAACGATATTTGGGCTTAATGACAGTCATGCAATTAGATAAATATGTCCAATGTTTCTGTACATCTCCTAGTTGCCAATATTCATCAAATAACTTCTTCCTGTCCATTTCCGTAAATTTTGTGCTGCAACCAAGCTTACATTTTTCATTGCAAGGTTGCTTCATTTTGCGTTCAGGTACAATTTTTTTTGTCGCTGTACTTTTATAAGATTTGCCCGTATTCTTTAATTTTTTCACAACATTTTTCTTCCAACCACATTCATTGCGTTTGCGTTTTTTGGCTCTTGGAGTCGAATCAGACTCAACTATATTTTCAGAGTAAGTAGCCTCTGGAATATTACTAGCTTCAGTCCCTGGTTCATTTCTCTGTGTAATTTCTTCGTTGGCACTTGTGTTTGCCAATCCTTCAGCGTTGAGTTCCGATAAATTGTCGTATGAATAATTTGATGGTGATTCTGGCTGATCAAGATTTTCTGGATGGTAAAGAGGATCTTTAACAGAATCATCACTATCTGTAAATTTAGAAAAATATTTTATTTTATTTACAATTTTAAATTATACAAATTACATGAAATACATTTATTATTTATACTAATATAGAAATTTACCTGAAAATATACCTATTGATTAAATGCTTACCTTCTTTAAATGATGCAGAAGATGAACTATTAGTAGAACTAGAGCTACTAGAAGAACAGGAAGAGCTAGAGGAGCTTGATCTCGATCGAGGAGTTGCATTAGGTCGAGTTTTAGTTACATCTATGTCACAATTTGAACCAATTTTGCATCCCTCTTCCGTCTCTGAAAAAAGGGCAAAAATATTACGTTTGTTCACAAATATTGAAATAAACAATCAAAAGTAAAGAAGTACCAACCTTGCACAGATACATCTGTAGGTTTATTTGCATTAATTTCGTTGTTAGCAGTAATCAAAGCCAATATTATTCTCCCTCTGCTAGTAGACATTATGAAGTTTCGAAATAATTCAGAATCTAAAAACCATATAAATATTGTTATTAACGTCATAACGTAAAATACCTACGACTACTAATACCGACTTTTAGCGTCTATAATGTCTTTTAACGAAATATGCCGATAACAGATTTTTACTAGTTCAAATTACTTAATGTTTATAACGTATTAAGTGGAAATAATTCATATCAAAACCTAAAATAATATTATCAATAATGACACAACTTCAAATGTGACCTATGAAATCTGTACAAGTTTTAGTTTTACAACGACATAAATCGTAATAAGTCATTCTGTTACAAAGTAATAAAATGATTTTTCACTTACCTTTACGAGAAGCTCGTCATAACACGAATTATGACGTCTCTTCATTAAAATAGTTCGTGCACTCCGTTCGACAAACTCGTGGCAACTGGAATGTGACGGTACCGAAAAAAGCGTCGCGCATGAGCAAGATCGATATAAAATGACACAACCTGTCTCGCTCGGGATCATTTGACGGCTGAGCGTTATGTCGTTTTTACAGTGAATAAAGTTGAAAAATCTAATTCTTTTTGTGTATGTAACTCAAAATTACCGAATTTGGAGATGTGACGTCCTTCTTGTGAATGAACGATATGTTAGTCACAAAAAAATAAAATTACCGGGAAATCAGGAAAATTCATCTACTTTCTGAAGTTTATGATTTTTTTCAGTATGCACCTGATTGTTTGAGGTATATGTTTCTATCTAAGTTTTTTCTCTATAAGATATAAACATGATAATTTTTTTTTTTAAATCGCTCATATACTTTTCATTTTACAAACGTTTTTATCGGGGAAGGCTTTGCGGTCTACAAACGGGCTCGGCGATCGGTTTTGAAGGGACATGAGTCCCGCGGGGGCTTTACGGGTGGGACGTTCAAGTGGATCAGTGCACTTTCGATCGTATTTGGCTAAACGGTATATTTCTATGATAATTGAATGGAAACGCTCTACTATGCCTGATGAATTTGGGTTATTAGGTGTACTGATATGTAATTGTATGTTGTACATTATCCCAACTAATTTTCTTGGGGGTTCCGTAAATGGAAAAATATTTAATAAGTGCGCGTAGTACTTCGGGTGTAGATCTGTTCGATATTTCTATTGCTTGTCCTAATTTACTGAATGCGTCGACTAATGTTAAATAGTAAACAGATTCAATAGCAAAAATGTCTGAAAATTTCCTGAAATGGTGCATTTTGTGTTTGAGTTAACTGTAGAAAATACTTTATGGGTTTTCTGTCATACTTGGTTTTACGGCATGCTTCACAATTTATTATGGCTGAAATCGTCTCTTGCATGTTGTTCCAAAGTAATTTCTTCTTATCCTAGACATACCCGAACATACCGACGAAGCCAACCGTTGTTGATACTAGTCCGATACAAAGCAATAAGCATGTCAGCCAGATCAACTCTACCCATATGCCTATTATAGTGTCTCAGTATTTGTGGGCAAGGTACGTCTATGCGTCCTTTTGATTCCTTATGGAATCTCTTTACTTTTTCGACGGGGTAAGCATCGACATATGAGCTAACCAAGGTAACGGGCTTATTTGTCAAAACACTACGATAGCAATTTTATTTTTATTGCAAGTTGCTTGACAATAAGACCCCCGTCCTTTTTCTGCAGAGCTTTGTCTGACAACAATAAAGAATTGGCATCTTGAAGCCTATGTTTTCTGGCAGTGCCTAAACTAAATATGCCATAATTATGCCTCAACAAATATATGAGTTCGAGAGACGTAAACCAATTGTCAAAGTAAACGACACAAGCTCGATTTTTTATGGTTTTACATAAAGCCAACACCGTTTTAGCTCCAATGCCGAGATTTTCCTCATCAGGTTCAAACTGGATGCCCCTAAAGGTATCGTCACCTGCATACAACATGAAATCGTATACGATTCGGGACACCTGCCCGTACTAAATTTGGCCACTCCATGTGTGTGATACCGACTTCTTGAATATAGGCAAACATTATGTGAGCTGTATGCGGGCGGGCATTGTCTTGCATAAAAACGGTATTCTCGCCCATATCCACTAAAAATGGACCAACGTAGTCATTCAAAATTTTTGTGAGTAGTTTCTGGTTATAGACATTTAATTCTCATAAAGAAATTACATTTCACTTACATGAGAACAAATTTAAATATACAAACTAATCATTGTCCTTGGACACTCGGACTCACAATTTATCTGACGTATTTACTGATATTATTAGTTTTCATTAGTAGTATAATAAATAATTAAGTTTGTGGGTACTCCTAAAAATCTCAGTTGCGATACTATGCATGATACTACCCACGCTTTGAGATAAAGAGTGCGGTCTCGTCACAACGCAGATAAATCAGTCAGCAGTACTTTTGTTTACAGCGGCTATTTTTAAGTTTTTATTTAAAATTATTTTAGGCAAGTATTCGTTTTGTGTTAATATAGTGAAAATTATCATTTATAATTAATTAATATTGATGTTTTGAAGAACATGTTTTTAGTTTTCTGCAGTTAAAGTTCCATTTTCTATTACCACTAGCTCAGTGCGGCTTTCGGAAGAAATACCAGACCACACGTGAACAGAGCCTCCGCCGGAAGGCACTTTTTCTTCTATACAGGCTTAGTTATAGCGCTCTCCCGGTCTTCTGTACACTCTTGTCCTCCCGTCGTGCTTGTATAAACAGAATCTAGAGTAAGTCTGAAAACATAACTCTTGACCAGATTCAGAGTTCAATTCTCGTGTTCTCTACCATTACTCAACCTTGAGTTTCTGTGGTGTCTTTCTAGTTTTGAGCTATTCAGTGCGGCTTTCGGAAGAAATACCAGACCACACGTGAACAGAGCCTCCGCCGGAAGGCACTTTTTCTTCTATACAGGCTTAGTTATAGCGCTCTCCCGGTCTTCTGTACACTCTTGTCCTCCCGTCGTGCTTGTATAAACAGAATCTAGAGTAAGTCTGAAAACATAACTCTTGACCAGATTCAGAGTTCAATTCTCGTGTTCTCTACCATTACTCAACCTTGAGTTTCTGTGGTGTCTTTCTAGTTTTGAGCTATTTGCAGGTCTTAATGGCTTTAAATTTGCTTCAGCCAGACGCCGCCTTACCGTATCCGTACTCAGATTGTTTCCTCCAGCTCGTAAATGATGATTCTTTACTTTAACAGCCGTAAAAAAACGATTTCTCATAATTGTTGACACCATATAGCGATCCTCCCGCGCTGTCATGCACCTTGTTCGGCCTGTTCCTGGTCTTCGAAGATAGAATCCAGTTTCATGGAAACGCTGGAGTACTCGCTGAACTGTAGAAAGAGTCACACCAACAGTTCTCGCTGTATTTCGCTGACTGTGCCCATTTTCAAGCATCAAGATCCTGGTACATTCTTCAGGGGTTAACGATATGATGACTTCAGAATAATAAAATTGATAAGGCAGAGACACCATATTTATAACTTTTTTATTGCAAAACTAAAACAAACGCGAAACAATTGGTTTGAGAGAATAAAGAGATTGTCCTGTGTATTGTATTGTAATGTGTTGTATTCGAATTTATTTCTTCTAAACTACATAATTAAGTAATAATAAATAACTAGTTTATGTTCGCGACTTCGTACGCTTGGGGTGCGCGGACTATAATAACTTAGTTTACAAACTACTGAAACTCCCATTAAAATCTCTCCAGTAGTTTACTGATAAAAAACCCAAAAACCAGATCGTAAGCTCGCTGTAACAATCATGAAAGAAAAGGAGATTAAGTGAATAAAAACAATTTAGGTAGTAATAAAATAAAATAAGTTCCATCTACTTATATTTCTATAAAAACTAAATAAACCACCGAAAATTAACATGAATTGCGTAAAACGAAGTTGACTGTACACACTGTTACAATTTTATACTGTGAGGTGACCCAAAGTTTTGCACAACGCGGTCACCGAGTTCATTTGAAATGTCTGTTCGTGCGACTTGCCACGCGCGTAGGTAAGTAATGCCTACTGCGCTCGAATATCCTGGCCTAGAAACTTGTGGTCGCAGTACAAATCCACGAACGCACACAGTCGCACACGTAGATATGAGGGTCTTGCTAGCCTAGTAGGTATTAAGCTCGAGTGCGCGCCGCTTGACACAACTGTAGGTATTAGTGCCGAAAAAAGCCGACAATACACGATTGTTTACTTTAAAGAAATACCGAACTCCGAGCATCGAGTTGTTTATTTATTCTTGTAAGAAATATTTGATTGTATCTTTCCATCACACTTTTCAGGCTTTGGACTATCGACTCCGGATAATTTTACATAAGCGAATTAAGTAATACTGCCCCCGATGGGAAAAAAGACGCATCTAACATTTTTTGCAGATTTGAGTTATATACATTGCCGGAATCAGAAAAAAAGGCGCATCTGCCTGTATTTTTAATATTTTTCCAACTTCCTCCAGTGCGGTTTTAGCACAACAAAATAGGGCGCTTCTGTTCATTTTTTTCACCCAATTGAAGATGAAAAGACGAATTTATGTGAAACTTAATTAAAAAGTCGCATTTATGTAGATAATGTCCATATGTTACTGTAAAAGCTAGAATATTGGTTAATCTTAGGTTTTACCAGTAAATTTTAGGATTTACCAACACGAGTTGGTAAATGTAAGAATTTATAAAAAAGGAACGATTTTTTCGGGCTTTTGCCATTAGAATTTAGTACATACTAGGGGTTTTACCAGTGATGGTTGGTAAATGTTGGTGTTGGGAATAAAACAATGAGTACTTCTTTACCACTGATTTGAATTAACTATCAGTCAAAACCTTACATACACTCGAGAGCAATGAATCCGGGTCACTTAAAGAATGTTAAAAATCTCGGAAACTAAACATGATAGGTTAATGCAATAAATTGTATTTAATAGACAATGTAATACTCCTTAAATGAAAGTAAAAAAAATATGAGTCGCCATACATTTTATTAACACAAAATTACATAAAGAAAAAAACTGCTGATCTCTCCTTAAAACAAAAATAGGAAACATGAAATTTTTGAACTTTATTACGATTTTCTTGAATTTTAATACTTCGTATTGCCTCTTCGTGCTTCCATTACTGCGTTTACGCGGTTTGGCATGCTGTACACCAAGTTCCTTATACGATTTTGGGGAATATTCTCCCATTCCTCTGTGAGAGCAATTTTGAGCTCACGAAGCGTGATTGGGGGAGGGTTTCGTTGTTTTACGCATCTGCCTAGCTCGTCCCAAGCATGCTCGATCGGGTTGATATCCGGGCTGCGTGCTGGCCACTCCATACGAGTAATGTTCATCTCTTGAAGGTAGTCATTCACAATCCTACCTGTATGAGGTCGGGCATTGTCATGCATAAATATAGCATCCTCACCTAAATTGACCATAAATGGACCAACGTGATCATTGAGGATTTCTTCCACATATCTTACGCTAGTTAAAGAGCCGTTTTCTATGATCACCAGCTCTGTGCGACTTTCAGAAGAAATTCCGGCCCACACAAGTACAGACCCACCACCGTAGGCTACTTTTTCTTCGATGCATGCTTGCTTGAATCTTTCCCCTGGTCTTCGATACACTCTGTGTCTTCCATCGTGCTTGTAGAGCATAAATTTTGATTCGTCGGAGAACATAACTTTTGACCAATCTTCAATACTCCAATTTACGTGGCTCTGGGCATATCTTAGTCTTGAAATACGATGCCCACGCTCCAGTTTAGGGCCGTTTGCAGGTCTAAGGGGTTTTAAGTTAGATTCAGCAAGCCGACGTCTTACTGTCCATGCACTTGGGTTACTTCCTCCGAGGCGTCGAAACTGATTTGTGAGTTCAGTTCCTGTGAGAAAGCGATTTCGAAGCATGGTGTTCACCAAGTATCGGTCTTCTCGTGCTGTGGTACACCTGGTTCTGCCCGTTCCTGGTCTGCGTAGGTTAGAACCAGTTTCTTCGTAACGTCGGAGAACTCTTTGTACTGTTGACAGCGACACACCGACAGTCCTGGCTGTATCGCGCTGACTCCGGCCGGTTTCCAGCATTGTAAGTATTCTGGTGCATTCTTCAGGCGTAAGCGACATAATTTCAGCTTGAATAATGAATATAGAGCACTATCAACATGGTTTATGTACCCACATAAATGACAGATTACAAACAAAAGCAAAACCAAATGCTGTAATTTCGTAGTTCCATCTTCGAAAGTGGCCCTTTTTCAAATTTGATTTTTTTATGATATAACTTTACAATAACTAAGAAGTTTTAATACCTTCATTTAAGGAGTATTACATTGTCTATTAAATACAATTTATTGCATTAACCTAGCATTTTTAGTTTCCGAGATTTTTAGGATTCTTTAAGTGACCCGGATTCATTGCTCTCGAGTGTATTTTTATGTATCATATGAGAGTAATTGTTAATCATTTATAATATTAATTAGCCAAATATTTACTTGTAGGTTTTTTATTTGGATTTTTTATTTATAAATTATTAATAACTAGTAATTTTAAACAATTTTTAAATACTTCTTGAATAGTAAAAATTAAATTATTTCCTCACAAACAGAACGCTTACATTGGGTAATCTAACTGAATCAGTATTTTTCTTATTATTTGATATTTTTTGAATAATAAACAAATCGTAGACAAGCCAATTAATAAGTTGTCTATTATTAAGAGGTAGTAAAAAAAATTACTTGTTACAACTCGGAGCGGTGTTATGGCATATAGAATTACATAGCGCACTCTTTATTTCTTTGATATACCATTATTATTTTACCTATGTTAAACAAATGAATAAATGACTTATTACAAAATAATCCTGATCACTTGCAAACGCATCCACAAGCATTGTTTTAACACGTTCTGACATATTTATTTCAACATTTACCGTGTTTTTAAGGCAAATCCTAAGATTTACCAAGTGAATGGTGGTAAAAGTTCGAAATAAATGATGATCCTAGAACGGCTCGGACTTTTACCATTAAGAGTTGGTAAATCTTAGGTTTTACTGGAAAATCTTAGGATTTACCGTAGTTCGAGCTTTTACAGTAACACATATACTTTATAGTTTAATTTTTAGTTCAGTAATATAAAAGGCGCCTTGAATCACCTGATTGTCTGATACAAAGATAATTCCGTGCCTCGGAAAGCACGTTAAGCCGTTGGTCCCGGCTGTCATTGGTTGATCTTTGGCAGTCGTTACGGATAGTCAGAAGCCAGTAAATCTGACTCCAGTCTTGCCATGAAATACCGTGTTACCCAGTTAATGGGTTGTGGAGGTCTGGTAGGCAGCCGCTCAGCGTAAAATACTGGTATTCAGCTAAATCCGGCATGACTGGAAGCCGACCCCAATACAGTTGGGAAAAGGCTAGGCAGATGATGAATATAAAAGGCGCATATTTGTCCCTATTCCTAAGAGGAAGTTAATAAGACGCAAATGCTCATTTGCGTCTAACGCACTAAAAAAACTACTTTCAAATTAAGAAAAAAAGACCACATCTGTCCACTTGCGCCCTAATTTACTTCGTAAAATTATTTTACCATAGGCGCATTTGCCATAGGCGTCTTAATACTTTACGTTGAATAAAAAAATATTTTATGTGTGTATGTTTCAAAGTAAGTATTTTTTATTTGAAAAGTTTGTTTGTGTGTGCAATTTAATTCAATCGTAGTGTGCTAAATAATAATACAAATTGTTTAAGACTTGTTTTGATAGAAAAAAAATATCAATTTCTTACTACTACCTAAGTTATGCACCTATTATACCTATAGATAGTAAAGTTAATAAATTAAAGTAAGTACCTCATTCGGATGTAGGTGTATGAAAATTATTTCATTCATAAACATTTTTATTAGGTACTTACATTATATCATTATTTTCTTTGAATAAGATTTATAAAACATTAGTGATACTAACTGAAGTAAGCTTTTATTGAGTTATTCTTATTGAACGGTGTGTGTTTTGGGATCATATTTATTTTCGTTAAATAAAAGTAAAGTTTGATGTGCCATAAATCGCTTGCAAACACTTAACGTGCTTTAAAACGATGTTTCAAACATAATTAGCTATTGTTACAGGTAAGACTAACATGAAAAAAATGCGATGCTTTGAGTTACTTACTAAAGCTTTAGCTTCCACAAGTACGAAAAGTACAAATAGTACTGCAGTAGAAAATACAGAGTGAATCGCTGTATCCTTTAATTAACGACCAACACCCTTACCAAATAAGCCATGGTGAAGAAATTAACCACTCTCTACAACTGACAGTGTTTTTGCGGATAACGTCTGCGATAATACCACCACAGCAGCGACTATCAGCAGCAGCAGCAGTTCAACAGTAAGTGAATTTGACTCTGATGATTCAGTTTTTGATAAAGATTACATTCCACCACAAAGAAAAAACAACACAAGTAGTGTTATGGACTCTGATTCAGATATTGATTTCATAGAGAACTCACAACAAAACAACATTCGCGTATCAGAGTCACCTAAACTAGAAGATTTTGCGCCCGAAACTCAGACTGACCAGTCTTCTGAAAATGTAATCCAACTTACCAAGAAAGGAAGTGTACGTAAACGCAAACATTACGATACTTCATTGCGAGAGCGTACTAAAGCTAAGAAAGAGTTAAAGACTAAAACCAAGTATTGCGTTAAACCAGGTTGTGGCGAAGAATGTAAAAAAAAGTGTTCTTCAAATATATCTGAAAACCAGCGAAGTATTATAAACAAACAGTTTCGTAATTTCACCTGGAGAGAACAGTACATATACATAATTAACAACACATCTCAAACTATACCGGCCAGGCGAACAACAAAAATGAACTGAAAAGTAATTAACCGAGGAAAAACTATTACATAGGTATTTTATGTTGAATGAAAATAATGAGAAAGTGACGGTATGCAAGATTTTTTTTTGACAACCCTTGGATTTGAGAAGAAAAACGACAAGGTTCTGCGAAACGCTTTAAAACAAGTGCAAGTACAAGAAATAACGGATATGCGAGGCTGTAATCCTAACCCTAAAAAGATCGATAAAAAGCCCATCATTGATCACATTAATTCTTTTCATCCTGCTGTATCACACTACAGAAGGGTACATGTACCCAATCGAAAATATTTACCGTCAGAACTAAATATTCGTGATATGTACAAAGACTTGTGAAAAATGGGTATAACTGAGCAGTCCGCTCCCGAAGATTGTGTATCTTACGATCACTACCGACGAGTTATTAAAGAACTTAATATTTCTTTCGCAAAACTAGGCAATGAAGAGTGCGAAATATGCGAAAAATATAAATTACATAACCCTGATATTATGGAGATCCGTCATCGAAACTGCACCGACTGTAAGGAATACGAATTACATCACAGAAGATACATTTTAGCACGACAGAAATACGATGAAGATAAATCTCGTCAAATGTGTATGCAAGACCAAACCAGTGACGCTATGTATTACTCAGTAGACCTAGAAAAGGTTACAATGTGCCCTCGTCTAGATGAATTCAAGGTTGCTATATTTTTCCCAAGACTGATTTTATTTAATGACAGTTTTGTACCTCTTGGAGACAAGAAATTCCGAGGCGCGAGGGACACATTTGCTTGTATCTGGCACGAAGCAATTGCCGGCAGGAAAAAAGTATTTGAAAATAAATATTGACTATATCGATTTTGTTTTATTTACAAATAATAAATTAGACTATGGCATATTATATGATAACAACGAACCTACTGTACTATTTCAGACATACTACCTTAGATAAAAGGATTATTAAATAATTTCATAAACATTTTATCTAAGCCAAGAGTTATCTACATGCTTTCTAATTCTTAAGAAAAAAGGCGGAAATACCTTTATGCGCCCATTTGTGTTAAAATCATATACACGATAGATAAACTAAATACTTAGAAGAAAAGTACAGCCAAAAGCGTTTGAAATTTAAAGGACGCATCTTGCCATTTACGTCTATTTAATTAAGTATGTAATATTTGGGGCTCCCTTGTTTTACCGAAAAGAAATTGCCAAATTATCACTTCCCAAACAAATTTTCGCATAATTTCATTTGCCAAATTATTACTTACCAAAAAATCTCTTTACAAATAATTGTTACGAAAACCTATGTTTGGCAAGTGAACGTTTGAACAATAACTTGTTCACCAACTAGTACTTTTACCATTTTTTATCTAGTCAAATATTTCAGTTGGTATAACATATTTTACGCAAAATTAAATAAGCCAAATATTTGGTGTCGTCAATTTTTAACTTACCATTTCAGTCAAAAGCACTATTAACTAGTTGGAATCGCCTATTTGGATTCGGTTGGGGCTCCTATTTCTGTCTGCAGGGTTTACAGGCACCTAACTAACCGAACCTCGGGGTGCCCCTGACGTCGACCGTCTAGGGTTAGCGTTTCCGTCAGCAGGTCGACGGATCCCCGCTGCGCGGGGCTCCTATTTCTGTCTGCAAGGTTTACAGGAACCTAACTAACCGAACCTCGGGGTGCCCCTGACGTCGACCGTCTAGGGTTAGCGTTTCCGTCAGCAGGTCGACGGATCCCCGCTGCGCGGGGCTCCTATTTCTGTCTGCAAGGTTTACAGAAACCTAACTAACCGAACCTCGGGGTGCCCCTGACGTCGATCGTCTAGGGTTAGGGTTTCTGTCAGCATCTGTTAAATTTCAATTACGTTATATTAAATCAATTTGTGTTATGTCTTCATTCCAAAATTTTTGCCTTTATATTTTTTGTCATAACAAATCATTTGACTAAACGTTTATTGTCTTAATTTTGTTTGCTGTAATAAATCATTTGATTAAAGACCAAAAGCCTTAATGACATTATCCTTGGTAATAATCTGCCAAGTAAACATTTGATCAAATGAAAATGTGCGTACTAAAATTATTCCAAATATTACATTAGTATAAAAAAAGGTTGCTAAAATTTGTTTGGGTAATGAAAATTTGGCAAAATCTTTTCGGCAAATCGGCAGGATCCCGTAATATTTATCTTCATTTTTTTTTGCTAAGATGAAACAATTTTTTCTTTATTTTTATTATTATAATTTAATTTGTTATTAAAAATGGAAACCAAGGGCCTATGATCGGTTTTTAAAATAAATGGCTCACTGCGACCGTATAGATATACTGATGGAACCTTTTCACACCAAATATGATAGCAGTCGCCTCTTTCTGTATCTGACTATAGTTTCGCTCGCTAGCTGTAAGCGAGCTAGATGCATACGCAAGCATCGTCGTGGCCGCGCTGCGAAAGCACGGCGCCGAGCCCGCTCGGGCCCACGTCAACCGTGGGCACGAGCTGTGCCGTCGGCTCGAAGTGCGCCAGTACGCGCTCCGAAGCTAGTTCACGGCGCACTGCCACCATAGTAGGCATGTCGATTCAAAATCTATTAATCGAAAAATCGATTATTTTGAATGATATAATCGATTTTTCAGATCGATTTTGAACCCTACATCGATTCAATGAATCGATCCATAAACCTCCCGAATCGGACCCATCAATTAATTTTTTACTGTTATCGGACGCAAAAGCAACTGGTAGTACTTGGTCGATAATTTGAACGCATCATAGATTACATTTTTATGAACGCTTCCAAAGGTGGCGTTACTTGCGTTAACAATGTAAGGGTTTTACTCACTACTAAATAAACGTTCTCACATGTACTCAACAACTATATTATTTATTATACGGCACGCTAGCATTAATCCATAATGCCATGGAAGTTGGGTAGGCCTTTGGTGTGGGACGCAACTTGCGTCGACACCCTTGCGCCATCCCATCTTCTCTGTCCTTGCTTTTTTCTTAATTCCTCTACGTCACGGACATGTCCAGCAGAAACCAACAATTATTTTCCTTTCCGTTTGTGGTTGGAATTTTATATTGTGAGTGATACTCACAAACCCGGTCCTTAAAATAATACTCATTTCGATCTGAAAACGATATTTAATTTATCACTAGTGATACAGGAACAATTATACAGGATGATTTTGAATAAATGCGACAAAAAGAAATAGGAGCTTCAGTTACAGTAACATAGTAATTATAAACTGTTTTTTCTACAATCTAAATCGTTAAAAAAAAATACGCGATTATCGTTTTCAAAAGGTCCATTGATGTTATTATCTTTATTTAAGTACGAATTATCGGTATTCCAGCAAAATATTTAATATGCAAAATAAATAAGAAAAAATAAGGCTGATTTTATAGTCACGCGTTTCAGCAGCGCCGTCGGAAGCGCGCGCGCTCGGATATGTATTGGGGTAGTAGTAGCGTTTCAAATTCGCGCGCTTGAGCAGCGCCGTTCGGTGTTCCTGTTCAACAGCGCGCTGCCCAACGGCGCGTCTAGCGGCGTGACTATAAAACCAGCCTAAAGTATCAAAAAATCTCGTGCGACTCATCGCAGTGCTCAATAATCGTCGTGGAGTACTCATGTTATTAAACGTTGCCGTTCATAGCGGTCATTCACCTAATTTTGCCTATTTTCTAGAGTAAGTATCGCGCGACGTTGCCAAAATTCGCATGAGCGCCAGCGCTGACATCCCTTCCCGGCGACCGCCCCGCCGCCCACCCCACCACCCTTCCTTCGTTCATTAGTCGTCCTAAAACGTTTGTAGATCACGGTCGCGCGCGCATTCCGGAAATCCTACTTTACGTATTGCGAATAATTTGTATTGTTGTCTTGTGTTTGTGTCATAACAATGCCTAGGACGAGATGAAATAGTCGTGAACCGTTAACAAACGTACAGTATCTCGATATTGTCGTGTGGTACATACAACACCGTAAGAAATCTACGTGAAACGCAGCGGAGATTTCGGCTAAAATATCCCATGTGTCTGAACTATTACAAGATGTGCCTGTGTCTTATCTTGCCGGTATGTACTTTCAACAGGACGGAGCTCCGGCTCATTATTTCAGTGAAGTGCGGGCTTATCTCCGAAGTGAATACGGTGATAGGTGGAAAAATAAAAAGACTCGTTCACGAACGCGAATCCGAAACTTTAGACGAACAAACAAAATCATTACTGCATTCGAAACTGTAAAATCACAAACTTTAGTACCTATTAATTAAACTTAAGGACAATATGCGGCGCCATTCTCAATTGTGTTTACAAAACGGAGGTGGACATTTTGAACAATTATT
Source organism: Eurois occulta (assembly GCA_950022335.1). Taxonomy (NCBI): domain Eukaryota; kingdom Metazoa; phylum Arthropoda; class Insecta; order Lepidoptera; family Noctuidae; genus Eurois; species Eurois occulta. The sequence continues at coordinate 21,981,609 of OX465478.1, forward strand.
AAAATACACGTAAGTGTACCGATTTCATTTATTGTAAATACTTCATAATTATTGTAAATACTGTGATTCCAACTTTTTAAATACGCCAAAAACACAATACTTAATTGATTTGTTGTTGTAACAAACATTATTCAGGTTATACCTCATACTAAAACATTGTTTTACTATTTACTTTTATTGTATTTTTGATCGTCCTAAGTCGACAAAAGTATGAAGGGAAATTTGGTTTCACAAAATTTTTATTAATCGTGCGCGCGGGAAAGAGAGAGATGCGCGGGCGACCAGGCGGACGGAGGCGGCGCGGCGGCTCGATTCATTCATAGCGAGAATGTACCTAAATCGTGCCCACGTTGTACACGAAAACGGTAGTACGCGAAATTCTTTGATACTTTAATTATTTTAACGCTTTTCGTAACACTAATCAATTAGTTTTTAATTTTACATTTGATATTTTCTACATTTCCTTGACCACACGTATTATTGTATATTTAAATTTGTCGCATCTATTCAATTTCACCCTGTATATGCTTATTATTATTAATTGAAACCATTAAAGTAGCTTTCTTTTCTTATTTTACAGTGAAACTATAACTAAAAATGAAGTAAACAAACCCTGACACATTCAAAATAAAACACACTTTTTGAATAAATTTTACTTACCTCATTCAACTCGAATGGTCAAAAATTATTGCACAACCCTTTCTCCACCCAAATCAACGTATCACAGTAATTTTATTATATTTTAGATAATTTTGTATTATTGTTGTAATATTTTGTGATATTGCCGCCATTAAATATCAAAACGTCAGAGCCAACAAAGTTGTGGACGCTAGGTGGCGCTGAACTCGTGCACAGAGCCAATACTATACATGCAGATGTTGGAAGTAATGAAGACTACGTAAATGTTGTTCCAGTAGCTTACGCACTTCTACCTGATAAGAAGAAATCTACGTATGAGTTGCTTTTTGTACTCATAAAAAGCCAGATACCAGAATGGGAGCCGGCTGTAATGACCATGGACTTCGAAGTTTCATCAATACAAGCGGTCAATCAAACATTTTTTCTCTGGTGTGAAAATAGTAGGTTGCTTTTATCACTTCAAAAAAAGTTTGTGGCGTAAAGCGAAGGAATTGTGCGTCGACAAAACTCTACCAGGAAAAGATCATGTTCAGCTATGTTCGGCTCTTTCTCATCTCCCACTAGATATGGTCGACGATGGCTGGTTGTATGTCATGGAAGAGTCGCCAATTAGTGCAGAAATTACAAACTTTAATGACTACTTTGTACATACAAACATGGCTAGAAAATTCAACACTCGCAGGTACATTTACTACTTATGGGGAATTAAACAAAACAAATAATGCTGTCGAGCAATGGAATAGCCACATTAGAAAGTACATCAAACCAAAGCCAAACATTGCCCAGTTGCTGGAAGGACTCCTAAAAGATATGAAATACTATTCTGGAGCGATAAAAAATCCTAACGGTATCCAAATATCGAAGAGGAAGCATTCTTTGATTGCAAAGATGAAAAAAAAATATAATCCTGTTAATGACTTAATTGTAAAATAAGTATCGGCCATTGAGAGATTACGATAAACATTGACTCCGGATATGGGGTATAATTGATCTATATTTAGGTTTTAAGTTATTATATAATTTGACTGATTCTGTGAAGCCATGACGGCCATTTTAAACTAATTGTAACTTATGTTATTTTTTTTATATTTACGGTACTACTTAAACGTCTATTTTGTGATAAATAATTACTTACTGATTGTTAATTGTTTGAAAATTGTTGATTATTATTATAAGCACGATTTATGTTATTTTTTTATTATTATTATTAGCATGATTTATGTGTATGTTTTTATTACGAAAGTTTTAAAGAACAAAATTGTAGTCAAAGGCTGTTTTTTTATATCAGTAAATGATGTTTTTAAATCAAAAAGGATTTTTCTTCAATTATTACATCTAAAAATGTTGACTGTATATTTTTTTATTACAGTTATCATTTATGAGTGGTCCCAGTCGCCGGAAGAAAAATATTTAATTTTTATGGATCCGGCGACTGGGACCGCGGTCCTAGTTAATTGCGGTCCCAGTCGCCGGAAACCTCACGATGATATCATTCTTAGTGGGATTCACTATCTCAAGGAATGCGTAACCTGACTCCGACTTTGTTATTGTTGCGGAAATATAACAATTGTTTATTTATGTCTCGGGTATGAATATATCATCACGCTGAATGTTAACGGGTACCTTTACACATTTCGTCGAATTTGACCTAACTAAACCTTCAAAAAGATTATTAATTCCGGAATTCAGAACTTTAATAGGTATTTCCGCGTTCGGCGTAATTAACTTTTTACTGTGGAGGTCAACGTTTGCTTTCAATTTTTCCAGCATTCTATAGCCAATTAAACCATCAAACACATTATGAAAAGAGAATGCTCATGGAAGTATGGAATCCCGTACCATGCTGCATCAAAATCAAACCTTGTTTTTTATAGACTACACTGATCGTATTAACTCCTACAAAAATTATTTTTGAAAAAAAAACCCGCGTTTCAGAGTTATTTTATAAAATCGAAACTAACCTAAAAAGTAGGTCTATTTTTTCGACGCTACCAACGACGTATTTTAACACACATACATTACATTATTGCTCTAAAAACAGCGTAATACACTAATATTAGTAAGAATTACGAGTTAAAGTAACATCCACAGTATGCTTGACTGAAACTCGATTTTATTTTAGACCTTTACATTGCCAATAGTCAGTCAGTACAGTACAAATGTCAGATGCCACAGATAAGATAACTATAAACCATAGAGTATAGTAAGTGCTATAAACTAGTCGGGATTTAGGGATGTAATCGATAAATCAAAATCTTTAGGCTGAGAAAATCTATTTTGTTGCAAATAGCAATAAACCAAACTAAATCGTTTTGGTGTACTGATCTTACTTAATTGTAATTAATTTTAGAGTCCGCTCGACAGACAAGGGTTTGTTCAATTGAAACGGAACGTCATTTATATTCAGTTGAAACGGAACGTCATATAAAGGGAGTAAAACAATATTCATACTTTTAAACTCGAAAAGTATATTTCCAGTTCAAAAATCAAATCCCCGACGCGTAATGCCGTAAAAAAATATGAAACTAATTACTATAATATTTTGGTTTTGAGGCGCGAGACTTTTTGGTACCAACTTTGGTCATTGTCCTTTATAGATATAAAACTTTGAGGGGCATTTTTCATTGAATTCAGGAAAGCTCGGTATTTCTATGGAGTAGTTATTGTCAGTGGTACAATTTAACCCTACAGCGCACAGTGTTCCACATACGGCACGTACCAAAGAAATGGCCATGAATTAAAATTTGATACAAGTAGTGCCATCTTGTATCGATTTCCGGAAACATGACGAATTGAAGTGCAACGACTAGTATTTTTTTTTTAAACAGATAGTGCTATATCACTACATAGTATAAAACGAAGTCGCTTTGTCTGTCCCTATATCCATATGTATGCTTAAATCTTTAAAACTACGCAACAGATTTTGATGCGGTTTTTTTAACAGATAGAGTGATTGAAGAGGAAGGTAAAAACCTGCACCGCACCTGCTACCGGGTGCATGTATTATACATAAAAATGTGTAATACATGCACCCGTGCGAAGCCGGGGCGGGTCGCTAGTAATCAAATAAAATATGTGTTATTCAAAATAGTCGGTTGATTGAAAAAAGTGTTGACGAGTGACAAACAAATAATTACAAAAAAGTGGTAAAAGTGAGTGTTTTCGTGACAAAATAATTAGCGGAGGTAAGTTAATGTTTTTATTTGCTAATGTATTATCGCCGCTTTTCTGTATGTGCCAGAAATGGCACACCGTGTAACTAGTGTACTTATTGTAGATAAATAAATATCTTGGGACAACCAAGCCTGTACTATGGCAACCAGAAAACTGATAAACATACATATATATTTCTAAATACATACATATTATAGATAAATTACACACCCAGATACAGAACAAATAATCGTATTCATCGCACAAAGATTTATCCTGTGTGGGAATCGAACCCACGACCTCCGTCCTAGCAGTCAGGGTGACTAACCACTAGACCAACAGGCCAATCTAGAACCAGATTTACCTATTGTTTGTAGATGAATCGAAGAAAACGTCTGGATTCCAATGATATTCAACATGTCTTGGAGATACCATCTGGCAGTGAAGATGAACTGGAACTTTCTGACGTGATGACGACTTGATCAGAATTGAAGATCTGGTGATGAATGAGTTAAAGTTCATCCTGAAATATTGCAAAGTGATAATTTGGATGAAACCCCATAAGCATCTCAAGTCCAAGTGCTACTAATTAGTGCGTCACTTGTTTCTAATATTCCAAGCGTTGCATCGCAGCCAAGTACTTCTTATTTCTCCGTAAACCCTCGACCGAGCCGGTCATCATCACAAGCACAGCCACAATCCATTCCTTCTTTAATGCAGCCGACCCCTTCGCCTGCCTGTCCAAGAAGACCGAAAAGGAGACTTATTTGGAAAAAATCCAGGTTTGAGCCACCTATTAGTACATTCACAGGTAATACAACCTAGAACCTAGAACCGAAATCATCAAATGACCCCTCCCGCTCTGGGCGGAGCGGAAGGGAGTGTCAGACTCTTACTGACTAAAAACCACTCATGTTCCTTCTTTGGTCCTTTATGTTCCAGGGCCGCGGTATCTCTTTCCAGTCCCGCAGCCCTGGCAGGCATCGGCCCTTGCGGGCCCAGGCGAACAGCCTAAATCCAAAGTCAAACGATTCGATAAAAAAACGCAAACAGTACATAGAAGTCGATGCTCCAAACGTTATTGGACATTATAATCGACATATGGGCGGAGTTGACTTGCTGGACTCTTTTATCGGATTTTTTTTTAACATAAATTTTAATGTTTATTCGTGTAAGTTTGCATGCTTTAATTTTAAGCAAAACATGTATGATCTCATAATGCTTTAATAACACCTCTGTACACCATGTTTTACGCAAATAAATTATCTTATCTTAGACTCTTTTATCGGAAAACATAAAATAAAAATGCGCACAAGAAAATGGTACATGCGAATCTTCTACCACTTACTGAATGTGATGCTTATAAACAGTTGGCTTTTATATAAAAGATACTCTGAAAGGAAATACAAAACTGATGAAACTGCGTGAATTTCGTCTAGATGTAGCTAAAGCTCTGTGTTTATCTGGACCAACATAATTATTGTGTTCATTATATTTCCTTTATTCATCTATTTACACATTTTACATATTTTTAAATATTTCTCAAAACAACATAAAAAAACATTTAAAAATATAAAAAATAGTGGTCCGCCGGTGTCGGGAGCAGGGTCCAAGCTACCGGTGGTTAGGGCTCCAGAGACAGGAACCTCCTCACAATGCGAGCCGTATCGAGGAGTACTGCCTTCTGAATCAGGCCCTTGATCCAACCGCCTAAGGAGAGCCTCGATAGATGGTCATCGAGGCTCTTGGCCATAAGGCCATTGGCCGTCACGACAATCGGCACAATGATAGCCGCATTATTATTCTCATTGGAATAACTTGCATACGGATCATCCTTATCAGTACAAGGTACGTCGCAACTGTACTCGACGTGGGAGTTGTTTGGGTTCGAGCATGTGCAAGTCTTCGAACTGATTGCACATTGTTGCCTCGGGATGCTGTGTACTATGATAATTGGATACTGATGGTCTTAATGGAATATTTGCGGAATTATAGGATATTCCACTTATGGGTACAGGTTTAGATTGGGTATTCCGTTTATTGTTACCATGCGTATTAGAGTTATTGAAGTTTTGCTGCAACGCTAGGTATGGGTTCTGCGGTCTATTAAAGGAATTATTGTTAGAGTTTGGCCTATTAAAATAAGGTTTCGATGCGACAATATTATTATTACTCCTGTTAAAATAAGGTGTAAAGGGTTTGAAAGGTTGCGAGTTATTGAACTTGAAATTTTGATGAGTTTGTAAGGGTTTGTTTAAATTTGGAAAAGGCTAATTTCTAGAATTATTATTATTATTCTGGAAAGTCTTGTTGTTATTAACCATTGAACAACTGTTATTTTTCTGTACATACCTAATATTTTCTTCCTCTTTAATATAATTAAGAGCTGTGGGCAAATCTACAGGGCGCATGGCTCTTATAGTTGTGCCAAAAGGTTCCTTAAGCCCTGCTAGAAAAGTTTTAAGGGTTTGAGCTTAAAAAAGCTCCTTTTGCAATCTTTTATAGCCTCAACTGTTACGTGAAGGTTTACGTAATTAATAATAGTGTTTAAAATGTCCCCAAAACTTTTTAACAATACGGTTTTGATATGTTCCCATGATGAAACACCGTTAATATTAACTCGGCTCGGCATCGGCTTTGCCTTCCAATTTGTTTAAAATAATGGAATTGTTAAAACAATTTGGAGTAGTTCTGTCATAAAATTGTGTTAATATACACTCGAGAGCAATGAATCCGGGTCACTTAAAGAATGTTAAAAATCTCGGAAACTAAAAATGATAGGTTAATGCAATAAATTGTATTTAATAGACAATGTAATACTCCTTAAATGAAAGTAAAAAAAATATGAGTCGCGATACATTTTATTAACACAAAATTACATAAAGAAAAAAACTGCTGATCTCTCCTTAAAACAAAAATAGGAAACATGAAATTTTTGAACTTTATTACGATTTTCTTGAATTTTAATACTTCGTATTGCCTCCTCGTGCTTCCATTACTGCGTTTACGCGGTTTGGCATGCTGTACACCAAGTTCCTTATACGATTTTGGGGAATATTCTCCCATTCCTCTGTGAGAGCAATTTTGAGCTCACGAAGCGTGATTGGGGGAGGGTTTCGTTGTTTTACGCATCTGCCTAGCTCGTCCCAAGCATGCTCGATCGGGTTGATATCCCGGCTGCGCGCTGGCCACTCCATACGAGTAGTGTTCATCTCTTGAAGGTAGTCATTCACAATCCTACCTGTATGAGGTCGGGCATTGTCATGCATAAATATAGCATCCTCACCTAAATTGACCATAAATGGACTAACGTGATCATTGAGGATTTCTTCCAAATATCTTACGCCAGTTAAAGAGCCGTTTTCTATGATCACCAGCTCTGTGCGACTTTCAGAAGAAATTCCGGCTCACACAAGTACAGACCCACCACCGTAGGCTACTTTTTCTTCGATGCATGCTTGCTTGAATCTTTCCCCTGGTCTTCGATACACTCTGTGTCTTCCATCGTGCTTGTAGAGCATAAATTTTGATTCGTCGGAGAACATAACTTTTGACCAATCTTCAATACTCCAATTTACGTGGCTCTGGGCATATCTTAGTCTTGAAATACGATGCCCACGCTCCAGTTTAGGGCCGTTTGCAGGTCTAAGGGGTTTTAAGTTAGATTCAGCAAGCCGACGTCTTACTGTCCATGCACTTGGGTTACTTCCTCCGAGGCGTCGAAACTGATTTATGAGTTCAGTTCCTGTGAGAAAGCGATTTCGAAGCATGGTGTTCACCAAGTATCGGTCTTCTCATGTTGTGGTACACCTGGTTCTGCCCGTTCCTGGTCTGCGTAGGTTAGAACCAGTTTCTTCGTAACGTCAGAGAACTCTTTGTACTGTTGACAGCGACACACCGACAGTCCTGGCTGTATCGCGCTGACTCCGGCCGGTTTCCAGCATTGTAAGTATTCTGGTGCATTCTTCAGGCGTAAGCGACATAATTTCAGCTTGAATAATGAATATAGAGCACTATCAACATGGTTTATGTACCCACATAAATGACAGATTACAAACAAAAGCAAAACCAAATGCTGTAATTTCGTAGTTCCATCTTCGAAAGTGGCCCTTTTTCAAATTTGATTTTTTTATGATATAACTTTACAATAACTAAGAAGTTTTAATACCTTCATTTAAGGAGTATTACATTGTCTATTAAATACAATTTATTGCATTAACCTAGCATTTTTAGTTTCCGAGATTTTTAGGATTCTTTAAGTGACCCGGATTCATTGCTCTCGAGTGTAGTTTCGGATGTTTCTATAAATCTGTGCAATTGATTCGGGTTCCCATCATATTTAGGGATAATCATTAAAGCGGTTTTAATAGCAGATAACTTTTCAAAATCCATTTTGCAAAATATATTATTCGCCTTGCGATATTTTATAAACAACGACAACACACACAGTATAAACAACAAAATTCAATCAAAATTAATAATTGCGATCTCTCCCTTTCAATATAAAAATAAACAGAACAAAAAAAATTAGTTTTTCTGAAGTTCTCCAAAAAATATAGTAATATATTAATTCCACCAACAATCAAAAGAATCTGGACTTACGATGTGATGAAGGCCCAGGCCCACAGCTTCATGATTGAAGCCACTTCCGTTCTTCTCGCCGAAAACCACAGTAGGAACACGGTTGCAAATGTTGAAAAAAGATTTTGTTTTTTGATTTTTGAAAATCGCGGTTTTTCTTCTACTTTATCCCACGGCTGCGCCAATTAAGGCTATTGGGCAATCGGCGAGCTCTTAAAGAAACAACTGTTCGGAAGATAAAAATATAACAAACTTTTACATGTGTTGACGAATGAACATGGTAGGAGAGTCTAACTTAAAAACTATCTTACATACTACGCGGCCGGAACGACACCTACGTACACGCACACACTTACACATATAAAAACTGTCGACGAACATGTCAGCAATGCTACAAAGATAATACTAAAGTAATGGGACGAGTATTAGCCAAAAACAAGACGAAAAATGTTGTAACTTTTTGTGAAACCTGCCCTAACAAACCATTTCTTTGTTGTGATTGTTTCCATAAAATTCATTAAATAATAGGTGTAGTAACGTTGATATTGATCTCAATCTAGTCTGATTTAATTTTGTTTCATTTAAAAACTGTAATAAATACTTAATTATTATATTTCTGATTTACAAACATGTAGTTTATCATCATCAAACTATCCCCGAAAAATTAAACCCTAACAGCTATGTAGTACCACTTTAGCCAGATTTTAACTACTTCAGTAAATAGTAACAGTATACAGTATTTTACAACACATTATAAATAGTAATTTTATGGAAAAATAGAAAATAACACATTATCATACACACTTTTTCTTTTAGAACTTTCAAACAAGTCATGTCCCAAAATGATTTGTCATATTTTTCTAAGTCATATTTTTTATTTAAAACCAAATACAATCTATTTGTCTGCAGGGCCGTGGGGGTCACGTCAAATACATATTAGCTTCATATCTGTGCCCGACGGCCCAATAGAGTCGCTTAAAATCGCCTCTGACTCGCGATCATAATTATGTTGTCCCTCGCGGCCCCAACGGAACTATTGTATGTCGACCATACGGTGTCCCCCACGGCCCAAACAGAAAGACTTAAAAATTAAAGCGGCGTTCAACGTGTTAATGTTACTATTATACAACACTGACTCTTGAACAAATCTGAATCGTTTTTTTTTTATTTTCTCTAGGCAACTCAAAAGGATTTGAAGTATCCTTTAGATAAACTTTTGGTAAACGAAATCGCGAAGGCCACAAAAACACTGACTCTCGAACAAATCTGAATCGTTTTTTTTTTATTTTCTCTAGGCAACTCAAAAGGATTTTAAGTATCCCTTAGATAAACTTTTGGTAAACGAAATCGCGAAGGCCACAAAATGTCGTCATAGTAATCTATTTCATCGTTATAATTAATTTCACTCAAAATATTTTCAAACTCCATGTTTCGCGCCACGCTAATCACTCCTCAAGTCACGGACACGGACTGTCTGCACTCACGATATATTATCTCAGCAACCCGCGCTCGTTCTATACTTAAGGGTCAAGTTTCGTTTATTAATCAGTCTATCACTCAGTTGATGACGTAAATCTAATCCGCTACTTGAGGACATAAAGAATCACGTTTATTAATACGACCAGGATCTCAACATTCATATCAAGTGCGGTATCTTGGGCTAAGTAACGTTTATTAATACGGGCCTAAATGAGCATACCTACCCATAAGTATTTATAACTTACCCATTGGCAGCAAACAGTTGATAGTTCGTTTGGCTTTGTTTACCTTTTGCTAATGTTCGTGGGAAAACACAAATATCACTGCCTGTATCTATTAAAAACTGCACTTTTGTCCGCTGGTCAGTAATAAACAAACGACCGGGGTTTGGGCAGGCGTCGGTCGCCACCACGGATTGCCCTATTCTTTTCCCTCAGACTTTTAATCGCACGGTTTTGCACAGTTACTTGCCTTCTCACCAAACTTTGCATGGTACCAACACAATGGATGTTTTCGGTAATTGGACTGGGAGCGACTCGAACGGGAATTGCTTCGCTCACGACTTTCAGATCTGAATCTCCGTGACTTTCCCCTTGACATCCTGTCTAACTTGGTCGTCAGCTTCTGTACCTGGCGTGTGAGTTCCTCTACTTGACAGCTTAACTCTGGGGATGTCGATGCTGCGGCTATGTGTGGACTGGGGGCTGCGATGTCATGGATGCGGTCAGCCAGCTCTGCAACCTCGTCCAGAGTGGCCCTCGACTGCGAGGCTATAATGGTCTGGATATTGTTCGGCAGGCGGCTGGACCACATGGTGCGAAGAAAGTCCTCCGGGACATCTGGTCCTGCAAGATGCTGAATATGGCGCAAGAATTGAGAGGGCTTTCGGTCGCCCAATTCCACACGCGTGACCAGTTGCAGGATCTTCTTATAAGTTCTGACTTCAATCGCTCGTATTTATTGGGTGCTGGAGGTCCAGCTATTATGTCCTCCACCTCCGATGCGTAAATGGGATCCAACTGCCCCATAGCATGATGAAATTTGGTGGTATCGGCAGTTATGTTGGCCAGAAAAAAATGGCTTTCTAGCTGGTAAAACCACAAGGCTGGTTTCTCCGGGTAAAAAGGAGGTACTCGTATGCCAACTTGCTGGATATCCTGCGATGTGCTAGGTGGTACGTTGACGCCACCATCTTTTGTGTCTTTTAGCTCGGTCGACATGTTTCGTGTTCGTCGGGGTCACCAATGAAGCAGTTTGCGGGTTGCCGCAACAGAGAAACAACAACAATGCTTTACGAATTTACGATACAAAACATATAGTAATCTTTGGATACAAAACAATGAGAGTGACATACGCTTGTGATCTGTGACGTTTTCCGGCTGTCAGCACAGTATTCCGGTCCGCGTTCCACAGACTACATAAATTATCTGTTTGTACAGATGTCTTAATTTAAAAAATAATTAAAAGTAGTATTAGTTAAAAAGTTATATAATATTAAGTTACAGTGACTAAATATACCTTACAATAAAAATGAGTATTAGATTTAAAATAACATTGAAAACATAGCTACGCTACACGCTTCCCCTCCACAAATCGTCCAACGGGCGATAATAGTCTGGCTGGGAATCTCACTCTGCGGCCCGAACGAGTTACTCTGACCGTGCCCTCTCCGGCATCAGGAAAGACATCGCCACTTGTATTCTGAGTGGGAGTGTGAGCGAAATTTTTTGGTGAGTTAGTGATTGGGGTGTGTGTGTGAGTAAAAGTATGAGGTGGTGGAAGTTGTCTTGAGTGTGTAGTGTAGTGGTGTCAGGATCACGCAGTATGTAGGCAGGTTTTATTCTGTCGATCGATACAGTGACCATCTTACCTTTCACCATTAGCGTGAATGCTTTGTCTCCTCGTTGTATGACCTCATAGGAACCAGTGTAGGCAGGCTTCAATGATCCGGCCACAATATCATCTCGAAGGAAAACGTGTGTCGATGTGGCCAAATCCTTATAAACGAAGGGTGACCGACGTCCACCATGACGTGACGCTGGAGTAGGTTGCAAATTATTTGCGAAGCTCCGTAAGCGCGCGATGTTACTGGTGACGTTTGGGTCTCCTTGGTCCTAGGGACTGAGGAGGTCTCCTGGTAGACCAACCCGAACCGTGCACCTTTTTGTCGACGTTTCCTAAGTGCCCGCCCATGTAGGCCTATGTGAAATAAAAATATTTTGATTTTGATTTTGAATACGGCTTATAGCGAAATAAAGTCGTAAAGCTATGCGTTCCCCCTTCCTTTTTATAAATTTCATATAAATTTTGTAATGTGTCACTTAAATATCTGATCTGCATCTTTTTCTTCCCTCTAGTTTTTGTTTCTCGTTTTCCAGCTGTGTTTCGGCTTATGTAATCTCTTAAATAAAATTGCTTTATTTCTTCTTGAACCTTCTTGTTTAACACATTTTTTTTTCTTACTTTGCCTTATGCGGCCTTTTAGCCCCAAGCACGTAGTAACCGCTGTGACTGATCTATTGGTTTTGACCACTTGGTTTACTGCGACAGATTTTATCAGCCTTTTTTCTGGTAAAGATTTAGCAGTGTCGTTAGTTTACCGTAATGATATTTCTAAAATTTCTTGCCGCGCAGTAAGTTTATCTATTTTATTTTTGGAGTTCACCAACTTTTCACGGTGAAGTCTCTTACAAATTGCTTCATTTTTTACTTTCAACTTACGAATGTTTTCTAAATCTGCTCGATAACTCCTGCATATTTTTTTGTAACAATTTTTTAAGACTGGAGCTGCGCTGCCTTGAGACTGAGACTTCGATGAACTTGGGGTAGCTCTTTGATCTTCGTTTTCTTTTTTGTTGTTTTTCTGTTTCTGTTTTTTTTCTTCCCTCCATTGTTTTCTTCTACATTCTTTATCTTCTTCTGTTAAGTCACTATTTTTTTTTCGATTCTTTTTAAGTCTGTTTAACTGCTTCTTCCGCTGCTCTTCAAATTTATCGGGGTTTTGTTTCAGTTTCTCCCGGTATCGCTCAGCTCTTTCTGCTGCCGTGAGGACCATGTTCACTGAAATGAAACAAACAGCAAATGATTCTAGACACTCTAGCGTACATTTTTCGTCGGTTATTAAAAAAAGGGCACCGAGTAAAAATTTCTATGCAAGGGGGTCGTGCAGTAATCATGTGCTGAATTTAAGGTTACAGTTTGCACACTGGTTTTGTTTTTCCTTTATAGATAAACAACTACCTACAAATATCTTCGCACTGTTTCAACTGTTTTTTTTTCACTATTATTCTGCACTAGCGTGTACCGTGTACATACAATTTCAACCAAGTTTACCATAATATTTTGATTCTAGGTCATCTTTTAAATTTCATCTAAATTGTTTCAACCGTTCCGAAGATTAGCGGTAACAAACATCCAAACATACAATCTTTCACATTTAAAATGTTAAAAGGATTATTAGTCAATAGAATCTGTAATTTGTAAGTTAGACTAATAAAATTGACATTGCTTATTGTGAAAACATTTGCACGCCATGTTATGGCAGGATATGATGAAACTAATTTATTGTAACACCTTATGTACCATATTCTAGCAAATAAATATTTTTGATTTGATTTGATTTATTTATTTTAAAACTATTCATCCAAATGAAGCCCCAGCCTAATAGTTCCAGTACGTCACAAAATAATTCCGGCTATACAATACGTTACGAATGTGACGAATTCATATCAACGAAACTTAAAAAAATATTCAAACTGTTGTGTCGATTTTATAACTACTTTCGACTTGTTTTACTAAAATTTTATAAACCAAAATGTGATTTTGTTACGGCAAATAACTTGATAAACTGCTACATACCTCATAAAATCCTGTTACTATCTGGAACTCCAATTCTGCACCACCGTAACGCGTCCACTTTCGTCACAGATTTTGTTGAGACTGAGGTTTGCTTCAAAATGGCAGTTAATACGACACACAAAATAAATGTTGCCAGAAATGAAAAACAACTGTATTTAAGGGTAATATTGGGGTGGAGTACGAAAAATTCACCGTGACTTGCCGGAATTCCGGTTCGGTCGGTCATATTCTTGGGACAACAATAAAATTGTGTTATGAGCTATTTTAAGCCCATATTCGAAATAAAGGGCTCTTAATTCTATTTATGAGTTCAAATTACGTCTACACGCCCTAAAACAGTGACGCCATTTAATTTGTATAAACACAATAATAAAAAATTGTATTGTATTGTATTGTATTGTGTTGTTGTGTTGTTTGTTGTTGTGCAATTGTATTTGTGTTTTATTTGTATTTGTGTTAGAAAGTTGCTGGTACACACATATATATATATAGATATATATACCTATACATATGTATATATATACATTAATATCCACTGATTATCAAGCTTTGAATGTCAGAATGGTTACTTGTGATTTACTGTGTTTAAAAGTATCTAAAAGGTGTGTAGGGAAAAGGGTTTTATCAAGAAAAGGCATAGAAAGACAAGACTATTGATTTATTTCGATTTGGCTTGTCAGATATTTATAGGCAACGTTAATTACCTATCAAGCTACGTCCATTCGCAAACCTAGGTCTTCGTGGAGAAGAATGGACAAGAAACTCCACGGAAACATCTTTTAAAATATTATGCCAGAACCATTATACGTTGTTCTGTACCATTTTCAAATTATAGCATTTTATCAGTATAGGTAAACAATAAGCAATATAAACCATATTATGACACATGTTTCTACACATAGTTATCAGTAACATTCATAATAATATTCAATAACTTACATAACTTGCAGATCCTTTAGGGTAATACAAATTGGTTCCAGCTTTACACATTTGGTATCTTCATTACCATGACACTTTCAAACGTAATACTATACACATGGCACCCTACAATACACCACTCAGGGTATGTCTTAACCCTTAGAACACTTGCAGCATAAAGAGCCCCCCAAGAGACCTGAGACTTGAAAATGCCAGACATATAGGTGGGACATGAATATTTTACACATTTTTTGTTGTTAATTTTATGATATTTTAATATCAGTGATACTTGGGTTGCATATTATAGTCAATTTTAAAGCTTAAATATGATACTATTCAATAAATATGCAGTTTATTGAGTGCGGTGCATACAAAAATTATGAAAAGCTAAAGTCTAGGACACCTCAAATTCGCACATGTACATCTTTTTTGAAAAACGCCCTGAAGCATTTTGGAAACTCGGTGATCTTCAGCGACAGAGGGAGTACATTGTAAGACATACCCATGAAATAAAGCCCAAGTACCGATACTCGGCAAGCACGGAAAACTTCCGGGCTCTAAATACGGCCTTCTATTTTGAAGAAAATAAATCGCGCATTCGAGTTTGCAAGACCTTTTTTTAAGGTCACGCTTGATTTAGGTGATCAAGTAATTTAAACAGCGTTAACCAAAAAGACGGATGCTGGGTTTATTGAGGGAGAGTACAGAGGAAAACATAAAATTCACCCTACGATAGATCCTGTAGTTAAAGAAAGCGTTGTTCAACTTATCAACTCAATTTCACGGGTTGAATCGCACTATCTTCGAGCTCAGACTACTCGCGAGTACATTCAAAGCGAAAGATCATTAGCAGATATTTACCGGGACCATAAAAGCTTACGCCAAGCTAATGACTTGCCTTTTGCTTTCAACGTATATTTAACTATCAATTCAACATTGGCATTTTTAGCCCTAAAAATTCAAATTTAAATTCAAATTCATTTATTAATTTTGTGAACATAGGGTAAAAAAATATACAGATAAATAAATGTTGGTCGGTACTATGTCCCACCAGAAGGCATACAAAATAGCATAAGTAATCGAAAAACCCAAAAAAAAAAATTAAAAGGTAAGTAAATTCACAACACAATTCATGCCAAACAATGTTTGGTCCATCCTATGTTTCGCCGAAAGGCATACAAAATATTGTCACTGGTAAAGTCAAAAATTAATTTAATTATAAATCACAAAAATCTTACAAAAAATAAAATACAATGTCAGCAATATTACAGTTGTCAAAATTAAAGTAAGAGTCAGCTCACACCGAGACGCGACGCGACGCTGCGTGTACACTTTAAAAGAGCGACTCAAAATACAACTTTATTTTCTACACGAAAAGATACACATATCATTGTGAGAATTTAGAATACGTTGCCCCATGCAGCGCTGCGCCTCGTGATGCCCCGCGGCGTAGAGCGACGCATCGCGACGCAGCGCTGCATCGCCGGTACGCGCAGCGTGCAAGAGCGGCGCTGCGCCTCACGAAGCCGCGCGACGACGCGCGGCGCCGCCAAAATGACAAAATAAATCAAATAGAGCCGTACCAAATCAATAGTAGAATGTCACCAAAATTAAAATTAAATTAGATTGTACAAAATTGATCATTAAGGTATTCATTGACAGAGTAATATGTCTTGTCATTCAATAATGTAAAAAGCTGACGTTTAAAATCATTTAAGTTGTTGGCTGAAATAACTTTATCTGGTAATTTTGGAGCCATTGCATATTTATGCTTTTATGATGAAATTTGGTTTTTGTGTACAACAAGTTGCACTTGTTGTACACAAAAACCAAATTAATTTTATTTGAGCGTCGTTGACTTTCAACAGGTCTATATAGATGCATATTGTTTTTTACAAAAATACAGGCTTCATAGATATAAAGTGATGGTACAGTCAATAGTTTCAGATTTTGGAAATGTGGCTTGCATGAATCCGTCCGTTTTATTTTGCACATAGCCCGAATGCATTTTTTCTGTGCTATAAGTACTTGCTCGACTTTAGCACCATTGCCCCAAAATAACAGGCCATATCGCAAAGTGGAGGCAACGTACCCATGATAAGCTGCTGAGAGTGCACTCATGTTTGCAATTTTACCTAGCATCCTAAGAGCATAGGAAAACTTACTAAGTTTCCCATACACATTTTCAATTTGCGTCCCCCAAGACATATCGTTATCAATAAAAAAAATATCAATAAGAAATTTTGTTACATTAGATTCAAGTATTGGATCTCCTTTATATTTTATTTGAAATTGTGATTGTATTTTTGTCTTAGTTTAAAGTTCATAATTTTAGTTTTATTAAGATTAATTTTAAGATTAGTTAGCTTTTAACCAGTCAACAATTGAAGGTATTCCTCGAAGCGCTACCATTTTGAGGCGCACCTAATGAGGCGCTCCTTTTTTATTCCTCGGAGCGCACCTTTTAGTAGCGCTCCCGATAGCAATAATATTAAAAATATTAACTATTTTATCCTCGAAGCGCACCTATGATTAACTTTCGAATAGAGATAAAATACTAACTGAAACTATAGATAATAAGTAAAACACTTTATTTTATACAATTTGCAAAAACTCTATACTCCTTGACCATACATTGGTTTTTAAAAAAATAAAGAGATCCTGTGTGTGTAAAGTAGACAAAGACAACTGTATACGTCAGTACGTACTTTAACTTTCACAGGTCGCGTTCACCGAGTTCACACGAATCCAGCCGAGCATTTCCGGAACTTGTTTACTTTAAATTGCATAGTTTTGTTTTGTTGTGTATTAACTCACAAGTTGCGCGAATGTGTCTGTCACGTAGGCTCAAGTGAAGCTATGAACTGAAGAAAGTTTGTTTATTTAAGAAAGTTTGTGCAATAAGGCAGTTTCGAGAGCATGGAACCAATTGCTGGACCAAGTAATAAAAACGCGCTAATTAAATATGTTCAAAGCAGAAGCGGCAAGAAAGTTTTATTATATGGTAATAACACGTACAGACCGATAAAAGTGAATAAAAACACAATTTGTACGGGATGTAGTGGATGTTTCAGTTTTCTTTTATAAACCTCAGGAAGAGGGTCCAAAGTGGACATGGCTTCTTGATGAATATCATCCACTACTTCCCGTACAAATTGTGATACCTCATTACGCCGACAAGAATGCTCGTTCTTCTTTAAAATATCTTCGTATCTGTTGAGAGTAAGGAAGGCTCCACACGTCTTTATCGTACACCGCCACAAAGTGTTCCCATTTTTAACATATTTTTTTTGATTTGGAATATTAAATCATACTAACCAGGTACCTATATATTTATAGGTATCTTTATTTTTATCTTTTTTAGTGAATCGTTTTGGTGTTGGTATGCTCGTAACGCTTATATGCTTGTTTTTTATTTTTCTAACAGCATGGCTGAATCTGCAGATAAGAGGACATTGAAAGGTTGGCAATATTTTACAGATTTAAAAAATAACAAGGCAAAATGTAACATTTGTGCTAAAACTATGTCTTATAAAGGTGGTGGCCCATACAATTTAATTCGTCATACTAGAACTCAACATCATGTTTTACAACACATGTTTTAGATTCAAATCCACAAAGAAACAATATGGAAGAAAATGATACTCAACCCGATGTTATCGTATCAACCTCTGAAAATGTTATTGAGGAAAATAATACCGATCCTACTGTACCCTCACCTGTTGGAACCACTACACGTAATTATTCTGATAATAGAATAACTAAAACCAACAAGTCTGCCAATTCAAAACTTTCGCACTATTTTAAGCCTCTTTCTGCTAACAAAAACCGAGCTGGTGAACAGGTATTTAGTAGAAATTATATCAAAAAATTACTTGTCATTTCGCATAGTCGAAAGTGAATCTTTTCGGAAATTTCTGAAGGAACTGAATCCTAACTACAGTTTACCTTGTCGTAAAACATTATCCAATGCTCTTTTACCAAACTTAATAGTTGACGTTATAATTAATGTTGACAAACAAAGAATCCAAAAACTGTTGGAAGAAGCAGACTACGTTGCGCTAACAACAGATGGATGGTCATCTAAGCCAAATGAGAATTATTGCCACTTACTGTCCACTTTATAAACTAAAATACAGAACTGCAGTCTTGCATGCTTGAATGTCATCAGTACTCAGATCGTCATACAGCAGCTGAATAAAGAAAAATGAGCTTATACGAATGTGTGATGATTGGAATATCAAAAAAGTTATTGCTGTAACCAGCGACAATGCTAGCAATATTAAAGCAGCGATAAAATTTCTGAAGTGGAAACAAATACCATGTTTTGCTATGTGCAAAGCTTGTTAGATCAAATCTTGTTAGAAGCAAAGTTAAATCTTGTAGTTCAATCGGCCCTAAATGAAATAAAATCTACACAATCCAAAATAAAAGCCATAGTTCAGCATTTTAAACGAAGTCCGCTAGCTACACAACGACTCAAGGAAATGCAGAAACAATTAGGCGAAAAAGAATTAAAACTAAAGCAGGATGTGATAACACGCTGGAATGCCACATTCATCATGTTCCAAAGTGGTATTAACACCAAGCGAAGCCTGATGTCGCTTATAGCAGCAGAATTTTAGGACATTGATAACATAATTGCTGAAGACTTGGACATAATAGCTACTGCAAGTGAGTTACTATCGTTTTTCAAGGATGTAACAGAAGAAATGAGTTCTGAAAGAAAAGTGACAGCGTCCCACATAATTTTAATTTCTTAAGAAACAGTGCTCAGAATTTTTATCAAACGCCTCTCTTCCACAGCCAGTCAACAATATTACCCGAGTTTTACTACAGTAGCTAACTACCAGATTTCTAGACATCGAGGACAACAGCATTTTGCCGAGAGCACTCTTGTAGATCCTCGACCCTTTATATCACCATGTGACAGTTCTGTAACAAACCATTCAAGCCCATACAAAATCTAAAATCTTATTTTTATTCCGTTTTACATCAATGTATCACAACAGTTACAAACCGTTCTATGCAATTCTAGTACACATCGTGAAACACAGATGGCGTTAGTAGTTTGAAATTTCGTTCAAAAGTTGGTGACACTTCACGAGACTTGACGTTGCGTAAAGTTTTCAAAAATCGAAAATAATATTAAAAAAAAACAAAATAACTGCGGCTTGTTTGGTGATTCTAAGTCTGCGGGTACGAAACTTGCGACGGCCGGAGCGACGGCGGGGCGGCGCGACAGCGATGTAATCAAATGTATTAAAACATTACGCGCTGTGTACGAAACGGGCGATGGCGGAGCGGCGCGATAGAGCGATGCACGGGCGGCGGCAGAGCGGTGGTGGCGCGGAGCGACGAGAACAAACTAGTTTGATTTCGCCGCTCGCGCGGGTACTTGCATAGTGTTGCATTTTTATCACAGTAATAATATAGAAATTATGGAAATTGACAATAGCATAATCAGCCTAAATGTTCCCACTGCTGGGACACACGGCCTCCTCTCTAAGAGAGGGAATGGGCTATAATCCACCACGCGGGCCCAGTGCGGGTTGGTAGATGTCACATGTCTTCGAATTTTTGGTTCTAGTACATGCCGGTTTCCTCACGATGTTTTCCTTCACCGTTTTGAGAGCAGTGGTGATGAAATAAATTACACAAAGTTATGCGCCTGACTGGGTTCGAACCCACAACTTACTGTCCGTAAGTCGGGGCCGCCACCACTGGGCCACCGCTGCTCTAGTTGGAAGTTGACAATGAAGAGTTAATATCTTTAATTTTATCAAAACCGGCTAAATGGGACAGTAAAAACGTACACCATAAAAACAAAAGAGTTATAATAAAGTGTTGGGAAGAAATAAAACGCCATTTCGGGAATGTTGAAGGTACGTGTAATTTTCATGTTACAAATTGTTATTTACAAAATACTCTTTAAATTTTTCCCTTACATTTATTGCGTGAGCGCGACTGCGAAGTTTGGTTCGTACACACGCAAGACACCGCTGTCTCATCGCCCCGCGCCGCACCGCCCCGCCCCGCCGTCGCTCCGGCCATCGCAAGTTTCGTACCCGCAGACTAATAGGTAAGTTCATGGTTTTCACTGTTTATTGTCGGTAACGCATAATTTTAGTTATTTGTGAGAATTCGTGTTGAATTTCTCTTTGTAACATTTCTGTCACAATGCAGAATAAGGGTCGTGTTTTATAGTACATTGACCTAGTGTTGGTTTCTTCACAGAATGATTTACCGAGGTATAGGAGAAGATGAAATTGAACAATTTCTTTTGGACTATGAGGCCAGTGACCAGAGACGATGACGACAGCGTGGCAGATCCCGAATATTTGCCGGATTTAGAACCCCCATTCGAGGATGAAACTGTAGAAGAAATTGATGGTATGAACATTGACAGTATTTTTGAAGATCTGGAGTGCGGTGGCAGTAATTCGTCTCCATCACCCTCGCCAGTTGTTTCTACTCAGCCAGGACCATCAGCACGTCGTCAAACCAAAAACAAATTGAATGTACGCTGGAGGAAGAAAAATATTGAACTAAACGAGCAACAGCTACGTTTACAGGTGATGAAACCTTGTTGCCCGAGGTTTTAGACCTCGAAACACCAATCCAATTCTTCTTGAAACTATTTCCCAAAGAATTGATTGAAGTCATTGCTAGCCAAACAAATCTTTACATAGTCCAAAAAGATCCCAACATGAGTTTTCGTGTCATAGAGACCGATATTCAACAGTTCATTGGACTAGTGTATATCATGTCGTTGGTACATCTTCCAAGGGTTACGAAGCATTGGCACGGTTGTATAGGAACACCTTTAGTAAAGGAAACAGTGGCAGTCAACAAGTTTGACAAGATCCGGAGATTTATTCATTTCAATGATAACACAAAAAATGTTCCACGAGAACACCCTGATCATGACCGAATATTCAAGATTAGACCAGTCGTCAAAAAACTAAATGAGACCTGCCAAAGCATCCCTCTAGAAAAATATCTATGTGTAGACGAGCAGATTTGCTCCACAAAAGCAAGGCAGAATTTGAAAAGATATAACCCCAAAAACCCAAATAAATGGGGATATAAAATATATGTTCTTTGCGGTGTGAGAGAGTTCGCATACAAATTCGAACCTGAAACAAGAGCTGAAAATGTGGTTGCTTCTGGTGAGCCAGACTTGGGCGCTGCATCGAATGTGGTCGTCAGGCTTTCGCGTGAAATACCAAGAAATCAAAACTACCGGATCTATTTTGACAATTATTTCAAGTCTCTGCCGCTTCTGGAATATTTAGCTAAACAAGGCGTTCTTAGTCTCGGAACCATACGTCGAAATCTTATACCTGACTGTAAACTACCAACAGACAAGGAAATATCTAAAAAAGAACGCGGCTACTCGGTCGTATATGTCGGAAACGTGGAAGGAACAGAAATATCGACAGTAGCCTGGAAAGACAACAAAATTGTCACACGCGCCTCTAGTTTCGTGGGAGAGCTACCGAAGACAAAGGTTTCAAGATACGACAAGCCAAACAAAAGATACGTGACTATCGACCGACCCCATATCGTAGGAGAATACAACCGCCATATGGGTGGTGTTGATTTGATCGACAGTATCATGGGCAGGTACAAAATACGCCTGCGAAGCAAAAGATGGCAGATTCGCATGTTCTACCATTTCTTAGATCTTGTTATGTCCAATGCCTGGCTTATATAAAAGAGTATATAAGGCCAAAAAAAGAGAAGACCCAGTGCTGCAGTCAGCTGATTTTCGACAGGATATAGCCTTGGTTCTGTGCAAGCTCGGGACTAAAGCCAATCAAAAAAGGCGAACCATTGAGCAAGACATACAAGCCAAAAAACATAAAGGTCCAGCTCAGTATGTGCCCCCAGCAGCTGTGCGGCAGGACCAGGTAGGACATTGGCCTATTAGATATGGGCCGAGAAGAGGATAAGGTGCAAATATCCTAACTGTGCTGGCGTATCACAGACGATTTGTGAGAAATGTGGAGTTGCTTTGTGCTACAACAAGCAAAACAACTGCTTCAAGGCATTCCATACGTCTTAGAGGAGTGTTATGACACAATGTGACATTTCTGTCACACTCCCTAAAATCGTTAATAAATAGCCCCCTGATTAATTTTTTTTAAACTAAAAAATACGTGTTTCTTTGTTTATTTTTTGCTACCGTACCATTGAATATTTTTCTGTTTTTATGTTGTTGAGTTATGAAGGGTTAAAAGATATGGCTTCGAAAATGAATTTTCATATAATCGAGCATGTTCATCCTTAAAACGATTAGTTGCTAATGTGAATCTGAGACCGGAGCAGAACCAGGCTGAATATGATGCAGAAGTGGAAGTAGGTGAAACATTGCCTCTTCAAAAGAAGCGTAGTATTTGGGATGATTTTGATAAAGAAGAGAAATGCTAACCCAACAGGGTTAGCATTTCTCATTATTTCCGACACTTCTGCGGCCGGTATTATAGAAGTGGACAAATATCTACAAGAACCGCTTTTACACAGACTGAAAGATCCATTTAAATGGTGGGAGGGGAGAAGAGTGCCTATCCACGGTTATATGAAGTGCCTAAAAAACGACTGTGCATCTCTGCTACGAGTGTTCCTTCGGAAAGAATTTTTTCGAAGTCTGGTCAGGTTATCACCTAGAGACGGAACAGACTCAGCGGTGAAAATTCTGCTATTTTTAAATTACAACATGTAATTTTTTTGTTATTAATACATTTTTTATTTCATTTGTCGTACGCTGTTTCTACTTAATTAGGCCTCACTGTCACATCACTCAATATCCCACCTAATTTGAACTCTTGACACAAAACACATATCATATTGTCCCATAATATCCCCCATTCTTCTATGCTCAGCTCAAAGCCTCGTATGTGTTTTGTGTCAAGGGTTCAAATTAGGTGGGACAATGTCACATTATTGGGACAATGTCCCATTTATGTGACATTGTCCCACCTCATTTGAAGTGGTACAATGTACTGCCTCGCCAAACTGAATGAGTTACTCATACAAACCGAACTCATCGAAATTGCTTGTCCTACCAAACACTAATTGGTTATTGGCAAGCAAAAACTGTCATTTCCAATCTTTTATCTGTGATCCGCCCTCCCATCGACGGATTGACTCCGAGGTTATTAAAATCAATCTGCAGATAGGTTATTGACAAGCATTTCCCGAAAAATGGATTGGAATATCCCGGGCGTAAATTACCGCGAAGTAAATATCTTGTGGACGGTTGAGGCACTGTTCATACGTGTGGAACTGTACAATGTACATAATGAACATTGGTGGTCATTCCACAATCCCCATTTGGTGCGAGAGACACATCACCCAGTGCGTTTTAGCGCCAATGTATGGGCTGGCGTTATTAAAAATAAAATAATAGGGCCCATTTTTATTGACGGTGCCTTGACCGGGCCCAGGTATTTGGAAATACTGGAAACGACCATTGAAAACCGTAACCGTCCGTCCGTATGTCACAGCCATTTTATTCCGAAACTATTAGGACTATACGTATGAAACTTGGTAGGTAGATGTATTCTGTGAACCGCTTTTTGATTTAAAAAAAAAAACTTTTTGCAAAAAATAAAACCGACTTCAAAATCACAAAAAAGTGAAAAATAATTTTAGCTTCAGAAGTCGGTGACTTTAGTTTGTTTGATTCAGTTTTTTGGCACCGACTTCTGAAGCTAAAATAATTTTTCACTTTTTTGTGATTTTGAAGTCGGTTTTATTTTTTGCAAAAAGTTTTTTTATTTTTTCATTTTTAGTGGCAATATCCTATACAAATATTTTCTATGCGTTCATTTTACATTGTAAACCATACATTTCATGGTAATAGGCTTATTCTTACTTCCTTACTAATATTATAAATGCAAAAGTAACTCCACAACAACAAACAAGTAACAGACTTCAGAGTCAAATGCTCATAAAATAAAAACTAATGGGCCTACTTGAATCAATTTTTTATGGGACCAATTCGAAAGTATTCCGCATCAAACAAAAAAAGAATTACGTAAATCGGTTCAGAAACTTCGGCGTAATCGGTGTACATACATTAAAAAAAAAAAAAAAAAAAAAATATACCTGCCGAATTGAGAACCTCCTCCTTTTTTTGAAGTCGGTTAAAAATTGGTGGTTTCACTACTACGTTCTCCGCTCTACTCCGACCGAAACTCACAGACCGACCTAATCAATTAAAAACATATTGTTTCAGGTATGAAAGCAAAGGTTTGCCGAAGTTCCCGCAATGCAATCATAACCAAAATTATTCAGATGCGCGAAATTAACTCGCCAGGATATAAGCAGATTTCATAGGAATTTTTATAAATGTACGACTAAAATTTCTCAAGACCATTTCATATTAAAATATTGCAACGTAAAAAAAGCTAATAATAAAAAAGAAATCTTTAAAAGAAACATTGCGATTAAATATGTTATTGGAAACCACGGTCAAATGATACCAGTTTGCCAAAAAACATTTTTGGATGCTCTTCTGGTTAAAAAAGATAGAATATAAGATAGAAGGGTATTATTAGCATTTTTTATAAAAGTGGAGGAAGTCATCCAGTAGAAAAGAGAGGTGGTGATCGAAAATCCCAAAAATACGCGACATATTTGGACCTACTTATGCAAGACGGAACCAATCCACACACATGCCAAAATCGAGATAAGTAAACAGAAAGCTTTCAACATGCACCTTATATCGACCCTGTAAAGATCAAACTGATCTGGGAATTTTGACAGAACAAAACATTTCTATGACAAAGTTATCAACCCACATATCCACAGTTGTTCAATAAACTAACGAGATCCATGTCCCGTGGTGACCCAAAAATATAGAAAATGCTGCACGCGGCCGCGCTCTTGACACGAGTTAGTAATCGCAAGCAAGCAAGCAAGGTCACGCGCATTGTTTATTTTTCATACTACCTACATATTTTGGATTATTTTAGTGACAGTTTTACCCTGGTTACTTCTAAAGTGAATAAACTGTGTCCTGCCTGACTGTAAGGATAAGTGTGGTGTGAATCATGGATGATTTTGAAGACTTTGAAATAACAAATGATGATTTGACGCGGATTGAAAATATAGAAATTTCCTTGCTCAATAGTAGCTTTCAGCTAAGTTCAGAGTCTGAGGAAGAGTATGACTTACAACCACCTCTACGAAAGCGACATCGACGAGTTCTGTCCATTAGTGACACGAGTGACATTGAACTTGAAAATGCCGTGCCAAGTACTTCTGGTCACACCGCGTCGCTTCCTGTATCATCTACCGTGTGGCACCAACCAAAAGGTAATCAGCGTCGGATTATCCCCTACACTGAATTCCCAGGATTAGATTCACGAGTTGTAAGGGAAATGATCGATAAGACCCCGGCAGATTTCTATCATTTTTTAGTACCAGACGAAGTATTTGAAATGGTGGCCGATTATACGAATAGCTTTGCTATCAAAAAAGTCACAGGATCGGACGCAGCATCTAAAGCTGCGCGGATTCACCAATGGAAACCTACATCCGCAGTAGAGATAAAACGATTTTTCGGATTGATTATTTTCATGGGGATCGTAAAATTACCCAAAATATCCTACTACTGGTCAAAAGATGCTGTACTTGGACAGAATTTTCCTCGAACAATAATGAGTCGAAACCGATTTGAGTTGCTGTTGCAAATGCTGCACTTTTCTCAACAAGATGAAGACAATAAATCTAATAGATTACACAAGATTCAGAAATTGCTCGAAGTTATGAACAGGAACTTCCAAAAAAACTACACCCCTTCCGAAGAGATCTGCATAGATGAAAGCGTGGTGCCTTTTCGCGGACGAATAATTTTTCGACAATACAATAAACAAAAAAGGCATAAATATGGTATAAAGGAGTTTAAGTTATGTACCATTCCTGGATATACATATAAAATAAATGTATACGCAGGAAAGAATAACGATGAAGTCCATACTACACCGTTGAACGTCGTTATGTCTTTATGCAGCGATCTTCTATACAAGGGACATACGCTAGTGACCGACAACTGGTACACCAGTATAGATCTTGCCAAAAAACTTCTGGATGCAGAGACTCATCTCGTAGGCACGATTCGGAAGAACCGGAAGCATCTGCCAAAGGATGTAGTAAATGCTAAACTGAAGCGAGGACAATTCGTGGCGAAGGAAAGCGATGAGATAACTGTAATGAAGTGGAAGGATAAAAGAGATGTCCTTTTGCTGTCCACAAAACACTCAGTGCGATTCCAAAATGTCCGAAAACGTAACAAAGTTACTTCTGAACCGAAAATAGTCATTGATTATAACGGTGCTAAAGGAGCTGTAGATATGTCCGATCAGATGGCTGCTTACTCAACTCCACTGAGGAAATCGATAAAATGGTACAAGAAATATGCAATCAACCTTCTCCTGAACACAGCAGTGGTCAATTAGTCTTGTATCAAAGCGTTACTGGCAAGAAAATACAAATGGCAGACTTCCGGCTGGAATTACTGAAGTCGTTTTGTAGCCAACAAGATGTTCCAGTTGGAAGACCTAGAAGAATGATACACAAACTGCAACAAAAAGAAGGGCAAGCCAGAACAAGCAGGCGGGCATGTGTGAATTGTTACAAAATTATCGCAGCTACTTACGGCAGAAAGTTGGCTAAAAACAAGACTAAAAAGGTGAGAATGTTTTGTCCACAATGCCCGGAGAAGCCTTTTCTTTGCATATCTTGCTTCAATGTGCTTCATCATTGACCAATTTTTTACCCGACTGCGCGACGCAAAGAATGGAAATGTGTTTATTTTGTTGTTAAGACTGATTTCATTTATTCGCCAAATATTCATGACAAAGTTTAATTTAGTAGTAATTTTTTGAGTTATTTTAAGTTTTTTTCGAAGTTTGTTTAGTTTATTTTTTACTAAGTCCAAAAATAAGAGATTGCCTAACGTATAATAAAACGGTTTTTAAATATTTTCTAATAAACCATATATTTTGTAAACCTTCTTTTATTTTAAAACCACATCTTGTATACTTAGCCAAATAATCAACATAGTCTTTTTTATACTTAGGGCCGATTTTACCAGTTGCCCATTAAACGGAGTTCAATAAAACTAAGTTCAAATCGATCGCGTTTACATAAGCGTTCGATCTTGGTTCAAGCACAAATTGATTTTACCGGCCACATTTTGATCGCGTTTACGAAAACTAAGTTTACTTCCAACATAGAACGTAAACTCCCAAACAATTGCAATAACCATAGACAAAACTTGAAGTGACAGTTGGCAAAATAGCCGTCACGCGAAAAAAATAGTTTGTTTAGTATAATAATTTTCAATTGAATTATATTATTACATCGCTATAAATATATTTATTATTGGTAATTAAAGTATAGAGTAATTTTATTATACTTAAATACTATCAATTTGAAGTTTAAAATAATGAAATCATCTTTTGTTCCGGAAATGTTATTCTTAACTGGCAATACTAACCTCGCTTTTCGGGAATTTTTGAATTCTGTCATTATTACCTACCATATTTTTACTACCGACCGGTGATACTTTCGGATTTTAAAGATTATTTTGGACTTTTGCGCTACTTGTGACCACTACTGTGTTATGGCATCTAAACGCAAACGAGACCCCACTTTCGCTGCGAGTGAAAAACACACCTTGGTAGAGTTGGTGGAGAAATATTTCAACATAGTTGAAAATAAAAAGACGGACCATGTCACAATGAGTAAAAAACACCAACAGTGGCAAACAATTACTAGTGAATTTAATGCTAGCTCCAATCTCCATCCCAGAGATTCCGGAGCTTTAAAAACATGCTGGGAGAATATGAGGAAAAACGCGAAGCAAGTGAACACCATGCGTAACCAATATCATTTGGGAACAGGTGAGTGCATACAAACTACTAGATAACCTTATGTACTTAAAAACTTTGAGGTAGATATTAACTTTCCTTTTATGTTCTAGGTGCAGGTCCCCCAAAAAAATTTATTGAAGATCCAGGCACTGAACGTGTTTTGGAATTAATCCAATCAAGAGTGACCGGCTTTGTGAATCAATTTGATTCAGATGGGACTCTTGTTCTAGGTTGGTATTTATTTTTATTAAATAAATTAGTTTATTTTATATAAGTAATACTTTGTAGATGTTGTGCTTATGTGCATTATTTTTCAGTAGCTGGTACCAGCACAGCAGAAGCTGTTAACTGTGTTGCAGAAGCGATTAACAGTGCAGCTGAAGGCGAGGCTACTTCTGAAATATTAGGTTGCTAGATTTCTTGTTTTTAAGTATAGATTACACCTTCATTACAATTAATGAGCATGATTTGTTTGTACCTATGCAATAGACTGAAAGTAATACATATTATATTTGAGATTTTAAATATTTATTTATTATTTTATTTTTTCAGATTATCAATTTGAAACCGAAATTCAAACAGAGAGTGCTAATGCTGACACATGTACATTAACAGCTGTAAGTATGCAGAATCATGACTAAAAATATTTAGGTGCATAAAAATTGACCTCATCTTTATAAATCATGTGAATAATAAATAATATTTAATAATCAGAAAAGCAATATTAACAGACACAATAACAAAACACCAACTATGTACTTAAATGTTTATCACACTTCAATTCAGGATTGGTCACAATACAATCAACGCATGTTGAGGGAGCCAAGAAACCCAGTTCTGGGCCGGAGTCCCTCACCTGATGTGGTACTAGGAGAGCCTGAGGCTCAAAATCTGCTACCCACAGTGCAGACTCCAATAAGGTTAGTTAATCTCAATCTCTACATAATTATAAAACAAAGTCCCCCGTCAAGTCTGCCTGTATTTTCGCTTGTTTTTTTTTGGATAACCTTTTATTGAGAAAGGCCTATATTTTATCTCTGTAGGAATAGAAACATACAATTAGTTTTCATAGATTTGTCTGGTTTTCTCTGATTTATTTATCCCGTTTATATTTTCAGTGCCCCACGTTCGGCAACAACTACTTATGCCAGGACCAGCCGTCGGAGGCCGGTTTTACGGCGGGATCAGGAGCAAAGTTTAAACTCTGAACGAATAAAAACTCTGTTGACTGCAAATGCCTATGCCGAGGAGGAGCATAGGCTGAACATAAACATTTTACAGCTCCAAGAAGAATCAGAGAAGGAAAAACTAAAACAACAAAAATATATAACTGAGCAAGAAAAAAATTAAACTTGAAATTTTGAAAATAGAATTGGGTAAATTAAAAGAATAGATTTTACAAAATATGTTGTTTTATTGTTATTTAACAATCATTCATAAACACATTTTATTTCATTGTAATTTTTAAATAGTAAAATAATAACTAATGCTCAGAACTGGTAGTATCAGATAATTTCATTTGAATTTACAATAATTGTAGCTAAAATCACTTGAGATGCTGTTAAAAGTAAATAATAGTGGAATAGTCAATCTCCTTGCTTATTTTGCTATCTCTATATATTATAAGTCAAAGTCCACTGCTGCGTGTTTGTATAAATATGTTTCCAATAATTTCAAAAACCACGGAACATATTTTCATGCAGTTTCACCAATAAATAGCGTGATTCATGACGATGTCTCTGATATCCGTACAAGTGGGGACGGGCAGCTAGTCTGAAAGTTAAAAAGGACTATTATATCTGTTCTATATGAATATTTATTTATTTATATTGTCCCATAGTATTTTCTTTCCCTGACAAAACTGAGCTTGACGGTAGTTCTTTTATCTCTGCATAGTATAAAATAAAGTAGCTTTCCTCAGTTTATTCAAAATAGTAACTCTTGTCAGACTCTAAAAAGTTTTAATAGACAGTCTGGGTTTGTAAGCTTATGTCTTTAAAAGTAGGTACTTAACAGATTTTAATGTGGATTTTAGCATTGGTTAGACGTTCATGAAATGGCTTATCATAATAATCTAATTATTAATAGATTCAAAAAGGTCTTACTGTGCAAAATAGTTTGTCACAAACTCATTGCGCCTTCTATGATTTGGATTGGTTCTTTGTAGTCTTCCGTCTCCATTTCTAGTATTTATATTTCCTTGATTTAAAATAGCATCCCAAGATGCTGGATTTAGTAATGGGCTAGCTCGCCGTCCGTCCGTCGTATGACGACGGGCAGGCCGTGTCGACGGCGCGTTCGTGTTCCACGCGCGCCTCAAAGAGTTGTCAGCAACGGGAGGGGCCCGCAAGGGCCGGTGCCTGCCAGGGCTACGGGACTGTTCGAAAGAGATACCGCGGCCCTGGAACATAAAGGGCCAATGAAGGAACATGGGTGGTTTTTAGTCAGTAAGAGTCTGACACTCCCTTCCGCTCCGCCCAGAGCGGGAGGAGTCACTTGATGAATTCCCACCCTCCAAAATTACTTCATTATCATTAGGTGGTGTTTCTTCACCACTTCTTCTGGCTATGTTATGTAAAACAGTTGTGGCAATGATTATTGGAAATGAATGTTTTACTGCCACTCCTAAGCCAATGGCCATGGCTGGAAAACGTCTTTTCCAGACTCCAAATAGTCGCTCTACACAATTTCTGGTTCGGATATGAGATTCATTATATAAATTTTTAGCATCAGTATTGCACTGTTCCAATGGAGTCATCATGTATTTGTTACATGCATAGCCTGCATCTCCAACAAGAACAGCATTGCCATATTGCCCTTGTTCAAACAAAGCTCTTCTATGACAGTTACTAAAAATATATGAGTCATGTGCGCTACCTGGCCATCGTGCAACCACATCGGTAAATTCTATTTTGGCATTACAGATTGCTTGTACATTTAGCGAAAAATACTGTTTTCTGTTTCGGAAAATCTCAGGATGATCTCCACCTGGAAAAAGTTATTTAGTGTATTTTAATGTAATAACTAATATCTATTTTATGGTGAATTTGAATATTGTTATAAAACATGAAAATTAAAAAGTAACACCTAACCTGGTGATTTAATAAATTTCACATGAGTGCAATCTATAGCACCTACAACATGGGGAAATTTTGCTCTTTTATAAAATTCTACTTCTATCTGGCGGATCTCTTCTGGTAATTCTGGAAAATAAATGTGACGAGGTCGAAGTGTAGCAATAGCGGCACTGACTTTATGCACAAATCTATGGGCAGTAGAAGTGCTGAATCCACATAAATCTGCTGCAGTCATTTGATAGCACCCTGTTGCGTAGAAGCGTAGGGCACACAGCAATTGATTGATGGGTGTTACACTATTGTTTCTAAAAAACAAACATTATAATTAGCTATCGGCATAGTAAGTAAACTAACAAACTACAAAATAGAACTTACATATTTGTAGGAAACTCTAGTTTATTTTCAATAGATTCCAATAAATCTAACACTGTGTGTTTCGTGAGACGAAATCTTGTTACAAAATCCTTATCATCAAGGGTGTCAAAATGTTCTTCTCGCTCACGTATCCATCTTGGTCGGCGATGGCGAATAGTATTTTCATCGTAAGTTTCATCAAATGCAAGCGATAGAGCCCTTTTCATGCTTTTATTTTATTAATAAAAGCCGATTTCTTCGAAAATACGAAATCTTTCCACAACAACAAACAAAACGATGACAGATGACGAATGTCATTTGATTGCGTTTAACCACGTTAACCGTAAAAAATTGGGCGTTCAGAAATTAAACGAGTTCAAGCTCTAACTGAGTTCAGTTTGTGTTGGTAAAATCCAATTTGTGCTTTTGAACTCAGTTAAATGCCTAAACTGAGATTAGCTTGAAGTCATCGCGTTCAATTGAAATGATAAAATCGGCCCTTAGTGTCGAAACGAGCTAGTATGCGTAAACTGTTCTCCAGGGCCGCGCCGGGCACGCTCAATATAAACTCTTTTGCAAAAAAAACGGGCACTTTAGATTTTTTTCTCTACTTCAATGAAGAAGAACAAGAAATAGATTTTATTAATTTGACGATGTATTGGCATGTTATTTGAAGCATCCTGGCATGATTCTTTACGTTCCAAATTTAAAATTTGAAATTAATAAAAGAAAAATAATGATTATTATGGATTATTCTAAAATTTCTTTACTAATCGCGCGAATTGCTGAAACGATTTTTAACTGATTACGATATTTTAAAACTTTTTGGATATTTTATGCAAATTAAACAATTTAATCTTTCTTTTTACATTAAATGCCACTTTTTGATATGAGTGATAAAGCGATAAGGGCCGGTAAAATTATAGCCCTACTTGAAGAAGGTTGTTCTCAAACTTACGTGTCTCAGCGGCCAAATGTGACTCGTTCAACTGTCCAGAGGACTTGGCAACGGTATCAAGAGACCGGTTCGGTCAAAAGAAGACCCGGTTCGGGAAGAAAACGATGCACAGAACCAAGAGATGACCGCTTTTTGGTGAGTCAGGCGTTGCGGAATCGTAAGGCGTCAAGTGTGGACCTGAAGAAGAGCCTTGAAGAAGTAAGAGGAGTAGAAGTTAGCTTGTGGACGGTCAGGAGGAGGCTTTTGGCTGCCAATATCAGGAGTTACCGCCCAGCTCGGGGCCCTAAATTACTCCGTGAGCACCGTGTTTCTCGACTTCAGTTTGCTCGGAACTGTGCTTCATGGACTCTGGAGGACTGGAATAAAGTATTGTTTTCTGATGAAGCTAGAATCTCTTTGTGTGGAGAGGACCGACGCCGGCGAGTGCTGCGAGGACCACGGGAACGCTATGCGAAAGTGTGTTTCGAAGAAATCACTCCTTATGGCGGAGGCTCCGTTATGTTTTGGGCAGCAATTAATTCGACGGAGCGTACGGAGTTAGTTTTCATAGAAAATGGAACATTAAATGCACACCGGTACATAATGGAAGTCCTAATTCCATATGCACAACCCACATTGACTGCAGTTGGGGAAGATTCCATTTTTATGGACGACAATGCTCGCCCGCACCGTTCTGGCGACGTGGAAGCGTACATGCAAGAAGTTGGAATCCTTCGTTTAGATTGGCCAGCTCGAAGTCCTGACCTCAATCCAATTGAGCATGTCTGGGATGTTCTAAAGAGACGGGTAAGATCAGTGCAACCTGCTCCACAAAACATCAGGGAGCTAAAAAGAGTCATTGCAGAAGAGTGGGAACGTATTCCTCAAAACGTTATTAAAAACATCGTGGAAAGCATGCCCAGAAGGATTCAAGCTGTGATTTTGGCAAGAGGAGGTCACACTCGTTATTAGGTTTTTACATTTGTAACTTTATTTAATTAAAAAAAGTAAAAAAAAATCTTGTCTTTATTGCCGACCACTTCTTATTGTTTGGGCGTGTACATCGGTTTTAAAGAATCCATCGTTTTTTTTCTTTTAATTGCCCGAATTCACTTCACGCGCATTAATTTACACGATTATAAGTATACAGACTACGTCAAAGAAATAAATTTCATTTAATTAACTCAAATCGACCTTAGAAAGTAAATTTCCTTAGGTGCCCGTTTTTTTTGCAAAAGAGTGTAGTTTTGTACCGGCACTGTGTCCTCCAGCGAGAAAATTGAGTTCAAACACGAGTCCGTCGCGCGGTCACCGGTGAGCCCCACGGCCTGAACGGGTAGTATTGCTGTCACTCACCGGTGAGCTCCACGGCCCAAACGAAACAACTACTGAAGTTGAATCGGCGTTCAATGTGTTAATTAATTTTTTCCTTAAATAGATACATTTTGTGTGGTGATTTTGTCTTGGTATGACTATGGCAACTTTCTAAACTGAACAGAACAGTGGGTAAGTAATACTGACAATGGCAACACTGTGTCAAAAAACAGAAACGTTCGGGTCGTTGTAGTGTGATTTGTAAAGTGAATCTACCATTTCCAACAATGAAGAGAGTAAATACCAGGATACAAGCTATGATTTCTAGCTGCCTCAACCATTCAGATGATAAAACGATCAACAATCAAGGTACGTAAATAATTTTGAGGTTATAATAAGTTTTGTTGTTTCTTTAAACTTTATGTAAGTAGTCATTTCTTCAGTTTGTTGCACGATTGTAACTAAATAATGTTTTAAATAGGATTGTAATAGTTCAGGTTCTTTGTAATTACATATTATATAATAAGCATCTACATTGTATGTAGGAATGTACTTACTAGTTTGCTTATATTATTCCTTTTTTCAGATTTTTATGATAACTCTCGACCAAGCAGCCCAATGCAGTTTTCTTTAGGTAATTTTTATGTTATTCCTGTATTGTTGTGCATTTTGCATGCCTTTTATGCGTGCTGTTTTTTTAGTATTTAACAAAAAAAGGGTGAAAAAGTGCGTAATATTTTTTGTCAAAAATAAGTTACGCATAGTATTCGATTCAGCAAGTAGAGTACTATCTTTGTGTGTATGGCATAAAGTTCAAAATCGATGGTATTCAATGATTAACAGAGGGTTATTATTCTAGATTTGCTGGGTAAGCGAAGAAGATTTAGTGCAGAAGTTGTGGTTAATAATTTGCATGAAAAATCGACTTGTAAAGGGGGTGATGGAGCTATACCGAACCCTGATTTGTCTCCTAAACTACTTACCGTCTCAGATGAAGCTTCTCAGTGTCCTCTATCTCCCAAGCTGTCTTTAGCTTCTAATTTGGTGAAGGAAAATAAAGCTGCATCAGCTTTTATTGGTAATGATGATACTGAGACTGCTGTTGAAAAAAGCATAGAACCACGTCCATACTCACCGTTGACCCCTCGTCCAGTCATTGCTAAAAATAACGAAATTTCTGAAGGTTTATGGGCAGATATCAATTCCAATAATGCTTTACTAACATCCAAATCGCTCACTGAGAATTCTGCTGAAAAAAGTGTCGAATCTATCAATCCGATTTCACCGCTTCCTCTTATGTCTCCGGATACGGCATCGTTGTTTCGTATTTTAGCTGATTCAATGGATAATTTAGAAGGGGATCCCTTCTTTTCGCATAATGTTCTTTGTCCTAATATACTTCGGCATAACGATTTTGGCACAATTTTTTTTGGCATAACAATACTTCGGCATAATTTTTTAGGCATACATTTTATGTTGGCATAATCATCTTAAAAACTAATTTGTTTTGGCATAAATTTGATTCGCATAACGTTAGTAGGCCTAACGACTATTAGCATAATAATATTTAGGCATACAAAATTTTGTTGGTTAAAAATTTTATATGCTGTGCAACAAAAGTTAGTGACAGAACCGAATTGCTGCAAAACCGACTCCACGTAGTCTTGTTTGTCCCACCCCTAGAGTGTAATTTAAAATCGCGTAGGCGCGTGGGGCCGCCGGAGGCCCGCAGCGCCGGAGCCGTGACAGAAACCCTGCCTGCTGCATGTTGCATGCTCGCTTGAATGCTGCATGCTTGCTTGCATGCTGCATGCTTGCTTGTTTGCTGCATGCTTGCTTGAATGCTTGCTTGCATGCTGTATGCTTGCTTGCTTCATGCTTCCTACAGCGAAAAAAAAAACCCACAAAATTGTTCAATACGGTATATTATATTAATATGTTATTTATTACCTGATTCAGGAGATATGGCTTTTTTCCAATCGTCGAAATAAATTGGATCGCCCTAGCTTTTTTGCCCAAAGAGGATAATTTGACGGCACGGTTGGCGCAGTGGTCAAGCGATTGACTGCTGCGCTGCATGTCGCGGGTTCGATTCCCGTACGGAACAAATATTTGTATGACCTACAAGTAGTTGTTCCGGGTCTGGGTGTTTTTCTATCTATAATATGTATGTATTTACAAAAAAAAAAAAATGTTTATATGTAGTTTATCAGCCATCTAGCTCCCATAACACAAGCATTAGGTTGCTTAGCTTGGGACTAGATGGTACTGTGTGAAATGTCCAGGGATATTTATTTATTTATTTATAATTATCCTCTTCGGGCAAAAAAGCTAGGGCGTATAAAAAAGTTATGCTTTAGAACTTTATGCTTAATAAATTTATGCTTTAGAATATTATGCTTCATCATTATTATGGTTAGAGAAATTATGCTTAAAAAATTATGCGTAAGCTGTTATGCGTAATTATATTATGCGAAAATATAATTATGCCAAACAAAATTATGCTAAGTTATATTAGGTCTTAACATTTTATGCAAATGGATAGTGAACCATTTAGAAGGTGTATCTGATACGTCAACAATTGCAAGCTTGAGAAGTGGCGAAGCTCCATTATTCATTGATAGCGATGATTCGGTGAGAGATCCTGACTATTGTGCTAATGCGGACTGTGGCTCGAGTGATGATAGCTCTAATGATTCAATTTCTTTGATCACTGGTACTGCACATGCAGAAATTAACCAAATAAACGAGTAAAATTCGGACCTCATAGTACTCAACAGGAACTTGTTCAAGTCGATGAAATGGTTTCTGTTTTAGAGACTGCTATTACAAGTAATGATGGGTCACACATATGAGCTGTTTCTGTTCACGAAACCAAATCATCACTGATTGAAAGACAGCCCGTGGGAAGACCAAAAAAAGGTAGAAAGCCAAAATATGGTGGGCTATCGCGAGAAAAGAGGAAAATACGAAAGTACAACAATTTGACTTACGTCAACTCTAAGAAAAAGATTGTCAGTCCTAAGTTTGTAGATTTTCAATGCAGTTGCCCAAAAAAGTGCCACGAGAGTCTCCCAGTAGAAAAGAGATTGGCTCAATTTAAAAAGTTTTATTCTCTTGGATCTTATAATACGCAAAATATGTTTTTAACTGCTTTAGTAAAAGAACAACTTGTGAAGCGTCATTGCGTTGCAACTGACAATAAAACCAAAGGTTCAAAGAAAAAGTCTTACTCACGCCAATATTTTCTAGATGGTGTATCAGTTTGTAGAGATATGTTTGTCAAAACATTACAGAAGTCGGCAAAAAGAATAAATACGTCGCTTTATAAAATGCGATCAGACAGTTGCATTATAGATAATCGTGGTGTGCACGGCGGGTGCAATAGAGCATCTCTTGAAAGCGAGGAGTTCGTGATAAACTTTATTAAATGTTTGCCGCCATATGAATCCCACTATCGCCGAGAAAAAACAGAAGGGGCTAAGTTTTTGAGAGCAGACATGACCTTATCAAAAATGTACGAGTTATACAGCGATGAAGCAAAAACCGCAGGGGTGAAAATATTATCTGCTGCAAAAGTCAATAAATTATTTTTTACGAAGTTTAATTTGCGTACCAAGTCTCTTAAAAAAGATACGTGTGTGTGTGACTTTTTTGAAAGTCAAATACTGCACGCGTCGTCGGAACAAAATAAAGCCGACATTGAACAGAAGCGGGTAGCGCATCAAGAAATCGCAAAGTCTCTACAAAACCAATTGAGAACTGACATGAAGCTAGCTAAAGATGATCCCTCTGTTGAAACCCTGACATTTGATCTCGAAAAAACGTTGCCTTTACCGCGCATACCCACAAATATCGTCTTTTACAAAAGACAACTCTGGGTATACAATTTAGGTATATGTATACCTAAATTGTATACCCAGACAAAAAGCCCAGCAAAGATGAAGCTCACTGCAATGTGTGGGTAGAAGGAGAAGCTGGCAGAGGTGCTCAAGAAGTGGGGTCCTGTCTCATGAAACATATCACAGAAAGGTTTGATGGCAACGTGAAGCATCTGATTTTATGGAGCGATTCGTGTGGGGGTCAGAACCGCAATATAAAATTAACATTAATGCTCAAAGCCATGTTGAATGAACATCTAACTTTAGACCAAATCAATATAAGCTTCCTTGAATCGGGGCATAGCTTCCTCCCAAATGATACAGATTTTGGGAAGATAGAATGTGCCTTAAAACGCCAACAGAGGCTGTACACACCGAATGATTACATTCAGGTTATGAAAACCTGTAAAAAAAACGAAACCAATGCATATACACAGGATGAATAATAAAGATTTCTTGTCATCCTTAAAGTTAGAAAAAAATATAATTAATAGAAAAAACAACGACAGATGGAGAGAAAGTTTCATGGCTTAGAACTAAAGAAATTATGATTAAAAAGGATGAAATGTTCAAAATTTACATGAAAACTAATTTAAATGAAGATTTTAAGGTAGTGGATATTAAAAAAAAAGTTCATGGAAGACAATGTTTTGTTACAAAACAAATAATGGAGCCACTTTGGCCAACAGGCAAACCGGTCCCTGACGCTAAATTGCAGGATTCAAAAAGCATGCTGCACCTAATTCCGCAAGACTCGCACGATTTTTACGTAAAGCTCGTTGGAAACCCAGACCTACAAGACGATCTTGAAGGTTTTTCCGGACAACCTGATTTTGAAGTTGAAGATAATTAAAAGTTAAGATTATTAATTTGATAAGTACATAAGAATTTAAGATTTGTTTCTATTTTCAATAAAATATTTAGAAGAAGTATAAGATTTTTTATTTTTACTGTAAAATTATGGCATGTTAATAAATTAACAAGGAACCAACCCACACACAGACAGTTTTGCAAAAAGGAACCAATGAGTTTTTTTTTAATTACTATTAAAAATATTAATGATTTTTATCAATATTATATTTGTATACATAGACCAAAATTGCCTTAGACGCCATGGACAAGACTATGGCGACACTAGACTTTACACCCATCTACTCTATGTCGGACTCCAATGTTGCTACTGATGCTTTGGTTAGTCTCATGACTAACGCAATTTCGCAAACCTCTTCCACCAAAAAGGTACCATCTAGCAAGAAGATCCTCAAACCTTGGATCACTCCGGGTTTGCTGCGGTGTATGAGACACAGAGACCAGCTACACAAAAGATTAAAACAATCGCCTAATAATATCACGCTTGAAATTTCCTATAAGCGATACAGAAACTTCTGTAATAATTTATTAAAAAAAGTCAAAAGACAATTCGACACCCAAGAGCTTGATAAAGCTGGAAATAACTCAAAGGTTCTTTGGGAAACTATAAAACGAATCACAAGCACACAAAAACAACAATATGCTTTACACAATTACTTTCACATTCTGACACTCCTTCACAGTCTTGCAATGATCTTAACAAGTTCTTTGCTGACATGGGTAAAAAACTTGCTCATAATATTATCAACGACCACACTTCACCTACTTTACCTTGCTCCCTTACTAACTTTTCTTCATCATCATTTCTATTGGATCACACGGATATTGATGAGGTTAAATCTGTAATTGAGTCCCTTAGATCCTCTGCAGCCACTGGATGGGATGGTATCTCCCCTTTGGTCCTTAAAAGATACTGCAATACCCTGGCGCCAATTTTAAACCACATATTTAACCTCTCTTTTGAGACAGCTATCTTTCCGTCAGCCTTAAAAAAGGCTATTATACACCCTCTGTTTAAGGGTGGCGATGGGAACTCCTTCAATAACTATCGCCCTATAGCGGTACTACCCGCTCTTTCAAAGGTTCTTGAGCGCCTAATCAATAAGAGTTTAGTATTTTTTTTTTAAAGAATAATTTTTTTTCTTCTCAGCAATTTGGGTTCCGGAAGAACAAGTCAACCTGTGACGCAGTTCATGAATTGACGAACTTCATAGTAGAGAAAATCAACAGTCGCAGGAAGGTGCTTACAGTATTTCTTGATCTCGCTAAGGCCTTCGACACCGTTCCCATTTCTACCCTTTTATTTAAACTAGAGAGAGCGGGCGTCAGGGGACTGCAGCTTGATCTTTTTAAAAGCTATCTGACAAATAGGCTGCAAATGGTGAAAATTGGTGACCACTTTAGCGACGAGCTCCCTATTTGTTACGGTGTGCCACAAGGCACTATACTCGGTCCTACGCTGTTTCTCATCTTTTTAAATGACCTCTGCAATCTCAACACACATTCAAAAATTGTGTCTTTTGCTGATGATACAGCTCTTACCTTTTTCGCGAACTCGTGGTCAGAACTTCAGATTATTGTACAAAATGGTTTTAATTCTGCCTTTGACTGGCTTCGTTCCCACGCTCTAACGCTAAATACATCCAAGACAAAATTGATGACGTTCTCTATCTCACCCACCTCACAACCTAATATTCCGATCACTATAAAGGCTCACTCCTGTAAAAGTACACATTTACACTCATGTCAATGTTCACCCATTACCACAGTTGATAATATTAAGTACCTAGGTATATTTTTAGATCGATACCTAAACTATAAAACACATAAACTTGGTAACAGGCAGGGTCAGAAAGCTTATATATATTTTTAAAACCCTTCGACACGTGCGTCGCCAAGCAGTCTGTTATTCGTAATGTATATTACGCCTTATGTCAATCCATAATCACTTATTGTATTAGCTGCTGGGGTGGCGCCACAAAAACTGCCCTTAAACCTTTGGAAGTGTCTCATAGAGCTATACTGAAAGTTGCAACATTTCGACCTATTCTGTTTCCAACCTCAGAACTTTATAAGAATTGTAGGGTCCTCAACATAAGGCAACATTTCATTCTGCAAACCATTCTTCTGCAACATTTAAAAACCCCTCTTGTTAATATTACTAAACGGCGGAAAGATATGATTTGTACTGTTCCACAAACTCAGTTTAAATACACAAAGAGATTTTTCTACTATTTTGGCCCTTCCTTGTACAATAAAATTAACGCATCCTTATATATATATAATTTAACACACAGCAAATGCAAACTTGCTCTCCGTGAATTCCTCCTGAACAAAACCTACGACGAGACTGAAAAGTACTTAGTAACACTTACCTGAAAGTAGCCCTATTTCCTTTTATTCAAATGCACAAACACACATTCACACACACATACTCATACATAACACACACACGCACTCACTCGACTCACCACTCCTCGTTTTATTTTATTTTAATTAATTTAAATTTTAAGATTTTGATTTAGGTTTTGTGTTTTGTTTTATATTCAATTATAAGCGCCTAAAATACTAGACATGATAATTGTGGCACTCAAATAGGGAGTCAAAACTGACTCGCCTAAATACAGATTGCTCAGCAATCTAGCTAGGAGAGCAGCGATATACTCAGAAATTAGTTGTACCTACCACATGTAATTATTAATGCATACTTTTATGTACCTAAATAAATTATTATTCTCTTTATTCATCTTTCTTACATATAATTTACATTTTTAAATATTTTAAGTAACAAAAAATTATAAAAAAAAAACATTTAAAAATATAAAAAATAGTAGCCCACCGGTATCGGGAATAGGGTCCAAGCTACCGGCAGTCAGGGCTCCAGAGAGAGGAACCTCCTAACAATACGAGCCGTGTCCAAAAGTACCGCTTTCTGAATCAAGCCCTTGATCCAGCTGCCTAACGAGAGCCTCCTGAGATGTTGGTCGAGGCTCTTGGCAATTAAGCCATGGGCTGACACAACTATCGGCACAATGATCGCTGAGTCCACATCCCACATGTCGACAACCTCGCGAGCCAAGTCAAGATACTTGATTTGCTTATCTTTCTCGGCTTTCACGAGGTTCTCGTCATGCGGGACCGTAATGTCAACAATCATTGCGCGCCGCTCTGATCGATCCACCACCACTATATCAGGCTTATTGGCTACAATAGTCCTGTCAGTGATGATGGATTGATCCCAGTACAATGTGATATTGCCATTTTCGAGAACTGGGTCGGGCACATACCTATAGTACGGAACTTCCGCTTCAACAAGATTGTATTTTAGAGCAAGTTGCTGATGGATAATCCTGGCTACAAGGTTGTGTCTATGCAAGTACTCTCCGTTAGCCAGACGAGAACACCCAGAGATAATGTGACGGATTGATTCGCCTGGACGGTGGCATGCCCGACATATGTCAACCGTGCCG
This sequence comes from Eurois occulta, assembly GCA_950022335.1. Classification (NCBI taxonomy): domain Eukaryota; kingdom Metazoa; phylum Arthropoda; class Insecta; order Lepidoptera; family Noctuidae; genus Eurois; species Eurois occulta. The sequence continues at coordinate 22,024,029 of OX465478.1, forward strand.
TCCTTCACAATAAATCTCCGGTAGTTATTCGTTATCATAACTTCATCCATAATTGCACAGACAAAACCTTCAGTTTCCCCGAAGAGGTCCCCGGAACGTAGCCAGGCTACGGACGCTGATAGGTCTACATCGGGCCCATGCAGGGCCCGGAAAAAGCGTCCGTGAAGCTCCTTACTCTGCCATACCTCCCTGCGGTCGTTAGTATCAAGTACTACAGGTTTGCGCCAGTTCTCTTTAGCCAAGGAGAGCGGGGTGAGGCCCTTGTCCACCGCGACCACATCTCGATGCATCCCCACGTCGGTTTCTAGGAAATATTCCCTGAGACTGCATATCTCGCGATTGTGGAGAGTCTTAGCGTTTAAAAAGCCTCGACCCCCACACCTCCGCGGGATATACAGTCTCATAACCGAAGAACGCGGGTGATGCATTCGATATGCCGTCAACAATGTACGGACCCTCCTATCCAGGGCATCTAGTTCTGTTTGAGTCCATTTGAGTATGCCGAAAGAGTACATCAAAACCGGCATGACCCAACCGTTGAAGGCACGCACCTTATTTCCGCCTGATAAAAGACTATTAAATACTTTTTTCAGGCGGCCAAAGAAGCGCTCCTTCAACGATTGCTTCATGTCAGCAACATTGATGCCCAGCGCTTCCGACATACCCAAATACTTATAGGTTTCGGTTGCTGAGAGGGGTCTAAGATTTATGGAATCCGAGAGCTGGGTTCCCACAGACTCCACAATCTCCCCTCGCTTTACATGCATGACCGCACATTTGTCCACACCGAATTCCATCCTGATGGCGCTACTGAAAGTCTCAGTTACCTGCAGTAGCTCCATCAGTTGCAAATCGTTGGGGGCAAAGAGTTTCAGGTCATCCATGTATAGGAGGTGAGATATAACTTGACCACCTCTCCTCAACCGATAGCCTAGACCTGAATCCTCCAGCAGCGTGCTAAGAGGATTCAAGGCTAAGCAGAACCAAAGTGGACTCAAACTATCACCCTGAAATATACCTCGCTCTATCCTTATCGGCTCGCTATTCCTCTGGATTTGCCGACATCCTGGATAGCGAAGGACTGTCCTCCATTGCCCCATACATGACATCAGGAAGATGCGCAGAGTTGCATCAACTTTGTACAACTCTAGCACCCTCATGAGCCATGTATGTGGCACAGAGTCATAGGCCTTCTTATAGTCTATCCAACATGTCGACAGATCCCTTCGGGAACGACGAGCCTGTTGACTAATGGCCATATCAATGAGGAGTAGCTCCTTAGTACCGCGGGACCCGTTCCTACATCCATTTTGAGAAGCGGACATGATAGAATTGTCATCAATATGTTTGCTAATTTTAGCTCTCAAAATGGATGTTAAAACTTTATATACTGTCGGGAGACAGGTAATAGGTCTATAATTTTTGGGTTCCGCAGTACTACCCGATTTATGGAGCAGGTGGGTTATACCTGTTGTTAGGAACTCGGGCAGCGACCCTGACTCTAAGGCTGACTGGAACAGGGTCGCCAGGCGAGCGTGCGACCTAGTAAACCATTTAATCCAGAAGTTGTGCAGCCCATCCGGCCCTGGAGATTTCCAGTTAGGCAACGGACGGACTGCACGAACTACGTCTTGGGGGCTGATAGTGATTACCCCCATTTCTGGTACCGGATCGCACGCTCGCTCGACCCCCCGGGTCCATTCACCCTCGGTATGGCTAACAGGCACCGACCAGATGCTGCGCCAGAACGAACACATGGCATCATCATCCGGCAGGTGCGCGTCAGCCACACCTTGGTCCGGTCGCTCCCAAGCCCTATAAACCCACCTTTCATCTCTTTGGAATGTGCGATTCTGAGTGTATCGATCCACCCGCCGCTTATACCTACGTATACGGTTTGCCCATGCATACACTTTCTGCTTCAGGAAGTCGATGCGCTCTGTGACACGGGACATGTAGTCTCGAGGACTGATATCAGTCCCCGAGAACGCCCGCCTCACAAAACGCATCACTCTAGGGCGAGTGTACGGCTGGTTTAGGTCGTGTAGCCCTGTCATCAGAAAATTTGACGTGAGCTACACGACATGCCGCTGCAGCTGCACAATACAGGATTGAGTGAGCATCGGTGAGGTCTTCGCAGTTATCAAAATATAAGTTTTTAAACTGTCATGGTCACTAACATTATAATTAACACTAGAAACGGGATATAAGAGGGTAGACCGATTTGTCTGCTCATAAACACCCACCCGCAGTAACTTCAGTTTATCCGTGATCATGGTGCTTGCAACAGCGCCGAAATATAGGGAACTCAAAACAAACAGTGGACATGGTAAATATCCCGTTTCTAGTGTTAATTATAATGTTATCAAAATAGTTTGACAACTGTGAATCCAGAACAGCCACCAGCGCCCTATTTTTGTTATGCATGGGCAAACGAGGTATGCGTGGCCTAAGATCGGGTTGCACGAACCGATATTCTCGAATCGCACCCTCCAAAGCACTCCTCATTTCTTCATTGCACTGGGTACTTACATTAGTAACCATGTCATTACTCACGTCATTAGCGCGATTCGGTATTGTGCTAGGCTGTGGTGGCACCACAGTCTGCGCCAACGGAGTAATGACATGGCTACTCTGCATTTCAGTTCGCAGGCGATCAAGTACAGTGTCATCCAACATACGATTACGCTGGATGACTCGCACCTGATCCGACAGTCGTTGCGCCGACACGTTGACAGCTGGCTCAAGCACCTGAAACAGAGAGAGCATCCGAACACGGTACGCGGTCAGGTTGTTTCCTCCCTCTGTAGCCCCATAGTATGAGCGCATGACGTTTTCATTGATGGCTTGCGTCCATCGCATGCGCTGCACACTTCCGCCGGGAGCTGGGACCCTATCAGAAGCCGGTGGGCCTCGAGGTCCTAAGCAATCCGGCGGCCGGCGTCCTCCCCGTCGACGAGCAGGTGGTGGCGTCGTGAGCGGGGAGAAATACTCGTCACTCGAACTCGACGCAACTGCCACGGCCGGTGTCACAGCACTCACGACGGGGCTGGATTCCGGCGGCGGCGAGGCGGAGCTGAGCGACGGGTCCGGAGGCGGAAGGCGTGCGCGTTTTGCTGCTGCACGAGTCAACATTTTATTTTTTTCTTGATCATTCAGAATAAATTTCAGTTTTCACATAAATGACATATTATGTCATTCAATTCCAATTTTTTCCTTTTCTGTTTATGGGTATATTTGTCCATCTTGCTGTTTTATGTTTATTATAAACTATTATATTTAAAAAGAATGGATAGTGAACTGTTTAAAAATATATTATATTAATTAAATTGCCGAAAATACGAGGATAAAATTTGAGCTACGTGTTGACTCTAGTGTTGCCAGCTATTATTAAATTATTATTATTATAAATCATTTGGTATAATATTCTAAATAAACTTTATTCAAAATAACAAACAATTTCATTGCATACACAATTTTGACAAAAACGGCTTTATCTTAAAACTATCATTATGTGGGTTGATTCCGTCTTGCATAAGTAGGTCCATTTAATACAAAACGGAACCAAAACATTGGTTTTGGTTCCCCGAGAACAGACGTGTGCTCCACATGTACTTGCCTGCAAGAACAAATACAATCTGAAAGTGATGCAAGAAAACGACATGAATTTATGACTAATAAAAGAATTCACAGATTCAAGTATAAAGCGTTTTATAAAATACTCCAAGAGGAAGATTATACCGTAAAAACTATTACATTCGACTGTCAGAAAAACCAGCCACTACCAAAGCTTCCAGACCAGTCAGCGTATTTTAGTCGTCAGTTAAATTTTTATGATTTTGCTATTGTAGATGGTAATTCTAAGGCTAAATTAAACAAACAAAATGTTTATTCATATTATTGGAGTGAAGTAGTCCATAAGAAGGGAGGGAATGAAATTGTAAGTGCAGTATATCATTACCTACAACAAGCAACATTCAACGAGAAAATCAAGATCTTACGTGTGGTATGCGACGGATGTTCCGGACAGAATTAGAATACTGCAATGGTTGTTATGTTGGGTAAATGGCTGTATTGTGAAGCACCTAGACATGTAAAAAAAGTTAAGTAATATACCCTATAGTCGGACATTCGTTCATACCTCCTGACCGTGTGTTCGCTAAAATCGAAAAAGTATTAAAAACTAAAGAACTAACTACTAACTAACTAACTTGTCCAGCAGAATACGTCTCTGAGCCTGAAGAAAATGGAACTGTCACAGACCTCTCAACAATACCAGTTTACGACTGGAAGAAAAGTTATGAAACGATTATCAAACCCACTAGTTCATGGCATTTTCCTTTTATGAAATCTAAACGCTTTTTCTTAACTAGGTCAAAATCTGAGAATGTATTAGATCAAGGAGAGATTAATTATAAAAGCGAACTCAATGATAAAAACATAATTACAAAAAAGAATAAAAAAATTACTATGCTTTCTCCAGAGTTAATTTTAGCAAACACAATTTTACCGATGAACGCAAAGGTTGCCAAACTTCTCGAAAAGCATTTTGGGACAGAGTGGAGAAATTTACCTACTTTAAAATACAACAAAAAAATTGACGAAAGAATGCAAAGTGTCGATCCAGTAGTCAGTAGCTTCCCCAAAAGGTGGTGGCCGTAAGGCTGATCCGTGGTTACCGCACGATCTCCGGCGAGGCGGCGAGCCTTCTTGCCCGATTGCCGCCATGGGATCTGGAGGCCATAGTCCTCGCGCGCCTGCATGAGTGGCGCGCGGAGGCACAGCACCGGGAGGAAACTCCGCTGCCGCGGCAAATTGTCGCGCAGCGGACAGACCTCCGGCGCGATCTCATGGCGACATGGAGAGCGACTGTCGCAACCCCGTGCAGGGCACGCCACGATAGTGGCGGTAAGTCCCCTCTTTGAGGAGTGGTTAGAGAGGCGCCACGGCGCCCTCACCTTCCGCCTGATTCGGTGCAGGTCCTCACCGGACACGGTTGTTTTGGGAGGCACCTGCACCGAAACGGGCGGGAGGAAACCCGGAGGACACGGTGGAGGCCTGCTCCGCTAGGACGGAGCACCGCCGTGTCTTTGTAGCGGCGATTGGCGGCGGCGACCTCTCGCGCCCGGCCCTGATACAAGCCATGGTTCGGGGCGAGAGGGAATGGGAAGCCGTCACCTCCTTCTGCGAAGCAGTCATGCTAGCGAAGGAGGTGGCGGAACGTGAAAGGGAGAGAACCTCACGTCCCAGCCGTCGCGGGAGAAGTGCCGTCATTTAAGCAGAAAAAGGAGGTTTTTACCTGTGTGTACAACCAAAACTTAGCCGAAAAACTTCAGGACTGCAGCCTTGAGACATTTTTGAGTTTAATTAAATGAAGTCATAAGTAAGGTAAGAAAGACAAGGACCCATGTAATTACATTTTTGAAGTATCTGCAGTCGTACGCAAAGCCCTGATTTCACAAGACAGAGTTTTCGTAAATTGGTCGTCATGCCCTGTCTTGGACTTTACTTTGGTCACACAATGCTATAAGTGTCAGCAGTATGGGCATGCGGCCAAGTCATGTCGACAGACATCGTATACCTGCGGCCACTGTGGTGATCAAGGTCACTCAGTAAAAGAATGTCCAAAGAAGGCTGACGAACCAAAATGCGCTACTTGCTTGCAAAGGTACATCAATTCTGTAGATTATGGAGGCGCCTAAGAGCGCCGTTAATTAGTTATTTTTCTGACCTTTTTATTTTATTTTATATTTATACTTTTAAATACCATTATGATAAATAGTTTAATTAATGATTTAGATAATTTCTCTGTATCCGAGTCCAAAGTTTGTGAAGCTGAATCCTGCAAACAATATCTATCCGGCTACAAATCTCCACTAACCATATTAACACAAAATATTCGCAGTGTTTTTAAGAATTTTGATAGCTTTAGTACATTTCAGCAACGGCTAAACATAAATTGTGATGTTACCGTTTTAACCGAATGCTGGCTTGCCAAACAATATAACATACCACTAATTCCGGGATATAATATGTATGTATAGAAGTACCATAAATTACAACCAAAATGATGGTGTGATAGTTTATGCTAGAAATCATCTGGATGTCTCTGTAGAGGAACCTGAGATTCAGGACTGTAACAGATTGTTAGTTAAAATTGGACCAGAATTTGCGATATTAGCATTATATCGACCTCCGTCTTTTAAAAATACTAGCAATTTTACTGACTCTCTAAATGAGACCTTGCAGAATCTGTCATCCATTAAAAACACAATTGTAATTGGAGATATTAATATAAATATTCTTCCAGGAAGTGCTGATGCTTCTGCTCAGGACTACCTCAACCTATGCGCTTTTCATGGCCTGCTTCCAGCACACAGCTTTCCTACACATCACAGTGGCTCCCGTTTGGATCATATTATGCTTAAATCGAATTTCCCTTCACTTGCACTTGTTGTTAACTCAACAATAACCGATCACAATGCTGCCCTTCTAACCCTAAATTGTAAATTACCTGAACAAGACACTCGCAAAATTTCAAAACTGAATACAAATAGACTTTAAGAAGATTTACGCGTCATCGATTTTAATCCAGTCTATAATTCCGCTGACCCGCAGTTTTGCATGTTGTTTGTAATTGAAAACTTACGAAATGCAATTCAGAAAAACACAATCGTATCGCAGATGAGTAACAAAAATCGCAACATAAAACCATGGATCACATCAGGTCTTATTCGCTGTATGAAACATAGGGATAAACTGCACATGAAAGCTAAATATAATGCAGAAAATGCAGTACTGCAAAAGATATCGAAAGTTTTGTAACGATCTCCTATCCTTTGGCTATTTAACAAAAAAAACATACAGTTAATAAAACAAAGCAAGCAAGTCAACAAAATGTGACAGTAAACAAATAAATAATATTGATAAGCATGCAAATAAAACAGCACATAATATACAACTACCACATACATATATGCTACTACTGTTTACTTCCTAATGTGCAATACAAAAGGTTAAGAAGTTCCCAAGCCATATGACCGATAGGATTCAACCCCTTGACAAATGCGTGTTTGGACCAGTAAAAAAGGCTTGGGAGAAGAAATTAGTCGAACATGGAGTCCAACAAATGGGAAAAGGAATAGGCAGATTGTCACTAGCACAATTTGGGGAATTGTTAGGTGAAATCTATACAACTGCTTTCAAGCCGCAAAATATAATATCTGGGTTCACTACTACAGGCCTTTATCCTGTAAATCCATCAGAATTCCCCAAAAACCTAGTCAACAACAATGATTTAAAATTATACAGCGGTCTGTTGAACAATGAAGAGAACAACACTGTTGAACAAACTGAAGAAGAGTATCAGGAAGAATTATTTCAACTAGATTTGAGGCGACTTACGACAGACATTATCAGTGATATAACTCAAACAGATTTACAAGAGACATCAATGCATCAAATGCAAATGCACTGAAGGGGCTCGTTTCTGATGTAGACTTGAGCCACTTCCTACGTTTGGTAGCTGATAGGCGTTGATTGTTGAAATCAAAGCAGATGCACTAATCGAACTTATTTATTTTTAAATAACAATGTACTATGACAATAGAAAAGGTAAACAAAGAAATAGATAGCGAGAAAGCACAAGCAAGCAAAGCGAAAATATGAAGTGACCGGATACATTGCTAGTCCGCGGTTTTTATACTAAAACTCACACACATACAAAAAGCTAACTACTTAGGCGCTCGCTACATGGCCGCTTGGCGTAAACAAAGGATCATACGATATGGCGTATGCGGTGGCCTGATTTCTTGCTGAGGTCCCACCGCTCATTAGCGGCAGCGGATGTCGTAGCGGTTTTGGTCGCTACACTACTCCCCCGCTGAGACCGTGTCTACGTGCGATAGTAATCTGGGAATTTAACTATACGCCCACTCCTTGTCTTTTTAACTGCCGCTGGCACCTGCTGTTGGTCTGGACCCGAACACTCTTCTCTTGCGATATATACCGGTTTTAGGCGGTCGATGGTGACTGTCTGCTTCTTGCCTGCCACGTCGATGTCAAACGTTTTCAGCCCACGGCGTAGTACCTCATATGGCCCCAGGTATGCTGCTTGTAAGGGCCTTCGTGCTGGTCGCTGACGGATGAAGACGTGGGTCGCCGTGCTCAAGTCCTTTGGTATGTAAAATGACTTGCTGGAGCTCGTATGCCATGAGGTTGGTTGAGGTGCCAGTTTGCTCATGTGGGTCCGAAGTCGGCTCACCAGGTTGCTCGGTTCCACCATTTCGTGTGTGTTGGCCGAGAAGAATTGCCCAGGAAGCCGAAGTGGCTCGCCGTAGACAATTTCTGCTGTTGAAGCTTGAAGGTCGCTTTTCCAGGCACTGCGGATGCCCAGCAGCGCCCACGGGAGAACCTCAGTCCAGTTGGAGTTGGAGTGGCAAGCGATTGCTGCTTTCAATTGACGGTGTAATCTTTCAACGAGACCGTTCGCTGCGGGATGATAAGAAGTGGTGGTGTGGTGGGTAGCACCCACTAGCTTGGCGACTTCTTTGAAGGTGTGTAACTCGAACTGTCGCCCGCGGTCAGTCGTGATGTGCTCGGGACAGCCGAACCGTGCGATCCACCCGAATACCAGGGCTGACACGCAGGTCTCGGCAGTGATGTCCTGGAGTGGCAGCGCCTCAGGCCACCTGGTGTAGCGGTCGACAATTGTGAGACAGTACCTGTTACCAGAACATAAAGTTAGAGGACCAATTAGGTCTAAATGAATATGACGAAAACGGGCTGAAGGTGCTACATATGCTGCCGGTGGTGCTGAAGTGTGTCTTGTTATTTTACATCGTTGGCATTGCTGGCACTACTAAGCCCACACATTTTACTATTCAAGGAAAATCTGCGTGTATAATTTGACAATCTATTTAGCTAGTGGAGAAGCTCATTGTTATACTTGGAATGAGATAAATGGAAAGAGAGGAAGTAACGAAATTGGATCAATATTGTTGATGTTTTTCCAGTCACTACCTGCTACAGTAACAAGTGTTTCCCTTTTTTGTGATATTTGTGGTGGACAAAACCGTAACCAGCAAGTGGCCGCCGTGTTGTTGTATGCAGTAAAAAAAATTGATCATTTGAATCAAATTGAACTAAAGTTCCTGGAATCTGGGCACTCACAAATGGAGTGTGATTCTATGCACTCCGCTATCGAGTCCGCAAAGAAACATAAAAGTGCATTTACCATGGCAGACTGGATTAACATTTTCCGTTCTGCAAGATCCCAAACAGGAAAAAATAAAACCAATGGTGAGTACATAGTGCACCATTTAAAGTATACGGATTTCTTTGATTTACAGTCTTTGGCGTCATCTTCTATAAAAAATAGAAATAAAGACGGAGATGGAAATACAATCTCATGGTTGAAGATCAAATCTATAAAGGTTGAAAAAAGGTCACCAGAGATACTGTTTTGTCGGTATGATCATTCTTCGGATTACAAGAAGGTAAACATAATTGGTAGAAGTCGCAGAAGAACAGTTGCAACTCCACCCTTGAACCCTGCCTATTCTGCTCTATCTAATGCAAAGAAAGCAGACTTGGTTAAACTTGTGAATGCTGGTCACATACCAGAGGAACTTCATCTATGGTATAAGAACTTACCTGCAATCGAACTTAATGGTCCGGAGCGCTTGCCCGAACCAGATGAAAATGAAAGTGGAGAAGAAAATTAAACCTGAACCCAGATTCATAACAAAATGCAAGATATTAACTTTTATTCAATATATTTCTATATGATTTAAAACAAAGTTTTTCATTAAATACACTATTTTACCCAAAAAGAAAGAGGAAAAAATCATTAAGTACATTTAGCTTATTTACATACAAACTAATAGATTTTAGACAAAAATATAATAATACCACAATAATACTATTATAAAATACATACCATCACATGTTCACAGAAAGTTTCAGTACATAATATCCTTCTTCTGATTTTTCAGTCTAAAAAAACGCAATATCTTAATTATCTCCATTAGTCAATTATGCCACAAAATGAGTTTTACCTTTGAACCGACGATACTTGCGACCGTGGCCGATGCTGCCGATGTACTCGCTACCTGATTTGCTGTAGGGACGATATCATTGATGCGGTCGGCCAGCTCTGCTAAATCCTGGTGCCAGAACAGTTTCTAGGTTAGCAGGAAGCCTGTTTGCCCAGATTGTACGGATAAAATCTATAGGGACGTTTGGTCCCGCTAAATGCTGTAGGTGTCTCAGGAACTGTGACGGCTTTCTGTCGCCGAGCTCTTCGTGCATTAAGAGTTGCTTCGTTTTCTTCTCCTGCGATGCCGATAACCGCTTATTAAGCGGTTAGCGGAATCGTATAGAAGCAAATACAGCAATATCCACTTTTTTCTCAAATGACCCTGATGATAGCGCCACCATCTACGTAAATAAATAAATAAATAAAATTTCAAACGTTTTTTTTAAAGTAATAGCGCTCCTAAAACAGCAATATCCCGTATAAAAAGTAGTTGAACTTTTAATGTTCGGTGCAAAAATAGCAAAATCCTAGCCTGTCAAAACCAATTGCAGCTAAGTCTCAACTAGCCAATCACGGAGCCTTAATTAGTATGGCGAAAACGGTTGAACGGCATAAAGACGTGCTCTAATTTCGATAATTATTCTTAGATTTTAACGAGTTTTGAAGTGATCTAGTTATTACATCGTAGAGATGGATTATTCTCCGGTCCCTGTAAATAATAACTCTGCAAGAAAACGTCAACGAAAACCCCGAAAATTGGAAACGCAATCTCGCCAAAGTTCAGAGGTTACTACTCAAATTTTATACAGTACTCCCTATGCCTTGATACGTTTTTGGTAACCGATTCTTTTTATTTCAATTTCATTCTTGAATCTTCATAATTATCTTAAACTATTTGTGTGTCTGTTGTTTTTTATGCCTAAATTGCTGAACTGAACCAATTTTAATGATTTTGCGTCGAGTTATTAACCCGCGGAAGACACCAGGGATCAAAATACTCGACATAAAATTACATGATTATTATTGATTATAAATATGTTTCTATCCATACTACCTAATATTATAAAAAGAAAATCTGTCAGTATGTTTGTCTATTTCATGGTAAAACCGCTGGACGGTGTATACGTGTATTTTTAGTGTTTTTAGTTTTTTGTTTTAGGTATTCACCAAAAACGTTGCCAATGAGACCTTTATGCAAGCATAAAAAAGAATTTCAGTGCTTGTCTATAACAATGAAAGACATTAAATCATTTCATGATAGATTTTATCAATTTAAAAATAAAAGCAAACAAGATGCTTTCATATTAAAACATTGCACAATTAAACAGACTCAACGTCGTCGTCCATCAACTGGTAACCATAAGCCAAAGAGTTCACAAATTTCTTATTTTGTGTATAGCCCTGATTTGAAAAAACGTCTAAAAGTTTGCCAGAATTTTTTTTTGAGTGTTCTTCAAATTACCAAATATAGGGTGCAATCAAACAAAACTGAATATTTTAAAACGGGTGCATTGCTTAAAGAAAAAAGAGGTGGCGATCACGTTTCTCATAAGAATACACACAAAAAAAGGCGATAATGGATTTTATAAATAAATTAAATTGTGAAGAACCACATTATTGTCGCGTAAAAACAAAAAGATATTACCTACCTGCAGAACTAAGCATCAATAAACTATGGGTGATGTACAATAATTCTCAGAATGACAATTTAAAGGTAAAAAAGTCTTACTTCCGTAATTTATTTAACCAGAATTACAATTTGGGATTTGGTTCACCTCGGACCGATGTATGCTCGACTTGCCTGCGGTTTGGTGAAAACATAAAAACAGAAACGGACAATAATGTCCGCAATGAATTATTAATAAACCAGAGAATACACAAATTGAAAGCAAAGGCTTTTTTTGGTTATGTCAAAGAAGAAAATTCTGATTTAATTACTTTATCTTTTGACTGCCAAAAAAATTTGTGTTTACCAAAGACCCCGATCAATCAGCTTATTACTCTCGTCAAGTCAATTTGTTTAATTTCACTATAGTTCAGGGATCATCGAAAAGTAAATTAGAACCATCAAATGTGTTTGCTTATTGCTGGACAGAAAACTCATTTCCTAAAGCTTCAAACGAAATTGCTTCAGCTGTTTACCATAGACTCCAGAATACAGAACTAGATGGAATAAAGACTGTACGCTTGATAGCAGATGGCTGTGCCGGCCAAAACAAAAATACCACAGTTCTGGCAATGTGTACTAAGTGGCTAGCTGAGGCTCCCCGCCATGTAAAGACTTTGGAGCTGTTTTTTCCCATAGTTGGACACTCTTTCATATCCCCCGATAGAGTTTTTGCGCGGATAGAAAAAGAAATACGTAAACGGGAGATAATAGCAAATCCCGGTGAATATCATAATATTATAAAAGAGTTTCGGAAAATAATAATTTTAGGAGAAGACTGCAAGGTATTTAATTGGAAGGATGACGCAGCTAGAGTCATGAAGCCTGTCGGAAGATGGCACTTCCAATTTTAAAATGCCAAACGATATCTTCTATAACGTTCTAAAAAAGAAGGAAACGTTCTTATTAAAGGAAACATACATTATAGACATGATGACGGTGTTTTTAAGAACGTCAACCTTCCAGGGAAACTGTCTATTAATTTACATCCCATAGAAATTTTTCCTACGAATACTATTAGTAACTCCAAAGCATCGGATGTTCGTAAACTTTTAACCAATCATTATGGTGAAAACTGGCAAACTATTGAGCGCCTTTTTCGTTCCTTTGATTTCTGGTCCCAGTGATGAAATGCAGATGATGAATACTCATAATACTGAAACTATAGAAGAAGTTAATTGTGAACCCCAAGAAGAAATTGCGAGCATGCTAATTTAATTTTCAATTAGCCACATAACTATAATTATTATTGATTGTGTGTGAGTATTGTTGATTTATTGATTGCATTGACTGCGTCTGTTCTATTGAAAATTTCATAAATAAATATTTTTTGTAAATTTTTATTTGTGTGCGTTTTTTTTAACCCGGCTAGTAAAATTCCATAATATTACCTCATTAAAGTATCTAATTCATACGTCCTAGTATACACAGTCTTAAATATGGCGTCCATCGGTGCAATGCCAGCAAAATCCCAAAGTAGGAGATTCAAATACAGCAATAAATGATTAGTTCCTCCCTCAGCTTGGCGTATTTACCGGTTTCGGGAGGGTTAATTATTATATCCCGCACTTCAGAGGAGTATTGCGTTTCTAGCTGAGCTAGTACATAATAATATTTGGTCTCATCACGCACTAAATTAGACAACATGTACTGACCTTCGATCTGGGCAAACCATAGGGTTGGGTCATCCGGGTTGAATGGTGGTACTCTCACGCCAACCCTGAACGTCTCTGCTGTCCCCTCTTTCGCCGACTCCGTGTTGTTGGCCATTTTCGACGTCGGGGTCACCAATGAAGGGGCTCGTTTCTGATGTAGACTTGAGCCACTTCCTACGTTTGGTAGCTAATAGGCGTTGATTGTTGAAATAAGACTATCACTAGGACTATCCGTATCACTTTAGAAAAGTACACGCCCTCCACGAGAACGACAGTACGGCTAGAGTCGCATTTTGCCAGTGGATATTAAACAATCGCGAAATTTATATTCTGTTTTATTCTAGGCAAATAACGTCCTCCAGGAAACTACCCACAGTTATACATCAGAGTTGAAAAAAACGAATTAGCCTTAATAATGTATGAAGTAAAGGACAAAAGTTTCTTCTCCACTATTTCCCAATGTTCCCGTATTCAGTTCTCGCAAACCTCAAAGATCTGCAACAGATTTATTCTGCAGATTTTCGAAATTTCAAAAAGGTGAAGTCTACATTATATCAACATAGAAACGCAACGGCATATGTAAAGATGTAGCTGAAGTTTCAGTTCCACCAAAGTTCAAAGCGTTTGCTAGCAGATAACAGTGATAGGGATACCCTTACTGGTTTATTGTTCAGAAGTTGATTGCCACCATATGGTACAATTGAAAATGTTATTCGGAGATAGGACATTTAAAATCTGCCCTCTTGCCATGTTTCAAGTGTATACAATACATGGCAATCTAGGTAGCAGAGTTGACAGTACGAATATTGTGCCACCCTTAATTTCATAATGATGGAAATTTCCATCATAAAGAATTTTAACTGTTGTTTAGCTGGTGTGACCACACTGATTTTATACGTTCATGTATCAGAATATTTAAAGTACCAGCAACATTTCTGAACGAAAAAAAAATATAGACGTCAAAGCTGTCAACTTCAATTTACTTGCCAAAGTGAAGAATTGCTGTTAGAGAGTGTTGTGATTTCAGAGTGATATTTCATAAACTTTTGCGGCAATTTATAAACTGTAAAAATAATTTACGGATAAAATAAGGTATGTTCTCTATAATTATTGCAAAGATTATTAGAAAAACATTTTTAGTGTGTTCTGGGCACCGTTATGTTATGATGGATATTTCCATCGTTATGCATTATTCGTCACTTCCCATGTATGGAAATCGCACTTTATGAATACATTTATTGTTTTTTGATGTTTTTCAAATTTAAATTACTATTCGTTTATATTTCAGCCAAAATGTCTTCTCAAAGGGAACGTCTAAGAGATAAAGACATTGAAGACTACTTGGCTTCTTTAGAAGGAGGATATCTGTCTGAAGATGGCATGGAAATGTCTGACACAGAAGATAATGAGGAAAGTACCTATTATACTAACAGAAATGAACTTCTGGAAGACTTGGTGGAAGGAGATGATGTGGAAAATGATCCTCCGTTACCTGATGTACAACATGAAGTGCAAGACCCACCTCTCATTGAGGATACTATGGAATCTGTAGTAACAGAAAACCTTGCAAGCTCGAGTTGGGTTTTAGACAAGAGAAAGCTGATTTGGAAGAATAGACCATTTCAATTTTCAGAGTCAAATATTGAATTTAGGGGCAACACAGATTTAGAACCTGAAGTGAAAGCCCTAAAAACGCCACACATGTGTTTCGAATATTTTTTTACTCCAGAACTGTGTCAAAAAATAGTCAGAGAAACAAACTTGTATGCTATACAACAAAACCCTAACAATCCTTTTGTAATGTATGAATGGTCATACATTACAAAAGGATTGTTAGGGTTTGGACTTGAGAAAATTATTAGGCATTCTAATTTATATGTCTGTTCAGCATTTTCCCTCTACCCGAGCATACTGGTCAAAACAATTTGGATATGATCCAATAAAACAGGTTATGGATGTTAACAAATTTGAAAAGATTAAAAAGTACATACATTTTAATGATAATGATAGTCATATACCAGTTAACCAACCAGGCCATGACTGCTTGCACAAAGTAAGGCCAATAATTGATGGATTGAATAAGACTTTTTCTAGCATAACTAAACACCAATGGCTATCAATAGATGAGCAGATGTGTTCAACTAAGGTTGGACATTATCTAAAACAATATCTACCAAACAAACCCCACAAGTGGGGTTTTAAGTTGTATGTTCTATCCAGTGTTTTCGGATTCGCATACAAGTTTGAAATTTATTCTGGCCAAGACCTAACCGTGAGACCAGCAGCGGAGCCTGACTTAGGATCTACAAGTAATATTGTGCTTCGCTTGGCCAGAGATTGGTATATCATATTATCTTCTTTGATAATTTCTACATATCTTTGCCTTTAGTCATTTATCTGGCCAAGCAAGGAATTTATTCTCTTGGCACAATACAACAAAATAGAATTCCCAACAATAAATTACCGGATAAAAAAGAGATGATGAAAAAGAGTACTCCTAGGGGTACATAATGCAGAAAAAACAACATCATATGAGGGAATTGATTTATCAACTATTGCTTGGAAAGATAATAAAATAGTTACCATGTTGTCAAGTTATGTAGGAGCAGAGCCAGTAACAAGTGTGAAAAGATTTGACAAGAAAAAAAAGGAAAAAGTTGATATAACATGTCCGAAAGCAATTATAGAATATAACAGTCATATGGGTGGGGTCGACTTACTTGATAGTTTTTTGGGTCGTTACCATATAAGAGTCAAGAGTCCTAAATGGATATACGAATCTTCTTCCACCTCCTAGATCTGTCTGTTATCAACGCATGGATTATATATAAAAATAATGTAATAAAGGATGGTGTCGCAAAGAAAGATATTTTAAATTTGGGGGAGTTCAGAAATGAGTTGGCTTATGTTTTATGCAATAAAGGCATTAGTAATAAAAGAGGACGACCCAGCAATTCCAGCCTTGAACATGAATTGCAAGTCAAAAAGAAAAGAGCCCAGTCAAAACCAATTCCCCCAAAGGATGTACGAACAGATGGTGTAGGGCATTGGCCACATGTTGGAGTATCTCTTCGGTGCAAGTATCCACAGTGTACAGGCTATACCACTATTAGCTGTACCAAATGTGGCATCAATTTGTGCCTCAATAAAAATAACAACTGTTTTACTACATTCCATACTACTTAATATCCTATAAGTGCATGGTGATGGATTTATCCATCATATATTTTTTTTTATATAAGTATGTCAAATACTATCTGTAACTGTTTTTATTATTTTATTATTAAATAAACACACATAATACGCGCTCAATGTTTTTGTTATTTTAAAATCCATACTCAAAAAAGGTCTATGCATTTAAGGGATAAATACGTATAAATGAGTGGAAAAACCGAGAATGGTATTCAATATTTTTTTTTCAGTGAACGCCATTCGAACTGAATTTCCAAATGTGAACGCCGGTACTGCGGCTTTTGTGGATGTTTGGTCAGGGTCGAAGAATGATGCGATACAGGCTTTGAGAACACGTTTATTAACGTTTTACAATGAATATTAAAATTAAAATAATTGAGCGTGTGTTGACGTTGAGACGGTTTTTGGTCGAGTGGCGCGCGCGGCGGGGTCGTGCGCGGCGTTGAGTCTACGTCGTGTGCGTGTGTGCGTGAGACGTCGGTGCACACACACGCTAGGCGTTAACAGGTTGCCGCCCCAGGAACGCAGTTCTGGTCCATGACTAGTAGCGGGCACAGTCGGTTGAAGGCTCTTCGAAGAGTCCCCGAAGTGGTGAGCACGTCGGCTACGCGAGTCACGCCGTCGGAGCCGGGATACAGGCGAACTACGCGCCCTAGCAGCCATCGGGTGGGAGGCAGCCGGTCATCTTTCACCAGCACCATTTCTCCAAGCCGGAGTTGATCTCCATACTTGCGCCATTTCTGTCTCTTCTGTAATTCTGTAATATATTCTATATAATAACGTTTCCAGAAATGGGCTTTCAGTTGCTGGATTCTTGTGTATCGTGAGAGAGAAGGTATCGCCGCAGGGTCAGTGTCCTGAGGAGAAGGCAAAGCTGTAAGTGGTCGTCCAATTAAAAAATGTGATGGGGTAAGCGCCGTGAGATCAGAAGGGTCTGATGAGAACGGAGTGAGAGGCCGAGAGTTCAGAACACCCTCGATCTGTACGAGAACTGTATTCATCTCTTCATAAGTTAAGTTAGCTAAACCTAAAACCCTCTTTAAATGATATTTTACAGATTTTACGGCACCCTCTGCTAATCCGTTAAAATGTGGGCTATACGCTGGTGAGAATTTGAAATTGATATGTGAGTTACACGCTTGAGAGCTAATTTCGTTAGAATTTGACTTTAAAAATCTAGCTAACTCATTACATGCGCCGACAAAACAAGTACCATTATCAGAGTAAATGGTTAGCGGTCGTCCTCTACGGGCAACGAAGCGGTTTAATGCAGCTAAAAATGTTGTGCTGCTCAAGTCAGTGACAAGTTCTATATGTACTGCCTTAATGGCCAGACAAACAAATATACATAGGTAGGACTTTATGAGTCTGCTTCCTCTACCCTTTCGATTCAGTATCATGACGGGACCGACATAGTCGACTGCCGTGTTGGCAAACACATACTCTGTATGCAGGCGACTGGAAGGAAGGTTGCCCATGATCGGCTGAATACTTTTTCCTGCAAAACGACAACATTTAATGCATTTTTGAACTATCTGTCGGGCAAGGTTTCGACCATTAAGAAACCAGAATTTATGACGAAGTGTAAAAAGTAATAATTGCGGAGGCACATGCAATAAAATTATATGATAATGCCTAAATATTAATGTGGCCAAATGATGCCGTGAATCCAGCAAGATGGGGTGTTTTGTGTCAAAATCATAAAATGAATTTTTAAGTCTACCACCTACTCGTAGTAATGTGTCGTTTTCGTTATAAAATGGATTTAATTGAAGCAGTCGATTTTTAGCTGATAATTGTTTATTGTTTTTTAATAAGTTGTATTCTGAGTTGAAACTTTCAAGTTGTACAAATCTGCACAGTGAAGATAATGATGAATTTAATTCATAGATTTTTATGAACCCAGTACGTTTGTGTTGTGGGTGCAAACAATTGTGAATGAACCGATGCACGTATACAATCACACGTTGTAATTTACTAAAATTAGAGAAACTCTTTATGAAGGCAGAGTAATAAGTAACATAATCGGTACAGTCAGCAGTCAAATTACATTTAACCTTGAACTCTGGTAAGTCAGGCTCTTGAAGGTGTGACGGTTGAATCTGCATTCTAAGGATAAGAATCTGGACAAAGCTTGTTCATAAGAGTCGCCCAGCATATCAGGCGAATCCTTTAATGGAATCATCACTTCGAATCGCCCATCAGGCAACCGAGTGGTATTGTTTATAAAACTTTGTTCACATTCAAGCTCTTCCTTAGATATTTGTTTACGTGTAGCTACCTTTTCTAGTTCAAAGAATTGAGATAATTTATTATGTAATTGATCGTCGTTGTTTTGTAAGGTAATATGATTGCAGTGGACTGTATTAATGAATTTTGTATGTTGTGTTGGCACTGGGCCTGAGATTAAGTAACCCAGTTTGGATTTATTTAGTGTTGGTTTATTTTTACCCAATGATATATTTTCGGAACGTAGTATGGTCCAGAAAATATCAGCGCCAAGTAGCATATCGACTGGAGCAGGTATGTGGAATTTGGGGTCCGCCAACGTTATGTGAGGCGGTATATTTAGTGTTGTACAGTCAACTTTTGTTGTTGGCAATAACTGAGTGATGCGCAGAACGATATAACAGTGGACGCTCTCGCTATAATTATTAAATAATGACGATATGAGTACGTCACAGCGCTTTGACAAGCAAGATATTTGAGAATTTAACCCTTCGACTATGGTCGAAGTGGAAAATGTAGGTAAGTTAAGTTTGGCACGTATGCTTTCAGTTATAAAACTGGAGGTACTTCCACTGTCAAGTACGGTACGCACTTTATGGCATATACCATTATTGTCTGTCACATGGACTAAGGCCGTGGATAGTAGAACACAGTTGTTTTGAGTGGTTGACAAAGCAATGTCTTGAGGAGGACTAGGGGGTTGTCCTTGACCGTCAGGCTGTGGCAATGAGTGTAACATGACATTACTTGTTGAAGGTACAGGCGCAGACGTTGCAGGAGCTTCATGCTCGTGTAATAAGCTGTTACACCGCAGGCCGCACAAGTGACATGGCCCTAACTTGCATACATTGTCAGCATGGCCTTGACGCAAACAATTTAAACATAATTTAAGTGCCTTAGCCTTTTCAACCCTGGTTGCTAAGGGTAATGATTTGAATTTTTGACAAACATAAAGTGCATGATTACCTTTGCAATATGGACAAGGGTACCTGCGAGCGGGCTGTGTTTCTGAGTTGGCCACAAATGTTTTATGACGAGCATGTGTAGGATCACTTGACCTGCGTTTTTTATGAGTATTTTCCATTGTTTCCAAAAAATCAGCACGATTTTTTAGGAAGTTATTAAACATTTTGAGTGTAGGGAGCTCTTTCACTTTATTACGATAAGATTCCCACTTAGTGCTTGTGACTATGTCAAGCTTGTTTGACAGGATTTGAATTAATAGTACATCCCAGTGTTCAGTAGGGAGGTTAAGTGTTTTCAGTGCTCTGAGGTTCCTATTGACAGTATTGATTAAGCTACGTAATGCTTTAGGTGATTCTTTTGCCAATGGTTCCAAATTTACTATGGCTTGATAGTGATTATTGACCAATGACCTTTCATTATTATAGCGATCACAAAGTAGTTCCCAAGCTACTTCATAATTATTACTTGAGAAATCTAAAGACTGAATGACTACGGCGGCACTGTCTTTCAACGCGGCCCGTAAATAGTGAAATTTATTAATATTGGGTATTGACTTGTCTGAGTGAATGAGACTGCTAAACGTGTCACGGAATTCCAACCAGTCATGATACTGACCCGAAAAAGTAGGCAAATGAATAGTAGGAAGTGCAAGTTTTGGCCCACCTTCATGCGCAGTACAACAAGAACCCGTCGCGGACCTGTCGCTGCCCGCAGGGCCGGCTGGAGCCAGCAGACCACGAGCTCGTACGATCGCCCCGAAGTACTTGGTCTCGAAAGCCTCGCGTTCTTTGTACTGCTCGTCTGGAATTTCCATAAAATTTTCTATATCATACTAAATTGAATCAAACTCAGTATAGATTTCTTCAATTTTTGATAAACGGATGTTCAATTCATTTATTTGTAATTTACTTAAATTGTCACAACTCTCAACAGTTAGCAAATAATTTTCAAATATTGTAAGCTTAGCTTTGCATGATGCACGCCTTTTAATTAAAGTTTTATCTTCCATGGTGAAGTGGGTAGGTAAGAATTGAAATCAATATTCAAAGGCTATTTATGTCAATGAAGCTAAGTCTAAGCCAAAATGAGAATAGATTGTATGTATATTACCCAAAAAATGCGATGAAATGAGTTGCTAGAATCACAAAACAAGTATTATTGCAATGCAGTTGATTTATAGATAAGAAATGGAACGATTACTTAAATGATCATTATGTGAAGCGGAGTGAGGGTACGCGTAAAATGTGCAAAAAAATCAAGCAGCGGGTGGTGCGCAAAAGTAGCAAGCCAGCAACAGCGCAGGCGCAGGCGACAGGCAGCGGTCAATCGAATGCAGTGATCTAGAACATGCGAAATAGCAATAGTTAATTACGCGATATTATACAGTTCCCGTACACACCAATGGATTCTGAAATGCCTAGAACCTCTGATATGAAATTTACGTTAGGTTACGAATAAACACTTCAGTTTTATTTAATTACGAAATAAGTTTTATACTTGTGGGTAATAAGTGAGATTTTACTGAGCGTAATAAATGAGTAAGTAATATGGGATGTTTATTGCGAAATGCAATAATGAGTGGTTTGTTAAAAGAATGACGGATCTATAACGTACTTTTATCAATGTAGTATGTAGGTAGGTACCTACGAAGTGGTTCACAAAATGAAGGATTTGTGAATATTCACTAATTAATTTATCACTAAATGAAGGATTAGTGATTGTTTTAATAAGAATTGGTACAAGAATCACAAAATGATGGATTTGTGACTATGATGGGGCTCACAAAATGACGGATTTGTGGCGGTAATTAACAGATTTACGGGACAATTAGACAAATTGGAACGAACTCACAGCAAAGCTTCCCTCAGGACTCACGTGTCACCTTCCTTGTAGATGTAGGTAGTCCTCTTTGTCTCAGCTTCTCCCAACTCCAAATAGGTATTTTATTTGAAGCTCGATGTCCACGTATTTTTTCTTCAATGATGAGATTCCTTGTAGAAATATCGTGGGTACAATGTTGTATGACTCGACTCGTTGAAACTTGAATCTTGAAAATTAATTTTTCTCCAATGCAGCAATGATGAGATTCTTTGAAGAAATATTGTAGGTTTGATGTTGTATGAGTCGACTCGTTGACTCGTTGAAATTTGAATCTTCGTAAAATGGCCGCCGTCCACGTAGCGCAGTATTTCCTTTGTTCTTGTTGCTGGGTGTGGTTGAAATTATCTTGCTCGAAGGACCAAATTGTGTAAGACTAGCCAGAGCAAAAGAGAAATAAAAACCTTGCATTATAACAGATAAGCATGATTTATTTACTGGGTATCAGACCATCAACAATAAGCACAAAATAATGAACTACAACATTACATTTATAATTATATTATTACAATTCACTGTACTTACACACGTATTACAGAGCTCATTACACTTCCACAGTTCAACCACTACTGCCTTGCTAAAATGGCGCTGCCTCGAACTTCTAAAATCCCCCTCTACCAGACAAATAGTCAAGCGACATCGCAATATCCGTTAGCGCCATTTTAGCATTTTAAACAAGTCAAATAACTTACTAATTTTACCTAATACATTTGTGTAATTTAAAAAAATACTGTAAATATCTTAAAAATACATAAACTTATAGTATTTAGAGTTTAAATAGCTAACATTCGGCCATCCAAAACCTCGTACGTCCTCGTACGGTAGACAAATACTCAAAATCAAAATATTTTTATTTCACATAGGCCTACATGGGCACTTATGAAACGTCGACAAAAAGGTGCACGGTTCGGGTTGGTCGTTTCCTATGGAGAAGAACCGGCAAGAAACTCCATGGTTACTCTTTTAAAATGATTAGTTTTACAATATTATCATGTTACAGCATTAGTACTCAAGTATGGGGGGACAGCATAGGCCCGACAATAAGTCGTTGCTTACTACACAAGAAAAACGGAAAACCAGATAAGAGGTTAACAAAAGTTAACACACATCTAGGAATCTACAAGGCCTACACTGTTCACACATTCACAAACAATCGTTAAAAGAATCTATACAAAGGTAAGAAAATATTATAAAAGACTAAATTAAACAAGTGACAAAAATATTGTCATCAGTGCTGCAACTATTACTATTCAATAATGAAATAGTAACCATACAATAGTTGTTATAACAGTTTAAAGTTTATTTACAATTTAAAGTTTATCATTTATTTTACTTTAGGTTTAAACATTGAATTATACACATAAAATTAGTATTCCAACTTACGTACGTATTCACTTATTCATTCATTCATTAGCCTTTATTTGCCTTAACATTTCTTTTATTACAATTCATTTAACATTACATACCTTACATTTTATTTTCACTAAACATTACATGTAGCAATACACTTAACATTTCACCTCATTTAACTATATACGTACGTACACGTTACATTAATGTTGAAAAGTTTGTCACATTTTTTTTTTTTTTATAAAATATCATCTCATTATATTATACAATACATTTTTATAAAATAATGTCCTGAATACCAGTGGCAACAGGCTACAATTGCCCTGAATACCCCTGGCAACAGGCCCCATACGTCCTGAATACCAGTGGCAACAGGCCACAATTGCCCCGAATACCCCCGGCAACAGGCCCCACTACGTCCTGAATACCAGTGGCAACAGGCTACAATTGCCCTGAATACCCCTGGTAACCTCAATACCAGTGGCAACAGGCCACAATTGCCCCGAATACCCCCGGCAACAGGCCCCACTACGTCCTGAATACCAGTGGCAACAGGCTACAATTGCCCTGAATACCCCTGGCAACAGGCCCCATACGTCCTGAATACCAGTGGCAACAGGCCACAATTGCCCCGAATACCCCCGGCAACAGGCCCCACTACGTCCTGAATACCAGTGGCAACAGGCTACAATTGCCCTGAATACCCCTGGTAACCTTAATACCAGTGGCAACAGGCCACAATTGCCCCGAATACCCCCGGCAACAGGCCCCAATTATTGTCCTGAATACCCCTGGCAACAGGCTACAATTGCCCTGAATACCCCTGGCAACAGGCCCCTTACGTCCTGAATACCAGTGGCAACAGGCCACAATTGCCCCGAATACCAGTGGTGGCTATGTATATAGATATGACCAGGGCATTTGACTATGTGGCTCAAAAAATACTATTAGCTAAGCTCTATAAATATGACAGAGGTAACGTGCTCCTGCTAAGTAAACTTTGACCCAACAATAACGGAACTTGTAATAAGTGATCAGAGACTAAGCATTGGTACTGCCTTCACGGAATCTATTTCGATGTTTACGTCATATTTTCCTGAACAACTAACCATGGAATCGCGAAACTTCTCAAAACTGGCAAGTCATTCTTCGACCACATAGTTGTTAAGTTACGGGCAACCGACTCTCTCAGCATGGAGCATTGACTTCCGAAATCAATAAAGCAATCTAGTGCTGTACCATTAACTAAAGCTAGTTTAAAATATTTGCAGTCATTTTCATGTTCTACGGATATACCTAAAACCGCTTTGTATCCGCCGAGTTGTATCCTTTTTACCGGGACAGTCGTTATTTAAATGTCCCACTTTATTACAAGCACGGTGTACACCGTTTGATTGTTTGTTTACACTCATAGTACGTGTGGCCTTCTTCACCACAATTGTAGTATTTAGGTGTGAATTCTGTCATATTGGTTTTAGTTCTATAGGTTTTATTACGTTTATTGTCAATTACGCCTGCCTGCCGCACCGTTTTGTCGATTCTCTTGTTAATTTAAACTCCCTTCAAATACAATAATAATTTATCGAGATCAGAATACTGGGCTGCTTCCGCACTTGTGTTTATGGAACAATCTTCAACACCAAAAAGTATACAGTCAATGGAATTCTTGCCGATAATGTTACATCTATTTAGTAACACTGCTTTGTCATAAAAATGTTCCTCTAATGACGCTCCAAAACGCGCTTTACAAGCAAGCATATCTGACAATAACTATAGTGTACACTGTACTTGGAAAAGTGGAATGTAATTTGTCTTGCCATTCAGACCAGGAAAACATAACACTGGGAAGTCCTTGGTACCATTTTTGTGCAAAACCTACAAGCTTTGGCAGTGCGTAATGACTTGTTTGCCTGTCCGACCAGTTATAAATTTGTGCACACTCATTTACTTTGTTTATCCATATTTCTATCGTTTGATTTCGTTTCGATGGATCAAATTCGGGTATAACATTAAAACAGGGAAAAGTTCATTGTTTCCATCAGTTTCCATGGTCTGAACAACTTCTTTTAACATTTGTGCCAATAAAATTTTACCACTGACCTGTTCGGCAACATTAGTGTTACCCTGAAAAAGCCTCGTGTTGATGCGGACGCTCCTAGTTCCGCTATTCCTGTGGCCGACGTCAACGTGGCTGCGCCTCGTGCCGCTGCGGCTGCGCCTCGCATCGCTCCGGCTGCGCTTCGCACCGCTCCGGCTGCGCTTCGCACCGCTCCGGCTGCGCTTCGCACCGCTCCGGCTGCGCTCCGCACCGCTCCGGCTGCGCTCCGCACCGCTCCGGCTGCGCTTCGCACCGCTCCGGCTGCGCTTCGCACCGCCCCGGCTACGCTTCGCACCGCTCCGGCTGCGCTCCGCACCGCTCCGGCTGCACCTCGCACCGCTCCGGCTGCACCTCGAACCACTCCGGCTGCAGCTCGCACCGCTCCGGTTGCCACGTCGGGCATGACAACGGATGCCACAGACACTGCTGACATTACGCTGCTTGATGCTGCGACTGCGAGAGTTTAGCTGGAACAGTAATTTTGTAAACGAGTAAACCGTTATCTGGACTACTGATTTTCAATTGTGAAATAAAATAACAAAGTATGTGTGTTTCATTGGTTAAAACAAAACCTTACGAGTATTAATTATAAAGGTGAACCATCAGTATAAAATTACCAATTTTAAGTAAGCTCACTAACTATTAAAGCACCAACTTGTTTAAAAACATTTTCATTTAAAATATCAATCCATTTCATTAGGTACAAAAACAATAATAGCGAAAGTTAAGTTTAAATTTATCTAAATTACTAATGATTAAATTCATGAAAAGACAAAAAGGAACTGTACCTTATTACTGCACTTTTACCAGGGCGTTCGGGTACACTGAGATACCAAAGTATTCTAGAAACTGACATCGTTCGGCTGCTGATCGTTGTTCTTGACGTGATCTATGGCTGCATTCGGTCTCGAGTTGCGTCTTTTATTCCGGGGCTGGCTGAGTGATCGGCTCCTGGACCGACAACTGCGCCTATCGTGGACGTGGACCCGCAACGCGTGCCTCTCCACGACCACGGGACGTTGGCGGCACTCATGCCACGATACAGCGTGAGATTGCCCAAGAGGCGACAACTGATGCACGTTATCCATGATTTACTGAAATAAGAAATCAACGGACAAAAAATGTTGCAAAATGCCTACACTAAAACTACACCTATGTTTTGGAGAACAAACTAAACAAGCTGAATCAAAGACAGGATCAAATAACCCTTTATTTGGATTACTTCAAACCGTTTTGTAGGTTAATCAAAGATTTCATGCAATAGAATAAAATAAGAAAGAGAAAAAAAATGTTCAAAAACAATTTACAGTAGTTAGGGCATAAGTTATCTATCTCACTTCTGAAATGTAAGACTAGCCAGAGCAAAAGAGAAATAAAAACCTTGCATTATAACAGATAAGCATGATTTATTTACTGGGTATCAGACCATCAACAATAAGCACAAAATAATGAACTACAACATTACATTTATAATTATATTATTACAATTCACTGTACTTACACACGTATTACAGAGCTCATTACACTTCCACAGTTCAACCACTACTGCCTTGCTAAAATGGCGCTGCCTCGAACTTCTAAAATCCCCCTCTACCAGACAAATAGTCAAGCGACATCGCAATATCCGTTAGCGCCATTTTAGCATTTTAAACAAGTCAAATAACTTACTAATTTTACCTAATACATTTGTGTAATTTAAAAAAATACTGTAAATATCTTAAAAATACATAAACTTATAGTATTTAGAGTTTAAATAGCTAACAATTGTGAACGCCGGTACTGCGGCTTTTGTGGATGTTTGGTCAGGGTCGAAGAATGATGCGATACAGGCTTTGAGAACACGTTTATTAACGTTTTACAATGAATATTAAAATTAAAATAATTGAGCGTGTGTTTACGTTGAGACGGTTTTTGGTCGAGTGGCGCGCGCGGCGGGGTCGTGCGCGGCGTTGAGGCTGATTTTATAGTCACGCGTTTCAGCAGCGCCGTCGGAGCGCGCGCGCTCCGACGGCGCTGCTGAAACGCATATGTACGCATATGTATTGGGGTAGTAGTAGCGTTTCAAATTCGCGCGCTTGAGCAGCGCCGTTCGGTGTTCCTGGTCAACAGCGCGCTGCCCAACGGCGCGTCTAGCGGCGTGACTATAAAACCAGCCTGAGTCTACGTCGTGTGCGTGTGTGCGTGAGACGTCGGTGCACACACACGCTAGGCGTTAACACAAACGTTACAGAAAAAGGGTGCTATTTTCACTACTTACAAGCGATTTGAAAGAAAGGACGTGCATTAAATTTGACAAAATCTAGGGGGGATCTGGGTGGTTTTATGTAGCCAGCCAGAGTGCAGACGATGATAACAGCGAAAAATTTCGGCTATATACATCTGTTACAACAATGGCTAAATGATGAGAATTTCATCAAAATCTGGTACGTCTTTGGCGAACGTCACAAAACTACCAACCTCTTGGAAGCGTATGTATCGAAAATTGATGTTTGAATGACTTGAATGTTCTGTTTGAAGATGCATCAGTTAATGAACTTCGTGCCAACAGTGTCGAAAAATATTCACTTGAAGAATAGAACGAAAGGAAGTATCGAGACAAATGACTATTCACGAGACACAAATGGAATTAACTAGCGGGAGCACAATTGGACATTTCCTAGAAAAATTAAAATAATTTGTATTTTATTATTTTAAGAGGGGTGCCGAACTGCTGCTCGGTGGAGGGCAGGATAGTGATCGTCACGTCGCGTCGGATGGTAAGCGTCACAAAATTGAAACTCCGGGTGAACTTCGCACGCTGGTCTCGCGGTTCCCCAAGGCCACAGGCGTTTCTGGTGATGCTGCGCGGTCAGAGGTACATACTTCTCCTAAGGGTGTGACCCAAGCGAAGTTACCGCTACACCTACAAGAGGCCAAAGAAAGGCGCGCCGGCGCAACTAATGTTAGTCTAGAACCATTGGATTCTCTATTTACTGAGTTATTTTGTAAATCAGCCGTATTGTACGATTACTTTTCATATGCTCTTTACTTTGAACCACCGTTGTACTTTGAATATTTTATGTTCTCTGTATCAACTTCACATAAATTTTTGGCAGAGCACTATGTTTTAAGTCGTGTCGGTATGTTTACAAAACTTCTAATTTCTAATGTCAATATTCTGTCACTACTGTCAATATGACTTCATTAACTTGACGTAAAGCGTTCCATTCCTGTTTCGTTGTAATGCCCATTTTTGTGCATTGCAGCTGAGATTCGTTTTACGCGAATATTTTGTTAATTTATTTTTAAAATATTGTTTCTTTGTTTTTCGTGTTACATGTTCTTTTTCATTTAATTTTTACCACTGATTTGTTCAATTTCTTCCAACACACTAGTGAGGTAGGGTTGTATTTGAAAACAATCAGCCGTAAATTTAATTGTAGTTTTTGTCGTTTTGTTTTTTAGTTATTTATATGTATAAAATATTTATATTTATCTATGAATATTTCAGCTGACTTAAATGACCTTTTTTTTTGTTCTTCCTCGACTTGTAGCTTTGTTAGTGCGGACAGTGAGCCTTCGCTTCATACTTTACATGATAATATTTCCGCTGTTTTTTCTAACTATCCTAACAATCTGCACATAGCCCATATTAATGCTCAGTGTTCCTAGTCACTATTCCGATCTTCTGGCATCCTTTAGCAGTGTTCATCTTGATGCACTCCTAATATCTGAGACTTTTCTGAAACCCTCTCTCCTTTCTACGCACTACGCACTTCCTGGTTTTGTTTCTGGTCAGAAATGACAGGATTGGCAAGGGTGGTGGTGGTGTTGTCATTTACACACGTGCTGATTGATATACCGCACAAAATTGTAAGTACGTCTCCATCTCAGTAGGGGAAGGTTCGTTAGAGTGGCCCAGGCGGGTAAAGTAGACACCTCGTTTTTAAGGATCAACCTACAAGCGCCATCTGTCAACGGCGTGTGGAAATAATTCAATGCCCGACGCCATATTGCTCCAGTATACACGGACACGCTTAGTTCACGCGGAAAGGTTTTATTCCAAAAAAAGTGATTTTTGTGGTCTCTGAACTAAGGTTTAAACATTGTAATTTATTACTGTGTTTAACATAAGTTATAAACGATGTGATATTTTACCGGTTTAGTCGCTGTAATGAAGTGTTTATTTCACGGCAAAGGAGGATAATATAACCTCATTTGACATTGGAGTCGTTTTTTTTTCGTCGCGTTCCGTTTCGGGTAAAGTGACCTATCCAGTTGGTAGGTAGAGTGACCTATCCAGTTGGTAGGTAGAGTGACCTAGTAGGCCACTTTACCCGTCGTTGTGCATTTTTTTCCAGTAAATATAAATAATGTTTAGTATTGTTTTAGGTAATAATAATTATGCCAAGTACGTACAAACGAACGTCGCAGCAACAGACATGGGATCCGGATGCGATGGAAAAAGCTATAAGAGCTGTACGAAACGAAGAAATGGGCTTCCTCAAGGCTAGCAAAGAATTCAAAGTTCCTCGATGGACGCTCAAAAGACGTGTAAAAGGAATAAACAAAGAAGCTATTGAAAATAAAAAATATTGGGAAAATTCGCCAAGCCGACTGAAGATGATCCAGCTCTCCTGATTCTTGATGGACATAATACACACACCTAAAATTTGGATTTTATTGAATTGGCAAGAATAAATCACACCACAGTCTTATGTTTGCCGCCACACTGCAGTCACAGGCTTCAACCACTGGATGTGTCTTTCATGGGGCCTGTGAACAAGTATTACATCCGTGCAGTTGAGAAGTATCTTCGCAATAACCCAGGAATTCCAATTCAGCAAACTCTTTGGCGAAGCCTACAGCGAGGCAGCCCAACAGTCTATTGCAGTCAATGGTTTTCGAAAATGTGGAATAGAGCCAATAGACCGCCACGTCTTCAAAGACGATGACTTTTTGGCTGCAGATACAACAGATGTGGCACTTGCTGAACCAGTAACACAACAAAATGAGGCCAACAAAGAGAATGAGACACCTGAAAGAGAAGAGTCTCCATCAGTTCTACAGGATGCCCTGGAGGAAATACTAGCAATGACACCACCATTGTTGGATTCGCAAGCAGGCACATTAATGTCGCCAATGGTTGATCCACAACCAAGCACAATAACGTCGCCAATGTTATATTCACAACCAAGCAAAATAATGTCGCCAATGTTAGATGCACAACCAAACACAATATCGTCGCCAATGTTAGATCCACAACTAAGCACATCATTCGCAGTAACGCCTAGAGACTTGTTTCCGATTCCCAAGGCATTACCTAAAACAAAAAAAAATAAACAGAAAGAGGGGTCGTACAGCAATTTTAACTAGCAGTCCATATAAACAAGAATTACAAGAAGAAAAAACACTACAAGAACAAAAGAAGGCACCAAAGAGAGTTTCTAAACTTACTATTGTTCCAAAGAAAAGTGCAAAAAAATCTAAAACTAAAATTAAGAAATGCACTAAAACTGATGATGATATGGATGATGACCCTGATTGTTTTTACTGCGGGGAAGTTTGGTCTAAGTCAAAACATGATGATGGCTGGATACAGTGTTCTATTTGTAAACGCCCATGAAGCCTGCTCGGGCTGTGATGACGAAGATAATGACTTTCTTTGCGAATTTTGTGCTTAAGATTAATTTGTGTGGATGATTAATTACTTATCAATAAAAAATAATGAATAATTAAGAAACTTTGAGTTCCTTTATCATATTTAATTATTTCATGTGTTCAATTTAAATAAAACTTTAATTAATATAACAAAATATATATTTTATTGAGACTGTGCCACTATACCCGCTTCGTGGATTTATGTAGGCCACATTACCCAACTTGGGAAGGTAAAGTGGTCAATTTCCCATTTTGACTTAAAGTTAAAAATATTGTTGAATAACTGTTTATAAGTGAAAATAACAATCTGATGTCAAAACTACATTAGTTTATGAGAACAAACTGATAAAGTAACATAAAACATGTTAATATTATATCTAATTGGTAGTCATTCAAAGCTTAGGGTGGCCACTTTGCCCGACCTTCCTACTCTGAGTCGGCTGTATCATTGTTTTTCGAGATCCCCTTATCATACCAATGTATTGCTTGCTATGTTTTACGCTCCTAACCTCCACGTTAACTATTTGACTCCTTAGAATTCTCGCTAAATAATCTTTGCCCATCATACGAGCATGTCATTTTAATGGGTGATTTTAACACATGTTTAATTAAAAATGATTCTCGTTCACATAAACTACGTTCGCTTTTTTCCTCTTTCAATCTTGAAATTCTACCTCTCTGCGACCCATAACTTCCGCATTTGCACGCCTTTTCTTCTAGACCTAATGATCGTATCTTCGCCTCATAATTTTGCTGAATTTGAGCAACTCACTGCAACCTTTTCGTATCATGACCTCATTTACCTTTCATATCGTATCCCACCTCCGAAACATAAGCCTCGATTCTGTTTTCTCCGTAGTTTTAATAGCTTAGACCTGGAGGCTTTGAAACGAGATGCTGGTGTTATCGATTGGACTCATGTTATCGAAAGCGCCAGTATTGATGTAAAAGTGAATAGCTTCAATGCCATTGTGTTAGATCTCTACGATAAACATGCCCCTCGTCGGCGTATTAAAATTTAACATAATCCCACTCCGTGGATGACTACTGAAATTAAAAATGCTATCGCTCGTAAGGATAAGGTGGAGAGTAAGTATAGGCGCAGACCCACGGAACTTAATCTCACTAACTTTAAAGCTCTGCGTAACCGCTGTAATCACATGTGTCGGGATGCCAAGAGACGCTATTTCCATGAATCTCTCGTTGACTCCTCAGATATCTGGAATTTTTTGAAGTCCGTCGGTATCGGCAATGCTACCACAAAAACCTGTAAAGATGTCGACTTGTGCGCTTTTAACTGGCACTTTTCTTTTCCACCTGTTTCTCTGGACCCAAGCGTTAAAGCTTCAACTTGTCGTTACCAAATTGTACACTTTTTAATTTCAGTCCTGTCTCCGAAGACGTTGTCAAAAAAGTCCCTTCTCTCTATTTCATCCTCTGCTGCGGGCCATGATAATTTGTGTTCGAGAATGATAATACCCATTATTTCAGAGATGCTCCCCACCCTTACTCATATTGTTATTTTTTTCTTGATTCTCTGGTATATTTCCGTCAGCCTGGAAACAGGCTCACATAATACCAGCTCCTAAAGTTAGCAATTCTTCTTCCTTATCCCACTTTAGGCCCATCTCCATTCTTCCTTTCCTTTCCAAAGTTCTCGAACACATGCTCTTATTTCCCCATTCCAATCTGGCTTTCGTACTGGCCACAGTACTGTTACTGCACTCTTGAAGGTTACTGACGATATTCGCTGGTCTATGGACAATAAAACCCGTATTTATAAAGAAGTAATTACTTGTTGCTAAGTAATTTCTTATCTCTTGTCATTACTTAAGGTTAGAATTCTTAAATACAAAATCCCATCCCATAGTTGAGTAACACACATTACTTACTTGAGCAAATGCCCAAGTAATACTCGACGCTTGGTGATTGTTTCTGTGTGGCAACACTTCTTGACTGCGTTTCGTTTCTTAAAAAGGCAAACATAAAGCCTAGATTACTTTCATAAAACCTTACCATAAACCTTCGATATTATTTTATTTTATATTTATAATAGCAATAGCATTGTTTAAATTAGTTTAAATTATAAAAGTACATTATTGTCGTTTAATTTTGTTGATACAAAAAACAGGAATGCTTGGAGAAACAAAACGTTTGACATGATATAACCCTACTAAAGAAGAACAGGCAAAAAAAACCCAGACCCGACAGAAAAGTAACATACCTCAGTTTTTTTGCTATTATTTATATTGTAGTAGTAGGCCACAAGCATACATCCGACCGCCGCGGAGCGCCGCCGCTTACTGAGGTCCGCGGGCGCCGGCGCACGGCGCGACGAATGATTCATTGGTGAGGAGCGGGCGAGAAACAACATGGGCCTGCTAGCGGCGCCGCGTTCATTACTCGACTGAGGCAAAAATATGTGGCGGGGCGCTTTTATACTCAGCGCATGTTGGATGACTCCAAAATATTTTGGAGTCATCCAACGGCCCGCGGACCTCAGTAAGCGGCGGCGCTCCGCGGCGGTCGGATGTATGCTTGTAGGCCACTACATTACAACAGCAACAACGCAATGCAACAGCCCATCATACTTCATGGAACATTTAACCGAAGCACTGAACAAAGCACAAGCGCAGCGAGAAGCTAACAAGACCCGCTCAATATTTATTCACGGTGACCTATACAAGAGTACACACGTATATGTACGCAACGACGCAGTGCGCAAGCCGTTGACACCGGCTTATAACGGCCCGTATCCAGTCATCGCTCGCAACAGTAAATACTTCACCGTGCAACTAGCAAATTCAACATCAAACATCTCCATCGACAGACTGAAGCCTGCTTACTACCTAAATGAAGAACCAGAACACCAAGCAACGTACGCACACATCACGAAGTCTGGAAGAACATCAAAACCACCTGTACGCTTCGCTGGCGGGGGAGTAATGTAGTGGCCTACAAGCATACATCCGACCGCCGCGGAGCGCCGCCGCTTACTGAGGTCCGCGGGCGCCGGCGCACGGCGCGACGAATGATTCATTGGTGAGGAGCGGGCGAGAAACAACATGGGCCAGCTAGCGGCGCCGCGTTCATTACTAGACTGAGGCAAAAATATGTGGCGGGGCGCTTTTATACTCAGCGCATGTTGGATGACTCCAAAATATTTTGGATCGTGTAAAGCTTGTCTGTGATTGGTGTTTTCTAAAGAGTTAGGCCTACCACTAATTGTATATTGTAATTTTAGCATATAAGTAGTATATAAGAAAATAAACGGTGGATTTATTACCATATAATCGAGTTTCATTTATACCTCACATAATTACCAAAATATAATCATATAATATAGTTTTTATATTCGAAATCAATGGCTAACACCAAAATATTGCCTTATGTTTTTGTTCAGGCTTTACACTAAAAAAGTACAAAATGCCTACGTATCTACACAATTCGTAAATATATGTAACTAAATGATATAAGCTCGAACTGGCGTCAACGAATTAGTGGAATAATCCGATCTGAATCATCGAATATGACTTAATATGATTTTAATTAATCCTAAGTTGAGGGCGAATCCAGAAGGGCATGCTCTGACCCCAGTACCAGAGGCAAAAAGGAACGGGGTGGAATTTTTTTGTCAGTAAGAGTCTGACACGCCCTCTCGCTCCACCCAAGGGCGAGAGATGTCATTAGGTGATTTTAAACCACCTTAAAAAAAAAAACCTAAGTTGAATGTTGTACTAGGAGTTCAAAAATTATATAATACAGCTGTATCTCCAGGTCTCCTGGATACATCCCATAACTATTTATCGTCATTTAGTTACATACTTTACGAATTGTGTAGATAAGTAGGCATTTTGTATTTTTTTAGTGTAAACCCTGAACAAAAACATAAGGCAATATTTTGGTGTTAGCCATTGATTTCGAATATAAAAACTATATAATATGATTATATAAATAATAACAAAAAAACTGAGATATGTCACTTTTCTGTCGGGTCTGGGTTTTTTTTATATGGGACGTGACCGTTCTTCTTTAAATGTTTACCATTTACACATAGTTTCTATGCAGACTTGTGATCTTTTTTACTTAGAAAGACTATACGTTCATTTCTGTCAATTACTATCTTTATCTGAAATCAAACAAAACCGTTTTGTTCGCAAGTTTAATTTTTCTGGTAATATCTTTCCATGAATCAAGTAGGTAAATTATAAAATATGACTGAAGAAGTAGTAGACAGGAAAAAACCGTTCTCGACCTTGGAAAAGGATTTATTTTTAAATCTCATACAAAAATATGATACAATCCTAACCTGCAAACAAACAAATGCTACGAGTGCTTTAAAAAAGAAGCAGTCATGGGAGAAAATAGCGGGGGAATTTAATGAATCCTCTATTGTAACTCAAAAGGTAAATATAATGTGGGTTTGTTGATGTTTTTGTTTGTTGTTATGTGTGATTTTCTGAGAGCGTAATAATTATTGTACACTAACATAGTTTTTAAGTTTTTATTTTTGTAACTAACCCGTGGATCATTGTTGTCTGAACAAAAAAAAATTTTTTTATCTTTATTCATTTTTTTACACATTAATTACATTTTTAAATATTGGAATATAAAATAATATAAAAACATTTAAAAATATAAAAAATAGTAGCCCACCGGTATCGGGAACAGGGTCCGAGCTACCGGTGGTCAGGGCTCTTGAGAGAGGAACCTCCTAACAATACGCGCCGTGTCCAGAAGAACTGCCTTCTGAATCAAGCGCTTGATCCAGCTGCCCAGCGAGAGCCTCCTCAGGTGTTGGTCGAGGCTATTGGCTATTAAGCCATTGGCTGACACGACTATCGACACAATGACTGCTGTAGTCACGTCCCACATGTCGACAACCTCGCGAGCCAGATCCAGATATTTGAATTGTTTATCTTTCTCTGCTTTCACGAGGTTCTCGTCATGCGGGACCGTTATATCAACAATCATTGCGCGACGCTCCAATCGATCTATCACCACAATGTCAGGCTTATTGGCAACAATAGTCCTGTCAGTGACGATAGATCGATCCCAGTACAACGTGATTATTATTATTATGTGTTTTGTATAATTTTATTAAGTATTTACAGACATTTAGTTTCGTTTGTGTGCCATGGTCTTTTCCTATGTACCGTTTTAGTATTAAGCAGTTACTTTTCTAATTCCATACGTTTCATTGTTTCAGGCATCTACAAAACAATTAATAAAACTATGGTATAATATGAAGGCAAAAGCAATGGAATCTAAAACAAAAGAAAATATTCGCCACTTAACAAGAGGTGGGCCATCTGTTATGGATATGGATCCCATCGATTCCAAAGTCATGGACATCGATAAAAATGTCCTCACTAACATTGCTATGGATATTGATAGTGATATTGATGGTAAGAGATCATACATTATAAATAACTAGCTGTGCTCGTGTGCGTAACAATGCCTTTTTATTAATATTCAGAAAACTTTGCAGGCATGGCACAACAAATGCCCAAAGGTTCTTTTGAATTGGTTTCTTCATATCCTGCAGGATAAAAAACTATAAATGCCCACATCACACTAATATTATAAAGGCAATAGTATAGTTCAGTTCAAAATTAATGGCGGTGCGGAAGTTATTTGCGAGTGACGGTCAGCGCAGGTATAACGGTTCAAACTTTATTTTAGCTCGAAACATCTAACGTAAAAAGCTGCGCAGAACACAATTTTAGATATCAGCAGGGTGCAGAAGACGCTTCATCTAGGCTGTATAATGCGCAGACCATCACTCACAGTTAACTTCCGAGCTGCCATTACGTTTGAACTGAATTATAATAAGTTGGAACAGATTTCTATGAAATTTGGTTCCCAGTTTAGCTTACAGCCTGGATTAACACATAGGTCAGGATAGCTTACAGCCTGGATTAACACATTGGATCTCAGAAAAGTGCATTGGAACGCAAGCAAAAACTAGTAGTACATATTATATGGGCTTTTATCATTAAATTTTGTGACATTTTTTTTCTATTTTTCAGGGAGCATAGTCATATTAGGAGATACTAACAATGAGGCTTGGTGTAAAACAGCAGAAGCAACAATGCAAGTTACCCAAGCGGAAAAGGAAGCAATAGAATTCAAAACTCCTATCAAAAAGAGATGAAAATTTGAGAAGTAATAAAATAGATATATTGAAATGTAAAATATTGGAAGAAGAATTAGAATTTAAGAAAAAAATGCATGAGGAAGAACTCAAGATTAACATTTTAGAGAGAGAACAGAAATAAACTTTGTTTAAAATTGAATTACAAATAAAACAAAAAGAATTAGAAAAATATGACAAAGTACTATGACTAATATGACACCTTGTTATATACATTGGTTTTTTGTGTAAATAAATATGTAAAATATAATGTAAGTGGGATAGATTTTTTTTCTGATTTTTCTCATGATGTTTAAATAAAATCAATCCTGTCGCCCCGTTTCGGCTTGACGTTGAGTTCTGGGACACCCTGTATATAGACCGAGAATCTTTTTTTAAATAAATAAATGATATTCGATTTTTAAAACCAAGGAGTTTTCAATTAAAAAGATTTTAATATGACAGGAACAGTAAAAATATTCCATTCCCGATACTTTTAGTGCAGACTTGCGTAACACAACAACGACAAGCACATCAGGTACCAGTTATAGTTTGGTACTTCGAGCGAGGCACTCTAGTACATTTTTTTTTAAAGGAGGGCCTTTCAAAGTCGACAAATTTTGAAAATTTTAAATTCATAAGTTAACAAAGTTTTAATTCTAGGAAACTTGGGGCAATTGTGTCGTTATTTTTGACTGTGATTCTTAGAAATATTATTTAGGGTTACGGTTCCAAATTTTAAATGAAAAAAATAATAAAAATTAACCACAATAACCGAAAAATGATTACAGATTGACCAAATTTTTAGGTTTTTCTTAAATGCCCATAATTTTCAAACTGCATGAGATAGATTTTTTTTCTGATTTTTCTCATGATGTTTACAATCAATCCTGTCGCCCCGTTTCGGCTTGACGTTGAGTTCTGGGACACCCTGTATATCGGTTGATACTACGGTGACTCGGAGATAGGGAACCAGCCGAGGGGTGGGGTGGGCGGTGCGTGGTGCCAGTGGACAACCTTTTGTGCCGCATCCTTCATTAGTCGTCGTATCGTTCTGTGCGTGAGACGACGTTCCGCTGCTGTTTATTATATATCTAGTACTTTCTTATACCGTTTTCATCACTGACCCCGGCTACCTCTTTTGGACATTGTTACCCGCTATAAACGTTTATCTTGGCTAGTGTTGTGGACTATTGTTGTGCTTTTCGATTTGGAACATCGTTATGGAGGAACATCGCAACTGTGTGATGTGTCGGCGAGGCCTACATCGTGCTAGATACCAACAGCACGTGTTGACTGATGATCTTCCAAGAATGCGCCCCGAGTTTGTGGCATAATACGAGAACACGCCGTTCTGGAGGTTAGTACTTCATTAAACTATATCGCTCTTCACCAGCTTCAGTGTTTCTTTTTAGAAGAGGTTTGTTTATATTATTATTGTCTGTTATATTTTTATACTTGAGCCATTAGAAACGTGCGAACTGAGTCATAAATCATTTTAAGTGGACCTTTTACTCGCACTTACAGGTCTTATTGAACTGTCCTAGTGTTGTGTGTAAAAATGCGTTTCCGAAACGAGCTGTAGACTACCAACTGCACGTATTTATTTTAGCTGTGGGTGTTTTTTTAGATTAAAATAGAGTTCGCGGTCCATAGAAAAAAAAAACACATGTAATCCCAGATACCTGCGTCTGAGCGGCATTCCTTTATATCAATAATGACTTGTGCAGCTTTTTCACAATCCTTTTATGACTTAGTTCGCACGTTTATAGTTCTTATTATTGAAACACTTTTCTGACCACTTATTGTGCGTTTGCTATTGTTATCTATTCACTAAGCCGTCGCTTCGGCTATACATAAGATATTTTTTTACTTGCATTACTTAAAATGTGAAAACAATACAAGTATGCTATGACTTTAGCCCTGAATACCTACAACCCGCATTGTTTTAAATATTTTCATAAAAATACAACATTACATCAACAAGATCGTATTTTACTATTTTCAGGTGGAGTTCAACAACACACGGCGTGTGTGTCACCGATGTTGGCAGAGAATTGACAACGTTGTAGGAAGACCACCTGCAGAAGTAGAACAGAATGTACGAGAACTTCAGGTTCCTACACTCGAGCTCCAAACACTCCAGGGCATTGTATCTTTAACCCTTAAATACCTCGAGTATCAAATTTGATACCGAATGTACACTTACAGATAGTTTTTTTTTTTAAGTTTAGGCTGATGTTTAACGTTATTGGCGTAGACAGAGTATTCTATAGACTGCTGGATATCTTCCTTTGCATTCGCACAAGAAAAAGAAGAACATATAAACGTCACTAGCAAAGAAAAGAGACAGAGTATAAATATTTCGGTCCCTTATCGCGTGGCGGCTGAGCACATCATTGTGCACAACAAGTTTGACGTTTGTGGCGGTGCCAGATTGACATCCAATTTGTTTATTAACAATTGCATCGAAATTATACACATTATATGATCTTTTCGAGCTTAATTCGACAACAGTACATTTGTGCAACTGTGCAAAATGGTAAGGTGCAGTGTAATAAACTGTAAAAGTGATAGTTTGATGAAGATTGCTGGACTGTCCTTTCACTCGTAAGTATTAGATCTTTTTAAGTATTCAATCGCTTTGTGTCCTATTATTTCTCATAAAATAGTCGCAGTAATGTACCAACTAATTCGTTTAATGGATAAATCTCGTATAATCGTGATTTTTGCAATAATTTTATTATCTTACCTCAAAATTCAGTGTTGCCACTTTTTGACGGGGAATTTACCCTTCAATATGGGTAATACCGAATAATGCAATGTCTATAAAAAAATACTCTTCCGACCTTGATTCATATGATATTAGTAATACGCACTACTTAAAATCTATGTTAGTAACACACGTATTATACGATTTTAATTCGTATAACTGCACTCACCTGACGCAAAAAATGAAAGATAATAAAAAATCTTATTAAATTTTCAGATTTCCGAATAAACCCGAAATAAGAAACTTGTGGATTGCTGCTACTAGTAGGCCTAATTGGACTCCAAAAATGAGTTCCAGGATTTGCAGCCAACATTTTGATAGTAATCTTTTAATAAAGAAAAGAAGCAAAACTTTCTTATACCCCGATGCTGTTCCGAATACGGTAATAAATATGGATGTATCATATGATTGCAAAGATTGAATTTTATTACGATGGTTTTAAAATTTTAACATTTGGTTCCATTAGGTTACAAAGTTAGTAAATCAAGGAAGCACTATCATGATTAAGAGCAGCGAAGCCACATCCAATGAAACATTAGCGGGGAGCTCAAAAACAGTTATATCTGTAAGTATATAGGATTCATATTTTAACAGCTTAATAACAAGCAGTTGTATGTAGGTACATAATATTATTTAATTAATAAGTGCCTAATATAAATAACTTTTTTCTTATTTATTTTAGTATTCGTCACCTGAGTTAACGCCCAGAACATTGAAACGAAAATGGCAGAAAAACGAAGAAATATCAAAACAGCGTTTGAAAAAGCTAAAAGCACTTCGAGAAAAATCTAGAAGGTTAACCAAAAAGGTGGCAGATTTAGAAAATGTTCTTACAGAATTAAAATCAAAACTGCTTGTTGGTGAAACAGATTGTGAGCTATTATCATCGATTGATAATGTTAACAAAGATTTTTTGAAAAAAGTTGTAAATCCGTCTACTAACCGAAAATATTCTCCATCTCTCCGAAAGTTTGCGTTATGTTTACATTTCATAAGTCCGCGTGCATACAATTTCGTAAGAAAAACTTTTAACTCTTGTCTGCCACATCCATCCACCTTACGTTCTTGGTATAAAAGCGTTGACGGTAGTCCTGGATTCACTAATGAATCTTTAGAATGTGCAAAGCTCTTAGTAAAACGTGCTCAAGCGCAGAGTAAAACTTTGTTTTGCGCACTTAGTATAGACGAAATGGCGATACGTAAGCATGTCCAATGGGATGGAAAGAAGTGCGTAGGGTTTGTTAATTTCGGGGAAACATTAGAAGGTGACAGTGTGGCTGTTGCTAGAGAAGCGCTAGTATTTATGCTTACGGCAATCAATGATTCTTGGAAAATTCCCGTGGGTTATTTTTTAGTTGATGGTTGTAATGGCGGACAGAAGGCAAATTTAGTAACACAGTGTTTGGAGTTGCTAAACTCTTGTGGTGTTAAGACTATTTCACTAACTTTTGATGGGTGTCCCGCAAATTTCGCTATGGCCAAGAGTCTTGGGTGTCTCTTAGAGCCCTCAAATGTCACCAATCTTAAAACTTCATTTAATGTACGTGATCAAGAAATTGTGATTATGCCGGATCCGGTTCATATGCTCAAGCTAGTTAGAAACACACTCGGCGAAAAAGAAGAACTCTTTAATTCAAGTGGCCAAAAAATTGCTTGGAATTACATAATCAGACTTCACGAATTACAACAAAACGAAGGACTTCATTTAGCCAATAAGCTGCGCAACCAGCATATCAATTATTCAAAGCAAATAATGAAAGTAAAGCTTGCAGCTCAAACTTTCAGCAATTCTGTGGCTGAAGCCATTGAGTTTTGCAATAAAGAGCTTTGTTTGTCTGAATTTGCTGGATCGGAGGCTACCGTAGATTTTATCAAATAAATGAATATTATGTTTGATGTATTAAATAGCCGGAATTTTAATACATATGGTTTAAAAAAACCAATTTATAAAAATAATATCAAAGAAGTAGAAACTTTTCTTAATGAAATGGAAACCTATTTAATCGGCCTTAAATTAGACAAGCAAAACATTTTATTAACAAATAGACACACACATTCCATTTCATTTTTCATTTACATTTTTCTCTTCCTTTTCTCACACACTATTGTCTACATTTCTTTTTCATTTCTCCTTTTGCAGGTCTGCTGGCAGAAATTTCTTGAGAAATAAGCAGTACCTTTGTACTCATGTATTATAATATTATTTTCCTGTGTTATCTACTGTGTGTACATAAATAGTAAAATAAATAAATAATAAATAAATAAATAATAGAAAAGTCGGCTTTTTCGGGTTTCTTATTTGCATAAAAAGTGTTAAAAAATTATACAATCAGTATATACTTCCTGAGGAAATGAAATTCCTGCCCATATACAAATTAAGTCAGGATCATTTAGAATGTTTTTTTAGTTCTGTTCGTGCTAGAGGTGGTTTTAATAATAATCCAACCGCAATGCAATTTGAAAGCGCTTACAAACGCCTGGTTGTTCACGGCGAAATTAAGCACATAACATCTGGAAATTGTATTCCTCTTGAAGACATTAAAATTTTAACATATAGTGAAATCCGCTATGAAAATAAAATCAATCTATTTACTAAACTGTCTTCTGAACCTATTACTGACACGAATGAATCTTTAGGATGTGATCCTATGATCAACATAGATCATGATTATTTAACAGATCCTTCTAGGCTTACTCTTTATTCTAAAGAAATAATAACCTATATTGCTGGTTTTATTGCAAGAAAGTTGAGGAAAGTTATTAAATGTGAGAATTGTCTTTTGGCTTTGATCACAGATAAGTATCACGGAATCATTGCTAGAAGAGACAAAGGAGGCCTTATTTATCCTTCTACTGACTTAAATAAAGTCTGTGAATTGGCAGAAAAGATATTTCGAGCGCGTTCACATAAAGGAAATTCATTTTTTAATGAGAAAAATGTGATGTCAACACTTATACTATCGTGTTACAAGGAATACACACGTACCAATATTAATATATTTATTAATGCCCATTTCGACAGTCAGCCTTTTATAGGGAATCACAGAACTCTCCTCATTAAATCAATCGCAATGCATTACTTCGAAACCCGTATTCACCATAGTACCAAACAATGTTTTGAACCACAATCGAAAATAAGAAATATACATAATAAGTTAGTGCTTTTTCAAGGACAGTAATTTGTTTACAAATAAAACATTACAGTTGCATCATTGCTATGTTTTTTTATTTCTCATCCTTAAAACCTGAAAACAAACCTCATTTAAAAATATCTTATTTTGTGAAATATAATGGGTAAAATGTACATCACTAGGTAACCCTAAACAATAGATGTACTTTTTTAAACCGACTTCAAAAAAGGAGGAGGTTTCTCAATTCGACCGTATATATATTTTTTTTTTATGTGTGTTCGCGGATAACTTCGTCGTTTATCAACCGATTTTGATAATTTTTTTTTTGTTAGAATGGAGATACTTCAAGGGTGGTCCCATGATAAGGAAACCGGGATCTGATGATGGCATCCAAGAGAAATTGAGGGGAGCTTTCAAAAATTGTAGTGGCGACTAGTGCGTTTGTAAATCTTTTGATTGAGTATTTTAAAGCACTACAATTTAAAGAAGGTCTGGAGTCGCTCTGATGATGGAACCGAACGACAGTCGAGGGAACTCCTCAACGGTTTACAGCAGTCACCTTGTGTTTGGGTTTGATTAATTTGTATTGATGAGAAATTTACACCTAGATGGGTTGTGACTGTCATAGGGGGTCTGATGATGAAGACGAAGGACAGTTAAGGGAACTTCTCAACTGTTTACAGTAGCTACCTTGCGTTTGGTCTTAATTCATGTATATTGATTAAAACTTTGCACCCATCTGGGTTACAAGTGCCATTACAGGTCTGATAATGAAAAATATTTGTATCGAATATTGCAACTAAAAAATAAAAAAATAAAAAAACTTTTTTGCAAAAAAAAACCGACTAAAATTATTTTTGACTTTTTTGTGTTTTAGGAGTCGGTTTTTTTTTTGCAAAAAAGTTTTTTTTTTCTGTCCCTTTCGGTGACACAGATTTCGTGAGTCTATAGAATACTCTGTCTACGGTTATTGGATTGTGTTCTTTCAACAAAAATTAAAAAAAAAACATATGTCAACATGTTTGATTATCTATGACATTTTGCTTTCCCGCCTTATTGAGCAAGTGAACACACTTTTTGAAAAAGTTTGGCGCTCCATACCTTTGACGAATTTTTGTTTTTCCGAATAATAAAAATACTTTTGAGGTAAGTAAATATCATAATTTTACTAAAATATAATATTTGTTACGATTGCCTTCTTTGCTTGAAGAGAAATATGCTATTTTTGTGTGTATCAACTTTGATACTTCAGGCATTCCG
Source organism: Eurois occulta (assembly GCA_950022335.1). Lineage (NCBI taxonomy): Eukaryota > Metazoa > Arthropoda > Insecta > Lepidoptera > Noctuidae > Eurois > Eurois occulta. The sequence continues at coordinate 22,068,042 of OX465478.1, forward strand.
GGCTTTATGAAACCTAGCGACAATTTTTTTAGCTTATCATAATTTTTGGATATAAACTTTGCATTTTTGTTATTTTTCTGCTTGGTTTGGTGTTGGAATTACTTTTTTATCATTTGCTTTATAGATATTTATCGAAAATGAAGCCGGGTGATATCGAAGCCATTTTGAGGCAGCTAGAAAATGGTGAAATATCAGAGGACGAGTCAACCGATAATGAAGATGACATCGACTATTCTTCGAGTCGAGATCTTCAAACGGAGCTAGAAGATGAAGATGACGTAGGTAATTTGCCCGCTGACCCTGAGTTAGATGCAAATCCACCGTTATCTTCTGATAATCAATATTTAGGGACCGTAGAACAAAGTCCAGCTCCTTTGGTCTATAATTACACCTGCAACCCTCGAGATATAGTATGGAGAGTAAGAAATATGGACATCGTAGAAAACGGTTTCAAGTTCGAAGGAAACACTGAGTGTTCACAAGAAATTCTGAGTTTGGACACGCCGTTTCAGTTTTTTTCTTACTTTTTTTGATGAAGAAATATTGAAATTTCTTGTGGACGAATCAAATAAATATGCTTTCCAAAAGAATCCCAACTTAACAGAACCCATTACTATCTTGGAGTTACGAAAGTTTCTTGGAATCCTTATTTTTACTAGTGTTTACCATTATCCAAGTGTCAGGTCGTATTGGTCAAACATTGCTAAATTCAAACCCATAGCACAAACCATGAGTCGTAACAGATTCGATAAAATTAGACAAATTTTTCATATGAATGACGACACTAAACATTTGCCCTCTGATCATCCCCAATACGACCGACTGCATAAAGTTAGACCAGTGATAGATCATTTGAATAAGAAATTTATTACTGTACCATTTGACCACCGGCTATCACTAGATGAGCAAATGTGTGCAACAAAAAATAAAGCATTTTATGAAACAGTATTTACCCAACAAACCCCACAAGTGGGGATTCAAATTATATGTTTTATGCTCTCTTTCTGGGTATGCGTACAGTTTTGAGGTTTACTCCGGAGCTAAGGACATTGAACGTCTACCTGGCGAACCAGACCTCGGAGTAGTATCAAATACTGTAATTCGATTGTTACGACCGGTCCCAAGGCACATAAATCATGTAATTTATTTTGATAATTTTTACACCAATATTCCTCTGCTACATTACTTGACCAAAGAAGGTATTTATGGTCTTGGCACTGTGCAGAGAAACAAGCTTGGTAAGTCTTGCAAGTTACCAGAGAAAAAGGAAATTCTGAAGTCTGAAGTACCCAGAGGCACATATCATGAGAACGTTGCCTATTTTGAAGGCACAGAATTTTCAGCAACGAGCTGGGTAGACAATAAACAAGTTTTATTGCTCTCCACCTATGTTGGTGCTGAACCAGCAGAGACTATAACCGTTAAGAAAAAAAGCTAAAATCGAATATCCAAGTTTCATGTCCCCGGGTCATAAAAGAATATAATGCTCACATGGGAGGCGTTGATCTGATGGACAGCTTCATTGGTCGATATCGCATTCGCATAAAATCAAGAAAGTGGACAACAAGGCTGTTTTATCACCTCTTAGACATGACTGTGATAAATGCTTGGGTGCTGTACAAAAAGGTCAGTATAGTGAACGGGAAATCCCAGAAGGATATAATGAAGTTAGCTGACTTCAGAACCGAGCTTGCTGACACTTTATGTCGTTTTCAAAGTCGCTCAGAAAGTAAAAGGGGAAGACCGAGTACAAACAGTCGACGAGAAGCGATCCCTGAACCTTCTAAAAAACCACGGGCGGGTGTACAAGTCTTACCCTCTACTGACGTACGTTACGATCGAGTCGGTCATGATAAAATATTTTTAGATTCTAGAAATAAATGTAAATTTAACAATTATAGGAAGCTTACTTCTTGGGTGTGTATAAAATGTAAAGTTTCTTTGTGTGATAATAAAAATAACAGATGTTTTGCGTTATTTCATGCCTAAGAACATTATTTGTTAATCCAACATATTTATGGCCTTAATGCCTGGAGTATCAAAATTGATACCGGTTTTTTATTTCGAAATAAATATATAAAATATATAATGTGATTTTTTTTATTATTTTTCCATTTATCTAGCTCCTGCACAGAATACACTGATATTTTTTTTTATTTATTTGAAAATTCAGGCTTCTAAGGGTTAACACCTGCCAAAACACAACCCGCCATCGAATACCAGAGACGATCAAGATTCACATTTTCTGTGAATATAAGTTATATATTCCTGACGGTGCTAGAGTATGTGGACAACACCTTGAGAGCAATTCTTGGGAAGAGCTGCCTCAATTCTGCAATGTCACACATAACTTCAATGCACAACAGTTTAGTGACGTTTGTGACATGTTGAGAATGGCTTTAAATCGTGGACCTAGGCTAGATTTCAACACGAGAGGTGCTTTAAGCAACGGGGATATGCACTTTTGGACAGGACGCAACTGCGAACAGTTTGATTCCATACTACAACAAACACCGTCACTAAGTGAGAGGTGCAAGGAGCCTCGAACTGCGTTAGGCATATATCTTATGAAACTACGTACCGGAGACTCAGATGAAAGACTAGCGACGTTATTTAATATGTCACGAAGAAAACTGGAACGTTTATTAACTATTGTGCGCGAATGCCTCATAAATGAATATGTAATATTACACTTGGGAGTGGACCATATCATTGCCAAATAATCCTCTTGGTATAGTAAGGTAAAGCTATCGTGATATGCGATGGGACTTATATATATCAATAAAAGCTCGAACTTCTTGTTCCAGCGTCTATCTTATAGCCTGCATAAGTTCCAGAATTTGCTAAAGCCGTTTTTACTTGTGTGTTCCAATGGCTATATAATCGATGTTTTGGGACCATACGCTGCCACTAAGACCGATGCGAACATCATGAGCGGCATAATGAATGATGGAGAAAACCCATTACATTGCTTTCTTCAACCGAACGATGTCTTCATATTAGATCGCGGCTTCCGGGACAGTTTAGAGGCTATCGAAGCATGTGGATATGAATCCTACGTTCCACCATCTAAAGACAGATGGGAGACACAGTTAACTACAGAGCAAGGTATTGAAGCTCGATCAGTTACAATATGCCGGTGGGTACGGGAGGTTCAAACGAGATTTCAAGCTTTTGCGGCATAAATATTTTAATAAAACACTATCAAAAATGTTCATTGATTTTAAAATCGCCGCAGCTATCAAAATCAAAACATTTATTTCATGTAGGCCAGTTACAGGCACTTTTGAATTGTCGAAACAAAGACAACAATGAAATGTAGCTACAGTCCCAGTCACAAGGCATAAAAACTGTGAAAGTACTGTAGTTGCCCATTCCCTGACGTAGATCTCTATGGAGAAGAACGGGCTATGTTAAATAACTTCCACATACCCATCGATGATAACATTCATGCAGAGGCCTTCCTAAACATAATTAGGGAGAGAATAGATTCCCCGAATCTACTTTATGATTATGTAGAAAGAAAACGTTTGAATAGCCGAAGAGCAGATTTTCAAATAATGGAAAATCAAGAAATACAGAACTTCCCACTACTGACGGAAGAACAGATTACTTTTTTTGGGCACCTATCAACTAAAGCTAGCCCGATCCTACTGCAACGAGCATTTGTCAAATGGACTATACATTTTAGAAATATATAGAGCCATAATCAATTAAATCTTGAAGTGCACTTTGCACTTCAAGATTTAATTGATTATGGCATAAACGAAGATACTTGGCTTTTACGCGGACGCATACAGTCGCGTCACGTACGGTCAAAAACTTATTATTGTTATGTATTGGTAAAAAACAATGTTAATGAAAACAAAACCAATATCCATAACGTTTTATGCAATTATTACTGCACGTGTTTGACCAGACGACGAACAGTCGGCACTTGTGCTCATATAGTTTCAATCGTGTGGTATCTAGGATATGCCAGACATGAAGGCTTCACTGCTCCTGCAGCGTTCCTCAACGATATCATTATTGATAATAATGTTTAAAAAAATAAATAACGTTTCTTACTTTTCTTTTCTTTTTCTTTTTTTTATTCCTGAGGGTTTATTCATTTTAGTACCTATTAATCAACACACACATGATTCTATACAAGACAACGATATAATATCACCATTATCTTAACAAAATCAAACAAAAACAATAAAAAACTAAAAAAAATAATTAAATACTTAACACAAAATAACTCCGTCCCGACAGCAAATGGAGACAAGCGACTTGGTTATCATTAATCCTTGTAAAAAGACCTTTCCAATGATATATATTACGGCTATTGGGCCGAGTACCAGGTTTCATACATTTTTGCCCATTCTCCTTTCCTTGTTTTGTCTTTTATACACACTGTGTCTACATTTTTAATCCATCTTTCCTCTCGCAGGTCTGCTGGTAGAAATTTCTTATGAAATAAGCTGTACCTTTGTGCTCTCCTATGTTTATATATTATCCTGTTAAGTATCTGTATGTACATAAATAAATAAATAAGAGGAAGATAATCCTCGTTGATTTAGGATTGTTTTTGATTGTTATTAGCATTACTTACGTAGTTTTTTTATTGTTGTAAGTTTGATTGTTCTAGTCAGTGTTGCCAACTCAGTGGATTTTCCACTAGTTCTGATGGTTTAGACTATCCTTTTAACATTTTTTTAACAACCCAAGAACAGCTGCTAAAGCGAAGCTTGCTTAACTGAATTTACGCTGGAAAAAAAAAACTAGAGTCGAATGCACATCAGTTCATGTTTATGGGAAACGAAAATCCAGCTTAGCGATTCTGTAAAATTCAAACAACAACTCGCATCTCACATCGCTATTCACTCTCACTTCGCATAAGGTTCAAAATGACCTTGATTTTGCATTCTGTAAGCATCACCTAGTCGCTTGCGAAGTGAAGTGAGCTCCGAAGCGACCAATATTGTACTAGTGATTACCACACTCAACAAAATGTTAATCTAGTTTTATCGATTCTAGTTTTTTGACACAATTGTTGAGTTTTTGGCACAGAATATTAGCTAATATGACGTTTAAATCTATAATATAAAAATGAATCGCAAAATGTGTTGGTAAGCGCATAACTCAACAGCGCCTGGACCAATTTGGCCAATTCTTTTTTTTAAATGTTCGTTGAAGTTCAAGGATGGTTTTTACGGCGATAAAAATTTTAAAAATTGCCTGGATAAGGCTAAAAACAACACTAGGATACTTTTTTTTTGGTAGGATTAGGGTAGGAGTAGTGTAGGAGTAGGTTAGGAGTAGGGTAGGAGTAGGGTAGGAGTAGGGTAGGAGTAGGGTAGGAGTAGGGTAGGAGTAGTGTAGGAGTAGGTTAAGAGTAGGGTAGGAGTAGTGTAGGAATAGGGTAGGAGTAGGATAAGAGTAGTGTAGGAGTAGGTTAGGAGTAGGGTGTGAGTAGGGTAGGGTAAGGGGTAGGACACCACGCGAACGAAGTAGCGCTGGGCAGCTAGTTACAATTTAATATTTAAAAAAATTTGAGGCAGCTAATAAGTAAAAAAACAGAAAGCTCTCAATTCGTGAATGAATATTCATGCTTCCATTACCTTACGAAAAAAAAAATGTCAGTGTCAGTCGACAATATTTTGAGTGCGTTGCGTTGTTTTGTTTGTTAAGGCGCGGGCCCACCGCGGCGCATGCTGTGCACGGGCACGCGGCGCATTTTAGCTGCGTGTATTAATTTGTTTGACAACGTGGGTCTACGTTTCCACTGGAGTACACGAATATGACCCACGACTATGTATAGCGTGGCACGGCGCACGGAGAGGCTACGCATGTGCCACTGCAATCCACGGTGTATGACTGAAAACTGCGCTGCGATAAGTGAGCTGTACATAGTCGTGGGTCAATATTCGTGTACTCCAGTGGAAACGTAGACCCACGTCGACAGCGTTGAGCTATGTAACCGCCTATTCGAGCAAGCCACGCATGTATCAATGACGTCAATTCATGCGTAGCCTCTCCGTGGGTTGCTGTGGACACAACCACATAAATTTTCTTACAAAGCGAAGCTTAATACACGTGCGTAGCCTCTCCGTGCACCGCGGTGGGCCCGCGCCTTTATCGTTCACTTTCAGTGCCGAAAATAATTGTGAAATAATCATGAAGTAAGTATATTTGTGGTTGTGAAGTTTAAAAATGATATTAATTAAAATATTATTTATTTTGTTTTCTAATCCAACAATAATGTTTCAGTCTAAATGGACACGTTCTTCTCATCCATCACCGGCCATCGCCGGCTCCGGTTGAAACTCTGGTAGTGTTTATGGAAAGAAACCCTGGCATGGCGAAGGGTTTCTTGAGAACTCAAAATGCCAGACAGTGAAGTCGACGCCAGTGGGAGGAATTAGCCAAGCGCCTAAATAGAATAGGTGGCACAATTAAAATTGGACCGAGGTTAGCATCGCTTTTTTTTCTACATATATCTTATTGTTAATAGTTTACTCAATCAATGACTATCACTTCATAGTATAAAACAAAGTCGCTTTCTCTGTCCCTATATCCCTATGTATGCTTTAATCTTTAAAACTATGCAACGGATTATGATGCAGTTTTTTTAATAGATAGAGTGATTCAAGAGGAAGACTTTATATGTATAATAGATGTACCCGTGCGGGTCGCTAGTTGATAATAAGAAAATGGAGTTTTTTTTTTTAATATAGTTTGGAAAATACAAAATTTTTGAAGCTGCTATTTAAGATTTTTTATTAATGCATCATAGTAATCGGTGTTCTTTTTTCAGCATCACGTTACATGTCTACAGTTGCCGCTCTTCCACCATCTCAACGGCGAACGGAATTCTCCACCATTACTGTGAGATTCCTGAGGGTGGGAGAACAGCAGCTGGAGATACGAGTAAATGCAAAAATCCTGCAGTCCTTTCTGGAGAGGAGTGTGGTAAGAGAAAGGGTCATGGATGAAGGGAGTGCAGAGAGAGACAGGATTTTAGATGAAGCTGTGGCTGCAGTGGGGAAAGGGCTGCAAGCATTGGCAGAAGCTAAGAATAGAGATAGGGTTTAGTAATTTAAGTTAATATAATGCATATATTATAAATAAAACACTTTTAAACAGATACTAGAGCAGTTTTATTGAGTTTATTATTTTGACCATTAGACAAAACAACACCACCGATAAATTAATTATGACGTGAACGCCACAGCCTATTTACTAAGTTTCGCCTACGTAATTGCCCAAGAGCTAAATCGGTGTTAGAGCAATAACTATTTTTGCAACTATGTCTGGATGATTATTGAACACTCTGTGTACTAACAAGCACCTAAATCACCCTTTTAGGAGACCAATTGTTCTCTCTACTGAATTGCAAGCAGTTAAGTGACTGTCATTGTAGAAAGCTTCTGGGGAATTATCTTCAGCACCACTAATTGGCGTCATAAGGTAGGCGCACTGAGCATATCCTGAATCACCTGAAAAATTTTAATAGGTAATGATCAACAAATTATTTAGTTTTTATAAGTACATAATTAGGCTTATATTCTGAAGTACCATAAGGAGGGATTAACTAACCAAGCAAAACAACTTCTTCACCAGCATTTGTTAATGCTTCTAAGTGGGCTTTTATAACACCATAGTTAAAAATGAAGCTATCACGAGTAGCTCCACCATATGTTGGATCCACATTTAAAATATTAAGCAGACTAATTGAATAGGTTCCTAATAGTAATAGATTACAACATTGAAATCCATTATACCAATTGCACATTTCTTGCATGGTAACCTTTGCGGCAGTAGAAACATTCTTCATTCTCTATTGGTATTTTCAATGCCACCAGAGTGCCATCGACACGTCCAAGAGCTGCTGGACAGTCAATTTTCTTGTAGAACCTGCAATTAAAAGTAAACACTAACATTATTAACTATCACAAAAATGTAAAAATCAAATAAGTCTCTTTAATTTAATATACCTACTAACCTTTCTTTTAACATTTGTTGTCTATATTTTGAGGGAACCTTATATATTTTTTTACTATTGCCGGATTATTTAGAGCTTCCACTGCTTCATTCATTTATGCAACGAGATGCTGATGGTTGCGATAAATATGTCCTTATATTTTCTTTTATTATTTTCTGATAACTGCCATTAGCCAAGAATGACAAGGTGCATAATATCTGTGAAACAATAAATCAATAAAAATATAAGTGAATTAGTTCTAGTCAAAACAAAATAGGGACCAATATGGTTATTACATGCACAATAATAATACCAAGTACCTATATTATATTAGATTAATGTAGGGACTTAGGGTCCTTAGACTAACATGAAAACATAGCTAGCAGGGAAACAACCTAAATGGAATACTCCTTATTATGAAGTGTTTTCATGAGGTTTAAACAATAAATTATGTTGGTGTGCTTGGTTACAAATCTATCAGTTATAAACTGTGTAAATACCTATAAAGTAACTTTATATTTACTAAAATGAAGCACTTACTTTTACACGAGTTGAAAGTCCTTTGCCTCGACGTTTTGTGGGCTTTATCAGAGGCAGTAACTCATACTCTAGTTGGTCAATTAGTTCCTTTGACAATCTATACATATAAGCTCACATAGTCGTCATCTTGGGTTAATAAAGATAAACTTCGAATTAGGTACGATTGTCGACGTTTATCTAGTTTGTCCAAAGCATGAGTCTCTTCTAATAAAGATTTAAACAAAAACATTCTTGCCATCGTATTCACTTTACACAAACGCCTAAAAAGAAGGTTTTAACCACCAATTTTATAGTTGTAACGCGCACCAGCTAAAAGCCTTGTACTCCTATCCGAATCGTAGCGCCGTTAGGTTGGCTAGCGTGTGTGCTGCCAATGGCCGCCAACCTAACAAGTGCGTCTTGTTCCCCGCGTCTCTCTCTCTCTCGCTCGGCGGTCTTAACAACAACAACACGTGTGTGTTTGGGATTGACCGCGTCCCGCCAGACTCCGGTAATTATTCAAATATTGTTTTGTGTAAACGGAAATCGTTAAGAAACTCTGTAATACTACATGTGAAAATACATTATAATAAAGAATCCACACTACAAGTGGCTGCCCAACGTGCTGCGAGTGATAATAGTGCTCGTTTGAACTCAATACCTACACTCAGTAATCGTTATTCGCGTGTGTTTGCCATCACCATGCCACGAACGCGCGGAGATCGGGCAGCAGCGCTCTCAGGCGATGAGGTCGACGGCGACGACGCCCCAAGTTTCTCATCAGGACAAGTGGCCGCCATGATGGCCGCCATGCAGCAATCCCAAACGGAAGCGTTCGAGCGCCTGTTGGAGAAAGTCGTCAGTCGCCAACCGCCATCTCCGGTTCCCAACTCTGCGTCTCCATCACAGGCCGTCGGCAACGGCACCTTCACGCACTGCACCGCCCGGTTCGGCGATGACGCCGACGAGTCCGTGGACGCCTTCATAGACGCCATTCAGAGTTACAAGGACTGCGCTAACGTCTCAGAGGAAAACGCCCTCAGGGGCCTCTCAATGTTGCTTACGAATAACGCTGCTATTTGGTACCAGGGAGTGAAAAAGGAAATACAAACATGGGATGATGCCATCCAATCACTAAACAATACCTACGGTGACAAAAGACCCCCGCACCGTATATATATTGAATTGTTTCAACAACGACAAGGCGATCAAAATACGGACGTGTTCGTCGCGAAATGCCGTGCATTGTTGTCAAAAATTCCCGCCAACGAAATAACTGACAAAGCGCAAGTCGATATGGTGTACGGCCTACTTGACGCACGGATAAGAAAACACCTGAGGAGGGAAGACTTCACGAACTTCTCGGGCATGCTTCGCCTCGCCCGTTCCATTGACATCGAAGTTTCCAAAACGCGTACTCAGTTAAAGTTAATATAGCAGCCTACCTCACTTAATTTCATAACTGAAGGCTTTTCTCTGTTTTAAGTATATATTATTATTTTTTATTTTTTCCTTTCACCGCTAACTTTTCTTTAATAGTCTATTCTATTAGTTCTCACCGTTTCTTTACTTCTAATTTTCAGTTACCAATCCTGAAACCATGCCTGTGATGACCCGTAAGGCTACTGCTCAAGATATGGAGCTAAAATTAAGAACGGCTCTCAATGAACTTAAAGAATCAAACCTCCAAGTCCAACAACTGTTACAGGAGAGAGAAGAGAGTGAAGTGGAAGTCTATAAAGTAAATAGCAAAATCTGTAGCTTAAAACGAGAGCTAGTAGACCTACATCAGCAATACTTGGACATTGTTGATGAACGGGATCAACTGAAGGTTGTCACAGCTGGTTTTACAAATTGTAGTAACTTGTATGAGGAGGCTTTAAATAAAATTAGGGACCTAGAAGATAAGTTAATTCAAGCCAATAATTGTATATTGAACTTACAAAAAGAAAAAGAAGTTACTCAGGTTAAAGAAACAAACCTCTTATATAATGAATTATTAAATAGTAATTGTATCCCACCTTCCTTAATAACAATTGATCTGACTGAAGATTCCTTTCATAAACAGAATTATTCAGTAAGCAATAATAAAATTAAAAAATATGCAAAACTGAATAGAATAATTAAAAAATGTAATCAATTTAGGAAACAGCATAAACGCTTTTCTAAATATATTCCAATGAGGAAAGAGCGTGTTGATTTAGTTAATAAGTTAGATAATTACCAAATAAAATTAGAAGACAGTATAAAAATTTATGAAATTGATACTCAGCATTTGCAGTCTGAAATACAGGTACTTCAAGACTCACTTAGTTCCCTTTCTAGTAGGTATGCGAGTTCTCAGAACCAAATAAGGGAACATATTCTTGCGGCAAATGAGATGGTACTGTGTCGATGTAGTTGTCAAACAGTTACCAACCATGATACTGTCCAGCCTGAGGTAATGGAGGACCCGTCCGAGGCTGAAAATTTATCTCAGGACTGTATACTCAACCAAGAAACAAATAATATTACACAAGATTATTTACATGTGGTACAGCCTGAGTTACATGATAGTCATGACTGTTCTAACTCAATAATGTTTTCAGATAGTATAGGAAGAGGTGTAGGTAAATTAGTAAGTAATAACCTGAGTTTTTCCAACCAAAATCATTGTATGCCAGGGTCAACATACCAACAGATAATGGCATCTGTAACTAGAAATGTTTATAATGTTAATACCGATATAACAATATTTATAGGAAACAGTTCAAAACTTACAAAACAAGATATCACAGACAGTGTAACGGAGTTGTTAAAGTTGAATTGTCGTAAAATAATATTGTGTGCTTTCCCATATTTTGAAAAGTTGTCAAGCAGGAAAAACAATTATATTCACATGCTGAATAAGCATGTTCATTTTCTAGTAGGTCACTATAGTGACAGGCTTATATATCTAGATATCAACAGTTTTGTTGGTAAACTTAAGTCGACACGGGGTAAAGTGTATCTACCTATGAGTTGTAGACACAAAATAGCTAGGCTATTAGTATATAATATTCACTCAGACATAAGTAGTATGTCAATGTTTACTTCAATTATTAACACTGCGACTATTAGTAATAATACTAATAATTCTTTTTTCAATTGTGTAACTATAGGAGATCCTGGAGTGGGGTCCACTAGTAGTAGGATCTCATTGCCTTGTGATGGCATAGGAGTCTTGGGGCTCACTCCGGATACTCATTTAAACTAGTTAGTAAGACAACAGAGGGTACCGGTAACATTGATGTTACACCGATCAACAACAATATACTTGTATCTTCTTGCTCTCAAATAGCTAAATGTAAAAAAGGGGCTAAGCAGAATTCCATGCAATTATTTCATCAAAACATTCAAGGTTTCTCTTCAAAGCAACTAGAAATTGAATTGTTTTTAGAAAAAACAAAGATTGAAATTGTTTGTTTCACTGAGCATTGGTTAAAAGATTATGAAATGCTAATTAATTACGCAAATTACAGTGTGGGCAGTTGCTTTAACCGGAAAGCTAAGATTCGTGGGGGTTCATTAATCTTAGTTAAAAATTGTATTAAATTTAAGACTCGTAGTGATATTGTTGATCTATCGGTTGAACATAATATTGAGCTGTCTTGTGTTGAGCTGGATAGACATGTTATAGTGTGCGTTTACAGACCCCCAAATTATCAAAACTACTCTATTTTTGAATCGGTAATGGAAGATACTTTAGCAAAGCTTGCAACTGGTAATAAATCACTGGTAATCTGTGGTGACTTTAATGTTAATATTTTAGATCAAAATTCAAATAGCAGTAGATTATTACATCTTTTTAAATCATTTAATTTGTTAAACGTGTTTTCGGAACCAACCCGAATTACTACAAATACTGCAACATGTATTGATAATGTTTTTTGTTGCTGCGACTACTTGGATAAATCAATTGTAAATTACCTTCCTTCTGATCATAGCGGTCAAACCGTTGTTTTCGAGTCCTACACACCATTACAAAAAAATCAGATAAAGTCCAGACAAATGACACCCAGTAATTTAAATAAATTTAATAATAACTTAATTAGTAATTTAGGTATTCCGGACCATATTATTGAAAATGTAAATCACTTTTATGAGGAATTCTTTTCGGTAGTTTACACCGAGTTTAATAATACATTAAAAATGAAAACTAAATCTATTTGCCCAAAGTTTATGTTCAGTGACTGGGCAACTAAGGGTATTAGGAAAAGTAGGGAGCGATTGTTTGAACTGTACGGCCTTAAGCCTTACATCAACTCAGAAACTTTTAATAAATATGTTGCAACTTACTCTAAAATTTTTAAAAACACTTGTAAGGTAGCTAAAGCCTTATTCATTAGCAACAAGATTAAATCCGCCGATAATAAAATAAAGACGGTTTGGAAAATTATCAATAGTGAAACTAATAGACACAAAAAATATAATAATGATATCACACTAGATACTTCACGTGGTCTTATAAGCTCTAAAAACGAAGTTGCTCAAGAATTTGTAGATTTCTTCACTAGTATCCCACTTAAAACTACTGAAACCTTAAATTCCTCACCCTTGGTTTCTATTGATTTGTTGAGAGCGAACGTTTCAGCCTGTCCGGTTGAGTTTCAATTTAAGCATATAAACCCCATCACAGTCATTAAAGCTTTTAAGGAAATCAAAATCAAATTAACTGAAGATCTATGGGGAATGTCCATTACAGTTTGTCAAGCTATTATTGAGACTATAGCACCGTTCTTAGCCTTAATATTTAATTTATGTGTGGACCAAGGAGTCTTCCCGGACCTTATGAAATACAGCAAGGTAATACCACTTTTCAAATCCGGGGACAGTAAAGACACCAATAACTATAGACCCGTATCCGTGTTGCCGGTTTTCAGCAAGGTGTTTGAAAAGGTAATGCTTAATCAGATGCTCACACACTTTAACACCAATAAAATCTTACATGAGAAACAATATGGTTTCACCAAAGGACGTTGCACGACTGACGCCGGTGTCACCTTATTAAAACACATATTTACGGCGTGGGAAGAGGCACAAGATGCCATAGGAATCTTCTGTGACCTCTCGAAAGCATTTGATTGCGTAAACCACGAAACCCTACTCTTGAAACTTGAACATTACGGTTTAGGGAAACTTGCGCTCAGTTTAGTTAAATCGTATTTAAACGATAGACATCAGCAAGTACAAATAAATGGTGTCAATTCAATGGGTTTAAAAGTAAGTATGGGTGTACCGCAAGGTTCGATATTAGGTCCTTTCCTCTTTTTAGTCTATATAAATGATCTACCCCATTTATTTAAAAACCAACCACAAATGGTGTTGTTTGCTGACGATACCTCTTTAATATTTAAGACAAACAGACGTGCCACAAATCTTGACGACGTAAATAACGCCCTATTGCTGGTCCATAATTGGTTCACCGCGAATAATTTAGTATTAAATGGGAAAAAAACGAAGTGTATAAGATTTGCTCTACCGAATGTCAAAAGTAGTGATAGTGACATAGTATTGAATCAAGAGAAACTAGAATTCGTCGAAAAAACTGTTTTCTTGGGGATCACGCTCGATTCAAGGCTTCAATGGGGTCCGCATATAACTTCTCTTGCAGGACGGCTGAGTTCAGCAGCATATGCTGTTAGAAAAATCCGTCAATTTACTGATGTAGATACCGCGAGGCTAGTCTATTTTAGTTATTTTCATAGTATTATGTCATACGGTATTCTACTATGGGGACGGGCTGCAGACATTGAGTCTATATTTATTCTGCAGAAAAGAGCTATCAGAGCCTTATATGATCTACGTAGACGCGATTCTCTAAGAGAACTGTTTAAGGAAATTAACATCATGACAGTACCTTGTCAATACATCTATGAAAACATCATGTACGTTAGGAAAAATTTGCATTTATTTAGTAAAAGAGGTGACCGACACCACTATCATACTAGAAATAGGGACCAACTAACTCAACCAGGTTTCAGGCTAGCTAAAGTAGACTCATCTTTCATGGGGTACTGTTTAAAATGTTACAATAAAATACCTCCCCACATTCTACAACTGAATGAGACGAAATTTAAATCTTGTATAAAACGCACACTATGTAGGCAAGCATATTATAAGTTGGGGGATTACATTGATGATAAAAATGCTTGGCTCAATGCTGGTCCTGCTCCACAACCATAGGGGCAAACTAATTGATTACCATGTGAAGTTATTGTGGAAGCTGCAGAAGATTGTAAAACTATCTTTGAATTGTATAGATTCAATCTCTTAGTATTATATAATCGCATAGCACATGTGTGAGTACTATGTACTGTAAAGCTACCATTTACATTTAGTTATCTTCATTGACTTGAATGTGCCCTGGTGGCTGAGGGAATGTCATGCTCACACAAATGTCTCGCTGATGGTGGCGGGTGTGTCGGGTCATTTAGTTCCCTTCAATGTGGTTGAGTTGAATGGCGCTGATCCATGCGTCATGTTCGTGAACGGGCGCTGTCAGTTGGGACTGGTCATCTCTTAGCTGTCACGGTTTATTTTAATTACTTTATTTTTAAATTGTTAGTTTAATCTTTTACTCTGGACGCTCTTAATGTGCACGTCTTTGTACATCGTTCTCACATATATGTATAATCTCAACATGAATGATGTAACCAAGATTTTGTAACAATATTTTGATTAAAAAGAGTGTCCATGGAGTTTCTTGCCCATTCTTCTCCATAGAGATCTACGATTTGGAATGTGCAACTACAGTACTTTCGCAAGTTATTATGCCTTGTGAATGTGACTGTAGCTTAGCTTTTTTGTTTTTGACTTTCAAAAGTGCCTGTAATGGTCTAATTGAAATAAATGCTTTGAGTTTGAGTTTGAGTTTGAGTTCAGACGCTGCCGCAGCCCAGCCCGCCATCCAGCGGCCGCTTCACAAAGTCGACGAGCAACGGCGCCGGCCCCGCCAACCGCAACGGCAGCATGGCGCGGGAACCCGCGCCGCAGCCGCGCCGCTTCACAGCGCCAGCGACGCCGAGCGCGGGCAGCGCAACACCAGCAGCGTCGCCGAATACGGTTATTAACGACCGTAATAGTGCGTCGAACCAACATGCGAAACCTAGATGTGTGTATTGTAAACAATATGGACACGTGCGTGACGAGTGCAATAAATTATGCAATAAGAGCGGTGGTAATTATAAGTCCTTATGTTGTTATAGTTGCGGAGCGAAAGGGGTTATGAGGTCGCAATGTTCTAAATGTAACAATAACCTGTCATTTTCATCTGTTACGATCGAAACATATTCGTGAGATTTGGTAAGTGAAGAACACATTATCACTCCTACGTTCTCTGTTAACACTGCAAGTCATGATATTGCCCGAGATTGTAGTAATAGGCTTCATCTAAATAAACAAAAGCGAAAGGCACTCTGCAGCCTACGACTTCTTCGGGTGCAAGGGGAAATGCTACGGGAATCTTCATGTTGTGTGGCCTTCAGACCAGTTTGCTTATGTTATAACACATAGTCACTTCCTAGCTGTTAGAGATTGTATTAATGCTTGGTTTTCTTCTCTATCTTATGGACTTGTAGCAATTAGAAAATATCCTTTGTATAACTTGTATAATGAGATAGCTAATATTATTTATTCTGTATTGCATGATATCAGTGTTTATAAAGACGATGCATATGACATATTGAAGAGCTGGCAGCCACTAGTGATTGCAACCATATTAAAAGATATAGAGAGGGACCCAAGTTTCTTGGAGTCCATGAAAAACACTGTTGATAAATTCCCTCATTCCCATCTTCTAAAGATAGCCACCCGCTGCATTACATCTGCTATAGATGTTCATGTTGCCCTTGAACTTACTGGTCTCACTAAATGTTTTGGGCATCCTGAAATTGTCATGAATGAGAGCGTAGCAACATGGATCGAGAAAGGAACCATTCTTAAGTCTGGGTTGGAAGAGGTTGCTGAAGAGATCCGAAGAGCTTTTATACTCGAGTTCTCGCGCAATTTCTACAAGCAGAAAAGAAAGTGGCCCAACCTCACATTCTTAGATGGTCATGACCCGTACATAAAACAGTGTTATGATGGTGGCTACTGGGGGGAGAAACCAGATGAGCCTTGGTCCACTTATCTTTTCAAGGATATACAGTTTGCAAAGACTCTTGAGTTCGACTATCAGATCTATACAGCCGATCTTCTTGCAGACAAGGCTATAATACCGGGCTTGTTTCATTGGCCTCATGAATACGATACCCAAGCTCACCGTACTCTGCACGGAAGATTCCCTTCCTCTCCCCCTCGACAAAGTAGCAATGTCATTATGCAATATATAGGGAGAGAGGAAGTGAATGTACGAGACATCATTGCAACAGTGTCTAGGGGGGAGGTACCAAAAGAATGGAAAGTAACAGTCGGGGTAGCAAAGGAAAGAGAAATAAAGAAGAGGCTCATTACAGCACCAGTCTTCGTACAGGCAGACCATAGCAAACCTTTTATTATCCATACAGATGCCAGTAATTACGCATTGGGTGCCGTTCTCCTGCAAGGTGAAGGTATCTTTGACTCTTAACTTTGAAGTGGTTTTGGTTTTGTTTGAATTTGATATTTTTCGAAGAGCGGCGATGAACAAAAATATTTACACTTGTCGGAAAAAGACAAAAACTATTCAGGTTGGGTAAAAAGCAACAAAGGAGATTATTATTTTTATTGTAATTCATGTAAGTGTGACTTGAAATATGGAGGAGGTAAAAGGGTTTAGACAAGCATGCAGCATGTATTAAATATATCAGTTATGTTAAAGGTTCTGTGTTGTGTGTGTTTAATGGTTTTAAATTATATACTTGCATTAGTTATTTACTCTAATAGTGTACGAAAGAACTAGGTAATGTAAATATTCCTTTTCTTCACTATTGTGAATAGTGATCATAAGTTAATTTATTTGACAGCCAACCAGCCTGCATGACAAACAAATGTCCGGTCCTATTTATGCATCTATGTTTACTTTCAGGTGCAGTACATCAACCTACTATTACTTCTATGTTGCCCGAGTCTGCATCAAAGTCATTCACAGATAAAATTAAGTCTGGAGCAGTAAAGATGGCATGTTTCTTAGCACAGCATAATCTACCATTCAGTTTAGCAGACGATCTTAAGGACCTTATACAGTCAGTTGTCCCAGATTCAAAGCTTGCATCAGAATTAACTTTCAGAGGAACAAAGACACACGCAATTATTACAAATGTTGAGTAGAATACAGAATTTTGACGCACAAAATATCGATAAATGCTAATACGATGCTACAAAATTGCGATGCACGTTACTGCGAAAGACCGTCTCAGCGAAGATCTTTACCGCGATAGATCTTCACTGCGATACTACTTGACTTCGATGCACATTACCGCGAAAAATCATTTCTACAGAGCCGCGGGCAAAAGCTAGAACCTAATAAACGCTTTAAAATTATAAATAAGTTAAGGAATTATTAGAGGAAAATTATTTTTACTTCTTCTCCTTTTTTATAGCTTAATTATGCATTAATAATTTATGTTAAGATAGTTTTGAAGTTTGATTTGTCTGTATTAATTCTTATTCAATTCTTATTCTTTATTGCACACAAAATAATAAATTTGGATACAAATTGCAATAATATAGCTTATGTACAATGGCGAGCTTAACCCAGAATTGGGTTTTCTTACAGCAAACCAAATTTTGACTGCGAGATTTGCAGAAGAGGGTACACTTTTGTTTTGTGTGCAACAAATAAAATCTATCTTACATTGTATAACATATTTTTATATATTACATTCAATTTTGTAAAATGTAATCAATTTTTGTACAGCAATTTATGACGCCTCCAGATTTTTTGTGAGCAAAGTATTTCCATGTGTAATTGCTATTTGTCGATCTGTGTTTATCTATCTACTTTTCCTAACTGTTAGTCTGTACCATGTATGTGCATTTATTATTTATGATCTCTAGGAGGATGCAATGCATTATTTGTTTGTAATTATATTGATAAGCTATCATACAGTATGCAACTTTTTGTTATTAATTTATGTTATTACTTATTCATTTCCTATTTTGATACGAGTTTAATCATAAATCTAAATCCCGAAATAATCATTTCTGATTTCGAACTCGCTATTATAAATGCCAGTCTGAGGGTATTTCCGAACAGCAACCACAAGTGTTGCTATTTCCATTTATCACAAAATATATGGAAGCACAGTCATACAGAAAGCTGGCTTAAGTAAAAAATACACCAATGACAGCGAATTCGCTCACAAAATGCGACATATTTTAGCATTGGCATTTTTGAAACCCCTTGGCCTTTGAGCTTATTCGGCGAGAAGTGCTACTGAATGAGTCAAAAACAGTGGCACTGGTTTAGTAGATACTACGTAAATGGAACACATATCATTATGAGATCATCGTCTTCTCCAAATAAACCAAAATTTACTTTAAAGAAGAAACCACCCCTATTCCCACCTAGTTTATGTTCTGTTTAGGATTGCTTTGTTACGGGTATACCCAATACGCAAAATGCAGTGGAAAGCTAGAATAACCGTTGGAATAGTCTACTTAACAGAAGGAAATTAAATATATACAAAACAGTGAGAGAACTTGTAAAAGAGCAGAAAAATACAGAGTATGAAAAAGAGAGATTAGCTGGTCTGATGGAAAAAAAGGAAGAACAAAAACGCAGTACTACAAAAAACTCCAAGAGCATATTAATAACAAAGGTGATATGGATATATTAATATATTTAGATGGTCTTGCATATACAACATTATTTTTAGTATATGCGAAACCTGAATATAGTTTGTTCAGAATCAGTAACTGAATTGATTCCAATAATTTTTATACTATGTTATATTTTGTCCCAAAATTATTTAAAAAAGGATACGCGTTGGACACCTATCCGCAATCATATGGGCAAAGGTTACGGCAGCTCATAACAACCGGCGAGGCGTAAAGCGCGCGCGGCACACAGGCAGCGCTACGCGCAGCCGGGCGGAGCTGTCGCTCCCGCAACCCCTTCAGTCACCCCGTTGCAACAGTCACATGCGCCCGTGTGACACTTGCGCTCAGCGACATAACGCGAGACGCGAAGTAGTTTAGTGTGTATCTGTAATAAGTGATCGTGTACCATGTCGTTTTCGTACTCAAATGTCCAGTACACCGAAATGGTGCGTACACTAGCGGTTTGTGGTGACAACGTATCCCTGGCAGTGCGGCGATACGAGGCACAATTTGGCATCCGAGTGTCGTGGAACACAATGCTTTCCGCCACTCAAAGATCAAGGGACTATGGAACGTTTCGGCCTCCGACGGCCGTTGATAGAGGAGTGAGTCGAATTCCTACCACAGTTCAAGAAGGAATTTTGAACTACATAGCTAACGATCCCGAGAGCAGCACAACGTTTAACGTCAGCCAGACCTACGCATGGCGCATGCTGCACGATGATGGGCAATATCCTTACCATTTCCGATGTGCCCAAGAGCTGTGCGACAATGATCGTGAACCACGAACCGGTTTTGCCGGTGGTCGTATCAGCTAAAAAGATAACATCAAAAATTCATAAGAAAAAAGCAAAAACTGAAAGTAAAAATGTAAATAAAACGGTACTTAAATTTACTGACGACTCGAATTTTTCAGAAAATCCAAGTTTGATACGAGAATTGGAAAGGCTTAGGTATGATAAAAAATAAAAACAAATATTCGATTAAACCAAAAAGAAAAGTCTTATTGCTCTCGAACGGCGACAGATTTATAGTTGATAATGAAATAGTAGTTACTACAATTACATGTGCACTTCGACTCCGTATGCCAAGCGTTAGGTTTTTCTTATATTGATGGAAGTACCTACTATAAATCAAATAGTATAAAAGAGTGAGCACATGATTTGCCAGCTCATTAAATGTATGTGTGAAAAACACAATGGAGACGTTTATAAAATTAGAACATCCTTAGCTATAAATTATTTTAAAAAAGTTCAAAAAAAAGGAGCTAGAATTGAAATTTAATTGCGAATGCAATGTGTTGTATATCGATACCAGAAGTATCAATTAACGTAGGGACATTTTGGCGAAAATGAGTTATCTATCTATATCAATGGATTCAAAATTTCTCGCTCTATCGATTGGTATTATTAAAATTTCTCTATCGTTAAATAGATGTCCCTTACAGTACAAAATTTTGTCCTACGTAAAACGATTTATCACAAAAAAAAAAAATTTAACGTCGTTAACATTTTTTCTTCTCAAAAAAAATAAAGTAAGTCATCGTATTAAATAATTTACACCCTTAACTTAAACCTCAAATCAGTCAATTTAAATCCCGTTTCTTACTTTAATTCATGATTAGCTAGAAAACGGCCTCAACCATATAATTTGAGTGTCTTAGAACATACAGATTTCATTGACTTCCAGAATCTGGTGAAGTCTGTATTCACTCAAGCTACTCTTAAAAATAAAGATCTACGTATGAAAAATATAAGAGTGAGCACATTTAAAAAAAATGCCTTGACGAAAATCGAAGTTAAATATACAATGTTGTGTGTGTTTGCTCCAAAGAATTTTAACGCAAGAGGAAAGGGTAAAGGCATTGGGGAAAGAAAGCACTTCTTTCCCCAATGCCCTTCTTTTCTTTACCCTTTCCTCTTGCAATGTACTTACAAAATGTATTTACAAAATGTACAAATAAATAAATTACTTATTTAAGTTATATTATTATAATTAAAATATTATAATAATATAACTATTATTATTATTAAAATTGGATTGATATTGTTCAAAGTGGCCACCATCACACTCTTCGCACAATCGAGCACGACGTAGCTGGTTTTCCTTCAGCTTACGTAACACTAACACATTCGAAGTGTCGAAAGCACTAATGATCCTTGCACGTAATTCTGTTACACTTGTCACTTCCTCCGTTTAAACTAACCTTTTAACGTCTCCCCACAAATAAAAGACTAGAGGCGTCAGGTCCGGAGAACGCGGAGGCCAGGCCACAGGTCCTCCGCGACCGGTCCAGTGGTCACCAAAACTTTCGGTCAAGTACTCGCGTACTTGCCGACCATAGTGAGGGGGAGCGCCGTCCTGCTGGTAGTAGAAGTTGCGATGGAGTGCCAGGGGAACATCCTCCAACATCTCCTCGACAATGTGACGCAACAGCTCCAGGTATGTGTTGAGGTACCCATCGATGAAGTAGGGTCCAAGCACGTGTTCCCCTATTATGCCAGCCCACACATTCAGTCCAAACCGCACTTGGAACGCATGCCGTTTGGTTACGTGCGGGTTTTGGTCGCGGTGAGCCACAGAACATATATACTCTAGCGAGAAGAATGTCAAGTACGAACAAAAAATATGAGCCTGAGTTTTTATGCCATCTAGTTGGAGCCCCCTAAAACTTGACCAAAGAAAACTTCGCGGGAAATTTAAACCTTTGATATTTTACTACGCGGGAAATTTAAACCTTTGATATTTTATGGCTTCATAAAGATTTTTGGGTTCAACTTTGTTTACCGACACGGATAGATAGCAAGTTTGAAATGTCCCTAATATTTTAAAATTGACTGATTATTCTAATTACTGTGCTTAGTTAGAAAATAAACAAAATAATCTAAAACATTTCAAACAGTCTAACCGTGTCGGACCACCAGCAATACTTAGTATATTTCAATTATACCTTTATATCTGTAACAAGGTATCTCTTATTGAAATACAGTAATTATAACTAGTGGAATTAATAAAAAAGATAAGATTGTTATGTCAGTTTAAGAAAGGGACATGCCCAAGTTCCATAGTGATTTTGGCCATGGGTGCACACTTATGAAATTATGTGTTAAATGTTATAAAAAATATCAATATTTTAAAAAAAATAAGATTCGGTTAAATAAAACTTCGTAAATTCTAGAAAAAACGTTTTTTTTATTTTTTTAAACATTACATTTTAATTTTACATAAATGATTGGTGGTAAGGTTTTAATAGTTTATAGGTACATTAATCGTCATTGGTATCATAAACTATTAAAACCTCATCCAAGAATTGAGCAGGTGCATCAATATTACTTTGATGCCGTGCCCACCCTAAGTACGTTGTACGTTATTTGACAACAATGACAACCAACAGACTACTTGACAATTATTTTTTTAAATCAGGGAGAGCTTGCCAGTGCAATTAA
The DNA here is from genome assembly GCA_950022335.1 of Eurois occulta. Lineage (NCBI taxonomy): Eukaryota > Metazoa > Arthropoda > Insecta > Lepidoptera > Noctuidae > Eurois > Eurois occulta. The sequence continues at coordinate 22,090,737 of OX465478.1, forward strand.
ATAAAAATCGATTCCCGATCGATATTGATTAAAAAAAATATTAAATTGATTTCACTTGCTGGTAATGTCATGTTGTGCGAGTGTATTCTGTAACTATTAACAAAGTATATCCCAACATCTGGTTTTTTGAAAATAATATGAGGTCCAGCGAGGCTATTGTAACTACCGGGAAAATGCAACTCATCTAAATAACTTTCCATAGAACTGTTTTTTTAAGATAGTGACATCTAGAATCGTTAGGTGAACTACTAGTCTTCGTAGCAAAATATAGATGGAGTTACTACTGCGTAAACTGTTTTGCCTAGAGTGTCATTTAATAACCGCCACTTTTACGGCAGTGTTGACAAAACCACCGGCGTCAGAATTTCGAGTGAAAAAATTGTAAATTCCCAGTTTTTCGACAAGAGTTTTATGTGGTGAGCAGAATAAATGAAAGGTGAGTCCTTTTAATAATATAATTCATAAAAATGCTGCTTCAAATAGGGTATTTTGGCTACAGATACATTTGCCCCTCGGAATCGCATTGTGTGGCTATTGTGACTTTTAGGGTAGTTGCAATTACCCCATCTAATTTGTATGAAATTGAAAAAAGCTAGTGCTGTCCTCATGGTCGATGATAACATCGATCATAAGGAAACACAACCTTACTATAAAGTAAGGTTTGGTAATGGTATTTAATATTTTAAAATACATTTTTGGCGCAGTCGATATTAACTACGGAGTATCTGATGGCGGTTTAGACTCCCGAGAGCAGAAAAGAAAATATATAAATCTTTGACTTGGACATTATATTTTTAATATAAACTTTTATTATTTTGTTAGTCAATTAATTGAATATTTTTTTTAGATGGTGCGGAAATATAAAAGGAAAAAGGAAAAGCAATACACTCAGGAGCAACTTCTTACAGCTGTTGAAGAAGTGCGCAGTAAAAAAATTAATAGCTATGACGCTGCTAAAAAATACGGAATCCCAAGATCCACTATTATTGCGCGTTTATACGGTACCCGAGGCTCTAAACTGAATAGAGCTGGAAGACCGTGTGTATTTTCTTTAGAAATTGAAACAAAAATTGCATCCTCTATTCACATCCTTGAGAGATGTGGATATCCATTAACAAAAAAAGAAATACTACAGATGATTACAGAATATATTCGACGTAATGGAATTATAACTCCCTTCACTAACGATGTTCCAGGAAAAGAGTGGTTTTTAGCTTTCCGTAAAAGACATAAACTGTCGTACAAAAAACCTCAGTCCGTCGAAATGGCCCGCAAAAAGGTCTGCAACCCATTTATTGTGTTTGAATATTTTGATATACTTGAAAAGGTCATGCAAGAGTTGGATCTTACGGATCAGCCAGGTCAAATTTTCAATTTAGATGAAACAAGCTTTTGTTCTGACCCGTCTAAAAGCAAAATTGTTGGGTTAACCGGATACCAGTCTACTAGAACAACAAGCGGCCCTGGACGCGAAAATACAACGGTTTTGCTTGCTACCAGTGCCAGTGGTGTAAAGGTACCACCATTAATTATATTTCAGGGGAAATATCTCTGGAATGAGTGGATGTATCAAAATGATAATATCAAAACTGCGTATGCAGTTAGCCAAAAAGGATGGATGGAGACTACAATTTTTGAAAAATATTTAAAAGACGTATTTATTCCAGCGATTGGTGTCAAAAGACCCGTATTGCTAATATACGATGGGCATTCTACCCATGTGGATTTAAATGTGGTGGAACTAGCAGCATCTAACGGTATTACCATTATAAAATTACCACCGCATTCGTCACATGTGCTACAGCCTTTAGACTGCAGCACGATGAAGCCAATGAAAGATAAATGGGAAGAAGCCCTTATCAAATGGCAGCGGTTACACGTAGGTATGAAATTACCGAAGGCAGAGTTTGCTCGTATTATCACAGAAATTTGGAATTCACTCAATCCCGTTATACTACAAAACGGATTTAGAAAAACTGGAATATTTCCCGTTAATCGCCATGCAATCGAAGAGACAAAATTTGATTCATTGTCATGGCTGAAATGGCAGCAACACATAAAACAACAAAGCAGCGAGAATACGTCTGAAGATTGTTTTATAGGAAAATCCTTCGATGAAGAAACTAATAAGTGTAGTCTTCAAACACCTGACCAAAAAGTGCCTAGTCTTTTGAGTATGGTGATTAATATAGTTAATTCATGCTTCAAAGTAGATCCAAAAACAGATTTTCACATAAAAGATATGGTGAGTGTTAAATCTGCTGATAAGGAAATTCAAATAATATTGAATGAAACAACGGCTGGTGTAAAAAACAATAATGTAACTATTTATAGATCAGGATACGGTACTGGCGCTTACAAACTTCCATTACCAAATAAGCTTGCAACTAGCTCGGCACCATCTGTGAAAGTACTATCTAATGAAGTAATTGTACCTTCAACTTCTAGTACCCATGAAATGTTCCATTCCCACCAAGATACACCACACATATCCTTTGAACAGTTAATTTTGCAGTCAATTGCTCGAAATGATGTACCCAAGAAGACCAAAAAACGTATTAACACTCAAGGTGCAGAAGTTTTAACATATCCAGCTACAATACAGCGAATGAAAAATGACATGCAAGAAAAAAACGAAAAGGAAGCCAAGAAAAAAAAGAAAAATAAAACATCTACATTACATGAAGATCATAAATCTGATAAAGAAAACGAAGATGACGAGAAAGAAACAAAGACAAAAAAGAAAGCTTCTAAAACAAATATCATTAAAAGACCAACAAAAAGACGAGACTCTACAAGAAAGAAGGTCAGCCAAAGAAACACCGTAAAGAGAAGACGGAAACGATATAATAGTGAATCTAGCTCAGACTCATTATCTACTAATTGTAGTTTTGATGTCACAGATAATTCTGATTATGAAACACTTGATAATTATCTAGCTGAATGTTTAGGAGAAGAAACAGAAGATATTGTTGAGATCTTACATGAGCAAATGCAAAACGATAATTTCACACCGGTACCATTTGGTTTGCATGACATCCAATATTATACTGACAAAGAAATGAATTTAAAAGAAAATGACTGGGCTATAGTCCGATTCTGCACGAAAAAGAGCATAAAACATTTTGTTGGTAAAGTAATGACTCTGGATGATGCAAAATACCCTACAATGAAATTCGTTAGAAAAATTAAAAATTCTAAAGGCACTGTATTCAGCTATCCGACCGTAGATGACGTATGTGTCATTAAACAGTTAGATGATATAATTGTAGTACTGCCTGAGCCAAAAATTGCTAGACGTGGGCAGTTAATATTTAATTACGATTTTAGTGAGTTTAATGTTCAGTAAAAGACTGAAGATATATTTTTATTTGTCCGCCTAATATTTACATCCAAAGATAACAGGGTCAACCTAGTAATTAAGACCTTTTAGACATGTAGACAATTTCGTAATGAGGCTTTAGAATATAGTTTCCTGTTTTCCTAGTCTGCAATTCCTGCCAGTAGTGTTAGTTTATAAATATTTTTTCTCTAAGATTGAATTCTAATTCTAAGATGATTAAGATTTTTGATAACTAATTAGCGATATTTTTAAGTTGTTCTTTTTTTTTGTTTACTATGTTGACTTAGTCAAGTAACATTTTTTTTGTATTTCTTTTCGTGCCATAATAAAAACGAATCTATAAATTCTAATTATTTTATTTTATAGTTTTCTACTAAAGTCATAGAGCAAAAGTTGTTGCATTTAGTTATAGTGAAAGGATCGCACGGCTTATTTATTTCCAGACACAAAAATAATGTCTGTGAACAGAAATAGCTGATATTGCGCGAATTTACAATATAATATATATATTTTTAGGAACCAGGATTGGTTATTATTAAAAAAAAACAACACTGTTCACAAATCACGTTTATATTTAGTTGATAATCACAATAACTCAATTTAATTACTTCGAGAAACAAAATAACATTAATTGAAATAAATAGGACACTTCTAATTCAAATTTAACGATAAATAATAAAAGAAAATATATCTCACTGCCCTTGAACGATGTTGCTGCTCCGAGTGACACCCGACAAATGAGCCGGTGGCGGTGCGCTCACGCCTTTTATAGTGGTTTCAAAACTTTATGTTAGTCTTCCCTTATACGGCCTCTCCTGACGCCGAGTCGTCCTCGACCGGTATATTTTGTGGTTCGCCTTCGCTTGGATGGTCCTGGTGTCCCACGATCTCTGCTTCGTCAAAATCAGGCATGGACAGTCCAACTGACGCATGTTCGTTACGGCCGGGTTGACCTGAATCGCCGTTCATGTAATCGGTTTCATCATCTGAAAAATTATGATTATTTCACAACTTACACGTGTAAAGGATCATGGGCTAATTCAGTGTGATAGATAACTTAAAGCAAAAATATAACATCGCTGGCGTCCCAACAATCCTATACTTTTGCTGCATACTTAACCACAGAGGCGGATACTGTTGGAGGCGGTTTAGGCCAGTGTTGGGCGACTAACGTCCTTGGCGGAGGACACTTCATTGTTGAGCGACTAACATCATTGGTGGAGGACACACCTCATTGTTGGGCGACTAACGCCATAGATGGAGGACACACCTCATTGTTGGGCGACTAACGCCATTGGTGGAGGACACACCTCATTGTTGGGCGACTAACGCCATTGGTGGAGGACACACCTCATTGTTGGGCGACTAACGCCATAGATGGAGGACACACCTCATTGTTGGGCGACTAACGCCATAGATGGAGGACACACCTCATTGTTGGGCGACTAACGCCATAGATGGAGGACACACCTCATTGTTGGGCGACTAACGCCATAGATGGAGGACACACCTCATTGTTGGGCGACTAACGCCATAGATGGAGGACACACCTCATTGTTGGGCGACTAACGCCATAGATGGAGGACACACCTCATTGTTGGGCGATTAACGCCATAGATGGAGGACACACCTCATGGTTGGGCGACTAACGCCATGGATGGAGGACACACCTCACCAGAAGGCTGTACATGCCAGAGGACACACCTCTATAACTGACGATACACGCATGCATTAGCGCATATCTGAAACAGAATGTTTTAATAGAACTGCAGTGTTACTCACTCTCGAAGAAAACAGCACAAGTTTCAGGGTACCATTCTCCCTTCCATGGCACCATGTGTTGGGAGGCTGCTTGGGTATTCTTTAATATACCACCGGAAATATCCGGCAAGTCCTAATAACTGTCGGACCTGTCTGACGTTCCCTGGCACCGGAGAATTTTTAAGTATTTCAATCTTACGTGAGCTCGGCCTTACCTGACCAAAACTCACCACCCTACCCAAATATTCAACTTCGGTGATGCGGTTTAACGCCCGGTAGTCGTCACACATTCGGTCAGATCCGTCTTTCTTTTTGACGAGAATTATGGGTCTGGCATACTCCGAGCGCGACTCTCTGATGATCTCTTTGTCCAATAGGTCCTTGATTATCTCACGAACCTTAAGCTTCTAGTCAAAAGAAAGCTTGTAAGGGCGATATGCCACGCGAGTGGTACTGGTAAGTTTGATTACCATCTCGCCAGTGGTGACCGTACTTGTAGCAGTACCGGAAATAAGAAAATCCGAAAAAGATTGAACAACGGACATCAGAGAATCGCGTAAGGCTCCCTGTAATGGGGTGTTAACTAGTGTCTGATCAAGAGTCTGAACTACGTTGGCACAAGCGCGAGCGCCACTAGTTCGAGTTATATATTGCTTGTCTTTTGTACGCACATACATGACGCCCTCGCGGTTGAGGATGTCAGTTCCAATTATAATCGAGGTGTTCATGCACGACTTGGGTATCACGACTAAATCGGCTTCTAACGATATATCGCTTAGCTCAATGGTTACTGTAATGAACGTGGTAGCTGTAATTTCCCGTTCACTTATACCCCTTAGGACGCAGTGAGTGGGTTTTACCTCGCAAGAGAGATGCTTTAGTACATCGGAAGATATCAACGATACGTTTTGGGCCCCACTATCTATGAGCGCATCCATAAGGATGCCTTGGACCACAGCTGTAACTACATCTCTACTTTCAGTTTGGTTATTTGTGCACAAGTTAACATTTCGCTAATTTCTAGGGTTCGAACGATTTTTGGCAAAGCAAGTCTCTTCGGTGTGACCCTTCTTTTTGCAAAATGTGCACTGGGTCCCGGGTCCCTTAGTGTTAGAGGTCTGTGCATCGGACTTGGCAGTGTAAGTCCGTGTTTCGGTTTTAGCAGGGGTCTTAGTGGTAGGGTCCGAGCGAGGTCTTTTGTTACATCTACGACTCAGATGGCCACGCTCTCCACAGACAAAACACTTAGGCCCCTGGTCGGAAGAAGAACCCGGAGGTGTGCGTTCCTTGGATGAACTGTCGCTAAACTCAGGTTTAGCGCGTTTGGGTTTGACGTATATCGAGAGAAACGAAACTAGGTCTTCCACTGTCAGATTTGCATTTGCCGCCGCGGCCCTAACTTGTGGGTTATCGATGCCACGTATAACTATGAGGGTGCGCAACTCATCGGTTAAATCTTTAACTATGCGTAAACGTAACAGGGTACGCCGAGCATATTCGGCGTACGTTGTGTATTTGCCGGATGTCGTATTCATCGTTTCGAAAAGGATATTGGCGTAGTCCAACTTCCGAGAGCAGAGAGGCTTAAACTCGGTCTTAAAAGTAGACCAAGTGCGGTCGTTAGTGACCCACTCGTTCAACCATACTTTAGCGTCACCTTTAAGGCAAGAGGCTACCCTCGAAAGGCACTCGTAATCGCTCCAACCGTTCGCGGACACTGCCCGATCCACTTCCTCACACCACACGTCAATGTCGTGTATGCTTGGATCGAAATTTGAAACGTAGTAGTTACGTGACCTAATAGGTTGCAAGGATTTGATGGCATCCGCGAGCATGGTTACAGTAGACGGGACCTCTGAACCGCAAGCGATTGGATCAGGGGTGTGAGTGGTCGTTGGAAAGCCCTCGGAATTGTCCGCGTGAGCTCGATGCGAAACATCGTTCAAGTCTACTAGGCTATTGGGACGCGGGGTGACCTCATAAATAAAGTTTTCGGTATTTACCGTGGTTCGATTATCAATTTGTAACGAATTATCAGGAGTATTTCAGCGTTCGATAGCGCTAAGTCTCGTCATGATTTCACTCAAAGTGTTTTGCAACGTGTTGTTATTGTTAGGAAACCCAGATAGGCGCCTAGGGCGCGGGGGAGTTCCATGTGAATGTGTCGATTCTGACCGAGAAGCTAAACGGCGACGGCTACGAGTGTTATGATGACGATAGAACGAGCTATCCTTTGAATCACTACGTTCGCGGCAAGAACTTCGATGCGGTCTACGAGCTTGACGTGACTTCGCATAGGCTCATTACTTGTAGACCTACCTCGTGGGCTTCGCGAACGATTACGTGACCTACTTCGCGATCTACGGTCATGAGATTGTCTAGGCATATTCAGCCCCGACACACGCACAGTATAACACAACAAAAACACAATAAAAACACGTCAACACTAAGCACGACAATACTTATAGGTTAGGTTATTTTGTTTCTCGATTGTTTACCAAAAAAGAGTGAGCTTTTAGGTCCTTTATCACACTTCTGATTTTAGGAACCAGGATTGGTTATTATTAAAAAAAAACAACACTGTTCACAAATCACGTTTATATTTAGTTGATAATCACAATAACTCAATTTAATTACTTCGAGAAACAAAATAACATTAATTGAAATAAATAGGACACTTCTAATTCAAATTTAACGATAAATAATAAAAGAAAATATATCTCACTGCCCTTGAACGATGTTGCTGCTCCGAGTGACACCCGACAAATGAGCCGGTGGCGGTGCGCTCACGCCTTTTATAGTGGTTTCAAAACTTTATGTTAGTCTTCCCTTATAATATATATAGCATAAACTTGTACTTACCAGGCTCGGCCTCGGATAAAGAGATAATAAAAATTTATTGTCGATAAATTCGCCATATTGTCCCATCACTATTACTATGAAAAGAAGTTGCAATAGCCCCTTTAATTTTTTTAGATCTTTTTACTGTAAATCAATCCATCATACTGCTGTATAGGGTACATTATCGGGAGAAAAATGCTTTTTTTTATAAGACACGACCGTTTTAGGTTTCGAATTCTTATGATAGTGATACCCAACCAACGCTAGTTGCATTTACCCCGGCAAGGGGTTACTGCAACTATTTACGTTATTGTTGAGAAAAAATTACAATTTACACTTCAAGCAGTCTTTTTATCTCTTTTTGACTAATTAAGAATATTAATTGATACATGTGCAACTTATATGTTTTATTAATTCAACTCCAAAATTCTTACTGATGGTGATACAACAGTTTGAATTTTTGGTTGCAACTTTTTTAGTTACAATAGCCTCGCTGGACCTTGTAGGTATGTCAGAAAGAAAGTCTGTTTTTGAATCAATTCCTGTCACTTAACTAAAAGTCTTATCGATTATCGATTTAATTGGCTTCTAGTTTTAAAATGGCAACTCTTACCTGTCAGAGTTTTGTTGGTCCTTTAATAGAATGATTTCAAAACTTATTAATTACGCAAAAACATAGCAAACTTTGTTGATAGCATGCATAAGTTGAAAACTGATATTTAATTATGACGTTTTTTTTTACACTAATCTTTTGCGTGTGCACTCTTTGGCCAAAAATGGGCAATAGCCTTTATTTTTGTCAGCTTGAATATACAGACCTCTAAGAAAAATGTTACATAGATATTATTAAACTATGAAACACATTATGAAACTTTTGAATCGTGTGTTACTATATAGATTGTTTCCCTTTGTTCCCGTTCACTTACACCATTTTGTGTTACGCTGTTGGGAGAAAATATCCCGACAAGTAACACTGTAACTCAATGCCACGTTTTTTTTCTTATTGATTTACACTGTATACCCTAACAATACGTAGCAGGGTTACTTATCAGGACAAAAAAGTCCCAAAGAGTTACAGAACCTTATTTTTCAATTAAAGATTAAATAAAAGCATTGAAATCCAAAATCAACATTTTTTGCAATAAGTATAACCCATTATGATTCCTTTATTAATATTTTTTTCTTATTTTATACATTTATAAAAACAAAAGTTAACATAACATTTAAAAATATATAAAATAGATGGCCCATCGGCATCAGGAACAAGGTCCAGGCTGCCAATGGTCAGGGCTCCAGAGAGAGGAACTGCCTCACTATGCGTGCCGTGTCCAGGAGTACTGCTTTCTGAATCAAGCCCTTCACCCAGCAACGCAATGAGAGCCTCCTCAGGTGTTGGTCGAGGCTATTTGCTTTTAGTCCATTAACCGTAACAGTGATGTCAATAATCATTGCACGGCGCTCCCGGCGAACTATCACCACAATATCGGGTTTATTTCTAGTGGTTAGTGACCCTGACTGCTAGGACGGAAGTCGTGGGTTCGATTCCCACACAGGACAAATCTTTGTGCGATGAGTACGATTATTTGTTCCGTATCTGGGTGTGATTTATCTATAATATGTATGTATTTAGAAATATATAAGTATGTTTATCAGTTGTCTGGTTGCCATAGTACAGGCTCTGCCTAGTTTGGGATCAGATGGCGGTGTGTTGGTTGTCCCAAGATATTATTATTAAGGTAAGTTAAAATTCTTTTTTTTTTCATGGGTCTTGTAAATTGTTTTTTATTGATTTTATATTGATAACGGGTTAATTTCGATTCCAGAAAAAATTAGAAGATGCCACTTACTGCTGCTCAAGTTGCTCAGGCGGTCTTGTAAATCGACCAAGGACGAACTCTACGTGAGGTGGCTGCAATTCTTAATGTGCCGCGTACCACCCTACGATTTGCACTTAAGAGGTATCGTGAGACTGGACTCTATACACGGCGACCAGGTAGCGGCAGAGTAAGATGTACTTCTGCCCGTGATGACCGGTTTGTGATACTGGAAGTGTTGAGAAATCGCTTCCTTACCGCTGTTGAAATCAGGCGGCGGCTTCAAGCGGCACGTGGTATCATTGTTAGTGAACGGACCATAAGACGAAGGATAGAGGAACGTGATTTACGTGCCAGGAGACCAGCACGAGGGCCAGAACTTGAGAGACACCACCGAGTTGCGCGCTTAAGATTTGCCCGTGAACACGTGAGTTGGACTTTGGACCAATGGAGCAAGGTCTTGTTCACTGATTAGTCCAGAGTAGCGTTGAGAGCACCAGATGGTCGTGAGAGAGTGTATAGGTGCCGTGGAGAACGTTTCCTTCCCATCACGACACGCCAGACAGTAAGTTACCAAGGTGGGTCTGTCATGGTGTGGGGAGGTGTCTGTTTCGAAGCACGTACGGAGCTTGTGATCGTGGATCAGCGCCTAACAGCAGCCAGGTACATTGAAGAAATCCTCCAGGATCATGTTATGCCTTTTGTGGAATTTATTGGTCGAGAAGATTTTCTGCTCATGCAGGATAATGCAAGAGCTCACACAGCTGGCATCGTTGAGTCTTACTTAGTTGATGTCGGTATTCAAAAACTGCCTTGGCCAGCTCGCAGCCCAGATATGAATCCTATAGAACATGTCTGGGACATGCTTAAAAGGCGAGTCCGAGCACTTCCAAACGTGCCAGAGACACTCCGTGAGCTAAAGGTGGCTCTAGTAAGAGCATGGGAGGAAATTCCTCAAGTAGACATAAAAAACATACTGCAAAGCATGCCAGAACGCATGCAAGCCGTCATCGAAGCAAGAGGGGGTAATACGCGGTACTAATTTAAGTGATTTTTTGTTGTAGTTCTAAGAAATTTTGAGAAAATTTTAAATAAAAATTCTTTTAAAATCTTTATTTTGACTGTTTTTTCCATATTGTTACTAAAACTTTAACTTTAAAGTCTTAATTTTAACTAAATTTACGTTATAAACCATTAACGCATTACGTGTAGTAAAACAACAACCATATTTTATAAAAATATTTTTTTTTTATCGTCTTTTCATTTTGGGCCACTTTTTCTGCCGCTGAGTGTAGTAATAAATATGTACAAGTAGAAAAGGGTAAATTCATTACATAAATAGGATTTAAAGTATGTTACAAGTCAACCCAAAAAAAATGATCATGTATCACACATTAAATATTTTTTGTACTTGGGAGGCCTATTTCCAGCAGTGACATCCTAGATTCTTTTTTCACTTAAGAATTATTTTAATAGGGGGAAAAATGCTACAAGATTATACTTTATATTATAAATTTATAAGTTTTATTTACCTTGTGCAATTTTAGCATACATCCCTGCAGCCACTGAATGGCTTAAGACTTGTGCAGCTAGCTTTACCTTCATTTTTTGCTTCGTATTTGGGTTTAAATGTTCTTGTTTTAAACATGGTGCATACACAAAATTAGGATTGCTGTTATCTGCCTCGTAAAATTCTTGTACATGGCTCCATTTAGCAACACCTGTAACAAAATGTGAGTTTAAATTTCCAATAAAATGGAAATATGTATGTATATGATGATTGTTATAAAACAAAATATCTTACCAAATCCAATGTGATCATTCGATGTTATATCTGTAGGACATTTAATGTCATACTTTAAAAACATATTTCTAAAGCATTTGAGTAAATGTGGAGTATCAAAAATTGTAACTATTTCTATATTATTTAGTACAATGTATGGCTGCTCTACAGATGCTCTCAAAATACTTAGAGCTCTCTTGTTCACACCATCCATATCGCACACTGAAGCTGCAATATTGATTCCAGCATCAAAACAATGTTTCAGAACCTGAAATGATTATCATAAATCAATATCGTACAAAAATAACTACTATCTTGACAACATAGCAAATAAAAGATCATAATGCTTACCTCTTTTTATAATAACTGACAGCCTATCTGCAGTCACAGATCCGCTAGAAAAATAATAAGCAATAGGTTGCTTCAGCTTTTTTCGTATGCCACCAATCATAAAGACAAGGGCATGTGTTGCCATTTGTGGTGACCTTCCATGCAATGCATGGTCTTGATACCCTTCAATTAAGTCTTCATTCTTGTTATAAAACAAATTCTTTTTTATTGACATCTCATCAAACATCAGGATATAATTGTTTTCTGATGAATTCTGTTGTTTTATTGTTTTTTTCAAAACATTAAAAATTTGGTCATTAATACCAACACTCATGTTGAATTTGTTTAATAACAATTTTAGTGAACTAGGTGTTGGCAAGCAAATCACCCTTCTTAATAATTTGTAGCACCTAGGTGACCTTTTATAGAGCCTTAGCGCTATTACTTTCGAGTCCATATCCCATCTTCGACCTTTAGGTCTTTTCTTTAAGTTTTGCAATTCTCCTTGTAGAAATAATGCAAAAGTTGGGGATATTTTACATTTTAATATTTCATGTATTGAGTCATTCTTGCTCAATACTTTGAGAAATTATTCATTCTTCAGATGCTTTACTGATTTTTCGAGCCTTTTTATTTTTCTCATGTGATATTTCATTTTCATCATCATACTCTGTTTATCTTTTTTGGTAGTTACCAATGGATTTGCAGCAGTAATAGGATTGACCTTTTCAGTCATTTGCGGAATAGCACTAGACTTGTGTGGATTAATGTTAAAACTCTGATTCTCACACAAAGGTTTAGATGGACCCGCAACAGGCTCAAATAGATTCCGATCAGCTATTGTGTTTGGAATATTCTCACACAGCGGTCGAATTGTTACTGACGGACCCACAATAGGCTGAATCACATTAATTTGGTCCAAATTAGGGTCAGCATGTGTGATCTGAAAATTGGAGATTATCAAATCATTATTTATGTAATGTACAGCATTGGTTCACAAAGCTGGCCAAATATTAAAAAAAATTAAATATAATTATTTTTCATTAATTAATGTAATGTATATATATATAATATGTATTTAAATAACAAAACAATAAGTCATTAAGTTGCATCTTTGAAAATACCACCATCTGTTACCACCATTGTTATCTAGATAATCTTTTTACATTAGCAGGACAAAAGTAACAGAAAAGAAAGATTAACTAACCTTATCACATTCCTCATCTGGTACTGCAAATTTGACTAGCCTCTTTCCAGCATTATCAATGAATGATGATCTCTTAAAATGTTTAGTGCATAACATTAAATGCCTAGAATGAAGCTTTTTTTGAAATTCTAGTGACGACCACGAGTCATGAGGAAAACAGTATTTTGCCCATGATTCACACCTGAAAAACACAATTAGATAAATTAGCATTTACACGTTCCCTGTCCCAATACAAAAATGCAAAATTGACCGACAAGTCCAATAGGTTTCTTTTAATAATTTGTTATTTTTATAGTCATAGGGTAGCCCTAGTAATAATATAATTTAAAAAAAAAAACCGGAAGTAGGCTTTACTTACCTGAAACACATATGGTTCATGAGCGTAGGGAGACATTTTTGCTTCTGCACGTTCATGAAACACATGCGGTTCAGAGAACTTTTTTTAGATTTTCAAAAGTATTTGTATGTGTCAATACTTTATTATTATTATTTAGGTATTTTCACGACATTTCCGAACTTTGAACTAAATAATCCATAGACAATTTACTTCCATAGACTTGTCAGTGTCAATTATTTTACGTCACTGTCATATTTTTGAATTCTGTTCATAAAATCGTTTCAAATTCTAAGATTGTCTGTTGGTTGTTGAAGGTTATAATATCGTAAGTGATATTTTTGTTGAAAATGCCACGCAAATTATCAAATGAGGAATTGCGACGTGTACTGGAAGAAAGTGACTTTGAATTGAGTGATGATGATACGAATTCGAACGGCGGCAATAGCGATGTACATAACGAGCAGGATTCTGATATTTCGGATCAAGAACCTAGTATTTTTGCTGATGACGATGTCGATGATCCTGATTTTGATCCAGGTGAGATTTCCCGTTCCAACATTGTAACCGATGACTTTGGTAGAGACTCGCCAGCTAATAATTCATCCGATATCGTCATAAATTCACCTCGGCCAGAAACGAGCAGAAGGCGGACTGCTGGTGAGATTATGCGGCTTGCTCCGCAAGAAATAAATGATATAGATAAAGAAAATGGCTGGAGTCAGGAAATACTACCACTATCACGTCAACCTTATAACAGCAACCCAACACTTCATAATCAAGGCGAACAATCTGTTGTATCCATTTATCGTCGTATATTGACCAATGAAGTGTTAGATCTTATGGTCACTCAAACAAATCTGTACGCTTCTCAATTGAAACAGAACGTCAACATGTCAGTTCATAGCCGCATGACTCGGTGGACAGACGTTACACGCGAAGAAATGATGAAATTTATTGCCTTGTATATGTTGATGGGTATTGTGAAATTTCCGACGTTTGAATCATATTGGAAACTAGACCCGATTTAGTACCATCAAATATTTCACAACGTAAACATGTCGTATAATCGCTTCTCATCAATATTACGTTGCTGGCACTTTGTTGATAATGAAGCTCCGAGGGATCGAAACGAACGTCTGTACAAAATAAAACCACTTTTGGACCTTGTTATCAACAATTGGAAAAGCTTACTAACACCTGATGAATGTATCGTCATTGACGAGTCGATGATGCCGTTTAGAGGGAGGATATCATTCCGTCAATACAACCCATCAAAAGCTCACAAATACGGCTTGAAAATCTATAAACTCTGTACAGAAGAGGGTTTTGTCTGGAACTATGATATTTACATAGGTCGCGACCCCGAGATCGCTGATTTGGATAAGCCAGGGAGTGTCGTTGTTCAGTTATGTGATGGTCTTCTAGATGCTGGACGGATAATTGTGTGTGACAACTATTATAATACCGTAGGATTAGCAAAATTTTTACAGCAGCGTAAGACAGACTTATGCGGCACTCTACGGGTAAATAGAAAAGAACTTCCATGGGCAATAAGGTCGAAAAAAATGGGCCCTAAAAAAGGTGAAGTAATTGCTCGTCAGAAGGACAATATAACAGTGATGAAATGGAGAGACAAACGCGACGATGCAATGATTTCTATATGCCATGACGCTAGTATGCAAATGTCTTCGGGATATCAACCAAAATGAAACCGAAAGCCGTGCTCTATTACAATGAGCGAAAAAAGGGCATAGATGTATCTGACCAGCTTTGAAGTTATTATGACCCTAAAAGAAAGTCTCTGGCATGGTACAAAAAGATCGCTTTAGATGTTTTGATTTGTGCATCAGTAACAAACGCGCGTAGCGTTTGTTACTGATGCACAAATCAATAATCCTAATAATTCTGTAGATCCTAGATCGCCTAAACAATACTCTTTATCGCCCAACAGCCAGCTTTTTAAATTTGGAATCCCGCAACAAGCGCAAAATAATACTAGGCCTGGTTTTAATAATGCTAATCGATTCGGCACACCACAGTTCACACCAACAAATTTTAAGTTTGGTATTCCAATAGTTCCTCAGCAAGGTTTTAGGCCCAACTTACATGGTCAACAAAATTTTAGATTTAGAATCGTTCCTCAGCAAGGTTATCAACCCCAATTTAATAATAATACTCCAAATCAGGCCAAGCCAATTTCCAATGGACCAAATCAACAATTTAAATTTGGCATACCCCCACAAAATCAACCACAACGTAACCCACCACAGTTACAGGAAAGTGATGTCTCTATGCGTACAGCTCGCCCGATGAGACAAAACATGTTAAATATTTTACTCGATGACGATAATAATCTATTCTACAATATTGAACCCGTAGAGACCCCGTCAGAACAATCCAATCAAAATGTCACTTATTATTTAGAAAATTATGCTTGTAATTTAGAAATGCCCGAAACTCAAATTGACAATGAACCGTCCGACAAGAAAAATGATGAAAAACCACACGATGTTGAAAATTTTCAGGTACAAGCCTCCAATTTTCACCCGAAGTAATTCAGTTGAATTGTGATTCACTCCTAAAACTCCCGCATATAGAAATTCCCGAAATCAAGGCCCGTTTCATGATAGATACTGGAAGTACGCGGTCTTTCATAAGTCCTGCCAAAGCAAATGAATATTTTTCAAAATATAAATTATACGAACCATTTGAGGTCATAAGTACGCACGCCCGTAGTCAACATAATGAAATAATTTATATACCACTTTTAAAGACCTTTAAAACTTTAGGTAAACATAAGTTTTACGTATATGACGTAGATAAAAGATATGATGGTTTGATAGGCTCAGACTTATTAAAACAATTAGAAGCCTCTATTGATATGAAAAACCAAATATTACGTACACCCACGACAGACATTCGTATATTATATAACCCGCCATACGAGGTCACATTAGAACCAAGGACAGAGTCGCGAGTTAACGTTCCGACCGATATGAAAAATGGAGATGCTATATTAAACTATACAGATTTCGGACAGGGTGTTAGAATGCCGAGTGCTCTCGTGAAATGTATCGATTCATTTGCAACTACAGTTATACAGAATGCTTCAGAAAATAGCGTCACATTAACGTTTCGGCAACCCTTGATTACATATAAATTAAATGACAATACTTGTGAGATAAATATGACAAACAACGAACCATTGAGCAACTTTGAAATCGACGATTTACTTAAAAATAACTTAACTAAATTACGTCTGGACCACACCAATACGGAAGAACGTGAGGCTATAACCAAATTATGTTTTGAATACAGAGACATATTCCATTGTGATGAACTCCCTCTTACTTTTACCAATCAGGTAAAGCATCAGATTAGAACTAAAAATGAAGATCCCATTTATGTCCGCCCCTATAGACTTCCACCGTCGCAAAATATAGAAGTACAAAAACAAGTTGAAAAATTATTGCAAAATGACGTCATTCAGGAATCTTTTTCGCCTTGGAGTGCACCCGTACATCTCGTACCAAAAAAAATGGACGCCTCGGGTGAACAAAAATATAGGATGGTTATAGACTATCGACGCTTGAATGACATAACTACGGACGATAAATATCCCTTACCTAACATAAACGACTTATTTGACAAATTAGGGAAGTCCACCTACTTTACGACACTGGACCTCGCAAGTGGCTACCACCAGCTGGAAATAGATAAACAGGATAGACCCAAAACTGCGTTCACTACCCCATCAGGGCACTTTGAATTCACCCGCATGCCCTTTGGCCTTAAGACCGCACCTGCAACATTTCAACGCGCAATGGATAACGTGTTGAGGGGATTGCAGGGTATCCATTGCCTGGTTTACCTAGACGATATAATAGTCTTTTCAAACAGCTTGCAGGAACATATAGATAAACTTAGGAAAGTTTTTGATCGACTTAGACAAACCAACTTGAAGGTGACGCTTGACAAATGCGAATTTTTACGTACAGAAGTACTTTATTTAGGACACAAAATTACCAAAGACGGACTAGAACCCAACAATGACAAAGTAAAAGCAGTACTAGACTTTCCGTTACCGAGAACGCCCACTGAAATAAAAAGTTTCCTGGGCTTAGTCGGTTATTACCGTAAATTTATAAAAGACTTTGCTAAAATCACGCAACCACTCACCTCTTGTTTAAAAAAACGAAACAAAGTACAGATCAGCCAATCCTTTATCGATGCCTTTAATAAGTGTAAAGAGTTGCTAGTAAACGCGCCTATTCTTCAGTTCCCCGATTTTTCCAAACCTTTTGTCTTAACCACGGACGCCTCCAATTATGCTCTAGGAGCAGTCCTTTCACAAGGCCCTATTGGAAGTGACAAGCCCATAGCCTACGCAAGCCGCACTTTAAATGACGCGGAGACACGTTATAGTACAGTAGAGAAAGAAATGCTAGCCATTATTTGGGCAACAAAACATTTTCGTCCGTACCTATATGGGCGTAAATTCATTATCTACACGGACCATCGTCCTCTAGCCTGGCTTACCTCATTTAAAGAGCCTGACAGTAAGCTCACTCGATGGAAGCTTAGATTGGCTGAATTCGATTTCGATATCATTTACAAAAATGGGAAACAGAACAGTAACGCGGATGCCCTGTCACGCATAAAATTAAATATACTCACCAATAATAATGATAACGAATCCATGCAGTGTAACGCAAGTGAAACGAACAAAGATAACGATACAATAGTTATCTCCGATTCATCTGAAACGATTAGTGCGCCTTCACTTACCTCTTATCCAGTCCGCTCTGCAACATCTAGTACTATTACAGCCTCGTCATTACCTGAAACAATTCACTCTGCCGAGGAAGTTGATACCGACGGAATTCCCATATTAAACGAAGCAGTAGACACGAAGCCCCACCAAGTTCTTGTCTTTACCTGGAACAGAAACCAGACATTAGTTAATGATTTATCACGAGATAAACAAAAAGTTTTAGAGGTTCACTTACCTGTTGATAATCCCAGTTTAGTTAAAAACTTCTTACTAGAATACATAAAACCTAAAACTAAATACTTCTTTTATTTCGAAGACAAAATACACAGAAGTCAGTTTACGGATGCCGTTACTCGATTATTTAAAAAGAATACAGTTAAAATTTATGAATGCACTAAAAGAGTTGTATACATCGAAGACGAGGACGAGCAACGCGCAGTTATACTTACGTATCATCGCGGTAAAACATGTCATCGCGGAATTAAAGAAACGCTCATGCACCTTAAACGGACATACTACTGGCCAAATATGGATATAACTGTTGCTACTATGATTAATAATTGTGACATCTGTAAGACAATGAAATATGACCGCAAACCCATTAAACCGCAATTACAGCTTACTCAAACCCAAACCAAACCATTTGCCGAAATCTTCATAGACCTGTATTCCATTGAAGGGAAATACTTTCTTACCATAGTTGATGCATTCAGCAAACTAGGACAAGCCTTTGAATTATCCAATCGCTCGACTCCTGAAGTAGTTCGCGCACTTATCAAATATTTCTCATTTTATGGCGTACCAAATAAAATCAGTGCTGACCCTGGGTCAGAATTCAACAACACTTTATTGAAAGAAACTCTTCAATTCTATAAAATAGACTTGCACATAGGTACTGCACATAATCCCAATTCCATGGGAATAATAGAGCGTTTTCATTCTACTATAGCAGAGATATATCGTAGCGCTAAATATGAACATAAAATAACAGACGCAGCCAACGTCATGACATATGCGATTATGGCCTACAATCAAAGTATTCATTCCACGACAGGTCTTACACCCTTTGAAGTTGTTTTTGGCCATACCGAATCTAATAGTACTTTTGCCGTAAATTTCGAGAAACAATACACACAACAGTTAGTGAAAGATCATGTTCAGCTAACGAAATATCTCTATAAACAGCTAACAGATAAAATAATACAAAATAAGGAAAAGGTAAAAGAAAAACGTGGCGGAGAGACGTCATTTGATGTACAAGAGGGGGATGATATATACATAAAAGGGGCCAACATCAGACGTAGCAAAGATAAACCTCGCTACCAAAAAGCTACAGTAACCGGAGATATTACTAGGAACACTTGTCCAGTTAAAATCAAAACCCGCGATACCAAAGTACCTATTAAGGACATTAAACGACCTTCACAGGTACCTCCTCGTGCTCCTGATCCTGACCTTCAGGACCCAGGCCCTTCAACTGCACAGGATTAATAAGAATCCAGGAGTGATTCTTACGAAGCAAGGTCAAGCTAGAGTAAGCTATGATAAGTGGAATATTATTAAGGTTCTAGACTTAAGTTCGATGCGAGAAGACTTAGAGTTGAATATAAAAAAATATGTAAATTTCAATAACCAAGTCAGGAGTTACTTTGGAAATAAAACATTCGATCGACAATTGATGGACGTGAAGTTTCAAACCGATTATGTCATGAATTCCAGTATAGAAAAATTCAACCAGTTAGCTCCATCGATTAGAATTAAGCGAGGGATCTTTAACCCCCTAGGATCTATTATTAAGATAATTAGTGGTAATTTAGACTATGACGATGCTATCAGGTACGAACAATTGATTAGGGATATAAAAACACGTCAAGACACTTTAACAAAAAAAGTCATCGTTATTTCAGAAATGTCCAGATCGCTAATTAACGTGGCGAATTCTACTATGAATAATTTCATCCACATAAATGAAGAGTTATGGGAAATGCAAAATTGGATACACAAAACTAATATTAATATAACAATACATAATTTCGTTATCGTGTACAATTTATTCTTACATCATTTCCAATTACTCTACATTCGGTGGGATGTAATTGAAACTTCGGTAACCTTCAGTAAACTAGGTATGTTGCATCAGTCTCTTATAAACTCAGATGAATTACTAGAATTATTAAAAGTAATAGAACAAACTAATAAACTTGTATATCCAGTTAATTACGATAATCTAGTAAAATTAGAACAGTGTATAAGTATAAAAGCATTTTCAAAAGGAAGTCAAATAACATTCGTTTTAGATGTACCTATAGTAAAAAATGATATATATAACTACTACCAAGCAATCCCGATTCCTACAACTAATCCTTCTAACCAAACTACGCTCATAATTCCAAAATATCCTTACCTGCTAGTAAAAGGGTCGAAAATGGTCTCGCTCTCCCAGCCATGCACCGAACTCTATGAGGAGACATACCTATGTAATGAAGGTATGATGCCTTTCGTGGAGGAAGATACTTGCATAGCGGCTTTGATGAAGTTCTCCAACAACATTAGTTCCTGCAATTCAGTTCCAGTCGAAATCAATAACCTAAAGATTCAGCCTGTGGGGAAAGACCGATGGATACTCTACAGTAAAGCGGAAACCATCCTATCAAACATCTGCGAAAATAATGAAATAACCAAAGAAAAGATACGAGGTACTTACTTCTTGATATTAGACGATAACTGCAATGTCCAGATTGGCGAAATGACTCTTAAAACCCGCTATAGCACCACGAGTAACTTGAACCTGCCGAAACTGCCTATCATTAATCTTCCTGAAATCGTGCTCTCCGAATCTCAGATGCAGCGAAAACCTATTAACTTGGATACAAGTGATTTAGTGAATTTACAACAACTTAATGGCCTGTTAAAAATCAGTGAAAGTGAAGTGGAAAATAACCGTGAGGCGGTGATAAATGTGAAAACTGTTAGCATCGGAACTCTATTATTATATATAATCATAATTTTAAGCATTTCTGTAACTCTAATATATAAGTACTGTAATTTCAAATTTCAAAATAATCCGAGCGATAACAGTCCCTCGGATAATTTTGAAGCTGCGGGGGGAGGCGTTATGAATGCTCTACCTGTCTTATCTTTAGCAAGTAGTCCGGTGGGAACGATAACAGTACGCTGATCCCAGCCGCGACGGGCGGGCTCTGCTGACCAAGCATTCTCGATATTGTTAGAGTGTAAGTCTATACGCTAGATAATAAGGAATGTTTTATCCAGTTGTTAGTTAAGATAGAATAAGTTAGTCTGAAATAAACGGTCGTCAAGTAAAGTTGTGCCTTTTAAAAACTCTCCAAGACTCCCCGGTAACTGAAGTACCTTGGTTCTTATTTTATATCAATACAAATAATTTATTTTCTTTCACAAGTTATGTACTATATCAATGACAATGACGACGTGAATAAAGCTGGTTAGCCAAGGAGACCCATTATAATTTTTCAATACCTATTTTTGTTTACTTTAATTCAGTGGTTCAGACTTAAAAATTTTGAAACTGTTTTTATAATTTTAGCATACGTTACCTTAAGCTATTTGTTCTCCCAGGGTTAGGAAAACGATGCAAGTTGATGTTAGGATCCTGAGTAGGGGAACATCCACACTTGGAACATTTCCTTTCGTTTTCATTCATGATGAAAGAAAAAAGTGAGTCTCTGTCTCTATAACACAATGCACAGCACTTGTTTTGGAGTCTCTGTCTCACGGTAGACACTATAACGGAGGAACGGGATGCTCAACTCAACGTTAGTAATGTAAGAATTCAGTTTATATGAAAATACAAACTTAATTCACAACACAAATAAGCAAGAACACAGCGACAACCGCCAGAAATCCGCCATTTGTATGTTTTTTGGGTCAAAAGACACAAAAAAAAATTGGTGTTGCCATGATTTGCCTCCATATTTTATTATTCAGTTTTTTTACATTTTGTTACTTCAATCAAAATGATGTGAATATTAATAATTAAATATTATATACTTCAGTATTAGAGAAGAAGTTAATTAAAAAAAATTGAAGCGTAATTTAAAATAATGTTTCTTTTATGGCAACATAAGAACGTGCGAGAGTGGATCAGTGGATATTATTCCATCTCGCTTTCTTAAAGCCCCCCCAAGGTCATCCCCGGTACCAAACTGCTACTAAGAAGTTGACTGGGCCTGCGGTGAGCCCACCAATGTTCGTTATGAACATTGTATTTAAAGGAGAGAGGACAGTTGAGGACTGTAGCTGAGTACAGTTGAGTCTCTGTTCACAATTGACTCTCGAAGTAACACACGTCATGTTGTTTACTTAACCTTTCCACATCCCCACATCGCAACGCCAACTCGAGTAAATAAACACTCGTCCGTCCACAGGATGTTGGCGTCTTGGTGTTCCAGCAACCAGCGACAAAATGTAATCCGCACGGCATTATTACCTGGGTGAATGTCTTGTGCCTTGCGGTAGTGGAACGGGTGTTGCAGTTCACGCTTCAGTAGGCGAAACACTGTGGTGTGGTGCACTCCAAAGTGTTGACCAGCCTCCCGCGTGCTTGCCCGTGGGTTTCGCTGGAAGTATTCCAGGATATCTTCCTGCAAGGCGACATCAAACACACTGTTAGTTCCGTCCGGGGCCGCGGGGGCGTGGCTAGGAGCTTGCGCGGGAGAGTACCCGCACCGTGATTGGGGTGGGATTGATTACCCACGAATTGATCGTTGCGTATGCGTTGTGTATGTATTGTTTGCGTTTGTTTGTGTGTGAAAGCGCGGTTATAGGGCTAGTAACAGACGGGCCGCGTTTAAATACGTCTGGTTCACACTTACGGATTTCCGTAAATAAGCAAAAAAAGTAAAAAAAATACCTACTCATTTTATTGTTGATTTGGGTCGAGAATCATTAGCATAATTACGTCCTTGAATTTGACGAGAATGCAAAACAACACCTTGTGTAAAGAGAGGCTGCCAATTTCCATTCCAAAATACAATGACCTCAAAAAATTGTGCGACACCGGTATAATACCAAGAAGATTTCGTGGTGAATACTTGAACCTTCCGAATAAATCACCAGTTAAAGATACCCTCAATGAAACCGACGACGATGAAGATGATGAGATTACAGCTAATTATGATGACTAGATAAAATACCAAAGTAATAACTAATAGTTATCATCATAGTCTGCCTGCCCATTCCATTGTAATCTTAGCAACAACATTTTTATATTTCTTATATTCATATCGTTTATTCATTTTTCTTTCACAAAATTCATTCAAACTTAACATAAAGATTTAAAGACTGACATATATACCCTCAACCTCACAACCTTTTGCGAACCGTTATCAGCTCGGAGAAATAGCCAGATTGTAGTTGAAGAAGTTGCTGATGCATCAACAAATGATGAAAACAATTTCCACTAACCACTCTACACAATTTTAAACGGACAAGTAACTCACAACGGTCATGTTTTGTACATTTGTACCAAACTTTTTAAGGTAATATATTAAAATCAAATAAATTATATATAACAGAAAATGCTCGCATATGTAGCTATCATTTCGGGGTTTATGATTGGGGGTTTCTCAATGATTATGACTATATATAGTCTACTCCTTCTCAGTTAGAGGCAGTGATATCACTGGCCCTAACAAATGAAGAAATAAATAAATTCGATTTTGAACAATTAGATGTTATGTCTGATGCCTGTCCAGTAATGGCATTATTCCATTACTGGACAGGCATAACTAAAGAAAAAATCATGACAATAATCAATGAAGCTACCCTGTTAAGAGAACAGTTTAAAAAATATAAGACTGCTCTTGCAATATTTTTAGTTAAATTAAGGACAGTCTGATTCAGTCGGAAGGGAGTCTCATTTGAGATTAGGACAACTGTTTGAAATGTCTAAATCATCTATTTGAAAGACATAAACTACAGTGATAAATATTTTAAATGAGCAATTTGTACCACTACATACGGGCATTGGTCATTTGCCAAGAGATGAAATAGTTAATCACGATTTAATTATACCAAAAGGTCTATTTGGTGGTGAGGAAGGAGGCAGTAGGAATGCTATTGTTATCTGTGATGGGACATATACATTAGGGTGGTTCGCTCTTGTACGGTGTTTTTTTTTTTATTGAATTTCCTTGTCGTGGTATGCGGGATAGATGCTTTGGCACCTATCCATTACAACTACCAAATATTATTTAAAAATAATAATTAGAAGTACTGCCACAAAGACGTTAAAGTTTTCGAAAATCAGAGAGAATTGGTATTTATACAAAATAGGTTAATTTTAATTACGTTTACTTATTCGATGATTTTTTATATCTGATCCGTTTTTGATCAGACAGTGAATCAATTGTATGATGAATACCATTTAATATCTACTTCCCTGCATACACTTTTCCCGCGTAAAATTGATCAGAATTTTGCCTATTTTACTATAGCTCAACCCCACCCACTGTCCCCGGACGAGTCCCCGGGGTGCAGTGTGCGGGACGCGGGTGTGAGCGGTTTGTCATATTATTAGTATTTGTTTCAATAGCACAATTGAAGCACGTTGTATTGGTTTTAAAAACTGTAATTGTGAGTGTAACGAAAGTATAATGAGTTCGCGTAGTAGTGACAAAATCTGCCCCATATTTGGTACGGGCAAAGAACTAAAGCGCAAGTTAAACGAAGAAGCAGCCATACCATCTACCTCTCAAAGTGTTAAGCCCTCCAAAATAAATGTTACACTACACGAAGACCAAGAAATAGACTTAACTCCAGCCTCTTCTTCTTTCTCTGTTATCATGCTGTCTGAAAATCGATTTCAAGTCGTAGCCAGAACACTGGATCGTTATGGTATTTCAGATCGAGCAGGAGCTGCTATCGTCTCTGCTACATTAGAAGACATCGGTTTAGTAACTAAAAGCGACACATCAAATGTTATAGATCGTAACAAAATTCGTCGATCTCGTACCAAGACAAGAACCACTTTGATGACCAATGAAATGCTAAACTTTAATCAATGTATTAGCATCTCGTTCGACGGCCGTAAAGATAAAACATTAACTAACGAGGATAATCGCAGAAAAGTTGTAATTGAAGAACACATAACTTTATTGAAAGAACCTGACTCACAATATATTGGTCACATTTCTGTGGCATCAGGTGACGCTAAAACAATATCCAATAAGCTGTTTGCACACTTACAGGCTAAATCAATTGATTTGAAGCTAATCGTGGCTATTGGATGTGATGGAACGGCAGTGAATACCGGAAACAGAGCTGGTATTATCAGATTACTTGAAGGCCAGCTTCAACGTCCACTTCAGTGGTTGGTATGTCAACTGCATGCTAATGAGTTGACTTTGAGACACCTCTTTGAAAAGCATGACGGGAGCACTACAGGACCCAAAAGTTTTAGTGGTCCGATTGGAAAAACCCTTAATAATTGTGAAAATCTTCCTGTAATACAGTTTTCTGCAATTAAATGTGACTTACCGGATATAACAAAAGCTCGTGAAGATCTCAGCACAGACCAATTAATTATACTTAATGGAAATATGTCGTGCGATCAGCGAAGGTGAACAGTCACCTTCAGTGATAATTTAAGAAAACGGAATCCAGGTAAAATCTGCCATTCGCGATGGCTAACAACAGCTAATCGTATTCTAAGAACGTACATTTCAACTAATACCCCATCCGAAGGTTTACAGACATTGATTGAATTCGTACTGAAAGTGTACGCGCCGATGTGGTTTAAGGTAAAAACGCAACCATTATGCGTTTACGGGGCAAAACACTTGCACGAGACAATCGTACTGTCTCGTTATCTTCCAGAGCACCTAAAGAAAATAGTAGACCCGGTGATCCAACGTAATGGATTTTTTGGGCATTGCGAGAATATTTTGATTGCTATGTTAGCTGACGAAAGAAAACCTATAAGAGAGCTAGCGCTTCGACGAATAGTTAAAATCCGCGAACGTTCTTCGGGTTTTACGCCGATTAGGGTTTTTAAATTACCGCCGTTTAATTTCAATGCGAAAGACTACATTGACATGATCGACTGTGATAAGATATCGGAACCACCACTGACTAAACAAATAGCGGATGAGACCATTTACGAAGCCATTAAAAATCCGGAGATAGTTGAAAGTGAAATTTTGCCTTTATTCCGATTGATGCCATGTCACACGCAAGCTACTGAGAGATGTATCAAGTTGGTCACAGAATCCTGTTCTGCAGTTTGTGGGCCAGAAAGACGTGCAGGATGGATCAGAAACAAACTTCAATCGTATCGTATCAAATAGTTTAATATCAAATACTTTAATAAAAAAAAAACGGTTCACTATCCATTTGCATAAAATTTTAAGACCTAATATAACTTAGCATAATTTTGTTTGGCATAACTATATTTTCACATAATATAATTACGCATAACAGCTTACGCATAATTTTTTAAGCATAATTTCTTTAAGCATAATAATGATGAAGCATAATATTCTAAAGCATAAAGTTCTAAAGCATAACTTTTTTAAGCATAATATCCTAAAGCATAAATTTATTTACGCATAATGATATTAAAAGTTTGCTTATTAGAAAATCAAAACTTTCTCGAGCAAATTTCAAAAGATCAATAAACGAAATAACAAAATTTAAATGATCAAATGTTTTATTTAGAAAAAATTTAAAATCCCAATGTATGTGACATCAAATGAACGACTGATCAAAAGTTGCTAGATATAATTTTAAATTATCAAATCATTCAACCGTCTAGGGTTAGCGTTTCCATCAGCAGGTCGACGGAGCCCGCTGCGCGGGGCTCCTATTTCTGTCTGCAGGGTTTACAGGAACCTAACTAACCGAACCTCGGGGTGCCCCTGACGTCGACCGTCTAGGGTTAGCGTTTCCGTCAGCAGGTCGACGGAGCCCCGCTGCGCGGGGCTCCTATTTCTGTCTGCAGGGTTTACAGGAACCTAACTAACCGAACCTCGGGGTGCCCCTGACGTCGACCGTCTAGGGTTAGGGTTTAATCGTTGCTTGTCAAGTAAAAATTTTTGAATTAATGTTTGGTGAACTGACTGGTCACCGATAATAATTAATAATTTATCCAGTAATCCATTTTGACCTTTAAACGATTTGGTCAATAGTGTAATAAATAATTTAAACATTGATATTCCAGACTTTGGTCAGCTGAACTTTTGATCAAATGACCATCGTTATTTTAAACTTTGTTGATTTGTACGTTGTTCTTTTGAAATTTGCTCAGGAAAGTTTTGATTTTCTAATATGCAACCTATTAATTGTATGCCTAAATATTATTATGCTAACAGTCATTAGGCCTACTAACGATATGCGAATCAAATTTATGCCAAAATAAATTAGTCTTTAAGATCATTATGCCAACATAAAATGTATGCCTAAAAAAATTATGCCGAAGTATTATTATGCCAAAACAAATTGTGCCAAAATCGTTATGCCGAAGTATATTAGGACAAAGAACATTATGCGAAAAGAAGGGATCCCAAAAAAAAACGGGATCCCTTCTTTTCGCATAATGTTCTTTGTCCTAATATACTTCGGCATAACGATTTTGGCACAATTTTTTTTGGCATAATAATACTTCGGCATAATTTTTTTAGGCATACATTTTATGTTGGCATAATCATCTTAAAGACTAATTTGTTTTGGCATAAATTTGATTCGCATAACGTTAGTAGGCCTAATGACTATTAGCATAATAATATTTAGGCATACAAAATATTGTTGGTTAAAAATTTAATATGCTGTGCAACAAAAGTTAGTGACAGAACCGAATTGCTGCTAAACCGACTCCACGTAGTCTTGTTTGTCCTACCCCTAGAGTGTAATTTAAAATCGCGTAGGCGCGTAGGGGCGAGGCGGCCCGCGGGTTGAGGAGCAGGTGGCTGCGAGCGAGCCGCCGCGGCGGAGGCTGGCCGGCGAAGCCGGCCAACAAGCCGAAGCTGCGGTGGTGAGCGAAAGCCGTCTGCGACGATTAGCACGCGTGGGGCTGCCGGAGGCCCGCAGCGCCGGAGCCGTGACAGAAACCCTGCCTGCTGCATGTTGCATGCTCGCTTGAATGCTGCATGCTTGCTTGTTTGCTGCATGCTTGCTTGCATGCTTGCTTGCATGTTTGCTTGCATGCTGTATGCTTGCTTGCATGCTGCATGCTTGCTTGCTTCATGCTTCCTACAGCGAAAAAAAAACCCACAAAATTGTTCAATACGGTATATTATATTAATATGTTATTTATTACCTGATTCAGGAGATATGGCTTTTTTCCAATCGTCGAAATAAATTGGATCGCCCTAGCTTTTTTGCCCGAAGAGGATAATTATCCGCAGCATGCAAGCAATTTGTTGTATAAAAATGTTATGCTTTAGAACTTTATGCTAAATAAATTTATGCTTTAGAATATTATGCTTCATCATTATTATGGTTAGAGAAATTATGCTTAAAAAATTATGCGTAAGCTGTTATGCGTAATTATATTATGCGAAAATATAATTATGCCAAACAAAATTATGCTAAGTTATATTAGGTCTTAACATTTTATGCAAATGGATAGTGAACCAAAAAAAACATTACAAAACTGTGTGATTTCCTGAATTTCATTTTTTATTATTTTTTGTAGTTTTCGTCGGTTTATTTTAATTTTTTGTTCTTATAATAATTATAGTTCTAGTTTTAAGTATTAAAACAATAATAAACATTGTACATCATTAAAAAAAATCGTTTAATTAAGCTCAGACTGAATCCTAGATTTAGACGATTAATGAAAACTTCAATATACTTGTGGCAGTACTTTCACTTAAAATATCATAATACTGTCTTATTAACTATTAATTGTCTCTACTGAGAGCATCTTTTCCACACACCGCCTCAAAAATATATAAAAAAAAACGATCCACCCTAATATACATATTTACAAAAATCATCAAATTACTTATTTCAAAAAACAATCGTATAGTTTACATAAATACAGAAACTTAGTAAAGCCTTTTTTAATAGTAACAACAGACGGTCACATACTCGATATTTATGGCCCCTATGCGGCAACTGTGTCGGATGCTGAGATAATGTCACAATTGTTTAGACATGAAAGTAATGAGCTGCCACAATATTTTAGAGGAGGAGACGTTTTATTTTAAATAGGGGTTTCAGGGATGCAATTCCATTACTAACATCTTTAAATTACAAAGTTTATAAACCTGAATCCCTCGAATCTGGTGAGACACAGTTGTCTACTCTACGAGCAAATAAATCTAGACTTGTTACAATGTGTAGATGGGTAGTGGAAGTTGTAAATGGTAGGTTTAAGAGAGATTACAAACTAATAAGACATGATTTCAGCAACAATGCTGCTACCCATCTAATAACTGATTTTAGAATAGCAGGGGCCATGATAAATGCATTTCATGTTCCCATCACAGATAGACCAGATGCTTCTATACTTTTGGAACGTGCCTTGCAAAAATTATATCAACCAAATGTATTAGCTGATTTTATTATTGAAAATAATATAAATAGGAGAAGAGCATCTTTTGTAAACATTAATGCTGATGTACTCACGAGTTCCCAGTGATGACAGAATCAGATTTAATTTTATTTGCACTGGGAACATATCAGATAAAGCAGCTCGTTCCTATTACGGAGAACATATAAGGCAAAATGGAGTGTTCGAAATTGAAGTTTGCCGTGATGTTGAGAGTCTTCACATACCAGATTTAGAAAATGAATTGTTTTTATTTAGGAGTAGAATCCATTCGAGACACCGTAGTGGAAGGGCTTATTATACATATATTTTATTGAATATGCAAGAAAGCGATTGGGAGCACAGAATCCACGGGTAGCTGCTGTAACTGCATAATTGGAAAACGTACTGTGGGTTGCTGTGCTCACATCATGACTATCGTCTGGTATATGGGGTGGGCTCGACATCAAGAGCATATAACAGCTCCTGCCTCCTTCCTAGATGATATCTTAGTAAGAGAAGATTTTGAAAATGAATAAATGGAATAAAAGAAAACAATAAGAAAGTTATTGGTTTTATTTTAAATATCCCATTAGGCCCATGCAGGGCCCGGAAAAAGCGTCCGTGAAGCTCCTTACTCTGCCATACCTCCCTGCGGTCGTTGGTATCAAGTACTACAGGTTTGCGCCAGTTCTCTTTAGCCAAGGAGAGCGGGGTGAGGCCCTTGTCCACCGCGACCACATCTCGATGCATCCCCACGTCGGTTTCTAGGAAATATTCCCTGAGACTGCATATCTCGCGATTGTGGAGAGTCTTGGCGTTTAAAAAGCCTCGACCCCCACACCTCCGCGGGATATACAGTCTCATAACCGAAGAACGCGGGTGATGCATTCGATATACCGTCAACAATGTACGGACCTTCCTATCCAGGGCGTCAAGTTCAGTTTGAGTCCATTTGAGTATGCCGAAAGAGTACATCAAAACCGGCATGACCCAACCGTTGAAGGCACGCACCTTATTTCCGCCTGATAAAAGACTATTAAATACTTTTTTCAGGCGGCCAAAGAAGCGCTCCTTCAACGATTGCTTCATGTCAGTAACATTGATACCCAGCGCTTCCGACATACCCAAATACTTATAGGTTTCGGTTGCTGAGAGAGATCTAAGATTTATGGAATCCGAGAGCTGGGTTCCCACAGACTCCACAATCTCCCCTCGCTTTACATGCATGACCGCACATTTGTCCACACCGAATTCCATCCTGATGGCGCTACTGAAAGTCTCAGTTACCTTCAGTAGCTCCATCAATTGCAAATCGTTGGGGGCAAAGAGTTTCAGGTCATCCATGTAAAGGAGGTGAGATATAACTTGACCACCTCTCCTCAACCGATAGCCTAGACCTGAATCCTCCAGCAGCGTGCTAAGAGGATTCAAGGCTAAGCAGAACCAAAGTGGACTCAAACTATCGCCCTGAAATATACCTCGCTCTATCCTTATGGGCTCGCTATTCCTCTGGATTTGCCGACATCCTGGATAGCGAAGGACTGTCCTCCATTGCCCCATACATGACATCAGGAAGGTGCGCAGAGTTGCATCAACTTTATACAGCTCTAGCACCCTCATGAGCCATGTATGTGGCACAGAGTCATAGGCCTTCCTATAGTCTATCCAACATGTCGACAGATCCCTTCGGGAACGACGAGCCTGTTGACTAATGGCCATATCAATGAGGAGTAGCTCCTTAGTACCGCGGGACCCGTTCCTACATCCATTTTGAGAAGCGGACATGATAGAATTGTCATCAATGTGTTTGCTAATTTTAGCTCTCAAAATGGATGTAAGAACTTTATATACTGTCGGGAGACAGGTAATAGGTCTATAGTTGTTGGGTTCCGCAGTACTACCCGATTTATGGAGCAGGTGGGTTATACCTGTTGTTAGGAACTCGGGCAGCGACCCTGACTCTAAGGCTGACTGGAACAGGGTCGCCAGGCGAGCATGCGACCTAGTAAACCATTTAATCCAGAAGTTGTGCAGCCCATCCGGCCCTGGGGATTTCCAGTTAGGTAACGGACGGACTGCACGAACTACGTCTTGGGGGCTGATAGTGATTGCCCCCATTTCTGGTACCGGATCGCACGCTCGCTCAACTTCCCGGGTCCATTCACCCTCGGTATGGCTAACAGGCACCGACCAGATGCTGCGCCAGAACGAACATATGGCATCATCATCCGGCAGGTGCGCGTCAGCCACACCTTGGTCCGGTCGCTCCCAAGCCCTATAAACCCACCTTTCATCTCTTTGGAATGTGCGATTCTGAGTGTATCGATCCACCCGCCGCTTATACCTACGAATACGGTTTGCCCATGCATACACTTTCTGCTTCAGGAAGTCGATGCGCTCTGTGACACGGGACATGTAGTCTCGAGGACTGATATCAGTACCCGAGAACGCCCGCCTCACAAAACGCATCACTCTAAGGCGAGTATTGCCCTCCCTGAAGCAGATTAGTTTGCCGATGAGTGCTCTGGCCCCATCAATACGTCGTTCAATCCTGTACTGCCATGCCGGTACGGCTGGTTTAGGTCGTGTAGCTCTGTCATCAGAAAATTTAACATCATTTTATTATTTTATTATTATTCCTCTTTATTTATCTTTAATCTTAGATTAGGCTTTTTACAATATGGATATAAAAGTAAAATACATATTAAATGAAATTACAAAACATAAACACATTATAAAAAATGTTATTATTATTTCTATTTTAACTACACACTAATACCAGAAAAAGCCAGAAATTAAAAACTTTACTCTGAATGTGATGGGATTAGAATATTTATACTTAGTTTTATATCGTAGTAGTAATCATTGCATAATTTTAAATTATAGGAGCTGATCCATTGCTGTCTTTCCTATTATCGGAAAATCCTAATTATGTGGTAAGCATTTTGTTTTTAATTATTTTTAAATACATAGTTTTTATAAATTATAAAAAAATGGTCATTTTCATTTTAATGTGTCTTTATGCTACAAACATTATATTCATTATGACATCATACTGCTCATCTATACTTAATATCATAAAGCTGAAGAATTAGTTAGGTCAAATGTTTTCAATTAATGTTCAATTCGAAATCTGATTGGAAGGTGTTCCGTCAAGCAACGCCATCTATCGGTCTTATCATGGAATCGATAAACGACTGGAGCGAACGAGCGAGAGGTTCCAAGGGCGCCCGCCCGCGGCGCCAGTGCGCGCAACTATAAGACGACACGACCGTGCGTGCGTAGGGACCAAGCATTCTATTCAAAATTTTGTAATAACGAACATTAAACAGCTTAAATTGTAATTTCGAGCATTATTGAAGAAGCCCTGCCTGCTCCCTGTCTTCATTGCTATAACATTGGACCTTCGAGCCACATTTAATTTGAAGATATCAGCTTCACGACGAGCCGGGTTGAGGAAGAGAGGAAGCGAAGTATACGTTGAGGAGACTTGGAAGACCAGCCACAGATTTCTGAACTGAAGCCGAGCAATTGTTTTCTGCAACAGCCAGCAACGGTCAGGTTACCCAGTCGTTCCTTTTCCTCCTTCCCCTGTGTCTTCGCCTGTGTTAATATCGTACCTATACGTTTTCAGGAGAATCGTTTGGCAGCGCTGAGGCCGTCTTCAGGTGAGAAAACACGACTGAACAAGCTAACTGTGAGTACCTACTTTCATAAGCTACCAAAATGAGTGATGATGAAACTTGTCCCCGTTTAGATAGTCAGATGTCTGATCTTAAAAAACAACGTGGTATAATTAAAGGTAGATTAACATTGTTCGCAAATTTTATTAATAAATTAGATAGATCGTGTATAGATTCCGTTATTAAAACCCAAGTTCAAATGCGTATTCATTCGGCATCCATTTTCTTTGGCGAGTTCAACGACTTGCAATCTAAAATAGAAAGAATTGTCGATGAAAAAGAATTAATATTACATTTAGAGTATAGAGATTCGTTTGAGTGCCAATATTATTCAACGAACGAAATTGCAAAGAACTTGATAGGCGACTGTGAACAAATCGGACTGAATAATTCTCAGTGCATTTCCGGGAAATCGGTGTCCATTAAATTACCGCAAATAAAACTACCTGTATTTGACGGTTCCTTCGATAAATGGTTAGAGTTTAGGAATTCGTACGTTTCAATGATACATGATCGCGACGACTTAGATCCCATACAGAAATTTCAATACCTAAAATCGTCTCTCAGTGGATCTGCGTTACATGTTATCAGTTCGTTAGAGTTTACCGCACCTAACTATAGTAACGCGTGGGACCTGCTTGAAGCTAGGTATCAAAATAATAGGCTATTGATACACAACCATGTAAAGTCTTTGTTTGCGGCACCTTCACTGGGTAAGGAATGTCCGGCACAGATCAGATCGTTAGTAGATTGCGTTCTACGTAATCTGAGAGCCCTAAATTCTCTTAAAGAACCTGATTCTTCACTTGAGGATATGCTTATCATTTATTTAGTTGTCAGTAAACTTGACTCTGCTACTGAACGCGAGTGGGAGAACTACAGAAGCTCACTTATCTCTGAATCTCACAAAACCTCTAAGCCTTTAAAACTACAAGATTTATTAACGTTTTTAAACAATAGGTCTGACATGTTAGATATGATTAATTCGGGTAACAGTAAAAATCAGTCACATTCACAAATTAAACATGAGGGTAAACAGTCAGTTGATCATAAAAAACAGATAAATTCTCAAACTACACTTAGTTATGCGAATGTGAATAATAGTAATAATAAGATCTCACCAGGTAGTAAAGGGAAACATAAACATAACTTGACATGCCCGTTATGTAGTGGTAAGCATGCATTATATTCATGTGTTATGTTTCTAAATATGTTGGTACAAGAAAGATTAAAATTTGTTCAGTCAAATAACGTTTGTCAAAACTGTTTACGTACAAACACTCACACAATTGAAAGTTGTAATTTCGGTCCTTGTAAATTATGTCAACAAAAACATAATGCGTTAATTCACGTTGACAATAATAGCGTTATTCCAAATACGTCGTCACAACGTGCCGTTATCAATAATACGTTGCCACAGTCGTCTGTATTACACTGCGTTAGTAAAACAGCTGACAATATTGATAATCGGAGTTGTAACGCGTTCATAGATAATGCTAAATCGTTACAGACTGTCTTGCTGTCTACGGCGTTAGTTGAGATTGCTGATATTGATAACCGTTACCACACAGTTCGCGCTTTGCTTGACAGCGGCAGTCAAAATTGTTTTATAGCTCAAAGCTTATGTAAACGTTTAAAATTACCTATCATACAGTCCACTATACGTGTTTGTGGCGTTGGACAAACCGTTTCACAGTCCAGTCACAACTGCGATGTTAATATTCGTTCTAAGGTATATGATTTTAACACTACCTTACATTGTTTAGTGTTGCCTAGTATCATTTCGAAGTTGCCTTCGACACACGTTAATAGTAATGCTATTAGTATACCTAGCAATGTTCTACTTGCAGATCCCACATTTTATGTACCAAGCGACATAGATTTATTAATAGGCGCGGATGTCTTTTGGGATTTGCTAAAAGAAAATAAAATAAAACTTCACACCGGTCCGTACTTACAAGATTCGTGGGTAGGTTGGATTATATCCGGTCCAGTTTATAATAATAATCGTTTTTTAGCGGCTGGCATGACAGATGTCCAGTGCAATTTATCGTTAAGTGATTCTCAACTACGAAAGTCCTGGGAAATCGAAGAAGTAAATATCCCTCCCGTTATTACTGAGGAAGATCATTTTTGTGAAGAGTTATTCTTGCAGACTACTAAACGCGATCAGCATGGTAGGTTTACTGTAAGAATGCCATTTAAACAATCTCCTGATTGTTTGACTTCAAGTTGGTTGACAACAAATAGTAATCAAACTGAGTTTATTTATAAGTTACCGGAATTAAAATGTCCTAAAACTACAAATTTGTTAAATGTAGAATCGCGTAATATTATTGATTTCGAAAGGTTTTCTTGTTTTAATCGTTTGCAAAGAACAATCGCGTATGTCTTACGTTACATTTTTAACCTACGTGCATTGCGTGTCGGTCAAAGTCGCAAAACAGGTTCATTGACCGTGAGCGAGATAAATAGTTCATTAGTTGTGTTGACACGTTTAGTTCAATCACAATCATTCAGTAAGGAATATCATAACCTTAAAGAAAAGGTGCCTGTGAACAATAAGTCTAGTAATAAAACAATAGGTTTAAGTATGTTTTTAGATAAAGATAATATAATTCGTGTTGGGGGTAGACTTAGTAATTCAAAATTTAATTACGATAAGAAACATCCAGTGTTGTTGTGTCATAAACATCGGTTTACTTGGCTATTGTGTTCATACGAACACAAACGTTTACTTCATGCTGGACCTCAGCTTCTCGTGGCTACCATGCGCGATAAATGGTGGGTGCTGGGAGCACGTAATTTAGCAAGGCAAGTGGTTCATAAATGTGTGACCTGCATTCGCATGAAGGGAAATACGCTAACTCCACTCATGGGTGATCTCCCTGCTGAACGTTTAGAGGCTGGATTTCCATTCATGCGATGTGGTGTTGATTATGCCGGGCCAATATCTATATTGAATCGCAAAGGCAGAGGTTCACAACTAATTAAAGGATATATTTGTTTATACGTTTGTTTTGCTACCAGAGCAGTGCATTTAGAATTAGTTAGTTCTTTGTCCACTCAGGATTATCTATTGGCATTCAAACGATTCATATCACGACGCGGTAAGCCGTGTCAAGTTTTCTCCGATAACGGTAGGAATTTTGTTGGAGCTGAAAGGGAGCTTTCAGCTATATTTAAAAAATCAAACGAAATAATCGATTTTGCTAGTAGTAATGATATTATATTTAGTTTCATCCCGCCTTATGCGCCTCACTTTGGCGGTTTATGGGAGGCAGGAGTGAAGTCGTGTAAGTATCACTTGAGACGTGTCGTAGGTAATGCTAAGCTAACTTATGAGGAGTTTGGTACGGTATTGACCCAGGTTGAGGCCGTCCTGAACTCCCGTCCTATATCACCTATGTCCGCAGATCCAAATGATTATCTTCCACTCACACCTGCTCATTTCCTGATCGGCCGACCGTTGACTGCACCTGCAAGTGAGGACTTCACGACGTCTACGCCTACCTGTCGCTACCATCGGCTGGAACAGTTGCGGCAACATTTTTGGACACGGTGGTCTAAGGAGTATGTGTCCGAGCTTCAACGCAGGACGAAGTGGGCGCACAAGACAGACGATATCGCTAAGGATAGCCTTGTCGTCATAAAGGAAGATAACCTACCACCACTCAAGTGGAAGATTTCGTAGCACGATGCCTACTTTCGCACTATGACTACTTTTTTGTACTTTTAATTAATCGGTAGCACAATGCCAACATTTTGAAATCTCCATACATTAGATCGCATGATGCCAACAATCGCATATTGACAAAAAAAAACTTACTACATTATTCTAATCGCAGCATGCCTACTTCCGATATCGTCAGTACTTTTTATATGTACGAGGCCTACAATATGTACAGTCAACACCAAATTTTGGTTTACTTCGGTTGTTTCGTAAATATAAGTGGGTGTGATGGTAACATTAAATTGCTGAGTACAAACAAATTAAAAAAAAAACAATCGGTTATTTTACTAGTACTAACGTATATTAAATAAAACTTGCAACTACCTCCAAGTGCATAATGTATCTAACAAAATAAAATCTCCGAATCTTCTTCTTACTTCTTTACATCTTATATATCTATATAACATATAAAAGGCTAGTGTCCTGGCTGCGGCGCGGAGACGAAGTCGCGGGCACAGTAATAATATCTACAGTAGTGTCTTCATACAAACGCCACGGTCGGCAACGCGAGTCATACCTACACGCCTCGAGTTTGGTATGCACTAAGTACGCAACGAGTCGCGAATGCACCGGACTGACGAACGAAAGTAGTGATGGTTTTGTAAGCGGTAAGCGTGCGATTTGTGAATATTTGATTGAAATAAGTACAAGTATTTACTTAGTATGTTAACCAAGTTAAAATATACCAACCAAGTGAAAGGTAATCCCTTTTCTCCTCATTTTCCATGTTTTTAATTATACTTTTTATCCGAAAGCGGATTTTATACAGTTAAATTTAATAATATATAAAGCTTACCGTACGTCTCAGGCAAGTAAAATAATATCTCTAGATCTACTAATAAAAAGACACAACTTGTATTTTTATTGAACCTTCCTATTTCATTCACAACAATATTTCATTCTTTTACATAAAAAAATATAATATTTGCAATCACAAAAATAGAAAGAAACTCAACTAAGTATATGAAATTAAAATAGGTACTGTAGGACCGGCAGCCCTATCTCGTGCGAACGTACCGCCCGGCTGTAGGTGATTATTTCAAGGACGATCAAATAAATTTAATTTATTGACACTGTGATTGTATGTCAGAAGGATCTTTCGTATCGTCTTTAGTATTTTATTTAAAAATCATCGTCCATACCAGTAAAGGATTGATTGATTAATTGATAAGAAATATTTTTCATTAGACTGTACTAAAATAGACATAATGCTATCGTCAGGTTAAATTTTTCAGAAAGTTGGCAAACTGCGATGTAACTGGGACAAAAATTAAAAAGTAGGCATCGTGCGATCTAACGTATGGTGGTTTCAAAATGTTGGCATTGTGCTACCGATTACTTGAAAGTACAAAAAAGTAGTGATAGTGCGAAAGTAGGCATCGTGCTACGAAATCAAGTGGAAATTGGGTAGAATTCTTAAACTGTTCCCAGGCAATGATGGTGTCTCCAGAGTGGCTGAGATCCAAACAGCACAAGGCACAATCAAGCGTGCTTCATCAAAAATCTGCCCGCTGCCGGTTTAGACTACGTGACAGTTTAGTTGGAAGATGGATCTTCCAAGGTGGCCGGTATGTTCCGTCAAGCAACGCCATCTATCGGTCTTATCATGGAATCGATAAACGACTGGAGCGAACGAGCGAGAGGTTCCAAGGGCGCCCGCCCGCGGCGCCAGTGCGCGCAACTATAAGACGACACGACCGTGCGTGCGTAGGGACCAAGCATTCTATTCAAAATTTTGTAATAACGAACATTAAACAGCTTAAATTGTAATTTCGAGCATTATTGAAGAAGCCCTGCCTGCTCCCTGTCTTCATTGCTATAACAGAAGGCTATAAATAACAGCAAGCTATGACTTTTAGGAGCTGAGAAGGGGTGAAATCGCACAGCTTCATAACATACTCGAAAATGAATAAAAGATGTAAATATGTTTAAAAGATTCCCTTGTTTCGGAATGTTATACAACTGTAATTTGTTTTCAGCCCTCAAGAAACACCTATGTCTGTAATGTGTGTTGGATGCGAGCAGATAGACAGGCATCGCATGACTCATCACGAGCTTTAGACCACAATGCAGCAGCCCCGAATATTCTAGTGGTTAGCCCACCAGAGCCACCGCCTTTACCGCCTGTTTAAAGTGGACCACTTAGAAGGGAAAATAGTAATATATTTTTGCCTAATTATAAGCGAGCTTCAATTACATCTAATCACTGTATATTTCAACAATGCAGAAATAGAATTTGTACAGTGATCAGTGGCATTTATTACCTCAAATGAATGAGACACATTTTACATTTAGTGCTGTCCATATAGAAGACATAATAAACATTATGAAGTCAAAAGCTAATTTTTTGAACTTTGAAAATGTCTCAGAAATGCCAAACCATTTTTGCCATTATTGGACGGGTCTTACAGTACCTCAGTTTTGAATTCTTAATTATCTTTTACCTGCTTTAAATGTGAAACAACCTAAACAAACTTTAGCAATATATTTAATCAAATTAAGAAAAGGCGAGAGTAATAGGCGCATGGCAACTCTTTTTGATTTACCTAGGTCAACATTAGAATTGATTATGAAAAAAGTTAGGTTGTGTCTCAATGAACATTTTGTTCCTTATAATATTGGTGTGAACTAGTGATGTAACGAATGTCATCTTTTAAACATTCGCGGATGCGAAGGCGAATGCGCATATCTATTACCGACATTCGCTGTTCGAAGCCCAATCAAGGCAAGTACTGATCGGTCGAACTTGTCCGCGATCCACGGACCCAACCAAAACCAAATCAAAGGTAGCCTAACAAAAAAAAGGGGGAAAATCAACCTACCTGGTGCTGTTCGAGGTGACCTGTCCTCAGGTTACGCCGTTCTGTAAGTATGTCAGAATAAATGTGTTGTGTTCTGTAGGTGAAGTTGTGTCAGACGAACGTTGTTTCAAGAGGCGCAGATTCTCCAAGCGCGTGCAGCTCCGA
The DNA here is from genome assembly GCA_950022335.1 of Eurois occulta. Taxonomy (NCBI): domain Eukaryota; kingdom Metazoa; phylum Arthropoda; class Insecta; order Lepidoptera; family Noctuidae; genus Eurois; species Eurois occulta. Next base: position 22,130,824 of record OX465478.1, read on the forward strand.
ATGCAACACAATGTCCTTTAATATTCAAAGTCACACGCGGGTGACGCCGGGTGGCTAAACCTAACCTTAAAAACCGGCGTCTGGTAATGCACAAAATAACCGCGTTTTCTGGCACAAATGAGGGTGTTTAGTCCAATTTAAATTGATTTGATTAGGAATATCCACAATTCACTGGGATTCAAAGGGATTAACAAGTATCTCCATCAATTAAGTTCAAGACAAGCGATCTCGTTATTTTCAAACCAGAGAGTATCTGTCAAAATCAACAACTAGACATTGACAGTTGATCGTAATGGCGTCGGGTGCGTTCGGATAAACGTATGGGACGGAACATTCGCGAATGCGAATGTTCAGTTTTTGTTTTCAAATTTGGCGCCAATCGTCTATGGCTTGATGGCAGTTTGAACGAGGTGCGTTCCGTTTGTAGTTTGTTACGAGAATTTCCGAGTAATACGAACGAACGAACTCATTCGACCGAAGTGTCATTCCGCGCGGTTAGTGTGATTAGCGATTTATTAAAATTAGTAAATCGAATTCTAGTGAAATATGGACTTATTTTACACTTTGCAATGCTGAACGAGCTAAATGCAAGCTTTGTAACAATGAATATTCAAGAAAAGGAAGAACTACAACTGCTATGTGAAATCATATAAAGGCAATGCATAAAACCGAGTTTTCCGAATTAGAAAAATGTGAAAAACGAAAACATGATTGTAGTGTATCTATTTAATAGATATGGCAACACTGTCTCACGACCACAAGTAGTCGGGTAGCTGTCACGTAGGACAACTGTCAGTCACCACGAATGGCGGGAAAGTCAGGAGGTGAAGCGGACCCTGGACTAGCTTGGTGGAGTTGGTGAGCCAGTGATATAGTGATAAATTGTGTTATGAACCTATTAGCTCTGTTACAAGTGAATACTGCAAGTGGCGACGAGGATAAAGGTCAGAAATTCAAATAATAATGCTTAGTGGAAGTTCACAAGGAGTAGTCGACAATGAAAAAAAAATGTTGTAAGTAGAGATAGCAGACTATGCTTGAAACATAATTCATGTAAATCATTATATACCTACTGGCATTAAGTATTTCAAGCTGAAGGAACAATTCTGTTTTTGTTTTATCATGCATTGTACCTAATTGTTGCATTGTAAACTATGGGTTGCATTGGAACTATTGGAAGAGATAGATCCCACAGTACAATTAATGAATTCTATATTACAACGCATGCATGGCGTTTATATCATCTTAATAAAACTAAATGGATATGCAATATAATAAAGAACCTACACAGGTAAATATGTCAACATGTTACATGAGTAAGTCTACATGCATCAAGTTATTATTGAACTTATTTAATTAAGCATACTTATCTGCACATCAAACTAGATAATAGGTAGGCCCTTAATCACTAGAATAGTTGATGATAAATAATTTGTATTCATAGACTTTAAATTATTAGATACAGGACCTAAAATATTTCTATATGAAATGGTTTTGAATTTCACTTCACCGTTATTACCAGATTGATGGCAACAGTGTTGAACTACAATTGCTTGTGAACATGTTGAACTAACCGCGGTAGAGGTAACCGCATTAGAGGACTTAAACCGTAATACAGGTTCCAAATTCTGAAAGCTACATTATTATACTTTTTGTTTTTGTTTACAGGACCATCTACCGGCATGGAGTCAACGATTATTGTCGAGGAATTTAAGAAAAGCATAGAAATGCATAATTTGATATATGGCAGAATTATATTCGATGGTGACGCCAACACATATTCAAAGCTTTTTGCAAGAAAGGCCGTATGAAAATTTAACAATAGAAAAAATTAAATGCCGAAACCACTTGCTGAGGAATTTTTGCAACAAGCTGCAAAGTCTTACAACAGACACGAAATTTCTTGTGCGGTTCAGAAAACTCTTAACAAAAAAAAGAATCTAAACTATGCGAAAAGTAGTAGTAACTGCAATTGCAAAATACAAGGATACTGGTAATGTAATGGAACTCCATGCTGATATAATGCTTGCTGCAGAACATGCTTTTGGACAACATACCACGTGCAAAGGATACTTTTGTGGCAAACTAGGCGAAGTATAAGACATTGACAAAGACTTGTATACAAACACTCTGTGGCAAAAAATAAAATTAATATTATCACAGCTAGCCGCACACTCGCGCAGTTTGTTGCACGATGTCTATAGTAACTCTGTGGAGAGATATCATAGCATTGTTGCTAAATTTGTAGGCGGCAAAAGAATAAACTTTTCTCAAAAATACCAATATCAAATGAGATGCAATACTGCTGCTCTATCTTTCAACACAAGAAAACCTTTGAGCATTTTGCATAAATCTATTGTAGGTAGAAGTCCAAGAGGCCAAATACATAAATTTGAAATAAACAGAATAAAACGACTGAAAAGATCTAAGAAATATACAAAGAAGAAGAAAAGAACATTGGAAAATCAAAACGCCTCATCCAGAAATTATGGACAGGATTGCGAGAAACCTGATATGTCAAAGGAAATGCTGGAGGAATCAAAAAGAATATTTTTGAAAAATTTAGAGAAGAATGAAGATGAAAGAATAAGAATTGAAAGAGGTACAATAATTAAATTTATAAAAACCCAATAGACCACGTCAAATCAATTAAACATGGTCTAGAAAATTAAAGTATTGCTAAAACTCAATTGGAAAAAGAAAAATTGATTAAAATTAACCCCTGCGGCCTATTCATAGACGCCGAGATCCCGTATGGTATAATAGACGAAAGTACAATATGCGAAATAAAATGCCCTATAAGTGCATATAAATTAGGACTGGAAAGGGCGATCGTAGAAAAAAAAATTACATTCTATAAAAAAATTAAAGATAATAATAAATTAAAGATATTAATAATAATATGAAATCGCGGGAAAAAGCTAATTACAGCTGTCTACATTCCGCCGCCCGATTACATTGATAATATTTTCTGTTTTAGTAATATTACAACGAGTTCTTAGTTTGTAAAAAAATATATTTTATACAACATGCTTCTTTTGATATGTCATAACTCTACTCATTGAACTCATCATTATGAACAACTTTTACTATGGGACCACACCCGAAATCTCGAACATAAATGTAGGGAATAATAGATTTTTTTTCTGCTGCTAGTATAAGCAAAACACCAAAAGTCATTATAGGAAAAAAGGGTATAAAAGAGTGGAGCAAACATGTCAAAGAATTTCGCACACAGTCTAGAATTAAAGGACATCATTCATTTTGGACCAAAAACTGAAAGTAGCCAGGATAAAAATGTGTAATATTCCGATAGAACACACAATTCCTATATTTTTTTACTACGACACCAAATCTGTGCGCCCTTTGGTTACGGTGTTACATACTTTTAAAATACAATAAAAGTGTTATTATTATGTTGTTATGTATTTGATCATTTATATTTAATTATTCATACTGTGTAGGTATGTCCTTTTGATGTGCAATAAAGTGAATTCTATTATCTATTAAGAAAGTATTTTCATCATTGATACTACGCGTCGCAGAGACAGAGCGTCACAATTTACAACAAGTCCAAACCTGTTTTAAGCAGGTACCTGGAAATTCACCGGTTCGTCCCTTCCCGCCGCAACTACTGTATCCCGCGTCACCCGCTCTTTTGTTTTGTTCAGTTATACATGGGACTCTCGTTACATCGGACGGCTAAATCGCGACTTGCACTCCTCAGTTAATAATATTGTTATTCTTGTTATTTTTGTTTGTAGTTACTTTTTGTTACTGTTTTAACTGGCGTTATGAGTGCATTGTGTATTTCGTGTCGTACGCCTGTCGGTGATCGTCGAAGTTATACTTGGACTTCCCGAGAATCACAGCATACGAATGTTGCACAGTTTGTTATTGAAGATCTATTAGTTCGACAGGTATGAATAATTATTATTTTATTTCATTCTTTATACAGACCTTTACCTACCTAGAGTTTTATATGATTTTCACTAAGGCCCGTATTAATAAACGTTCCTCAAACACGTACACAAGTGCGTTATCATTTGATACGCCATTATGACGTCATCAGCACCTCAAGATTATTGCTAATTAATAGACACATAAATACAGTATCTCAGTAACCAAGATCAGTTCCTCACCTGTACTTGATGGCTTGATCTCATGGACGATGACGTCATGTTGACCGAAGTTTTGAATGAGACTTGTCGCATTTCGTTATTGCTATGTCAAAAGATGTATAAGTTTTGATTGAAATACTTTTTTTTCATTAAATCTTTAATGAATAGCGCTAATACACGTTATAAAGTTGGTTGCTACACAGAAAAGCGTTAAATTGTTAAAAAGGTTGTGTATTTATTTTCAAATACGACATAATTGTTTACTACTTATGTCAGTAAGCATAAACAACATAACGCAATGTAGCGTCAGTGTCAAAAAAAAAACAAACATAAACGTCTGTTTGTTTACTGCTCGCTCGAATATCTCGTATTTTTGTAAAATGGAAAATATGAAGCATTCCTTTACTCAAATTGAGAAAACGTTCTTTTTAGAGATTTAAAAAAAATATAAGGCCGTAGTGGAGAATAAGGAAACCGATGGTGCGTCTCTACGTAATAAAAATGAGACCTGGAAGAAAATAACTGCAGAATACAACGCTAGTCCGCACGCATCTACCCAGGTAAATAATTACATTTTACTCTTTAATATTGTGACATCAGGTAACAGAACAAAAGGAACCCTATTATTGGAGATTTTGACCTTAATTTCCATGAAACTGTGCTTATAACAAATTTTGGCTTCTTCTTTTTTGTTGCACTATTTACATTATCTTGTTATTAATATTTTAGGCAACAACTAAACAACTACGTCGGCTCTGGATGAATATTAAACAAAGACAGAGGGAGGCGTTGACCAAAGAACGCCAACACCGCTTGGCCACTGGGGAAGGGCCATCAATAAGTGATGCCACCATTGACCCTGATGTCGTTGAAGTGGTCCCAGCGCTTATAGTTGGAATAGATACTGCAATTGATTCGGATGCAGTTCTTGGTAAATACTGTACTTACCTACAAAAGTAAATTTACATCTATTTATTATTATATAATATAATACTTACATAAATATAAATTTACTTTGATAAACACCTCATAACAAGCATAGGAAAAACATGTATGTAGCTTTTAAGGCATCTGAGATTAATGTTAAAATTATTATGCTTTTCAGAAATTACAGAGGATCACATGGTGCAGCCTGTCTACATAAAGGAAGTGACTGTGGCTGCTCCTCTTGACCCTGTTCAAGTGGTCACAGAAACTCCTCCACAGACATCCACTCCTACCCCTTTTTTTTTTGGAGGGTGGGTAATCATCAAATGACACCGCTCTGGGCGGAGCGGAACGGAGTGTCAGACTCTTACTGACTAAAAACCACCCATGTTCCTTCTTTGGCCCTTTATGTTCCAGGGCCGCGGTCTCTTTCGAACAGTCCCGCAGCCCTGACAGGCATCGGCCCTTGCGGCCGCTCCCGTTTGCTGACATCTCTTTGAGGCGCGCGTGGAACACGAACGCGCCGTCGACACGGCCTGTCGTCATACGACGGACGGACGGCGAGCTAGCCCATTACTCACCGTCCACAGGCCCGCGCCTACGGTGGCCGAGAGCCATCACGGCGTGATCCACTCCTACCCCTGTGTCAGAAACTGCTCGAACTATACAAAGACCAACAGCGCTGACTGTTTAGCGACATAAAGATTCTATTTTGGAGAGGGAGTACAAAGATCGCCAAATGAGGGCGAATGAAAAGCATCAAGTAGAGATGCAAATAATTCGGGAGCCGCTTCGTGAAGCTAAGGCAAAAGCTGAGCTAGCTGAGCTGATCCTGCGGCAAAGACAACAATGTTCCTCAGGTACTTTAATAACAATATTAACTTGTAGGTTTAATTGATGCTTGATTGATTGTTTCTTGTGGTTTACATGCTAATATGTACAAGCCTTTGTCTTTTGTTACAGATTTGATGTCATAGAATGCAGCATAATTAATAATTCAACCACTACTTTATCATATTTATGTGGTAATAATGATACATATATTGTGGTGCTCTATATTATATTAATAAACAAGCCTCATTTTACTTGTAAAATTGTTTAATTTCAGTCTTTCTTTATATGATTGAAGTCTTTAACACTTAAAAAGTTACTTATAATTAAATAAACATTATCTTGAATTAGTGACAGCTAAATAAAACAATATAAACATATATTACAGAAATTACTCATATCATAATCACATAACAAAACACATACATAATTATTGTTAAAAAATTTCTATAATTGTATTTCTTAGTAGGAACCCTGAGCTCGTGCCAGACATTATTAGCATTTGGTTCATCTACCACATCATTTTGGTCTTCTTCATTTAAAATTTCAATGTTATCATTTAAAATCAATGACAAATTATGCAACACTGCACAAGCGACTATTATATTTGAAACAGTAGAAAGTTTATTTCCCAACCCCCGTGAAAGACAAGGAAACCTGCGTTTCCAAATTCCAAAGTTCTCTCAACAATATTTCTAGTTTTTATTTGAGCTCTGTTATAGCGTTTTGAAGGGGGATCTTCAGGAGAAGGCTTTATAGGCGTAAGTACAAATGGTAGCGTAGGATATCCACTATCACCTACAGGTCTTCCATCCAAGATACCCTGGGTATATTTCATGTACACCGAAGACATTTGGAATATTCTGGAGTCATGCATGCTGCCATCTAGCAACAATATCTAAAAATTCAGTTTGAGGGCCAACAACTGCCTGAAAAAAAAATGGTTAAAATGTATTCATAAAACTGAACATTCACTTTTTATTCTAAAGTTATAGGGGCAACAAAAGTATATTATCCTGCACAATTATCAGGCTTACTTACTTGTACATTAATTGAAAAATATGACTTCCTGTTTCTATATACTTCATGATGCTGGCATCCTGGTGTATTTACTATTTTTATATGGGTGCAGTCAATGACACCATCTACTCCTGGGAGTCCAGGCCAACGTCCATGACTCCCCAAGTTTTTAAACAGTTGTCTGTTTGTGCTAGCATTATCTCCTCGAGGTATTTTGATGTATTTTGTGTGCAGAAGGGCTAATAGTTTCGATAGTTTGGCTATGATATTTGAAGCCGTAGGTTGTGATAAATGGATTAGGTTTCCACAAACAAGCTGAAATATAAATTAATTAAGTACGTAAGGTACAATTAACATATGAATAATAATTGGATTTGCGTTCGTATTAGGTAGTTAATTACTTACAATATTACATACTAACCTGAAATGATGCTGTTGCATAAAACCTTAAAGTTAAAAGGACGGCTATTTCCGGGGAAATTGGAAGACCTCTGTTATTATATTTTACGAATGAGTTTTTTATTAATGTCACTATATAACAACACTGCCTCTTGTACAAATCTGAATCGTTTTTTAAAACTTTCTCTAGGCAACTCAAAAGGATTTGAAGCATCCCTTATATAAACTTTTGGTAATCGAAATCGCAAAGGCCACAAAATATCGTCATAATAATCTATTTCATCGTAATAATTAATGTCACTCAAAATATTTTCAATCTCCATGTATCGCGCCACGCTAATCACTCCTCAAGTCACGGTCTATCCACACTCACGATAACACCAACACAACACACGATCTCAGCAACACTGGCGGCTCGCCCTAAGGAGCGCTGGTGCAGTAAACTCCCTCCCATAAATAATTATAATAAAATTATACTCCTTAATTTCATTATTAATATCACTATTTAAAATCTATCGTAAAAATTACTGTAAATACCAATAAAATTACACATTGCCAATCCACATACCCTTCATCCCATACACCTGTATCATTTCATAGCTATAAGTAACGCCCAAAGCGGAGCGCTCACGATTGCGCTCCTATGAAATAAGATTCAGTACATTGCCTAATACGAAATCTCATAGGAGTGAAAGAGACATTTCGCCACAGTCCTGCGCGTGAAACAGAAGATTTTCTATGCAAAAATAGGCAATTTCGGAGCGCCGCTCACGCGACGTTGCCGGTCGGCGGGTCGGTTCATTTTACCGCGGCCGCACGACACGACGTTGCCGCTCTTATATAAACAAACATTAGTCAACTTTGATGCATGCGCGCGAATGCAAATTCGGGAATTTTCTAACTGATAATCATTTAATACGTGTTGAAATAGCCTGTACTTATCTGTTATTACTTGTGAGTTGTGAGTGTTAAAATGGACAATTATAATGTGGAGTTCATTAAAAACTGTGAAAAAACATTACAAATTCGGCTTGAATTGAAGGCAAAGGGACTGCCGCGGCCTGAACTTGACCTTACGCAAAAGTGTAACACCAAAACCAAAACATATACGCGTGTGTTTAAATCCGAACAATATGTGAAAACACCGTGGTTGTGTGGTTGTGATAAGAGGAACAAACTATTTTGTTTTCCGTGTCTCTTATTTGAAGCGGGCGCGGCCGGCGGAGTTGAGACTGCTTGGACTGAAACGGGCGTTGAAGACCTAGCTCATCTTTCAATATATAATATAAGTTAAAAATTAATAGTACAAAGACCAAGGTAATTTTATTCAGAACAACTGCTCGAAATAAAGACACCATGGAAATTTTACTAAATGACGACAATATTGAACTCGTGAGAGAAACTAAATTCTTGGGAGTACACATAGATGACTCATTAAATTGGAAAAAGGAACTAGCTGCCATTGATGCATCTATATCATCCGCGTGTTATGCGTTGAGAACCCTTAGAGACGAAATTGATATTAAACATTTAAAAATCGTATACCACGCGCTAATTGAGTCTAAACTAAGATACAGCATACAATTTTGGGGGAACAGCTATAATTATAACTGCCAACGAGCTTTTGTCCTTCAGAAAAGAGCTATACGTACCATTGTCCGTATTTCACAAAGAGAGAGTTGTCGTCCACATTTCTTAGATTTAAACATCCTTACAGTACCCAGTCTCTACGTGCTAGTCCTTCTAACTAATCTTAAAAAGTACATACACGAATATGAAACGGATGAGGAAAGACTGGTCAGGGAGAGTACACGTAGGAAAGATTTGAGAAATAAGATAAGTCCTCATTTCAACATTGTGAAGCATAGTTCACAATATCAAGCAGTGCAATTATTCAATAAGTTACCATTGCAATTAAAAAGCTTAATTTATACATCTTCATTTAAAACAAAGCTTCAAGCATTTCTACTGGATAAGTGTCTCTACTCCGTTGACGACCTGTAGTATTGTGACCATACGATTTTGTCCCCAGTCTATTAATTTATTTTGACTAATATGCTGTTATTTATATTAAGCTGACATTGAAATATTATTATTATTATTTTTTACAATTTTAGTTGACATTTGTTAATTTTATTGTATTTTTTTAATCATGATTTTTAGTTGTAATTTGGATTTGATGTGAGAAAATACATTACATGCAGAATGTTTTTTTTTTTAATATTATTATTATTACTTTTTCACAATTTTAGTTGACATTGAATAATTTTATTGTATTTTTTTTTTGATCATGATATTTAGTTGTAATTGGATTTTATACTTAATAATTATGTTGTTAATTTTTAATTGTGTTACATGCAGAATGTTTTTTTTTCTTTTTCTATTATTATTACTACCGTGTTATTTTAGGTTATTTCAAACACAATGTAAATTGTTTGTGAATAAAATTGAATTGAATTGAATTTCAATGAAGATGAAAAAACATTCAATATCTCGGTACCATTTGTTGAATGAACTGCAGTTAGCGTCTATCGGACGACAAGACATTCGTAAGTCACTAGATTCCGCGTACCGAAAGTCTATACGCGAGTTCAGTGACCGTGTCGACGAAAACAGGCATATTTTACGAAGGTTAATAGATTGTGTACTATTTTGTGGTGCATTTCAAATTGCTTTAAGCCCCCTTAAAGCAATTTCAACACGATGAGTCTTTGGAATCCCTGAATCCCGGAATATATAGAGGTTTGGTAGATTTTGTAGCCGAGATTGATTTGGTCATGAAGCAGCATTTAACCAGCAGCTCCGTTTTTAAAGGTACTTCAAAATCAATTCAAAACGAAATTTTAGACGCGATTTACGAGGTTTGTTTAAGCGAAATACAACAATAAATTAAAAAATCCAATTTTGTTGCCATTCAGGCAGATGAGACTACCGATTGTGCTACAATTCAACAGTTAGTGTTCATTGTGAGGTATGTACATGATGGTAAATTATATGAGAGATTTATAAAATATTTGCAACCTAAAGGGCACACGGCAGACATATTAGCGGCAGAGATACCGAATGAGCTGGATATGTTACGACGGAGCTTCAGTTATGAGTGGAAATTCAAATGGTGTGCAGAAAATTGTAAGAGATATGTACCCATATGCATATTATGTGCACTGTTATGCACACCAACTCAATCTGATATTAGAAAGAGGGGCATCGATTAATAATACTGTAAGAAGTTTTTTTTGCAACCTGCACGCGTTTCCGCCGTTTTTTACGCGGTCGCCGAAACGATCGGAATTCCTAAAAGAAATCGTCAACCGCAGGATACCAGCCGCTCCACAGACTAGATGGAATTATAATACACGGACAGTCATAGTTATAAACGATAACTTAGAACCCCTGAAAGAGTGCATGCAAGCTATCATGGAATCGCCAAACAGTGATTCGAACACATTCAACCAAGCTCAATCGCTCCTTTTATACTTAAATAATGACGACTTCCTGTATTGGCTTGATTTCTTTGCAACACTGATGCCTCATTGTGAAATGCTGTTTAAATTTTTACAGACCCGATCTTATTGACTCTATAAAAATTACTAACGAAGTTGGCAAATTTGAAAAAACAGTATGCGAGTTACGTAACGCAGCGCCGCCGCCTCCGCCCGCGAAAAAACGCCGGCCGTATAATGTCAGTAACTCGGCAATGCGTAAAGAAATATGTGACGTAGTAAGAATGCAAATAAAGGACAGATTTATGTATACTGATCATCTATTGGCGTCAAAACTTTTTATTACTGGCAATTTTGAGAACTACAACCGAAACTTTCCGGAAGAAGAATTCAAAAAAGTGGTTAAGACATATGATTTTTTGGAAAACTCAAAACTTAAAAACGAGCTAGTGGTTATTTACAGCAAGGAAGATTTCCATAACGCGGATGGTGCGATAGCTTTACTGCAACACTTTATAGAGTTCAACCTAGAATCAGTTTTTGCTGAAAGTATTAAATTATTAAAATTAATTTGTACAATACCGATGACCTCGGTCGAAAGTGAGCGCTGCTTTTCCACCTTAAATAAAGTGAAAACTTTTACGCGTAATAGCATGACACAGGACCGTTTAAATGCATTGTGCATGATATCAATAGAAAAACGGCTGATTAATCAGAATTCTGATTTCCACAAAAAAGTTATAGATATTTTTGCACACCAAAAAGACAGACGTATGCATTTCCTCTTTAAATATTTTTTTTTTAAATAAACTGTACTGCGCTATGTAGGTATTTTAATTGTTTTATTTCAAGTGAACACCCATACAATTTTGTCACGAGCCGCCTCTGCTCAGCAACCCGCGCTCGTTATATACTAAAGGGTCGAGTTTTGTTTATTAATCAGTCCATCACTCGGTTGATAACGTAAACCTAATCCGCAACTTGAGGACATAAATAATCACGTTTATTAATACGATCAGGATCTCAACACTCATATCAAGTGAGGTATCTTGGGTTGAGTAACGTTTATTAATACGGGCCTAAGTGTTTATTTCATAATTTACGTGTATACCCTGTATACCAGTTTATCTGAAGTCGGCGCAGTATGTTTTTTTTTCCAAATAATTCGGTCACTTGCCATCAACTCATTCATTTTGACTATTTATTTATTAGCATTATTTATTTCACGCGTTTTAGTTTATATATATAAGTACACCTTTGTACTTAATTAATCATTGTATCACCTTGTATGTATATACCGTGAAATCGAACCCTTCAAACGATTAGAATCTCATTGCTCATGTACATGTGCAACGAATAATACCTACATGTTTCTTGTTTTACAGGAAGAACCTACAGAGGTTATTTGTCGACCCTGTTGGCAACGGGCTGAGCGTCGGTATCTCCGACACCAACGTGAAGTGGATCAAGACGTTGCAGACGAAGAAGTCAACGCTGAACCTCATGCTTCACCAACCGTTTTACCCGGGTTCAGCCGTACCGGTAATTCGGCGAATACGTGTGTATTTCAACACTGTCAAAATGCAACGAGGCACAGAATACCCGAAGATATCATACCTACTACAAATGTTATGCCGCTACAGCCTATTTATAACCGAAAATAGCCGTGTATGCAGTGAACACCTTGAGCAAGGTGAATGGCATTTACTTGCTTCGCAAGACAATTTAATCGAAGGATTCAGTGCAACTCAAATTGTTTGTGCTCTAAGATTATTAATGAACCATATCAGCACAGAAGTTTTAGATTTTGAACATTATGAACTAATAAATGATAAAGAATTTCATGACTGGAATGGCCTGACTATTGAACAGTTTACTGATTTATTATTACACACCTGGCCTAAATCAAAGAAGAAACAAAATAACTATTCTAGCAGCTTTGTTAGCAAAACTCCGAACCGGCGAATCAAATGCACGGCTAGCATCGATTTTTAAAAACAGTGAAACCACTTACTCGCGAATGCTCCATACTGGCAGAGAAGCCCTACTGCAGGACTTTGCTCCTAATCACTTAGGCTTTAACCATATCGATGGCCCCACCGAATAAACGTACAAGAGCTCTTACACGATTTTTTTTTTCATTTTTCGTTTCTTTTGCCCATCCTGCACGTACTTAATTTTTTTTATGAAGTTTAGACTTCTAGAGATTCTAGGGAAGTAATTAATTTAAAAAAAACAGGAATAATAGTGTATGCTTTTATTACATGGGTCAATCTCCAAAACGGGCGTATTCGTTTGATTGCTCTGGTGCTTTTCAGATATTGATATTTAATGGTAATTATGTATCTCATTAAAAAGAATGATATTCAAATAGTACATTTTTACTATTGGCCTTCAATTTACACAAACAGTTATGGAAATATTTAAGTTCAAAAAATTTCGCGACCAGAGCAATCATAATTGGTGCCAGAGCGATCATAAATGGTGAAATCAGTGAAACAAAAAAATTATATTGATAAAATATTATTTATTTAGCCGTTTTCAGTCATATTCAGTGTACGTGTAACAAAATTATATGTAAGAGAAAGGTAACAAAATTATTTTAGAAAAAGGTCAAGGCATATTATCAGTCATACATATCAAAAATACGGAATATCTATAGTATAAAAATCATAGAGAATTATTTGATAAAAATGAATCGAAAAATGTGTTGGTAAGCGCATAACTCAACAACGCCTGGACCAATTTGGCCAATTATTTTTTTTAAATGTTCGTTGAAGTTCAAGGACGGTTTTTACGGCGACAAAAATTTAAAAAATTGCCTGGATAAGTCTAAAAACAACACTAGGATACTTTTTTTTTTGGTAGGATTAGGGTAGGAGTGGTATAGGAGTAGGGTAGGAGTAGGGTAGGAGTAGGGTAGGAGTAGGGTAGGAGTAGGTTAGGAGTAGGGTAGGAGTAGTGCAGGAGCAGGTAAGGAGTAGGATAGGAGTAGTGTAGGAGTAGGTAAGGAGTAGGATAGGAGTAGTGTAGGAGTAGGTAAGGAGTAGTGTAGGAGTAGGGTAGGAGTAGTGAGGAGTAGGGTAGGGATCCCCTATTAGCTCTATATTTCATCTTTCTTAATAAGGCTTTCCATGGAGAGGTTTTTTTTGTAACTGACGATATTTTATGTTTAGGGAATATATCTAGACTTTTTTGAGACGTATGTGATATGTTGCTAATTGAGCTTTGTGGACTACCGGGACAGATGCTGGAGGAAGCACCGCCAATGCATGTTAGTTCGTTCGTTCGTTCAGTATCTTGCGATAGCCGCTGAGATCTTGTTATTCTTCTTAGTCTACTAACCAGTGACGCGGGTGAATCAAAATAAGACAAATTTTCGTATTCTTTGAAGGTCTCTGGAAGACAGGAACTTGTCTGAGAATGAACTTTTACACGATTAATAATGTTAAACTCATTTTCAACATCTTGTGTTACAGTTTGCAGTATCTCTCTTTGTTTTTTTACACTGTTGGTGCTTAAGGTTGGAGATGATTGAGGAACATTTGAAAGAGGATCACGGTTCTCAGACATATAGATAGGTTCTTAATGTATTGGGAGCTCATCAGTTGCTGGTAACTTATCCACTTCTTTCTTTAAATAATATTGTCGAGAACTCTGCCTACTTTTCTTCCTACGAACCTTTTGCTGGCTTGGAGTCAAATCACTCATTGGTAGTACTGTGCCCGGAGATTTTTTCCTTTGGTAACTCTCTCTTGACTTTACAAGCCATTGTGCGTATAGATCTGGATCATTTTTTATCTTGGCCATTCTACGACGCTCAGCCAATTTCTTCCTAAGACGTTTTTCTTCAATAGATAATTAATTTCGAGGCATGATTTCAATCTGCAACAATAGTTGCCATTAAATTTTAGAGAAGAAAGGGTTACAGTTGTGGTTAGCTAAATGCCAATATAATAATATCATCAAGGTAAAATACGTCAAAATCTGTTTATGGGTTTCGGTTACCCAAAGAAACCCAGGAAAGGTTATAAATTAAAGGTTATATGCATAGTTCATCGTTTGTCATTGTTACAGTCCGGTACTACTACTTAAAATAGGTTTATAACGTACAATAATTGCAAAATATCATCGCTCTGGTCTTTTTGGACAGAGCAATCACAGCCATAGCGATCAGAAAAAGTCACAAAATCATAAATATAGCCGAATTTAAAAGCAGCAGAAAGTTGTGATTACGTCTCATAAAAAAACATCATAAAGATCACTTAATTCACGTAAAAAACACATTCACAAGCTTACTATTTAATTTAAATAACGTGCCATAGCAATCATAAAATTCGAGAACCAAATCCAGAGCAATCATAAACTTACCTTCGTAATGTAGGAGCGCGGGAACGTGGCACACATGTATCCTCCTCGGCGGTTAGACCACTACGGGCGTTGCCCCGCGGGAGGGGAATAGAGTGTCTATAACGCGTAACTAGGGATGAGCGCGATGTTTTACCTCAGCGCAGAGCGATGAGATAAAATGCCCGGTCACGATTTTAAATTCAAATTGTGGCAAAAGTATTGTTAATATAACTAAAAATATTTTATTACCATGAAGATTAACTATTTGTTATGTAATCTAAATAAGTTGTTTCATATGAACCTTCTCAATAAAAAGTTAAAGAATATTTTATTCATTCAATCGGGAGTTGGGTCAACCCAGAGCGATCAGGATTTTAGGGTTTAAGATTTTTTTTTCAATATTTAAAATAAACTTATTAATAATATTAGCCTTGTATCATGTAGATTAGACACCGAACTGTATATAAAAAAATATTTTGAAAACGTTTTTCGATTTTAACATGGGTTTATCCAGCCCGACACGAAAAAAAAGGCCTCTGGAGATCGACCCACATGCTTTTTGAGTCGCCAAGTAAACAAGAATAAACATGTAAAAACCTGCAGACGTTTGAGAACATTTGTGATTGTTTTCGAATTTGGGTAATGTCTTCTTACACGTTTATTTGTGTACAAATGTAATGCAATTTTATAAGTAATGTTTTATCCCACAAAATGGAAGTTTGGATATAAATAGGTAATTAAAATTAAAGTATTGCATTGTCTCTTACTATAATTATTTTTTCCTAACAATTGTGCTAAATATTCAAACATTAATATTCTTTGCATATTAGTTTAAGCTATAGCTAGTAACCGTAAATAAACAAATGTTTACGCGATAAATTCTACTGCAATCGTACGTAACGTTCGAAAGGGGTGCGGGGGGTAAGATGCGAGTGAAATTAGGCGACTAGCTCGGAAGGTCAGTCTTGTTGGGATTCTATGCGCGGTATTACGTAATTTTGTTTCGGGCAATTACATTCGATTATAATATTGTTATTATAGTCAAATTGTTTTTTTTATTAAGTATAACAATGGGAAGGTATCGGGATGCTTCTAGTCGCTGCAAAAGGACATTAGAATTAGCGAACTGTCAACGAAATAAAGGTAAGAACCAAACTTTAATATATTGTATTAGGTAAGTATAAATATTATCAAATATTTTAGCTAACACCGATGTAAAAAGACCCCGTTGCTAATTTAAAGCTTATATGACAGTTTTTAATGACTTAAAAAAAGGTTTTGGTTGGTTCTATTTACATTGGTGAAGATCTGATGGAGTACTCTTCAATGGATTACTAGAAATCACTCGTTATTGCTATAATAGCATGTGTAGATATGTGTTTTTGTACCAATAAAAATGGAAAAATAAAAATAATATTATGGTGACCAATAAATATAATAATTTGCCAATGAATATAGCATTTAATGTGCCTAACTGCTGCACTTGGGACTCGCAGAAAGCATGTATAGGCTTTTTACTTCGGTTTCGATGAGTAGATAAACAAGGTAGTCGGTTGTTTTACATTGTCAAATTTATTTATTTTCAGATAATAATAATGAGGGATTTTAGGGATACTGATATCAGACCTAGAGATCGCCACCAATTCCAGTCCAAAATTTATATGTATATATAGAATGATGGCTGATTCTGCAAATCTTACCGACGTTCAATATGAACCTCAAAGGAGCACCCGAGGAAAGTTTCAAAGGGTCCACGCGGCAAAGGTCGTGGAGGACAAAACAACAACTCTGTCAGAAGACCCAAAGAATGGAGAACCACCGATATAAGACCGGTCTACAAACACAGCAAAAGAATTTGGAGGACATCAAGTCCGAGATATTCGCTTTCGTGACCAACGAACAGTTGGAACAATTTACTTCAAATATTAACAAGAAACCCCAAATGTTACCCGTTACATCTCGCAATATAGGCATTTCTACTGTTTCACTTTTACACACAGCAAACCAATACAGAGAGAACCTACAGATGCCAAATGTTTATGCTATGTACATAGTCTTTTTAGCAGCTTTTGAAGCTAAAATAATAAAATTGAGAAAAGATACAGGAATTTCATTAAGAAATCCTGAGGCTATATATTCACATTCAACCGCACGCGCCAATTTTATGGAAGACATTGCGCGCTTTAATGCCTTTCCTTTAGCTATAAAGATGACCATAGATGCTATCGGCGTAGTTACCGATGCAAATGATGTTGCCTATCTCCCTGTTGTTGCTGACATCAGACGTGATGCTGAAGGTCATTTACTACCTAGACCAGAAAATCTATTGTTGACAAATCTTCGTGAAACAGTGATCGAGTTGGCTGATGAAGATACACCAGCTGAAATAAGACGGCGTTTCCGAGCGAATAGTTCTATCCCAGGGTGATAATAGTATTGTGTTTGAAGAACAACGAAACGAAAAACGATTTGGAAAACAGATTACGTCTTCATCATCAGGTCAAAATTAAGCTTCATAATTATTTTATCTATCATTGACGTCTCGTTGATGCCTACTTTCTTTTTAAAATTCCGTACCTACCTACTAAAGTAGTCACAGGATTCTATTATTCAGGAAAAATATAATCCAAAACTACTTACGACTACAAATACCGTGGACATCTCCAGGGCATTTGTAGTTTCATGCACTTGTATGTCTCGCCCCGCGGTTGGATAAGTATATCTCACTCCGCGATTAGTAGGTACGGTAAGGAGAAGATCAGTTTGTTACACCTTGATCATACATTATAGGGATTCGATTGTTGAAAAGTATTGCAGTAAGTAAATAGAAGTCTCTATAATTGTTTCAGAAAGTTTCACATGTCTATCACGAAGTTCTTTTCCTATTGATGGTATATTAGAGTTCAATAGAGTCAACTCTGATGATTTTATTTATGAGACCCAACCGGTAACTAGTGTATCGCTACAAGAAACTAATAATATGTCACCACCAAATGTTCCAGCAATTGAACTTTTAGATATTTCTCATAGTCATGTTATTCATTCAAGGTCATCTCGCTGTTCAACCTAGGAGGTTGGCTTCTGCTTAACCGTGCAAGTCCTGTGGATGCCTTGAGTGTAAGGCCTCCAGCCAGGGGCGTAAAGCTAAACTTAATAAACTAAGCGACCACTCGCTAAGGGCACCCCCTGTGGGGTACGAGCCTCGGCTTAGGGCGTCGCTGGGGAGGGCAGCAAAGGGACAGGCTGGATCTGGTTTAAATTATTTATGGGCTAATTTAAAGCTACTGGCTCAGCTCGCGGGCTGGCTCCGGCAAGGGACGGGGGGGGGACGTTACAAGGACGTCGCGACGGACCTCGGCGGCGAGGTCTGAATATCGATTTCGGTCTGTGTGGTCTGTATTTGCGAAGAGTACTGGTTTCCCTACTACTTTCTTGGAGGAGTGTAATAGGGTCGTCGGGGGTGAGGAGAGCATGCCGAGGACGGCGAATGCTGCTGATATGAGACGGATCGTATCGGGCTGCCGATGCGATCAGGGGGTTTCTGTGCGAGAGCACGGTCAAAGAAGCGCTTTGAAAGGCACTTCATAAACTGGGCTAGAGTAGGCAACCTAAGGTCTAGGTGGAGGCTGTCATTACGGACATACAGGGGGGCTCCAGTGATTGTCCGGAGAAACCGGTTCTGTAAGGTCTGCATCTTGTGGATGTGTCGGGGATGGGTGTGGGCAAAGATGACGCAGGCGTACGTCATAATGGGGCGGATGACTGCGGTGAAAAGACGCAATTTGCACTTGAGTGACAACTTGCTCTTTTTTTGCTAAGGAAGTGGAGCCTACCTACGGCAAAGGCCGCCCGTGACCGGGCTGCCTTTATGTGTGCCGCAAAGGACAGGTGTTGGTCTAGGATGACTCCGAGATACTTGGCTTGCTTCTCCCAAGGGATAGGCTTGCCAAACATGGTGATGGGTTTGGGGGGGGAGGGCGTCTCTTTCGAGATTTGTAGTAGAGGAACGCCTGACTTTTGTCAGGGTTAACCTCGATCCTCCACTTGCGGAACCAAGCGCCAAGAACGTTGGCAGCTCGCTGAAGGTTACGGGCGATGGCGTCGGGACCATGGCCGGTGTAATAGATGGCCGTATCATCGGCAAACAGGGCTATACGGGACGTTTTCCCTATAGGGATATCGCTGGTGTACAGCGTGAACATAAGTGGGGACACTACGGAGCCCTGAGGGACTCCTGCGCGGATGGGGTGAGGGGAAGAAAGTGTGTTCCCAATTCGATAGCGAAAGGTACGATTCGACAAAAAGTCTCGCAAGATGAGCACGAGACGGTCCGGCACTCCGAGTTGGTACAGCTTGTGTAATAAGCCGTTGTGCCAGACTTTGTCGAAAGCTTTCGCTATGTCGAAGTAAAGTACACCTGTCATCGCACCACGTTGAAAGCCAGCGCTTACATGTTCTACGATGCGGTGAACTTGATGGACGCACGAGTGTTCGGTCCTAAAACCGTACTGCTCGTTGGGAATGAGGCTCTTAGCCTCGGCATAGTCCTTGAGACGCTTATAAATAAGCCTCTCGTAGATTTTGCCGAGTGCGCTAAGGAGACTGATCGGCCGGTAGCTAGAAGGCTCGGCTTTAGGTTTGCCCGGCTTGGCGATACCTATGACGGTGGCCTCTTTCCACTTGAGGGAAGATGTTATTGCTTAAGGCGCCATTCAAGATGGCTGCCAGCAAGACAATGAGAGAACCAGGGAGTATCTTAAACACCCTATTGGTGAAGCCATCGGCGCCAGGGATTTTCCTAGGCTGAAGCTTATCGATAATATCCTTCACTTCCTCAGGGGAAACTGGAGGAAGGGGATCGTCGGGGTCTTCTACAGGGGGAAGAGAGGCTCTTCGTTCCACTTCAGCGTCCACCTCGGCGAGGTGGCGCGCGTCTACTGGTTGAGAGCTGGGGGTACACTGAGCTTCCAGGCTGTCGGCTAGGCACTCACTCAGCCTTTTCTGAGTCGTCAAAAGCGACGCTCTTGTCAGGACGGGTGAGGGGGGGCATCGTGGCCTCCTCTTTGGCACGCATCTTTCTTTGCAGTTGCCAGAAAGCTTGGTGGGTGGGCTCGAGTTCGCTAAGCGTCTTGTCCCATTGATTCGAACGATGCTCACTAGTGCGCTCCTTGACAGTGCGCTCCTTGACAGCTCGCTGCAAGTTGCGCATGTGGGCTTTGTTCGCATCGCAGGGAAAGCTGCTGTAGGCACGTATGGCCGCGTTCTTCTCGGTTATCAGAGCACGGACGTCATCGGGTAGTATCCAGCGACGATCACTCGTCTCTGGGACTTCCCGTGAACAATCCTTTAGTACGGATTGTACGTGCTCTGTAAACAAGTCGATGGCGGCCGTAGTGTCTGCCACTGAGACAATATGGTCGGGGATACCGTCCAGTAGTGGTGACATGTCAGAGTTCAGCTTATCGCTTACTTTCTTCCAGTCAGTGATCACTACCGTGGAAGGGGGTTGGCTCGGGTCAGAGCTGCCGAGCGTGGGATGAGGTGCATGAGCACTGGGCGGTGGTCGGAATCGAGCTCGTGTAGTGTCTCAATCAGATGCAACCTGAGGTTGATATTCTTGAGCAGCGCTATATCGAGCACGTCAGAACGGTCATTGGGACTGGGAGGGTAATGTGTGTGCTCCATTGGAGCGATGGGGTCGAAATGAAGGGAGCTGCCTAGATTGTACAAGACTCACCCTCTCGGGTTTGTCGTAATACTGTTCCAGGCAGGGTGTTTGGCGTTGAGGTCGCCCGCTAAGATAACGGAGTCACTCAGGCCGAATAGGGAGGTGAGGTCTTTGACCAACAGCGAGTGGTCTTCATATGACTGGGCCGGGGGGATATAGGCCGATATGATGTGTACCGGTTGATGACCGGTCATGGCCAGCCGACAGACTGAAACCTCAAGAAGGGATTCCATGGGAGGTGGGTCGATAGGGATACAATGCAGCTCCTTACGGAAGTAGATGAGCGTGCCGCCCTTGTGACAGCGTGACCGGTCGTTGCGAACTATGCGAAAGTTGGCAATTTTAGGGTCACGGTGACTGGGCTTGAGAAAAGTCTCTTGAACGAGAAAGAGGTCAACTTGATGGTCGCGAAGGAAAGCGGCGATCTAATCTCGTTGTCCTCTAATGCCATTGGCATTAAAAAAGCCTACTTTTAGGGAACGGGGACGAGTACTCGATAAATTCCTAATATTCATAATGGATTACCTAATTAAGGGCGCGGAGGGCGGACTCGATTCTCGGATATCTTTTGAATATCTGAGAGATCGTGGGGAAGTCCTTGGCCGTCCTGAGCTCGGCCGCTAAGCGGTCGGCCTCAGGCGACACAAAGATTTGAAACCTAGCTATGGTTTCAAACGAGGTCTCTGTGACAGCCTCGGGGACGGGCGGCCTAGGCCGGGGAGCTGGTGGGGCGGCTACAGGTGTAGGCGCTGGCAGTAAACACGAAATTGTAATACCCAAATTCAGGTTAACAAAAACTAGTAAGTCTTTTCTTATTAACAGTATACGTTTTTATAACAAATTACCTAAGTCAGTTATAGAACTGACCGATGGAAAGTTCAAAAATTACATTAAACGTGTCCTTATTAAAAAAGCATATTACAAAATCAAGGACTACGTTGAAGATAAAGAGGTTTGGCTTTAGTTCCTTCTGCGCATGCGGCTTCCCTGGTAGCTCATAAACAGCACAAATATGTGGATGTCTCTAACTATTCTCAATCAATTTTTTTTTTCTTTTCATTTTAATTTACTATGGTTTTTTTTTTCTTTTTTTACAATGGTTATCACATCACTTAAACACCCTTTGTTCAGAATAGTTGCAGCACTGATGACAATATTTTTGTCACTTGTTTAATTTAGTCTTTTATAATATTTTCTTGCCTTTGTATAGATTCTTTTTAACGATTGTTTGTGAATGTGTGAACAGTGTAGGCCTTGTAGATTCCTAGATGTATGTTAACTTTTGTTAACCTCTTATCTTGCTTTCCGTTTTTCTTGTCTATTAAGCAACGACTTATTGTCGGGCCTATGCTGTCCCCCCATACTTGAGTACTAATGCTGTAACATGATAATATTGTAAAACTAATCATTTTAAAAGAGTAACCATGGAGTTTCTTGCCGGTTCTTCTCCATAGGAAACGACCAACCCGAACCGTGCACCTTTTTGTCGACGTTTCATAAGTGCCCATGTAGGCCTATGTGAAATAAAAATATTTTGATTTTGATTTTGATTTTGCTGAGGGCATGGGACGGGCATGTCCATTAACCCTGGCATGGGGGCGGCCTTAGCGAGGGCCGGGAAGGCGCGCTGGTGGTTGAGCGCGTTCCAGGGGGAGAACCTCTGAGGGCTGAGACGCTCGGGAAGTTGAGCGGAGAAGGGTTTCACAGAGGGACTTTGCCTCTGCTGGCGTGCGCTAGCGCGCTTCGCCGCTTTGGCCGTATGGAGCTTTGGGGCTTTGGGACAGCCCCTGTCCTGTAGTTGGCTGGGTGGCCGGATTGGCCACAGAGGACGCAGCTCGGCGGCTCCGTGCATAGCGTCCTATCCTTAGGACGGGAGCATTCGGCCGTCGAGTGCTTCTTTAAGCACTTAACGCACCTGGCCGGTGCGAAACAGTGCTTCTGACTGTGCCCATACAATTGGCAGTTTTGACACTGGCCGATTGTATGGGGCTTGTAAGGTTTCTCGATCGATATTCCCGAGAGGGAACAGACTGATTTTACCTTGAAGATCGGGTGGTGACCCTCGACGGGGTCACAGACGACGAGCACCATATCATACTCGTCGCCACCACGCGCTTTGTGGAGGCGGTGGACTGCCGAGACTGGGATGGACTGGGCAGTGAGACCGTCAAGGATTTCCTGTGAAGGGATCTCCTTGGGGACGCGGCGGATTATCACCCTAGTGGGCTTCTGCTCCGGGAGGGAGTAGGTGTGGAAGGCGATCTGCCTTCCACGAAGAAGATGGACTAACTCCCTGTAGTCCGAAGACTTAGGGAGTGTAATCTTTATACCCTGGAGGGAAGAGCGGGCGCTAGTGTAGTTGACTCTGCGCTCGGCGCAGAGTTTGGACACTTCGGTCCACTTTGCCTTGTCTTGCAGGAAGACAGGCGGAGGGGGTTTTGTCTTCTTGGCAGAAGACAAGGGGGCGGTAGCCATAGGGCTAGCGGGACGGCTGGCTGGAGCCGAGCCCGAGGCTGTCACAGCGACTGGGGAGACGGGGCGGGGGGTAGCCAGAGTGGCTACAGGAGAAGCGGGGCGAGGGGAGGCGGCGGCGGGGACTGCCTTCTTGGCCTTAGAAGGTTTACCCTTCTTCCGCTTCCCCTTTCCCACAAAGGTATATTCTTCCGACTTCGAGGTGGAGTCAGAGGAAGCCTCCGATGATGAATCGGAGGACTCTTGAGTGTTAACTACATCCATGGCCTCAGGAGTTGCCTCCTGGGCCAATGGAATGTCAGAAGAGGGGGAGGGTTGACTTGGAATGTCCAAGCTGACGGGCATGAAGACTGCAAGGTCTTTTGAGTACCGCTCACGAATGTGAGGGTGATCGTCGGAGAGGAGTTTCCTAAGAAACTCCTCGAGGGCTGCGGTTAACACCGCATTTCTTGACGACATACTGGGGGCGGGGGGGAAGGAGAACCTATGCTCCTAAACCTAACCAAGCCCCGGGAGACACGTAAACGTGTAGCCCCGGGCGGACAATTCCCCAAAAAAACTGACCCACCCGTGTGTCTTTCCTAGTGTAATACTGGCGAGAAGAAAGGACACAAACAAACTCGCCAGCTACACAATTGTCCTTCGGCCAGAGGGGCCGCTATAACCTAACTCCCCGGGTGGGAAAGCCCGGGGATGTGTACCCTCCCTGTTGGGTGCAACAGGGAGGTGTGTACCTAAGGTGAGCCCTAAGCTAATAAACCTGTCGCCAGTCTTATTGTGCGACAGGGCCCTATGCCCCAGGGGGCCTCTAGTGCGAAGGGTGTAGACACACCCAACCAAACACTACGTGTGGCTGTGAACGAAATCAGAGACTAGGTTTAACTAGGAGATCCCCCAAGGCCAAGATCCTAGCTCCCGACGCCAATGGGATGCCTCGCCCTGAAGGGGTCTGGCGGGTAGGATTGGGTCACCACCCTCTTGGTTTCGTTATCACCGTAAGGTTTCCCACCAAGAACCACGAAACTGTGGCTTTTACTCGGAAGGAGCCAAACACGATGCGCGACGCGGAAGTAGCAAGGCGGGAACCAGCTGTATAGACTGAGTTGTCCGCTCTGCTACGACTTGACACTATGCACTACTTGCACCCACGAGAGGGGCGGGGCCAGACGGACGGCGGCGGAACACTGAGCGCTACGGGGAGCGCAAAGTGGAGGGGCGCGAGGCGCGGAGCTTGCGGACAGAAACAGAGCGCACGTGTGCACTCTGCGGCTGCCGAGAGCGGAATGTGTGACATTTATTGTCAAAATCCTAGCTCCTATATAACAAGTGGAATTTGGATGTAGTAGCTAGTGGACTTTTACATAAGATTCGATCAGCCAATCAGAAGAGGGTTCCTGGTCTCCATAATTATCCATCTGGTCGGCGCGGGTGTTAGGAGTGCGCCGACTATATTGACTATATTGCTTATTGTTTATCTTCACTGATAAATTGCTATAATTTGAGAAGGGTCCAGGACAACATATAATTGTTCTGGCTTAATACTTTAAAATATGTTACCGTGGAGTTTCTTGTCCATTCTTCTCCACGAAGACCTAGGTTTGCGAATGGACGTAGCTTGATAGGTAATTAACGTTACCTATAAATATCTGACAAGCCTAATCGAAATAAATGAATAGTCTTGTCTTTGTGCCTTTTCTTGATAAAAACCCTTTTGCCTACACACCTTTTTAGAGATACTTTTAGACACAGTAAATAACAAGTAACCATTCTGACACTCAAAGCTTGATAATCAGTGGATATTAATACCTATACATATGTACATATGTGTGTATACCACCCATTTTCTCACACGCTCTCGAAGCACACTGACAAAACGTAGTGTGACCACTTCATCGCATCAATTTTCGCGTTAATCTCTTTGATGTACCGCCACTTGAGCTATCGCCTAACGCCAAACGGCATTGTTAATGCCATTGTCAAATTATCCCGTTAAGCTGTGGCTACACTCATGGTTAACGTCCATTATCGCGATAATTAATGGCATTTCCCGTTAGTGTGGCCCCAGCAAGTAAGATACGGCACTGTTGTTTCTTTATCTTTATTAATTATATATTTCATAGATTTTAAAATGGGTAGAGTTCCAAAATTTTAAATGGGGCGAGTTTGGTGTTACTGCTGATCTATATATTTTCCCTTCTTCTTTATGGTAGTTTGCGTTGACTGAGTCAAAGAGATCGTCTAACAGCATTATTAACTCTGCAGTGTCCACGCTGTCCTCTGGTAAGCTACCATTTTCTGTAAAAGAAATATTAATTTTGTACTTATATAATTTTACATCTCAATGATATGATTATCATAAAGTTACGTCATACACACCTGCCATACACCCAAGTGTCACACCAACAGACTTGCTGAACACCTGAGTGCAATATTTAACCCTCATTCTGGGTATCATTGACGGCACAACATGTACAACAATTTAAGTAACTTTTTCGAGAATTCCTTAATAGCAGAACACGACTTACAGAGCACAATAACAAGCCACAAACCATTCTATCGACATATTGTAGACAAATCAAATATTGAAATGGGTACAATAGTGGACGCCGAGACAGCGGAAACTATTACGATAAATATGACATTGAATACTGAACATCGTAACAAACTCTCAAACATAAAGAATACTATGTCATCGAATGTAAAAACTAATGAAAGAAAACACCAAGTTAAAATTTTTGCTGATCAAACCGGACTTGATATGAGATTGTTTATTCAAGAACTACTGGGAAACTCTTTCAACGTGACATCTACAGTAAAGCCTGGGGCGCCAATGGCTGAAGTTATAAGTACATGTGCTGCGGAGTGTAAAGATTTTACGAACTCAGACTACATATTGATATTAGGGGGTTCTAATGATTCAAATCCTTTAAATTTCCAGTCAATTCTATATTACACTTTGGGTAAAATTAAACTAACAAACGTCTTAGTTGGCAAAATTTATAAAAACAAATGGCTTAGTGTTAATATGCTTAATAACTCATTGAAACTAGTATGTAGTAATTTTATGAATTCAACATTTTTGCCACTGGATTTAGATTCTCTTAACACAAAATTCAGATCAAAATACAGAAATACAATCCAAGCAAGCAGACTTATCCATAAAGAAATACTTCGTTTAAAATACAAAAATGACTATTTAATTTATAATAATCAAATTAAAAGTGACCTGCATGGGCCAAAGGGACATGTACAAAAATGTTATAATAATGTATGTACACAAACAGATACTGAAACTTCATCAAGGTGTCGCATAGCAGTTACAAACAGCATAAGCACTCAGACTGATAGCTTGGAACATAATGACGATTTTTTTCGTAACTCAATTGCTTAGCATATCGCACAGCATGACAACCAAGCCTGAAGCTCCTGATAATAATTATATCTCCCTTAATATCTACCTACAGAATTTATGTGGTATAAGTAACAAAACAAATGAATTAGATCTGTACCTACAAGATCTTAAACTAAATAATTTGTATGTGTGTATTACGGAACATTTCTTGACTATGGAATCGGCTTCTCTATTCAACATTAACAATTATAAAATGGTGTCTTTTAATGCACGGAAAAATAAAAAAAGGGGTGGTAGCCTAATATTGACGACGAATGGTGTTGTTTGTGAAGAGGTAGACAGCCCCAGGCTTTACTGTAGATGTCACGTTGAAAGAGTTTCCCAGTAGTTCTTGAATAAACAATCTCATATCAAGTCCGGTTTGATCAGCAAAAATTTTAACTTGGTGTTTTCTTTCATTAGTTTTTACATTCGATGACATAGTATTCTTTATGTTTGAGAGTTTGTTACGATGTTCAGTATTCAATGTCATATTTATCGTAATAGTTTCCGCTGTCTCGGCGTCCACTATTGTACCCATTTCAATATTTGATTTGTCTACAATATGTCGATAGAATGGTTTGTGGCTTGTTATTGTGCTCTGTAAGTCGTGTTCTGCTATTAAGGAATTCTCGA
Source organism: Eurois occulta (assembly GCA_950022335.1). Lineage (NCBI taxonomy): Eukaryota > Metazoa > Arthropoda > Insecta > Lepidoptera > Noctuidae > Eurois > Eurois occulta. The sequence goes on from OX465478.1 coordinate 22,158,142, forward strand.
AAAAGTTACTTAAATTGTTGTACATGTTGTGCCGTCAATGATACCCAGAATGAGGGTTAAATATTGCACTCAGGTGTTCAGCAAGTCTGTTGGTGTGACACTTGGGTGTATGGCAGGTGTGTATGACGTAACTTTATGATAATCATATCATTGAGATGTAAAATTATATAAGTACAAAATTAATATTTCTTTTACAGAAAATGGTAGCTTACCAGAGGACAGCGTGGACACTGCAGAGTTAATAATGCTGTTAGACGATCTCTTTGACTCAGTCAACGCAAACTACCATAAAGAAGAAGGGAAAATATATAGATCAGCAGTAACACCAAACTCGCCCCATTTAAAATTTTGGAACTCTACCCATTTTAAAATCTATGAAATATATAATTAATAAAGATAAAGAAACAACAGTGCCGTATCTTACTTGCTGGGGCCACACTAACGGGAAATGCCATTAATTATCGCGATAATGGACGTTAACCATGAGTGTAGCCACAGCTTAACGGGATAATTTGACAATGGCATTAACAATGCCGTTTGGCGTTAGGCGATAGCTCAAGTGGCGGTACATCAAAGAGATTAACGCGAAAATTGATGCGATGAAGTGGTCACACTACGTTTTGTCAGTGTGCTTCGAGAGCGTGTGAGAAAATGGGTGGTATACACACATATGTATATATGTATAGGTATTAATATCCACTGATTATCAAGCTTTGAGTGTCAGAATGGTTACTTGTTATTTACTGTGTCTAAAAGTATCTCTAAAAAGGTGTGTAGGCAAAAGGGTTTTTATCAAGAAAAGGCACAAAGACAAGACTATTCATTTATTTCGATTAGGCTTGTCAGATATTTATAGGTAACGTTAATTACCTATCAAGCTACGTCCATTCGCAAACCTAGGTCTTCGTGGAGAAGAATGGACAAGAAACTCCACGGTAACATATTTTAAAGTATTAAGCCAGAACAATTATATGTTGTCCTGGACCCTTCTCAAATTATAGCAATTTATCAGTGAAGATAAACAATAAGCAATATAAACCATATTATAACACATAATTCTAGTACATAATTATCAGTAATATTCATAGTATATTATCAAATAACTTACATTAACATTGTAGAAACTTAGGGTAATGCAAATAGGTTCCAGCTTTACACATTTGGTATCTTCATTACTATGTCACTTTCAAACTTAATACTATACACATGGCACACACAATACATCTCTCAGGGTATGTCTTAATCCTTAGAACAGTTGCAGTATAAAAAGCCCCGAATTGGCGGCAACCTCTATTTTTATACACGTCAAATGTCAAATACTCAGTACATCCTTCCCGCCATAATAAACCAATGGCAAATGGTCACATATTATAGCTAAATAACTAATATTATAGATAATAATTAACAAATCCTCTGTAAGGGAACTATTTTAAAACTTCATTAGATAATTTAGCAAACTAGCAAGTATTTATTTGTAATCTATATGTTTAATCGGATAAAATATGAACATCAACTGATAGTTCAAAGAATTGATTGAAACAACTTGATATATTGAAATTGCAACATAAAATCTGGGACACATTATAAATATCACTTAAATATTACTAATTACTCTTAAAGTTAATAATCATTTAACTTGATTATTCAAATATAACAACAGTCTTTCGTTTGGATACTAAGCCTTTTAAGCCACAATAAAAACTATTTCTATAAAATACATCTAAATATATAAAACTCAAAGGTGACTGACTGACTGACTGACATAGTGATCTATCAGCGCACAGCCCAAACCACTGGACGGATCGGGCTGAAATTTGGCATGCAGGTAGATGTTATAACGTAGGCATCCGCTAAGAAAGGATTTTGATCAATTCTACCCCCAAGGGGATAAAATAGGGGATGAAAGTTTGTATGAAACTTTGTCAATTTTAAACCGATCGGGCTGAAATTTGGCATGCAGGTAGACGTTATGACGTAGGCATCCGCTAAGAAAGGATTTTGATCAATTCTACCCCCAAGGGGATAAAATAGGGGATGAAACTTTGTATGAAACTTTGTAAATTTTAAACCGATCGGGCTGAAATTTGGCATGCAGATAGATGTTATGACGTAGGCATCCGCTAAGAAAGGACTTTGATCAATTCTACCCCCAAGGGGATAAAATAGGGGATGAAAGTTTGTATGAAACTTTGTCAATTTTAAACCGATCGGGCTGAAATTTGGCATGCAGATAGATGTTATGACGTAAGCATCCGCTAAGAAAGGACTTTGATCAATTCTACCTCCAAGGGGATAAAATAGGGGATGAAAGTTTGTATGAAACTTTGTCAATTTTAAACCGATCGGGCTGAAATTTGGCATGCAGGTAGATGTTATGACGTAGGCATCCGCTAAGAAAGGACTTTGATCAATTCTACCCCCAAGGGGATAAAATAGGGGATGAAAGTTTGTATGAAACTTTGTCAATTTTAAACCGATCGGGCTGAAATTTGGCATGCAGATAGATGTTATGACGAAGGCATCCGCTAAGAAAGGACTTTGATCAATTCTACCCCCAAGGGGATAAAATAGGGGATGAAAGTTTGTATGAAACTTTGTCAATTTTAAACCGATCGGGCTGAAATTTGGCATGCAGATAGATGTTATGACGTAAGCATCCGCTAAGAAAGGACGCAGGTAGACGTTATGACGTAGGCATCCGCTAAGAAAGGATTTTGATCAATTCTACCCCCAAGGGGATAAAATAGGGGATGAAAGTTTGTATGAAACTTTGTCAATTTTAAACCGATCGGGCTGAAATTTGGCATGCAGGTAGACGTTATGACGTAGGCATCCGCTAAGAAAGGATTTTGATCAATTCTACCCCCAAGGGGATAAAATAGGGGATGAAAGTTTGTATGAAACTTTGTCAATTTTAAACCGATCGGGCTGAGACTTTGCATGCATAAAGCTACTATGACGTAGGCATCCGCTAAGAAAGGATTTTGATCAATTCTACCCCCAAGGGGATAAAATAGGGGATGAAAGTTTTATTAAATCTTCTTATTGAACTGAAATTAAAGATTGGAGCTACTATGATGAAGACGTCCGCTTAAATAGGATTTTGATAAATTCAACCCCCATGGGGATAAAATAAGGGATGATGGAGGATGTAAATGAATTAGTTTGAACCTATCAGTACCTAATGGAACAAATAAATTAAGACGAACAAAATAGTTTTTAGTTCTAAATGTTGACAATAGATGGCGTTAAAGCATTTAAAAACGCGCTATCGTTGTGTTTTCACTGAGTACATATATACCCGATGATGAGTGGCCGCCGTACCTAATAGTACATACTATACCTAAATATTTCTAGCGGATAATGTTTGACGATTTTGGTTGTTCTTTTCTTGGCATATTTTGGATTGAATTTGCTTTGTTTCGGTTTAGTAGTTTTGGTTATAGACTCTGCTATGTATTTGACATTTGTTTTGTTTTCGTTTGGTTTAAGTATAGGTTTTGTCGGTTAGACTTTTTTAAAATGGCTAAAGAAAATTTGAACGTTAATGGAGAAGTTGAAGAATGTACTGTCGTCCCTATTGTTGGTGACGGTGCATTTTTGTTTCGTGCTCTCTCTTATTTAATGTACGGGACACAAGATAGAACGATGGAGGTGCGATCAGAAATTGTCAGATATGTGGTTAATGACTGGAGTAAGTTTTCAATTATGACCCACGACAGGAGAAAATTAATGGGTGGCTTAACAGTTTTGCTGGCCGGAGACTTTCGGCAGACTCTACCAGTGGTGCCAAAAGGAACCAGAGCTGACGAAGTAAGGTCGTGCTTTAAGAAATCTAATTTGTAACCCCAGGTTAATATTCTTAAGCTCTCTAAAAATATGAGAGCACATTTGGGCGGGGATGAGTCTGCTGGTAGATTTTCAGATCTCCTTCTTAAAATCGGTAATGGTGATTTTCCATCGTTTGATGGAATGATAACCATCCCGGAAGAATTGTGCACAGTTGTTACAACGGTTCAAGAATTGCTGTCTAAAGTTTATCCAGACATTATTCATATACATGACAAGCCTATTGAATGGTTATGTGAGCGTGCCATACTTACTCCAAAGAACGATCAAGCAGCAGCTATCAACGATATCATGCTCATGTCGTTTGAGGGCGAAGAAAAGGTCTATACTTCGATTGATACAGTGGTTAATACAGATGACGCTACTAATTACCCTGTAGATTTTTTAAATTCATTGAAACCGCCAGGTTTGCCTTATCATAAGCTTAATCTGCGTGTGGGCACTCCAATTATGTTGTTGCGAAATTTAAAACCACCAAAACTTTGTAACGGTACGAGACTGCAAGTGAAAGCGTTACATCGCAATATAGTGGAAGCCACTATATTAACTGGGTGTGCGAAAGGGGAAACTGTATTTATACCACGAATCCCATTAATACCTAATGATATCCCGTTCGAATTTAAACGATTACAGTTTCCCCTAAAAGTCTGCTTTGCCATGACAATAAACAAGTCTCAGGGGCAAACTCTCCGCCGTCCGTCCGTCGTATGACGACGGGCAGGCCGTGTCGACGGCGCGTTCGTGTTCCAGCGCCTCAAAGAGTTGTCAGCAACGGGAGGGGCCCGCAAGGGCCGGTGCCTGCCAGGGCTGCGGGACTGTTCGAAAGAGATACCGCGGCCCTGGAACATAAAGGGCCAATGAAGGAACATGGGTGGTTTTTAGTCAGTAAGAGTCTGACACTCCCTTCCGCTCCGCCCAGAGCGGGGGGTCCTTTGAAAAAAAGGGGCAAACTCTCAAATTTGCGGGTATTGACTTGAGAGAACATTGCTTCTCTCATGGACAGTTTTATGTTGCTTGCTCACGAGTAAGTTCACCTAATAGCTTGATAGTTTTAGCGCCTAATGACAGATTAGTTAAGAATATTGTGTACAAAGAAGTTTTGTAGGCCCTAATTTCTTACAAACGCTAAACAAAAGTAAAGCCGCAAAAACTATACCTAATTAATAATAATAATTCTTCACGCGAGCGAAGCCGCGGGCAAAAGCTAGTCGTAGTATAAAATACCTTTAGGAAAAGGTATATTACGTTTATTTTAAATAAGAACCTTTATGTTCTCCAATATTAATTTGCGATGATTATTTTAGTAATATTTTTGAAATGCAACGTCGCCATACGTCAATGTTATTTTACGTTTGACAGCCGACGTTGCTGGATCATATTATTATTAATGTAGTCATTACTGAGAGTTTTTAAACAGTCAGATATTCTCATATACATAGGGGTATGCTTAACACATACATACACATACCTACACAACAACACACAAACATGTAAATAAGGTTATGATTATTGTAGGGATGTTTTTATTCGTGTTCAACTAAAGAAAGACGTGAATTATCGTATTAATAAACTGAAATTCTATGTATAATCTATCAAGCGCAACGGGAGCGGACGTGTTTGTTTTTTGTACGACGGATTTGCCTCAATATCGACGTTTTTGTTTTAAAATACGTACTATGGCGACGGAGTGGAGTAACGAGAAAGTTTTTACTTTTCTCGAGATTCTGCAAACAGAACGATGTTTGTGGGATCCGAAACTCAAAAGTTACAAGAACCGAGGAACACAGAGTGATGCTTGGCGCCGAATAATGGAAAAAATACCGTTTCAAACAACTATTGAAGAAATAAAAAAGAAGAAGGAAACCCTAATGGGTTATTATAGAACCCATTTGAACAAAATTAAGAAAACGTTGAAGTCCGGTGCTGGTAAAGATGACGTATATACAACTAATTGGTTCGCATTCGAAACCATGGATAATTTCTTGCGAGGAGTATATGATAGTGGTCGCACATTAAATACAGAGGTAAGTAATACAATTAGTCATACATTGATATCTGTCGGCGACGGAGGTCCCATGCAGACACCAGGGCTGTGTTGATAACTTTGTTTACTGAACTGATAAGGACTTTTACATGTGTTATCAGTCAATAATTAGTGTTTTTAAGTGTATTGTGAACTATTAGTAACGACAGATTTGTAATTGGAAGGATATATGAAAAGTTGAAATTCAGAATGTTCGCGATCTAAGTTACGTAATCATATTTTGATGATAGGATTTTTTGTTTTGAATCTAATTACCACCTAAGCATTGTAATTAGATAGGACTTTGCTAGAAAATCATGTTCCAGTAATTAGAATTCCAATAAGTATAATATTGAGTGAGATATGGAGACTTTCATGTGTGGAAATGTAGTCAAACTTGTATTTTTTAGAGTTTATGTTCTAGAAACTTTTTTATGTATTGATGTAGGTATGTCAAATGTTATTGTTTTATGTTAAAGTACGTACAGATAATTACGAACATTGATGTATATATTGTTATGGTTATGTGAAAGGATAAATAAAGAAAAATTCGGAAAGGGTACGGCTCAGGTAAAAATGTAAATTGAAATGGGCTCAAAAGACGCGGTTCCCCCTAGCGTTGAGTTTCGGGGTATATAAGTCAGATATAATATGATATTTTTTTTGCAGACAGATAACGAAAATGAGGCTCAAGAAAGAAATGATGGAAATCAGAATAGTTCTCATTTGCTACAGAAACAGAAGAAGCTTCGCATAATATACAAGAAGAAAAAGGAACTCGTCCAAAAGAAAATAAATCTTCTCAAAATTATGGAAGGAAAAGACAACTGAAAGACGAGTTGCCTCAAGAAATCAAAGCAGCGCGACGTCAAATGGACGAAGCTTTTGAATTCATGAAAGAGAAGAAAGATGATGAATGTGAGATGTTTGGAAGACTGCTCGCAAGTAAACTAAAAAAAATAAGTAATCCAAATACGCGAGACATATTAATGAATGATATTCAAAATTTACTATTTCGTGCATGTATGGCCGATCGACTTGAGCAAAAGTCTGCAGTACATCAGTTTTCTACATCCCAGTCTCCACACCATCAAGCATACAGTACATCGCCAAACCCTCCGTCATACCAGTCGCCTTTAGGCCACTCTACATTTCAGTCTCCATACCATCAAGCATACAGTGCATCGCCAAACCCTCCGTCATACCAGTCGCCTTTAGGCCACTTTACATCCCAGTCTCCATACCATCAAGCATACAGTGCATCGCCAAACCCTCCGTCATACCAGTCGCCTTTAGGCCACTTTACATCCCAGTCTCCATACCATCAAGCATACAGTGCATCGCCAAACCCTCCGTCATACCAGTCGCCTTTAGGCCACTCTACATCCCAGTCTCCATACCATCAAGCATACAGTCCATCGCCAAATTCTCCATCATACCAGTCGCCTCCACCTCACGATACAAATCCACCTTCAGATCAGTTCTCAGTTGAAACTTCCCAAGAAAATTTTCTAGAATTACCACCACCAATGCATGCCTCACAAATAGTCATCACAAATTCCGGTGAAATAAAGATAATTAAAGATTAAAAATGTATGTAAAAGCTATGTTAATTACTTTAAGAAACTAATAATTATAATAAATGAAAGACATAAATACAGAGTACTTTGTTTTATTTTCCAAATAATCAAATTAAAATAAATATTTATGAGCCTAGAAGGAGCATAATGAGCAAGAGGAAGTCTTACAAATTATTCATGGTCCTGAAATGTTCTGCGAATTTATTCCTAACCTGGATCGCTGTTAAAGCTAAACGTCGCGGCGTCGTGCAATATTCTGCATTGACCTGAAAGCGCCCTCGCCATTTCCAATGTCTTCTCTCCATGTTCCAGGATTTATTATCACTCCGTTGACAATTGTGTCAGTGTAGCCTGATGGGGTGTAAATGGACTTAGAGTTAGAACTTTTTCTTAAAAAGTTATGTAATAAAGCACACGCCATTACGACTCTTGAAGCTTCGTTTGGTTGTAGAGCTATAGGTTTTCTAAGTACTCGAAACCGTGCTGACATAACACCAAATGCGTTTTCCACAACAATACGAACAGAAGAAAGTTTACGATTGAAGTTTCGTTGCGTACTTCCTTCGGGGTGGTCTCCGGGAAAAGGTTTCATTATATTGGGGTGCAATGGAAATGCATTGTCAGCAACAAAAACGTACGGTACATTTACATCGCCATCAGAAAGTGGTTTAGGTTGTGGTAAACGTAAGGAATTTGTCTGAAGTTTTTCGAATAAAACACAATCTCTGAATACACCACCGTCACTGACTCTACCCTTGTTGCCTACGTCGCAAAACATAAAACAAAAATTGCGATCCACTAAGGCCATCAACACAATGCTAAACGAATGCTTATAATTAAAATATTCAGACCCACTGTGAATCGGTGACACCATGACAACATGTTTACCATCGATTGCTCCCAAGCAATGAGGAAATGTATCTTTAAAATTAGATTCCTTTTGTAGCCATTCACTTTCATTCTCAGGTAACTTGATCATGTCTTTCAATACAGATATGAGAGCCGCACAACATTCCCTTACAATATTGGAAATCACTTGGTGAGACATCTTGAACAAATAATGTAAGCTTCTGTAGCTATCTCCTGTAGCTAAATATCGTAAAGTAACTGCTAGTCGAACTTTGGCGGGTATAGTTGCACGAAATTTAGTTTTTTGTTTTTCTATCAAAGGCCCAACTCTGCTTAAAATCAATTCGAAATCAGTTGCCGACATTCGAACGAACCCCTCAAACTGGTTGCTTGGTTCAGCTAGTAGTTCGGAAAATATTTCTTCCATAGAGTTCCTGCAATTAAAAAAAGGTTCATTAATCGCGAAAAAAAAATCAGCTGTTCCCTACATTTTGACGAGTTAATCGATCATAAATGTGAGGAACAGCTGATTTTTTTTTCGCGATTTCAGGTTTGGTCCCATAGTAAAAGTTGTTCATAATGATGAGTACAATGACCTCTTAAGAGGTTACTGGTGTTTTACAAATAACCCTGTATATATAAAACTCTTCCGTTACTGAGTGACTGAGTCACTGACAGACAACGCACAGCCTAAACCACTAGACCTAGAGACTGGAAATTTAGCACACGTATACCTTGAGTATCCTAGAGGTGCACTAAGAAGAGATTTTTCGAAATTCCCACGGTATAAAAGGGGATTTTACGTTTTATGACTTCCACGCGGACGAAGTCGCGGGCAAAAGCTAGTACAAAAATAAAAAGTTTAACATGGGTACATAGTACCGGTAATTGTTATATTTGAAAACTAAAGGAGATTGACCAAAACCAGTCTAGAAAAGTTGCATGTATGAAAACCAAATTAATATACAAATTATTTTCTTATTTTTTACAAGCTTTTCACTTCAGGAATTTTGTTTTCGTATCCGGAATTATGATTTTAAGATAAACAGTAAATTAACGATTGCTAGGTACATTTCCATATAGTCATGATGGACGTTTCGTTCTCTTCATTTGTACGAGTTACGTTAGTAGGTATGAGCCTTTACATAAAAACATCACAAAAATGATATTAAACTCATAAATAGCTAAATAATTAGTAATATCATAATCATAACGTAGGTACTGTATATGTATTTCATAGTTCCGTTGTGAAAATATTTATTTTTGTGTTTCGTCTCACGCAGATGCAACTGTCAAGGCAGATGACAGACGTACCGGTAGGGATGATGATTCCTAAACAAGATCGATTTTTAAATCTATTCGAATCGCAGGAAAGAATCGATTCAGCAATACTTAAATTGAGTTCTGATAGATCTGTTCCCGCCATTATTCTACATCGACAGCTTTACTATAGATATTCACTTATTCGTTTTGGTGTTGCCAGCATAATTAATCAAATGTAATGAATAATCGAATACAAAATAAATTAAATAATATTCTTGGTTACAAAAAACAGAACAAAGAAACTGCGTATCAAAACTTAAAAGTTGCAATCCGCAGGAAAAACATCGGAACTCGTTTTCAAGTTTCTAAAATCGATTAAAAAAATCTATAATTCATTGTTTATGATCGATAAAAAAAAAAACAATTTACTTGAACTATAAAATCGATTCTAAATCGCCATCCCTAAGCCGGCGCCTGCGGAGAAGCCGCCATTACTGTTTATGTGTCGATTGAGAATAGTCACTGCGATTACTCTCTCCACTTAAATAGTAATACTTACGGAAATTCGTTGGTGTGTTTGTTTTAAGCAACTTAGCGTGTTTCATGTAACTAACGACAGGACGTTTTCATATTTAATTGTGTTTTATTACGCCAAGACGTTTTTGTGTTGTGTTTCTGAACTCTTGAGTAATCTAATCATGTCGATGCTTGATTCTGATCAACCGATGCCGGTGGTAATGAGAAGGCGATGTGTCAATTGTTCGTTTTTGATACCTAGAAATCACCAGCAACATTCCTTGCAACAAGCGTCTACGACGATCTATATTACGATCTTGGATAACTCCTACTGAGGTAAGTTTCACTATATTATCTACTTCTAGATTATCAGACATGCTAGCATCCTGCACTTTGCTGACTAACATCCTATAACCTTAGTGCGGTGCAACTTCTAAGTTGTACCATTTTATTAAACCTAACAAAGATTTTCTATTGATCCTTTAATGAAATCTTCGAATAGTGAACTTTGATGTGAAGAATACAGCAATGTAATATACTGATGTAGGTACTGTATAATAAACCAGAATACTTTTTTGATTTGTTTCTAATCTCTGGAATTATTGTGTTGATTTAAAAAAAGTATTTTATTATATGATTACCAGATTCATGAAGAATACTTCAGTAAGTGGTTTAGGTTAGAACATGTGGGGAACACAGCAAGGCACAGCTTTGCATGGGTGATAAAAATCTTTTGAAATTCTCGGGTTTTCCCTATTATGATATGCATGTTTTCTACACCTAAACCTTCCCCATGAATCGCCCTGTCTATTGGTGGAAACTGCATGAATATCTGTTCAGTACTTTTTGAGTTTATCATATTCATACAGACCAACAGTTTAGAGATGGGTAACTCAGGAATGATAGATAAAAAAGATATGTATCAATCCGTTCTGATCACTCACTCTTTATATCAGTTCAAATCCGAATGTATCAGTGTATCTTTTACAACTCGTTCAATCGTCGTCCTTTTGTATCTGTGTCGCACAAGCATGAGCAGCAGGCGACACGGCGCGGCGTCTCTTCGGAAAGTCCATACATCTCTTTCGCACCTCCCTACTTAGAATGTTCTGTCGCACTTTCTCAATACCGAGAATAAGTGTTTGACCATTATAAACTGATATACGTCAGTACAAAAAGATAAATAAATAACTCTAATACTGGTGCGTAGGGCTTAAAGTCGTAAAGCGGTACGTGAACATTGCAAGTATTATACTGGTTTCCTTTTGTAAAGCACTGCCTAAAAGTGCCTAAAGTTTTAGTAAACATTGCAAACTAATTTCGGTCATAAAGTTATTGATGTTAGGATCAAGATAGAAAAAAAGGTAAAAAAATGATTTGCGATTTACAAAATTAAATTCAATATTATTTTATTTAGTTCAAGCTTGACCTGCGTCCGCGTCTGTGCGTTATCGTACGGGATCGGGAGTAAGGAAGTGATAGGATAGGTATTGTTTTGTTTTCGTTGCATCGACATTCAGTGTAAATAATTTTAGTGTAATAAACTTTTTTTATTGGACTAATGGTACTTTAGTTTAAGTGTAAATAAATTTGTACAGTTAGTGTTATAAATATTAACAAAAAAATGTTAGGTTCACGAAAACGGAGTGCAGTTTGGAACCACTTTGAGGAAGTGGAACCCAAAAAAGCAAAATGCTTATATTGTGCTAACATTCTGACTGTACCGGCTGGAAATTGTGGCAACCTGGGTAGACATTTAAAAACTAAACACCCCACAGTACCACTTGTTACTGACAGGCAGCCCACGCAGCAGACACCTGAAGCCCCGCAGGAGACACTTGTGCCTACGTCAACTGCGACAGAATCTGCCACGTCCAACGACCCTGCCACCGGCCCATCCTTCGTTGGGTTACCTCCTCATCAGCCGTCTATCAGAGATTATGCGCACAGCACTAAATCCATGCCGCCTCGGCGTGCTGAATTTTTGGATGAGCAGCTTGTGCGCTTGATTGCGAATGGTTATTATCCCTTCAGTATGGTGGAGGACGAAGAATTCAAAAAGTTTGTAAATCTGTTAAATCCAGGGTACAAACTACCTACAAGAAAAACACTGTCGCAGTCATTAATTCCCAAAATGTGCAGAAAACAAGAAGAGAAGGTGAGGCACAATATAGAAAATGCCAACGCAGTCTGCCTCACGACTGACGGCTGGACATCGGACAATAATGAAAGTTACTTAGCTGTTACGGCTCATTACGTTCTCTCTACATCAGAGACAACAAAATTATATTCAAATTTACTGGGATGTGTGGAGTACAACGAGAGGCACACCAGTGAAAATCTTACACAATTTTTGAAAAATATCATGCGGGAATGGAACATTGATAACAAAATTACCGCAATCGCCAGCGATAACGCCGCCAATATTACAGCGGCTATAAGAGAGGGTGACTGGCGGCAAATTCCATGTTTTGCCCACACTCTGAACCTTTGCGTCCAATCGGCGTTACAGCATATAGCCCCAATTATAAATAAAGTCAAAAGCATCGTGGAGTTTTTTAAGCGCAGTTCCCAAGCGAACCAAAAATTGCTGACAATGCAGAAAAGACTAAATGTTCCAACCCTAAAACTGAAACAAGATGTCGCCACCAGATGGAACTCTACCTACGACATGCTGCATCGATTTACCTCCACGAAAGATGCAATCATATCCACGATAGCCCCTCACCAGACCTGACCTCGCCCTCACTGATTACGACTGGCTAATAATCCAATCTGTTCTCCCCGTGTTAAAACTTTTTTATGACGTAACAGTCGAAGTGAGCGGCGAAAAAAACGTGTCATTGGCTAAGGTCATTCCATTGTGCAGAATAATGCTGGGTCACATTAGAGGCAGGCTGCTTGAGCAAAACTCGGATGGTAATAATGTTTTACCAGAAATAAAAAATCTAATCGAACACTTACACAAAGATCTGAATAATAGATTCGGTCACATCGAATCGAATATATTAAACGCGGAATCTACAATTCTGGATCCACGTTTTAAGAATAAGGGATTCCAGGACTCGAGGTCATTTGATAGGGCCTTGAGAGACTTGACACTTAAAAGTGGACGAAGTTCCTCTAGAACAACAACAACGCCAGCGGTAGAGCCAGTGCAACCAGAACCGGGCCCTAGTCACTCAATTTGGTTTGAGTTTGACCAAGAAGTGGTTAGACAAACACCAGATAACCCAACGGCAGCAGGAATCGTCGAACTAGACAAATACCTTCATGAGCCGCTTTTAAAGCGTACAGAAGACCCCTTAAAATGGTGGCACGCTCGGAAGCACATATATCCTCTGCTATTTACCTATATTATGAAAAGGCACAATCTCGTCGCCACGTCAGTTCCTTGCGAGAGGATATTTTCGAAAGCAGGATATACGTTGAATGAACGTAGGAGACGATTGACGTCAAAAAAAGTTTCGCAACTCCTGTTCATAAGTTGCAATTCTGGCATGTAAATAGGTGTAAACAACTGTAAATAAGTAGATATAGGCATGTAAATAGGTGTAAACAATTGTAAATAAGTAGGTATAGGTATGTGTAAAAAAACTAGTTATATGTACATGTAAATAATGTTGTAATTAATAATCAAAAGATCACTGTACATATCCACTGATTTCTAAATACGCCAACCTATGAATTTTATTTTAAATTAACAAATGCAACCAATATTCCTAGAAATAACTCCACGTCATAGGTTGCCAGTCCTAAGCCTGGAAAAGTATGAAGGGAAATCGGTAGTCTATACACTTTATTACTAAAAATAAATAAAAAGAATACCTACCTAATCTACCAATGTTGTATTAATTACCGTTAGTCAATAATTTCATTGTAATATAATTATAATAAAAATTAAAGTTCATTTTTTTCGGGTATCTATATGATATTAATCAATCATAAAAATAGATACTTAACAGAACGAAACGAGTAGTGTAATAAATCAGAACAGAAAGATACGTAAGGTAAAGAGCAAGCAGCTATGGGCACAGCACGTGCATCTATGCTCTTACTGATTCGTTGGATCAAATTGAGCGAAGCGAACCACGCTGAGCAGCGCATCAGCACGTCGTCGTTTCGTGTCGTGCGCGGATTCAAAAGGATATAAAGATATAAATGAGTGATACATATCCGACTGATCGAAAGATACATATCAATCTTTTCTTTTTAGTGATACATATTGCCCATGTCTACAACAGTTACAGTAATAAACAGTTTTTAAATCATAGAATGTGTATTCAATAAAGATTTACAATATGCAATGATTTTGCAATGTGTGTGTGTGTCTTTGTTATATAATAATTATGTGAGGATTCAATGATGATTGGTGAATAACCTGAGTTAAATATTTCAGAAAAACAGCAACATTGAGAAATAATTTCTTTTATTTCAGCTTTCATTCACCATACACTCCGTACATAGTACACTTTCTGAAGTGTACTATGTACGGAGTGTATGGTAATACTTCAAGATCGAGCAAGCACATTCATTGATGGAAATGCTATACCATTGCCTGCATTTGGTCACAGAAGTGTAGGTATGCTTTTCTTGTGGAATGTCTATTTTACGTACAATAAGAATACATGCTGTGAGATCTGAACGCCAAGAAAGGAACATTATATTAAGAAGGGTTCCACTGCACTTGGTAAATATATTTTGACTTACACATATTTCAAGAATGAAAATTAACATTATATGTTAATTTTCATTCTTGGGGAACTTCCCTACCACTCAGAAAACTGCAGCAAAACAACTATGTTGTTTCTGTGAGTGTTTAGGTCACCGGTGATTCAAAGCCAGCGGTGATTTCTAATAAAAGTATTTGACTTTGAGCAGTACTAATCTATACACTGGACTAACGCTGATATTTTTCTCAGTAATAATAATATTGTCTTAACATAGTTCCTGGTAACCAGTCCACTTAAGACTTCAAAACCCATAGCGACAGAGCACAAGGTGGATGGATGACTTTGTGAGTGTCGTGGGAATCTGATAGGTGTGAGACGCACAGGACTGTTAGGTGTAGCGACACTTGGGGAGGCCTATGTCCAATCGTGGGCGTCTTTCTGGTGAAATGGTAATGATGATTGTTTTATTTTAATTCTGAATACAT
Organism: Eurois occulta; assembly: GCA_950022335.1. Taxonomy (NCBI): domain Eukaryota; kingdom Metazoa; phylum Arthropoda; class Insecta; order Lepidoptera; family Noctuidae; genus Eurois; species Eurois occulta. The sequence continues at coordinate 22,173,380 of OX465478.1, forward strand.
AGTATGTCAATTTGTTCTTTTTAAGGTTTCAAGATTGGAAAAAGTATGTAATGCTTGTTGGTTGGCAGCTTATAGAGCAGTGAGACGTCAAAACCAACATGACACCAATCGCCCCATTCTGTCTGAAGAAGGAACGAGTGAACTAAAACTTTTTTGGAGCCATAAGAGCTCATGGCTATAGCAATATAATGCCCACCTCAACAGCGTTTGAAAATGCATTCAAAACTTTATTAATTAATAATATCACATCCGCACACTCCCTACAGGGAAATTGTGAAAAGGATGACAGTATTTGTCTGCAATCACTTAAATCATTTATAGAAAATGAATCACCCACCAACAACAATGCTGATGGTAATGAGATAAGGCAGATAAATGATTATCATTTAAATATAGAAATGATTAATACAGATACAATGTTACAAAGTCGTTCACGACTGCATGTAGAAAAATGCGCTGCTATAGCATATTGCAGTGGATGGATGGTCACAAAAGCCAAAAAGTTTGTTTTTAAAAAATGTAACTTATGTAAAAATAATTGCATTAGTGAAAATATTGAAGATTTTTGACAGTTTCATAACAAAAAAAAAATATTGTGGCAAAAGATGGTTGTGCTATCCCTCCCGGGCATTATTTGACTACTTTGCCCAAGTGGAACACATCACTTTAGAGGTGTTAAAAACTGATGCACATATAATGCAAATCGTACAATATATAAATTTAATAGTAACTCTACATATTGATTTTAACTTTCTTACGTGCAAAGAACATAATTAAAAATACATTAAATAAGTATTTATTGAACAAAAGTGTTGTGTTCTTCATAATGAATTGGTGCAGAGAAGTCAGCAATGTTCTCACTGGCAAGAGCTATTATAATTTTACTGAAGCAGATTGTAAAGAGATGGACTGCATTATCTTACAGGCTCGAGAGCATTTTAATAAAAGAAAGGGTAGGAGACGAGAAAGGCAAACTGGAGACTCATTGAATGTTTAAAAAAATAAATTAATTAAATATCATAATTTTGTATTATTTCCTGACTGTTTATCTCTACTTATTCCTAACTTAATATTATTTTGGCGAATAGTCCTCGAAATGTCAAATGTACTGATTCGACCGATTTACAATAAAATATTAAATACTTTCAACCAGTTTCAACCAGTACCCAAAAAGGGTAGTCGTGCCGACCCCAGTAACTATCGACCAATCGCCATCACCTCCATACTTTGTAAAGTTATGGAAAAGGTTCTCAATGGGAAGCTGCTGGCGTACCTAGAAGCAAACGACCTACTCAGTGACCGTCAGTATGGCTTTCGCCGGGGACGATCAACTGGGGATCTTCTAGTGTATGCTACGCACTGCTGGGGCGAGGCCATCGAGAAACACGGCGAAGCCCTTGCCGTGTCGCTCGACATCTCGAAGGCCTTCGACAGGGTATGGCACGCAAGCCTGCTGAGCAAACTTCCTGCATACGGCATTCCCGTTGACTTTTGCTGCTGGATATCTGACTTCTTGAGTGAACGGTCGATCCGAGTGGTCATTGATGGCTGCTCCTCTGACCTTATCGCTATTGATGCCGGAGTTCCTCAGGGGTCTGTGCTCTCCGCGACACTTTTCCTGCTGCACATCAATGACCTTCTGGTTCCGGGTATTGTTGGGTACGCAGACGACAGCACTGTCATGGAGGGTTATGCATCCAGCGCAAAAGCCAGCGGTGAAGAAGTGCGTTCATTGAGAGAGGCCATGGTAGAGCGAACAAATTCAGCCTTAAGTCTCGTCTCCAAGTGGGGTGACGAAAATCTGGTTGTTTTTAACGCCACCAAAACCCAAGTGTGCCTGTTCACCGCCAAAAGGAGTCCGTTCAATCAGGCTCCTACTTTCCGGGGTACATCTGTACCAGTTACCGACAGCCTCGAGCTTCTTGGTACGAAGTTGAGTGCGAATCTCAACTTCGGTGTCTACATTGAGTCGAAAGCTCAAACAGCGGCAAAAAAGCTGGGTATCCTAAATAAGGTTAAGCGGTACTTCAAGCCAGAACAGCTTTTAACCCTATATAAAGCTCAAGTTCGGTCCGGCATGGAGTACTGCTGTCACCTTTGGGATGGCTCAGCCAAATACCAATTAGCCACACTCGACTCTGTTGAGCGCAGAGCCAAGAGGCTCATTGGTGACGATAAGTTGGTGAGTACCAAGCTTCATAGCCTGGCCCACCGGCGCAGAGTTGCATGTCTGTCGGTCTTTTACAGGCTGTACTTCGGTGAGTGTGCCCAAGAGCTCCACGAGATCATTCCACCATCTCCCTTCTTCCATCGGGAGTCCAGACGTACTGCGGGTTATCACCCATTCCTTGTCGATGTTCCACACATTCGCACGAAGCGCTTTGCTACATCGTTTATTATGCGCACAGCCAAGGAGTGGAATTCCCTGCCTTCGTCGGTGTTCCCAAGTTCATATGACCCCAATCTATTTAAGTCGCGAGTTAATAGGCTTCTTTTGGGTTAGCTCGTTCCATCGTCGACCTCATCTCTGTCCTCTGGGCTAGATGGAGGTCAAGAGTAGGCCCATCAAACATAAAAAAAAAAAAAAAAAAACTTTATTTTCTGTGATAAAGTATTTAATCTTTTATTGCAAATCGGTCGAATCAGTACATTTGACATTTCGGGAACTAGCTGAGAACCTATCTATACGTAGGTATTGATATATTTTATTTAGTTCTGGGGACTGGCGTCCAGATGTCGCTCAATGCCAAGAAATAATCAAACTGACAGTTGCCAGTCTATCTCATATTATAATAATATTAGTCTATGCTGCTTGCAGGTTGGCGTGTGGCGCGTGTTTACACAGGTCCCACACTGCTATTTTCGATCTATTTAATATTATCATAAAAAACGTTGATAGCAAAGGAAATTAGTGGCCTTCCTAACAGAAGAATCTTATTATTCGATTAAGGATTTTCTAATGGACAATACTTTTGAATCAGCAAAATGTTTAATCAATATAATATTATCTTGAACATTACCTAATATACATAACTTTTTATTTTTATTTTATTCTAGTGTAACATTTTGATTTGACATTTTTCAATATTAATTAATGTATATGTATAATTGCAATAATTCTAACTGTGACATTTTAATTTTTGACTATTTTTAGATTCATGCCAATTTTTATAAATTTTGCGTGCCTATTTCCAGGCAGAGAATGTACATAGCTCACTCCTTCCTACTACATCTGTATTTAAATGTAACCTATATTTATTGCAAATAAATGATTTGATTGATTGATTGTCTAGATTACACAGAACAAATTGAGGGGTTATTGGTCATTCGCCACAAAGTAAATTTGTCACATTTTGTAAACTCCATACATTGAAAGTGGATTCGCCACATGCATAACGAACTGTACTAGCAAACCCGTACAATATAAAATGTATCAATTTTATGCTGACACCGACGCGCAGCGATTTTTTTTTTTATATTAAATGGGCCTACTCTTGACCTACAGACTCTAGTCCTGAGGACAAAGATGAGGTCGACGATGGAACGAGCTTACCTAGAAGAAGCCTAAGCGAATGAATAAAATATACAATTTTAAGTCAACGATCAGTAGTCGCATAGCACCGTTTGGGCTAACAACAAAAGACTCATACGCCGCGAGTCGATCAGTTATCAGTTTTTGGGTGTTCTTCAATACACAAATACAATCATTCTATCAGTTTATCATTTAAAAGTACCTTATCCGTACACGAACATAGTCCCACTCATCTACGTTCTTATGACTACTAAGCAGGAACGGTCTTATGAACGACTTTTTACATCACTGATGCAAAATTTACCTAATTGGACACCGCTAACAATGATGGTGAATTTGAAATTGGTGTGATAAATGTCATAATGTTAATGTGTGTGTGTGTGTGTATGTCATTTTTTTTTCCTAATTCATGCAATCAAATATTTATTCTGTGCAGTGGTAGCCTGCTTGTCGCAGTCACGACGTGAAAGCTGCTAACTTTTCTTTTTCTGTAATAGTAATAGTATATTTATTTGCGTAAAACATGGTATACAAAGGTGTTCACAACAAATTTAAATGGCACAAACATGTTTAGCTAGGATTAGACCAAGCATGCAAAATTTTAAAGACAGGGAGGAGGCATCAACAATGAACAAAGAACATCAATTTTTTTTATCTATAAATTCTTTTAAGCTATAAAAACTACATTCAAGTAACCATTTATAAAATTTAGTTTTAAATAATTTTGTATTTAATATTTTAAAATGCCTCGGTATTTTATTAAAAATGCGCACACACATTGCTAGGCAGTTATTATTGTATTTAGCTAGCCTAGGTAAATCATTCAACACTAATTTATAGGGATCTCGTCTGTTCCGAGGATTTACATCATTTGCAGTTTTAAATAAATGCTTGTTTTTCATTACAAACATACATATTTCGTAAATGTAAAGTGACGGTAACGGTAACAAACCAAGTTTCTTAAATATTGGTTGACATGAGTCGTCAGGTTTAAGTCCACAAATTGATCTCATACACTTTTTTTGAGCGATGAATGCTCTATGGAAGTCTGTGCTATTACCCCACATTACAAGCCCATACCGTAGTACCGATTCGACATAAGCTTGGTATGATATTACAGCAGTTTTTATGTCAGTTACATTTTTGACTTGTTTAAGTGCGTATACAAATTTATTGATTTTAGTGCTGACATTATCTATGTGTTGTTTCCAATTAATATCTTTATCTATTATTACACCTAAGAATCTTGTATGCGTTACTTGTTTGATTTTGTTAATGTTGAGTTTAATGTCATTTTTATAATTATTTGATTGATTAAATTGAATATAAACGGATTTATCTAGATTCATCTTTAAATGGTTAATGTCAAGCCAATGCAGTAATTTGTCAATTGTATTATTAATGTCACGCTCATGATCTAGAATGGTATTATGTTTTTTGTTAGATGTCACTATAATAGATATGTCGTCGGCAAATAATATGCATTTATGATTCGTTATTTTTATGATGTCGTTTATGTAAATGAGGAATAATATTGGGCCCAGTATGCTTCCTTGTGGAACGCCATGTTTATTATGTCTATATTCCGATGAGTAGGATATCATATCATTTTTTTCATTTTTTTTTATAAATTGTGACACGTTGTTTTCTATTAGTTAAATAGGACGATAGCCACTGGAGTACCGGTCCTCTAATCCCAATAGCTTCTAACTTATGTAGCAATATATCGTGTGACACCAGATCGAAGGCTTTCGATAGATCAAAAAAAAGCCCAGTAGTCATATAATTATTATTAATATTTGAGAGTATAGCTTGCATAAGAGAGAAAATAGCCAACGATGTGGATTTGTTCTTTTGGAATCCAAACTGTTTGTCACTTATAATTTGAAATTTATTGCAGTAATTAATTAATCTTTTGTACATACATTTTTCATAAATTTTAGAAAAGATGGGAATTAAAGTTATAGGTCGGTAATTATTGATGTCTAATTTGCATCCCTTCTTGAATAAAGGCTTTATTATGGACAGTTTTAATTTATCAGGAAAGGTTCCATTGGAAAAGGACATGTTTATTAAATGAGTGAGAATACCAGACAGTTCATTACTACAAGCTTTTATAATTTTTGTATTTATTTCATCATAGCCCTCCGATCTGGTGTTAGACAGAGACATTATTTCTTGTCGTACCTCGTTTACAAGCATTGGTCTAAGGAACATTGTGTTGACACACGTATTTTTGTTGTGGTTTTTATGTGTTTCTGTCCTGTTGTATATTATACCATTTAATGCGCCTTATGATTATTGTTATTATTTTTTTTTGTATGCACGTCATGTCCCTGCGACAAATAAATATTTTTTCTTTCTTTCTTTTCATAAAAAAATATTTCCTGATGTTAAACTACTTGGATGTAATTTCCTCTTCAAACAAGCACTGGCCAAAATAGCTCATGCCTTACAATTGAATGACATTGAAGAGAAGAGACTTAGCCATGTGTGCTGCATTGGCCCATATAAAGGACATTGAAGACGCTTGGTTGCACACCATGAAAAATGCTCCACAGAACGATGCAGTCACAAAATGCAACGACTATTTTGTAGCCCAGTGGTTAGAAAACACTAGTATAGAGTTTATTTGGAATGTTTATGGGGCTCGCCATAAGACAATAAATCTAGCAGAGGCATGGCATAAACGTTTGAAAATCAAGATGGGTAAAAGAAAACCTAACATGCTTCAGTTTGTTGATACTCATAAAAATGACGCTGATCATATAAATTGGAAATTGAAGCATACTCGTATGACCAAGAATTGAAAACTATTTTGGACAATTACGATAACATGTCCCTGGCTTAAAGAACTTTCTTTTACAGCATTATAAAGAACAATGTCAGATCTCCATAGTAACTTCGGCTCAATAAAAAAATTTCATGGACAGTGATAATTCTCACGTTTTTTGTGTAGTTTAATGCCAGAAGGTTTTACTGTGTTTTCCACTTTTACATTGAACTTCTCAGAAAGAAATCATTCAGACATATGTAAATTGGAGGTTATGTCACAAAATGTGTGCTATGGATGGATATAACACAATAACTGTTAGCTTATAAATGTATTTCTGAATAAATAAATAAGTCTTTAACGCAAACGCAGAGGAATTCGAGAAAAAAACATCCACACATAGAAAAACACCAGCAACAACACAAGCAAAATGTTTGATATCGACTATCTGTCAGTTTAAGCGCGCGATCTTGACAGAACCTAACAGGGTTGCCATCACATTACGATTAATTACAAGTTAGCGAGCATAGATCAAGAAAATCGATTTCTTGAATTTCGTTTTTATATTCTTTAAAAAATACTAAATGTGTTTATAACAAACATGATGAACTTATTAGGTAATAAATAATAATACAAGACAATTGTGAGGTGGTAATTAAAAAGTAAAGAGTAAATCGCTTGAATTATTTAGAATAATAATATTTAGATACAAGTATACCAACCTTAGGCCTCATTTACGGAGACGCGGGGCGCGGCCCGCACTGAATTCAAATATATGGCGTTGTATGAGTGCGTTTACGGAGAAGCGATTTTAGACGCGTTTGTTTGAATTAGGGCGTTTTTTGCGGCCGAGCCCGCGGATGGCACCGACGCGTCCCACGCGGCGTTTATCGCGGCGGCGCACGCAGCGGCAATTCTCGATGAAGCTATCGTGCGCTCCCATCTCTCGCCAACATAAAACTAGTCGATTTGATCGAGGCGAGCGTGCGCCGCCGCGATGCCGGCCGCGTGCTTCGCTACACGCTAGAGGATTCGCCGCGGGCGCCGCGGCGGGCACCGCCACGCTTCCCGTCTCGCTTCTCTATGAACATGGTCGTATATTGCTACAAGTTTGTGTTTACGCGTGCGATGATGCGTGCCGCTTCACGCGCCGCCCCACCGTAAACAGAAAAAACGTCCGACGCGCCGCGAGACGCCACGCCACACGCGACGCGAGACGCCCCGCGTCTCCGTAAATGAGGCCTAACGATCATGTACTACACGAGACATATTAAAAGATTACTTTATGAATGAAGGATCAATATCATGGCAAGAAAACAGAATATAAAAAAGAACACGACCACAAAGTATTTAAAATGTACTAACTTACGACTTTTGTCCTTGTAATTGTTAATAAATAATTCAAAAATCTCTTCCCAGGCTTTTACTTTTTCTATTCGAATATAGATCAGAATGTAAATCCCAAATGGCGGGACGTGAATGGATTTCCGATATAAATGTATCAATATCCATTGAGGCATCGGCGTCGTGCTCCATGGTGACGCGTGCGATGCATAGGACGCTGCGGGGGGGGGGGGGGGAGCAGCGCGATAGTGGCGCGTACGGCGTCTTGCCGACACTGCTGTAGCTAGTGGCCACCACCGGCCACACGTGTGCGGCGAGTTTCAACAAAATGTATGAAAAAGCGCGTGAACTGCTTGTCGCTGGCTACCGGTGGCTGTGGTTGGTGGCCAGTTTGCGCCGAGCCTAAATAAATACCGACCACTCGTAGCAGTCACTGACTGCCATCGTTTTCGCGATACCAAAAGACGTGGCGCGCGACAGCCACCGTTGGCGACCACCGGTGGCACGTTTGCGCGGAGCCTAAAACCGTGTATGTTACTAGTCTTTAAAATGCTGCAAAAGAGAGTTCTTTAAGAACTGAACTGAGAAGAAGCAGAAACTTGCGAAAAAATAATAAATAGAAGAATAATTGATGTCAGCCACTTCCTTTCCGAATTAAAACGCATTTCAAACCATGGACCACTTGGATGCAGCTTCACAGAACTTGACCTCGTAGCTGAAACCCTAATTGGTCTACAGTCAAAAGGACAATGACCAAAGTTGGTACCAAAAAGTCTCGCGCCTCAAAACCAAAATATTATAGTAATTAGTTTCATATTTTTTTACGGCATTACGCGTCGGGGATTTGATTTTTGAACTGGAATTATACTTTTCGAGTTTAAAAGTACGAATATTATTTTACTCCCTTTATATGACGTTCCGTTTCAACTGAATATAAATGACGTTCCGTTTCAATTGAACAAACCCTTGTCTGTCGAGCGGACTCTAAAATTAATTACAATTAAGTAAGATCAGTACACCAAATCGATTTAGTTTGGTTTATGGCTATTTGCAACAAAATAGATTTTCTCAGCCTAAAGATTTTGATTTATCGATTACATCCCTAAATCCCGACTAGTTTATAGTGCTATAGCACTTACTATACTCTATGCTTTATAGTTATCTTATCTGTGGCATCTGACATTTGTACTGTACTGACTGACTATTGGCAATGTAAAATTGCCTTTAAGGCAATTTTACATTAAGTCAGTAACTGACGTCAGTCCACTGCCGAGTCAGTGCTGACCTGGCACTGCCATCGTGTAAATTGATTTCAAGTCAGTACAGTATTGTCGCGTCAGTACTGACTTCAATATTCCCGCTTCATATTTTTGGCGTCAGTCCGCTCCCCCCGCCACCCGCGCCAGCGCAACTGACGCCGTGTAAATGCCGAAGTCAGTCGCTGCCGCTCTATTGTACGGGGACCACGCTGCGTCGCACCGCATCACAAAATGACGCGAAAACTGAGCGAGACGGAAAACTTAAAGCTTATTCAACTATACCGCGATAATGAATGCCTGTGGGATAACAAATCAGGAAATTATAGAAATAAAGAAATGCGTGCAACAGCATTACAGAATATTGCACGAGAAATGAATTTAGAAGGGTTTGGCCCTACCGAGGTCAAAAATAAAATTAAAAACTTGAGGGCAACTTACTACTTGGAACTGGATAAAATAAAAAAGTCCTCAAAATCAGGCGCTGGTGGAAATGTCTATACTCCAAAGGTGAAATGGTTCGAAGAAATGGACGCTTTTATAAGAAATGTATCTATACAAAGGAAAACAACAGTAAGTACCCACAATATTTATTTATTTTTAGTATTCAAATAAAACAAATATAATTTAAGAAATTCTGTTAAACTGCCACGGTACACTTCCATTCGTCATAAAGTAATTTTTCAATAAATCTCTTCTCTCTTTCGCATTTACAGAATGGTTACCTCTAAGTTGATCAGTTATACTTATCAATGGAGTTATTTCCGATCGCCAAGTACCTGGTATTATTTGTCCTTCAGAGTCTTCTCTGTCTACACAAGTAGGTGTTATGTAGGAGTCAGTTTTTTTTCGCAACCAATTATGAAGGGCACAGGATGCACAGACAATTGCATCAGTTGTGTTCAAACTGGTGGGAATTGCTTTTTCGAACACACGGAATCTAGAAACTAGAATTCCAAAAGTATTTTCCACTATACGCCTCGCACGAGATAGTCTGTAATTGAAGATTTTTTCACTAGTAGACAGTTGCGAACCTGGATACGGTTTGAGTAAATAAGTCTTTAACGGAAAAGCTGCATCGCCAACAATGATTCCATCCATTGGCAGTAATCCATCTTCTAAACGGCGATAAATCGACGAATTTTTAAAGACTCCCCCATCAGAAGCTCTGCCATTCGCACCAACATCGATGTATGAAAAACAGTAGTTATGGTCTGCAATAGCCATCAAAACAATACTACTGGTTTTTTTATAGTTGTAAAATTCACTTCCACTATTTGGTGGCGCTTTGATAGTGACATGCTTTCCGTCAATTGCTCCGTAACACGAGGGGAAATTCCATCTGGTGTTAAATCCGTCTTCGATAATTTTCCATTCATCCTCTCCATCTGGAATCTGCAAAGGAAAAATAATAAAAATGTATTAAACAAACAATAAACAATCAAATATATTATTAGTATAGATGTGTGGTGTGTGTAGGTAGGTATGTATGTATGTAGGTAGGATTGTAGGTATAAGGTTTGTATGTATGTAATTAGCTATACGTTATGGTAGTTATACTAATAATTTACGCATAGTAGGGTATTTTATATTTTTAAATTGATTTAGGTACTCGTTATTATAACTAATTACTTATTTTCAGGATAATTCGGACACTCCCAACAATATTCCTGTTTCTGGTGATGATGATGAAGATGAGATAAGATTTAACCCTGAAAATAATAACACTGCGAATTCACCAGCTTCAGAATCCGGGCCGACCACACAAAACTCCAATCAACCGACAAGACCGAGGTCAAAACGTAGCAAACTGTCTCAGATGTCCGAAATGATAAAAGACATAAAAAATGTATCACATAGTATCAATATGCCATCAGACGAAGAAAGTGAATGTGATATTTACGGAAAGCATGTGGCTTCTCAGTTAAAAAAACTCTCTGAGGAACAATGTATACTTGCACAGGAAGAAATACAAAGAATATTATCCAAATGTAGACTGGCAGATATAGAAAAGAGAAGAAGAAACGTGAATATTTACCCAAATACACACTTTTCTTCGAGTTCTACTACTCGTACACAGCCTCAGCAGAACACTCCTAGTCCAGCTTCTACGACAAACAGCGGCAGCAGTAGTTCCTTAGGATTTTATCCCCCCGATGTAACTCAGATGACTGCCTCAAGCAACAGTTCTCTGGGATTTTATCCCACCCAGTCTACACAGATAGCTGTCCCCAGTAGCAGCTCTTTGGGAAGTTACTTTTCATTGCCAACTCAAAGTCCAAGACCGCCTCTAATACAGCTCTTAACGATAATGTTGAGTGTGAAAGCGACAGTGTGACTGATGTTATTAAGTATGCTTTTGATTCAGCTTAGTACCTACTTTTGTCTAGATTATTATGATTTATATGTGATTTTTTTGATAACCTACTTTAAGTATTTTTCGAATAAATAACGTTCTTACCTTAATCTGTGTTTTCAATGACTCATATATTGCCCAACACACTTCCGGTATTAAATTAGAAATAGATGGTATCGATACACGATAAAAGTGACTGAGATTTCGAAACGACATTCCAGAAGCCAAAAATGTCAGCGTAATTTCGAGTTTCACTTTGGCTGGCAAGGCGTCTCTCATAAATGTGTCTTGACGCTGAATAGAGCTTGATAGCAACATAAGCAAATCGTCAAAGTTTTTTGGCGTCATTCTCAAAGCCAGTTTGTATTCCCCAGGATCTTCCATTCTCAACTGGGTTAACAACAGAGCAGAACCTCCAGTTTTATCTCTGTCATCTATCCATTTTCTTACCCAAATTCGTTTCTGTTTAGATATCTCTTCTTCTAACAAACCAGTTAGTTCTTTCATCATCACAAAGGTAAATTTTCTCAACAAATTATTAACTTTGATTTTTTGCTGTTTTCGAGAATTCATTTTTCCGCACTGACTTTACGAACGTGTGTACACCAAAAGAAATATCCTCGACTACTGACGAAATACTGACTGCTTGTAGACAGATAGAGTCAGTTTTCGGCGCCAGCACTGACGACAGCTACTGACCCTGTGTAAATCTGCCTTTAAGGTCTAAAATAAAATCGAGTTTCAGTCAAGCATACTGTGGATGTTACTTTAACTCGTAATTCTTACTAATATTAGTGTATTACGCTGTTTTTAGAGCAATAATGTAATGTATGTGTGTTAAAATACGTCGTTGGTAGCGTCGAAAAAATAGACCTACTTTTTAGGTTAGTTTCGATTTTATAAAATAACTCTGAAACGCGGGTTTTTTTTTTTCAAAAATAATTTTTGTAGGAGTTAATACGATCAGTGTAGTCTATAAAAAACAAGGTTTGATTTTGATGCAGCATGGTACGGGATTCCATACTTCCATGAGCATTCTCTTTTACATTTAAATGTCGGCTTTGCAATCTGAAGTTTGTCATAAATGGAGACAACTGCAGTGACAACTACCTAAATATTAATCCGTGCGCTGTCGCAGGTACTATTGCAATAGGTGCGGGGCATGCACAGTTGGATGAACTTATGTCAGCAATCAACCTCCCGTTGTTATCTGAAAAGACGTATTCAGAAAACCATGACTATATCAGTAAGAAATGGGAAGATGTTTTAGTAGAATCCATGAATCAGGCTGCAGAAAGAGAAAAACAATTCGCAATGTCTAATGGCAGGGTGAACAAAGATGGAATTCCCATAATAGATGTCATTGCTGATGGTTGCTGGTCCAAACGCAGTTATAAAAAAATTAATGCTCTTTCGGGCGCAGCTGCCATAATAGGCAAACATACAGGAGAAATTATATTCTTAGGAATTAAAAATAAATACTGCTTCATCTGTGCCCGTGCAGAAAACAAACATGTTGATCCGTCAGAACACAAATGTTTCAAAAATTACAGTGGTCCATCCACAAACATGGAGAGTGAAATAATTGTCGAAGGATTTAAAGAATCCGTAAGAATGTATAATTTAATTTACGGAAAACTCATATCCGATGGTGACGCTAGCACCTACTCCAAAATATTACAGGCTCGCCCGTATCCTGACCTGACTGTTGAAAAAATTGAGTGCCGGAATCACATCTTAAGGAATTTTTGCAATAAATTACAAACACTCACCACAGACACTAAATATAACATAAAATACCGAAAATTCATAACTAAAAGAGCTATACTACGAACAAGATTTACCATTTGCAAATTAATTAAAAAACATAAATCTAACTCTGATGTTCAACTTCTGTTTGATGATCTAGTAATAAGCCACCTTCATGGCTTCGGGGACCACACTAAGTGCCGATCATACTTCTGTGATAGCATCGGCAAAATGGACCTGCCAAATGATTTTATTTTAAGCCCTTTGTGGCAAAAAATATGCTTTATTATCCAAAATGTTGCAGGACATGCTCGAAGTTTAATATACGACGTTGATAGCAACGTAGTGGAAAGATTTAATAGCGTGGTGGCTAAGTTGGTTGGCGGCAAAAGAATTAATTTTTCTTTAAAAAATCTTATCAAACCAGATGTCATGCCGCTGCCGTAGGTTTTAATGAAAAAAAAAACGATTTCTCGGCTATATAAATCAATTAATAATGGAAACAGCCCTCATGGCAAAATAAAAAAGCTAGAAAACAAAAGAATATATAAAATTGAGAAAAAAAAGCAAAATAAGCAACCAAAACAACGAGCCTTGTTCTTAGAAAAATCGAACCAGGACCACAATCATGGACAAGACTGCACAAAACCCGATATCCCTCGATCGATAATCGATGTTTTTAATAATCTTAAAGAAAATTTTATGGAAAACTTAAAAAAAAACTAATGAGGAAAGAAGTGTAATCGAACGGACAACCGTTTTACAAAGCGAATGCAGCGAGTGGCTAGAGGTGCGTAGGTCATTGTTAACTGCTTCCAACTTTGGAAAAGTTGTAACACGGCGAAATGACACAAGTTGTCACAACTTTGTAAAAGAGTTATTGTACAAAAGTAACATTGACCTTGTTTCGTCAATTAAACATGGCAAAGACAATGAAAAAATTGCTATCAAGCAATTAGAGAGTAGTCTTGTGTAGTTCGCGAACGACCTAGTTCGGAAGACCGCTCTTTCGTACGAACTACGCGAACTAGGTCGCAGAGAGACCGCTCCTTAGTTCACTAGTTCCGACGCGGCGCGCGGAGCGCGGATTTGTTGTGAGCGAGAGCGGGCACTGACTGACTCACCGTTTGCCGCGCATGCATTCCTCATCGTTCGTTCATTTTCGCTCTTTAGCTCAGTCAGTCAGCGGTGCGCGCGTGGCGAATGTTTTGTTATGGTAAATACAACGAGTTGTGCCTCAGTCGTCCCACAGAGTCTCGTCCCACATAAAAAATTCCCCACTTGTCCCAATTTCTATGCCTCGCTCGTCCCAAAACTTAATTTTCAATATTTTATTCCCCGCTCGTCCCAATTCGTATGCCTGGCTCGTCCCACATTTTTTTCATATGAGTTAAATTTGATTTAATTGTACAGTCAGCCTAAAAACCTGACTGACCAGAAAGATAAATAACCTCATGTTGCGGAAAATTTGATGAACTAATTCAATCCGAGACTCCACTATAATATAAATTATAAAATTACAAGTTACGCCACCATGACAGTTTTTTTCTGATCAAACTTTAGGTTTAGATTGAAGGCATTAATAAAGTACACATAGCCGACCCTAAGTACAAACCCTGTGCACCCCACTGCTTAGACCACTACTATTATTATTAACCTAGAACAAGTTTTTGAATGTTTATAGCTTCGGTATTTTTGTGCGACCGGATTAGAGCTTGCTCTCTCTCGCTCTGCTTTCTTTGTATTAATCAATTGACCAATGGCGTGGCTTTGCGTTATCAGCGCAATCGGAGCAAATGCGGTTACAAAGTGCATCTGCTAATTTTAAATATGAGGTGTTTACATTAAGCGTGGTGTATTCATAGAGTGAGGTTCAATATTTGTGAAGTTTTAAAGGGTAAGTAATAATTATAATTATGTCGATTTTTTCATATTTTGTGAAGTCATGATAAATGATTTGACTTATATCACTATTGTGGTAATTATTTACTTTTATATTAGTTGCTGTCTAAGGATTATGGTCTTTTATTATATGCATACTTAACTCTGTGCCTCCTGTGAAAAAGAGTACATCGCTACTTTTTAGGAGACGCAAATAAAATTTTGAAAAATATTTTTTTTCCTGTTTCCTAGGTCCTGTCATGGAGTTCTTTATCTATGGCCCTGTTTCACGAAATCGTCTAGTAATTTTTTTTAAAATGAGTAACCCTTTTTCACATTAACTAGAAATTTGAACAAATAATAATTTGATTTGAGCCCTAATTCACATTAATTTTGTTTACCCATTTTAACAAACTTCAAAAAAAGAGGATGTTCTCGGTTATACTGTATTTTTTAGGTTAACCAATTTTGATAAATCTTCTTTTATGTAAAAGCTGGTGCTTCCCATATGGTCGCATTTTAATTTAGTTAACCTCCTTCATAAAATGAGGATGTTCTCAACTACAAAGTGTTTTCTGGGTGAATCAGTTTTGATGACTCTTTTGATTCGAAAGCTGGTGCTTCCCGTGTAGTCTCATTTCAATTTGGCTCAGTTCTGACAATAGCATGTATGATAAAACCATATTCAACACGTTGAAGTCGGTTTTCAGCTATGATTTTTAATCATTATAGCTATTCACGATTCGTATCTACGAAACGAAACTATTGTACATAGTTTCGTTCGGAATACCTTTCTTAGACAAATGAAAGCTAATTTTTTGCTCTCTTATATTCATTTAAAAACGAAAAGGGTATATTGGACTTGGTACCCCTTTTTACAGGAGGCACAGAACTATGTCACGTTGTATTTGCAGGTGATCAGATATAGAGCCGTGGCTTCTTCATCCTGAAACATGGAGCCAGTGGCTTCATCATCCCGAGCTCATCTTCAGACTGGCTGCAGTCTGGCTTCTACATCCCAAGAGATAACCTTTATTGAATCACAAAGAGGTGT
Organism: Eurois occulta; assembly: GCA_950022335.1. NCBI lineage: Eukaryota > Metazoa > Arthropoda > Insecta > Lepidoptera > Noctuidae > Eurois > Eurois occulta. The sequence goes on from OX465478.1 coordinate 22,189,325, forward strand.
GCCTATTATTTTACATGCCGGTTACGAATATACGAAAAAGCGAGAGAACAAAAATAGCTCAATCGTCTGGAGATGTGTGAACAGAAGGTGTCATGGAGGAATGGTGACTTCAAATAATAATGTGACATAATTCTTCGTCATGACATTTGTACGCCCAGCATAGCAAGAAATGACATCAAAGAAGAAATACATCGCTGCAAGCAAGAAGCAAAATCTTCTGAAGGAAAATCGATTCCTTCTGTCTTCAATTCAAGCATAAAAAAATTATTGGACAAAGGTACTGACAAGATAGAAAAATTACCTGAATTACGAATGTTAAGAACAGCTTGTATAGTGCTCGAAACAAAGCCCAGCAAATAAAGAAAGCTACATTTAAAACGCCGTTTGAAGTAAAAAATCCAGTAAGTTACATGAGTTTTGTTTTATTTGATTATGGGTACAGAAAAACAAGGATATAAAGCCGGGTACACATTGGTGCAATGTAACATGTAATGCAACATGCAATGCAAGAATTTGACGTCCACATTGCTGCAATGTATCATGTAAAGTAACAGAATTCCCATAGTGTAGACGCCTTGCGCGCACGAACCGCGTCTACTACGCGCACGAACAGATTGTTGCAACTCTTGCGCGTAGCGACCCGAAATTTGTCGGTTTTTTCCCCGAACACAAAGAGGCGCGCAGTATGCGCGGAGCGTCAGTGTGGACAGGTTGTGTGGTGTGTACGGCTAGACGCGCGCGAACATGGAACAAGACGACGCTACTGCGGCGGAGGAGGCGGTTACATTTACGTGGAGTGAAGAAAAAGTGCTTCAATTAATTGAAGTGTACAGATCAAAGGAAATTTTGTGGAATCCACAACATGAGAATTTTTATAAAAAACATTTTAAAGAGGATGCATGGATGGAAATTGCTAATTTGATGGAAACAACACAAGAAAAATGTTACAGTAAAATGATTAGTATTTTATCATCCTACCGTCGTGAAAAAGCGAAGGAAAAGAAATCGAAAGGAACAGGAAAAGGTAAATAAATAATAATAATTTACTATTTATTATTTATTCATATACTTTATTCTTAGTACAATCGTAGGTTGGAAACCGCAAAAATGTTTGTGTATTGAAATGTAAATTGGCATAGCCGACTAATATTGAAATTGGCTTTTTTCTCTACAAAATGACAACTTTGACAACAACTACAATATTTTAATGGATTGAAATCACAAATTAATTATTAAATATTATTAATTATTATTAGTCAAGTTTACTTAAAAACAACTAAGTATGTTTAAAACTGACTGAATTATGTTTTTTATTTAATTTTTTTCATGATTATTATTTTATTTTTTCAGGTGCCTCGGAGACATACAAAAGTCGATGGTTTGCCTTTGATTCTTTGAAGTTCTTGGACAACCGTAACAAACCGAGAAAGAGAACGAACACGGTAAGTAAAACTGGATTGATTCTTTTACGAACATCTGTCTTGCCAATGAACCTTCCCTTCTTTCATAAAATAATCGGAGAGCTCATCTCTTAACGCATTCAAATGTGCAGGCGATCGTCGAGGAATATTTCTCATTGGTAGTAGTGATCTCATATCTTCATTATTTTGCCTACGTGTGTCTTCATTCGTAACTTCATCTTCAGTGTCATTCATATATGTATTTCTAGAGTGACGTCTCAAATAATTATGTAAAAGGACAATTGCCATAACCACTAGCTCAGCTTTATCAGGCTGTAAAAGCATTGGTTTTCTGAGAACTCTAAAGACAGACGATATGATACCAAATGCATTTTCAACAGTTCTTCTGGCTCTGCTTAGCCTGTAGTTGAATACTCTCTTTGAAGTGCCTTTTGGATGTGCCCCAGCATATGGTTTCATCAGATTTTCACTTAAAGCAAAGGCACTATCACCCACAAAGAAATATGGTATTGGAATATGTCTCCGTGGGAGTGAATCAGGTGATGGAAGGTTTATTGTACGATCTTCTATCATTTCACAGAGTTTTGTATCTTTAAAGATGCCACCATCTGAAATCCTTCCTTGGCATCCCACATCTACAAATAGAAAATTATAATCGGCGTCAACCAAAGCAAAAAGAACGATGCTAAAGAAGTTTTTATAGTTGTAGAATTCAGTTCCACTTTTGATAGGTGCCTCAAGCACAACATGTTTTCCGTCCAGTGCCCCTAAACAGTGTGGAAAATTCCACTTCTCTTCAAACTGTTTGCTTATGTTCAACCAAGTTTCTTCTGTCGTTGGAAGCTAAAACAAAAAACTTTTATTTAATTTATGGCTACGAGACAGTCATTGTACTTAGTAGCCCAACACTCGCTGGTGACAATTTTTGAGGTGCCATTATAGTGAGCATCTCTTGATTTTATTGCTAGCTATATTGAACTAGACTAAAAAACGAACTAAATATTTAGTCGTTTCGACATTTGTCCATCGGTGCCACGATACCTACCTTCCTGGAGAGTTATATCTACTATCTAGTAGTTTATATCAAGAGATGGGACCTACAGTTATAAATTATTTTTATGTTTTTCAGGAGGCGGTTCAACAACCGATTAATGATGAAAATCTGCAGAACGAATTTGCTACTCCACGTACACGGTATGAACCTACGCGAGCTAAACAAGCAAAAAAAGATGAAAGCAGCAGTGTACTGGCCGATGTAGTGGGCATATTACAAACTACTGCCAATAAGTTGGGAAATTCAGGCGCTCCAGATTTAACTACAACTTTCGCTTCCTATATATCAGCTAAAATGAATACTTATTCCCTTCAAACCAGGAATTCGGTCGAACATGGAATTTTTGAAATTTTGATGAAGGCTGACAGAGGTTATTATGAATCATCATATCGACAGCAGGATAACTACCCCAGTTCATACCAAGAATCCTATTATGCATCACAGAAGAAAGGACAAGATTATGTGGATCTGACCGGATATGTTAATCGTCCTGGAACTTCCGGATTTAATCGTCCCTCGCCTTCCGCGCAAACTCCAGATACAAATCAAGCCGGACGCTATGGCTATACCACGGCAAGGAACGAAGAATATATGAACCAACAGCCATCGTCTGTAACGTCACTAGAATCTAACCAATCCTATGACGACTTCAATGATTTGATGTGATAATACTGTTCTTTAATTGACTTATTAAGAATAAAACTTACCTTGATATAATCTTTTAATTCCTCAATTATGGCGGAGCATACTTCTGTAATAATGCCACTTATGGCTTGTTTTGATACTCTGAAGGTATACTGTAAACTTGTGTAAGAGTCACCACTAGCTAAAAAAACGAAGTGTTATTGCCAGTCTGTCTTGGATTGAAATTGGAGCCCTTAACTGTGTGCGATTCCGAAAAATTCTTGGTCCGACTAATCTGATTAGATCTTCAAATGTCGTTGGACTCATCCTTAAGAAATTTTGAAATTGTCCAGTTAATCTCATATCGGCCATTAGTTTTGCACCAGCTCTCTGACTATACAACTCTGTACGCCACCAACGTCGATGTCTTCTGCGTTTTATCACATGATTCACTATTAATAATGAAGCACTGACTATCATCAGAGCCCGCAATTGGTCGTCACGATCCATTCCTTTGCGTGTTCTTTTGCAGACTGAGCGATCCGTTCGCGCGCATCTCGGAAACAGATGTGAGTAGGTACATGCGCGGTTCGTGCGCACGTTGTGCGCGCCCCGCGTCTACACTGATGCAATGCTCGTTTCGTGTTGCATTGCATGTTGCGTTGCAGCAGTCTGTACCCGCCTTTAGCTTTCGCTGATGTAAATAGTAAAGGACTTCATCAACACGTGAAACATTACCTTGCAGATGGTACATTTAAGTGTGTAGTGAAACCATTCAGACAATTATATGTGATTTACGGTGACCTTGGCAGCACAAGTGAGAAAATTCACGTCGTGCCCTTAATATACATCTTATTAATGGACAAAAAAGAGTACACATATGACACTGCGTTTGCTCTTATCAAATAGCAAATTCCAGAATGGCATCCGATTTCATTCAGAACTGATTATGAGAAAGCAGCCATGAACGCAATCCGTAACATCTTTCCGGATGTAATATGCAAAGGCTGTTACTTCCATTTTAGTTAAGCACTTTGGAAGAGAGCAAAGGCGTTAAAGTTAAATAAAAAGAGAATGTTCAAAAAGCATATAGCTCTATGCACAGCGTTAGCTTTGCTACCACCTGAACTTAAATGCGATGGATGGCTATATATAATGGAGGATTGTCCGAAAACTCTCAATATTGAGAAATTCAATGACTATTTTGTATCGGCATGGCTTGACAACGAATATTATCGAGGCAAATGGGATTTTTGGGGGGATATCTACAGAACAAATAACCCAGTGGAAGGCAGTAACGCTAAATTAAACAGAACATATTCGGGAAAGCTGAACATCATTAGCTTTTTGAATGTGATCAAAAACGACGCTGTTCTTTCTTTAGCTCGCCAAGGTAAACCTCGTCGTGCTGATGATATAGCTCATGACAAATATATATTTGATTCTGTAACGGCAATGTTGAATGGCACTATATCACTGGGCCATTGCCTGGAAAAAATCAGCCCTTTTGTTTATTAATGATATTAATGTGTCTATATTAATGATAAGTTTAAAAATGTTGATTTTTTGGAGATTTAATTGTGAAAATACTACTTTCTCATAAATAGTAGGTTGATTAAAATACTGTGATTGTAATTTGATTGTGATATTAGTTACGTAATAAAGATTTTTAAATATAAATATTTCAATTTATGTAAAAATACCACATTAACATAAATAACATAACGTGGTAATTCTATAAGGTACATATAGGTAAATACAAATGTGTATACGGTCTATAATTATTTGACTGTTACTTATATACAAATGTTGATTTTTTGGAAATTTAATTGTTAAAATACCACTTTTTCATAAATAGGAGGTTAATTAAAATACTGTGATTGTGATTTGATTGTGATATTAGTCACGTAATAAAGGTTTTTTTAAATAAGTAGTTCTAATTATGTTGAAGTATCTCAGATAAATATTACATGTGTAATACATATATATATTTATCTTAACGTGGTACTTCTATAAGATAAATACAAATGTGTATATTGATAGGTGTAATTAATAGTACTGTGATTTGGATTTGATTGTGATACTAAATAATAAAGATTTTCCTAAATTGCAATAGATCTTTTAATTATTAAAATTAAAAACATGCATCGCGGATGCATACCTAGAACTGGAAGTATTTAATATCTTTATGTTATTAGAAAAAACTATTATTTCAATTTATTGGAAGATATAGTACAATATTTTTTGTCAACTGTACTTTGAATTTGCCAGGAATGTGGAAAGAGTGGTGACTTTAAAACTCAAGTGGGACGAACGAGGAATTCTTTGGAATGTGGGACAAGATAGTGGGACGACAGAGGCACAAATCAATACAACAATACCTGATAACAGGTAACTACCTTGTATTTGTAATGTTAAATGGTTATTGTTACTATTAAAATACTTTATACATTGAAAAATTATGTAGGTACCTATTACTTTTAAAATGATTAATGTGAAGTAGTGTACCTATTACTTTGTTTATAGGTTATGTCATGTTTGTTTTAGGTTCTTTAATCTTTATTGCGATGTCATCAAAACGAAAACATAGTTCCTTGTGGACACATTTCATTGAAGACACAGATAAAAAAAAAGCAAAATGTAACTATAGTTCGACAATAATAAGTATTGCAGGAGGCTCAAACGGAAACTTAACTAGGCATATGAAATCAAAGCACGCTTTGATTCCATTAGTAATTGAAAGACAAACACCGATTATATCTAATTCAAACTCACTTGAGTCGAATCAAAAAACATCCGAGTCGGAGAATATTACCTCAGAATCGCCAAGGGTAGCAGATACCCAACAATCAATGAGCCAATACATTCGCAGACCACCGCCTATTCGAAAGGTTGAACAAATAGACAGGCAAGTTGTAAAGATGGTAGCGGTCATCATGCTCTGCGAATAGTGGAAGAAAAAGAAATGCGAAAACTTATTGAATTGGTTTCTCATTGCCCAGGCTACCAACTACCGTCAAGAAAAACTTTATCAGAAAATTTAATGTCGAGGGTACATAAAGAATTAACGGTTGAAGTAAAAAAGAAAGTGCAAGCTGTATCTGCATTATCCCTCAGTACCGATGGCTGGACATCTAGAAATAATGAGAGCTATATAGCTATCGTAGCTCATTTTATAGACGAAGATACTAAACTTCAGTCGGCATTACTTGGCTGTACAAATTATAATGAACGGCATACCAGTCAAAACTTATGAGATTTCATGAAAAGTGTTATGGCAGAGTGGCATATTTCACACAAAGTTGCTGCAATAATTAGCGACAATGCTGCAAACATCTTATCTGCTATCAGACTTTGTGAGTGGCGGTCAATCGAGTGCTTTGCTCACTCTCTAAATCGTGTTGTACAACAAGCCACTACTGAAATAACTGACGTTATAACGCAAGTTAAAAATATTGTTAAATACTTTCATCGTAGCACGCAAGGTCAAAAAAAATTAACAGCTACACAACAACAAATGAATTTGCCCGTGCTCAAGCTCAAACAGGACGTGAAGACCCGTTGGAACTCTACATTTGATATGCTTCAACGAATTGTACAGGTAAAGGATGCTGTTATTGCCACGGTTGCTCATCAAGGTTCTGACCTCTCTATAAAAGAACAGGACTGGGAGATAATTTAAGGAGTCTTGCCTTTACTAAATCCATTCTATGAAATCACAGTAGAAATTAGCGCCGAAAAAAATGTGACTTTGTCAAAAGTTATTGTGTTTTGCAATTTGCTCAAAAGTTTTCTCGAAAGACATGCATCTAATAACGAAAAAGTTGTCGCAGTGCAGTCAGCGTTAAAGAAAGGCATGGAAGACCGTTTTAAAGACATTTGCGTTACAAGGTCTCAGGCATAAAATAGGCAGAGTGCAGTTAATACAACAGGATATTCCAGAACCTGTTCCTAATCCTAGCGAGATATCGGCGTCTAGCAGCAGCGGAAATTTAAATAAAGAAGAGAGTATATGGGACGAGTACGACAAAGAAATTAACAAAATTATTAGACCAGATAATCAATCTGCCGCTGGTATTCGCGAGCTCGATAAATACCTAAATGAAGAGTATTTAGATAGGAAAAAGGATCCGCTTCAGTGGTGGCATGATCGTCGTCAGTTATATCCTCATGTTTACGCATTTACGTTAAGGAGATTTTGCATAGTAGCTACATCAGTGCCATGCGAACGCGTTTTTTCGGCGACAGGACAAATTCTAAACGAAAGAAGAACATTATTATCCACAAGTAAAATTTCCAAATTAATATTTTTACATAATAATATGTAAGTTGTAATAAGTGACTTGATAATTAGAAGACTGATTAATGTTTAATGATGACTGATTCACTAATAATACGTAAGTTAAAAAGTACCTGTACTTGTAGTTTATGATCTCACTCGAGTTTTTGATTATTTTCTCTGCCTAATTGATAGGTACTGAAATATTATATTTGTGTTATTTTTCTTTAAAATATAGTTAGATATTATTTTTTGTTCGTAAAATGTTAAATCTTAGAAAATAACAAAAACATGATAAATAGCTAATACTGAACCAAAGTATAAGATTGTCTCTAAAAATAATATATAAGTATATTTTTTGTACCATTGTTTGTGCCATGTTCAAAAGCTTAATGAATATTAAAACGTTGATTATTTGCAAAATAATATATTTTTATTTATTCATTATCTATCATAAATAAACACATTCGCAATATTAATACAGCTAATATAATTTTCTTTTCTGCAATCAACTAATAAACGAATCCATTTGCAATATTCATCCACTATATTTTATTAATATACTGAAAAAGTAAGTAATTTACTACTGCAAGGTGATTGATGAACATTATAATAATAAACAAAACAGCGCGACGAAGCGAACGCCGAACGACTGATCTATTTAACCGGAATTTGTGAAAGGAGCGGACGAACTAAAAGAACGACCTAGTTCACCTTGAGGTCTATTTATTGACGAAGACTTTTTAACTAACATAAAACTTCTTTCAGGTCTATTAATAGGTGAAGAATTTAGGAACAGGTGGGTTACTTTTCCCTCAATGTCCAAGGTGTCTGTGATGCTGATTTAAGACTCATGAATGTGGTTGCTCGCTGGCCGGGTTCTACCCATGATGCAACAATTTTCAACAATTCCATCCTAAGAGGTTCCGTTTTTAAGACATGTTTTATAATTAATTAAACTTTATAAATGACTAGCTGCTACCCGCTACTTCGTTCGCGTGGCTTTTTAGGTGTGTATGTGTGAGACTGCCTCGTTGGTCGAGTGGTCGCAAGTGCGACTACTAAGCATGAGGTCCTGGGGTCGATTGACGGGTCGGGCAATATTAAAAAAAAATGTTTATTTAAATTACATAAAGTTATAACGCACGTGATTTAGAGATCACCTTTTAAGCAAGAAGATGGTTGTGTTAGGTGACTCCGCTCTTCCACTTAACATTAAACAATGTATGCAATTGAAAAAATACTTTAATAGTGTTATTGGGGTATTCCATCAGAAATTTCTCAGTAGCAGCCACGAAATCTGGATTTGTGCCCGGTTGGTGGAATAGAATTTAATAGGCTCGCCCGCTGTCACATGGGACTTCAACATAACGGACGGCGAAATGTGAGTGTACGATAAGGTACACCTCTGCCTAACCCGTAGGGGATTTCAGGCGTGATGTTAAATTTTGTGTGAGAACTGACTGGCTGATCAAAATGTGATGTGGGTGATGACTTCAAAATGCGTCCTTTTGGGTACTGTAATTCTGGCCGCAGAGATCCGCAACAAAATTAAATGAGGCGAAGATATGGCTTAAAACAGTTTATTTTGGCGCTATACAACCTTCTTTTCAAAGTAAACCATCAAACGCCTTGTTGGGCACTATTTATTCTAATACCGTTCTGTATACAACATTAAATGACTTATTATTTTCCGCAAGCACGTGAAATTTTTGGGCACTGAACAAACAACATATAATTGACCGTGTGAGAAGCATGGAGTGCAAAATTGAATGCCTGTCACTTTTATGGTTTGGCCCTGGAATTGTTGATCGTCATTGTAATAGCCAATTTTAAGGGAAATTGTAACCTCTTAAATTGAAATGGTAAGTTATTTGGAATAATGGGTATCCGGGGACTTAAAACGCTCTCTCCTTTAGCAGCTCAGCTCTGTGATACGTAGCTTGGTGCCGTTGCACAGTCTGGTTGCATCAAGGTTTCGTATCACCAGAACTGGAACGCCAAATTTAAGCTCCAGCTGATGGGACGGCACGCCCGTTAACTCCAGAGAGTTGAGAAATTCAACGGAGTAGGCAGTACTATCATCATCAGCCATCACAGTGATATGGATGTGTATACTTTTGTTTTTTTTATTGATTTTTTAATGCTAGTACAGCAGTTGGATGGGAAAATTCTTCGGAAAATAGAATTTTCCCATCTCCGTCGGATTCCAGACGACCCTCTCTCATTTGCAGCAGCTTATTCGCAAAGACACCTGCTTCGTGATCGTCGTACAGTTGGACGCGCATGTTGCACGTAATATGGAGCTTTTCAATCCAGGAGGTTTTCACAGTGGCGACGCCATGAGACATGCGTTTCATCCGCCGGTGTGCCCCTTTTTTATTACAAAATGGCCCCTCTTATCAACTGGCAGTATCTGTCTAAAGTCACTGCGAACAAAATTATGACGCCACCCATCAGCACCTGGTTGCCGCGGATGTCCTGCAAGCTGCGGTTCAACGCCTCTAATGCATGCTTGTGCGACATTGTTGACTCGTCCCAAACTACTTCCCCCGTTTTTGGTGATATTGCATGTTGGGACGTATCTCCGCATGCAAGATTCAGCGACCATTTGAAAATGGAATGTGCAGTCCGACCACCCATAAGCAAAGTTGCAGCAATGCCTGAGGAAGCCACAACCACAGCTATATGACGACACGGTTGGCGCAGTGGCTGAGCGAATGGCTGCTGCGCTGCTTGTATCGGGTTTCATGCCCGCACCAATCCAATTTTTGTGTGGCCTACAGGTAGTTCTTCCGGGTTTGGCTGGATGTTTGTGAGTTTTAAATGTTTGTAAACACACCCACGATACAGGAGAAATTTCTAGTGTGACACAACTTAAAAAAAAAAACTTTCATGCTGTACATTGCGGTCCTTGCCGAGTTGGGTCAGTTGATGATTCAGAACAAATGCTATGCGACGGCACAGGTGGCGCAGTGGCTGAGCAATTGACTGCGGCGCTGCGTGTCGCGAATTTGATTCCCGCACGGAACATATTTACAACGTCGTCGATATTATCAAATTTTAATAAAATATTGTTTTCATTTTTAAACTTTTTAGAGAATTTTTTTTTGTACAGTGTAAATTGGTCAATTTTCATTAATTAATTTATGATTACCTGTCTTTTGAATGGTAAAAAAGACGAAAAGTATACATTAATCTGTTTTGTAATGATTTGAAAAACTTAAAGCATAAAAATAAAACAAAATACCTAAAACTTACAAAAAGAGAAAACTGGTTGGGGATCGAACTCGCGAACCATGTTTATTATTTTTGAAAATCTTAGCATTCAAAAAAATCACAAAAAGTGAATACTGGCTGCGATTCGAACTTGCGAACCGTGGTGTACAGGGCGGTCGCTGAACCGATAGGCCACTTATACCTGTGACAAATCGTTTGAATTAGCCGTTCTATTCTAATGCATGCTATGACATTTGTCAGTTGTCAAACCGTACCCAAGAATTGTCACACAGACGCCAAGAATATGGTTGTAATGCTCTGTAGCTCATCCCCCTAAGTTAATAGCGTGATAATATATAGCCTATGTGTTATTCCAGACTATAATCTATCTCTGTTCCAAATTTCATCTAGATCCGTTCAGCCGTTCTGGCGTGATTGAGTAACAAACATCCATCGTAACTTTCGCATTTATAATATTAGTAAGATAGTAAGATAAGAAGTAAGATTAGATTAGCTAATAATATTAAATTAATATTTTTATAGCCCAATGTGATGCAGGACAGTTAAATGGTCGTTGGCTACTTGGAGACAGTGCCTATCCAAATATAAACTATTTACTGACACCTCAATTAACCATATAGTTCGGTACAGGCCCCTTCGGGGGCTTGACATACAAACCTCCGCTGGCTCGGTATCGGCCCCCAAAGGGGCTGGCGTTTAAGACATACGACATCCTTATTTAATAATAAAATAATTATGTTATTTTATACCGAAATCAAAATTGTGTTACTAAATTAAAACAAACAGATAAAAAGCCCTTGTGCTCCAAGAATTTATTCTGTAAAATAACGCGCGCCACTTTTGAATTTCCGTCACCTAAAGTTTGTTGTTGCAAAACTAACCATAGATAATACACTATATAATATAAGATAGATGTGCAACTGAGGTTTTCGTTTTAAAAACTGTGTACCCAAACACCTAGATGGCGCTACTTGTCTCAATATCCCCTCCGCTTACGCAATCGCTCACTAGATGGCGCTGTAATTTTTTCAATTAAAATCCTTTTATTGAAGAATGATTGTTATTTATTTATGTGGATTAAATTAATTCTTATGTGTATAAAATAGACTATGACAATATCATGATTATTCTATTGTTGTCGTATAGAAAAATCTAGAATTCGAAACATACACATAAGAATTTACTTAATTCACAAAATAATAACAATCATTCGTCAATAAAAGGAAAATCATTCTTTAAAATCGTATGCTGTAAATTACACCATTATGAACCATATCAATAAATGAATGATAGATAGAAATGAAAAATATTTAGTTTTATTAAGAATTTATTTCCTTTTTTTACAATGTGTGTTGTAATAATTTAATGCTTGAATTTTTGTCGAATTATTATGGCATATGTTTGCTTTACCTTTTAGTATTCTGTTGACATTTGTGCACCAGCTATTTATAATAATATTAGATACAGTATCCATTAAGAAATCTTGTACTTTAGTTTTATGCGTGACACAAGAGAAATGGGATAAATTGCAAAATATATTTCCTATTTGTTTAATTGTACCCTTCAGACGTTTCTGCTGTGGTTCCTCGTTTAATTTAGTTTGAATTATCATGCAAACATCATCTAAAAACTCGCACAATGCCTCCGATGGATAATTAAGTGATCTTCTAGTGTAATCTCTTTCTAATATATAATCTTTATTACTCGGAGGCACTGTGCTTACCAAATGCATTTTGCAAGTGTGACATTTTTTACATATTTGCTGTAAAGTTTTTTTTACTACGTAGCCAGCAACATACCTTTTTGCCTCTTTGCTAGTTATATTCCTATAATTATCTGAATCTGTTTGCATGAAGCAGTTAATTACAGAATCCACATTAACAGACTCTGAGGGTTGTTCCCTTGTATCTTTTTCTTTGAAATTTAATAATTTTCTTAAAGGTTTTAACGCCTTACTATTGTCTTGTTCGCAGTTCGCCCCAACCGAGTGTGGTGAAGTTAAATTATTTATGAGTAATGTTTTAAAGGCTCCAGTGAACTGCGAGCAAGTTGGAGATGTGTTTCTGACACCATTACTCCTTATGTTGCAAAAGAAATTCTCTAATGGATCCTGGTTAATATTTCTTGTCAACAGACTACTTATATCATGTGTTTTGTTTAAATAGTCAAACATTTCTTTGTACACATTAATATTAGAAATCCAGTTCTTGAGACTTGGCACTTGTATAAATTTGGTTGAAATCATTCCGTTCCTTAATTTTTTCTCCACTTTAAATGCCATTGATCTTAATACTGGGAGTAAGTCGTTCCATAATTTAAAATGTGGCGAGTTCCGTTTTAGTGCACACTTGTATATTTTTTTCAGAATTTTGGTAGCTATGACCATTAAATGAGTCGAATAATTTGTCAACCAGTAGCAACAAATCTGCGGTGCCTAGGCACTCTTTTGGAATGATATCGTGATCTGAAATAAAAAAAAACCAAGATAAGTTTGAAAAATATTACTACTTTATTGTGATTGTTGCTGCAATACCTATGTATAATAATAAAACTGATATAATTACTGAATACGAATAAGGTTTAGCAACAACCAAAACCATTATATGTATTATTATGGTTTGAATTTAGAGATTGAAAATATTTGCATAATATGATCTACACACTATAATTTTAGACATCAACACAACATAACTGGCAAAATGTGGAATACAGGCGTAACATGTGTTAGTTATATATTTTTTAAATTAGTTTTGAATATAACTGCTACTGTCACTCACTGGTAAACGTGAGCAAAGATACTTACTCGCTAAATATCTCATTGATGCAGATACTCTCTGACTGAACACCTGGGCTGCATGTTTTACCTTCATTTTAGGTATCTTATCTTTAACAACATGACTGTCTGTCAATTTATTAACTAATCTTACATCATCTTCCCCTGGATCAGCATCAAGTAGCATTTGCAAGTGTTTCCATTTTGCAAATTTGACTTCTCCGTTTTGAATGTACCTTAAATCCTTAGTCAACAGATTATTTCTTAATCCTTTAAGGAGGTGTGGAGGATCAAATATAGGAAATATTTTTCTTTCATTCCATTCAAAAGCTAAACTTTTAAATTCCTTGCCTTCCAATAAATATTTCCTTTTTGTGTCATCTATGAGGCTTTTTATGACACTCATATTTGTTGATGACTGGTCACAAACCGTGGCAATAACTGTTAACCCTGTGCAGCTTTTAGTACTTCTTGAATTTGTTTTTTTAATTCCACTGTCTTTGTTGCACTCTGGCAGAATGTGAAAGAGATGGGCTGCTTATATTTTCCTTTCAGACCCTTGAACATAAAAACTAGTGCATGGTCAGCAATCTTATTGGTATTATTTGTACCAAAATCCTCGAAGCCAATAATTTGATCCCAAGTTTTATGATAATATAAGCCAGGGCTTAATGCAACCTCATCAAATATGAGTGTGCAAAGTTTTTTTTCTTGGGGTAATTTGCGGACAGCCTTTTTTAGGTGGTCTATTATTACCTCATTGATACCAGGCTTAATAGTCACTTTACTCAATATTGTTTGAATTGTCCTTTTTGATGGCAATGCAAAGAGCCTTTGCAACAATTTGTAAGCTTTTTGACTCTGTTTGTATATTGTTAGGCACAAAATTTTTTCTTTATTTGTGAATCTTCTTCCTCTTGGTTTAGTAGAAGCCTTTTTTAACTGCATTCTAGTAAAAATTGCAGCAGGCTCGGGCAGTTTTTCAACGGCTTGTAAAAACGCTTTACTTTGGGATATCTGTGCAGCTTTTCGCACTTGTTGGTTCAGGTTTTTACATTTTTCCCTCAATTTTAAAAGTTTAACCTTTAATTGTGTATGTTGCTTCAAATATTTGTTTGCAACAACATTAATTGATTTAGTGCCTGAAATCAGAGAAACTATTACTTAACCATCCAAAAAGCTGCCTTATTTATTCTAAGCTTAGAATCAGTTTTTAAAGTCAGTTAAAAAGGAAAATAGGTACTGACCTTGCTTGACAGATGTATGTCTTAAAGGAATTGTTTCAGGAAGATCCTCACATATGGGCACAATTGCTTGAGAACTTGACCCTTAAAACGAAATTGATGCAATTAGTGCAAAATACATAATTCAGTACAGTACAGTAGTATTAAGATACATATAATAGCATAACCTGATTCATTAACACAACAAAAATGTCAGCCCAGTATTAAATAAATTTCTTACTCAAATTACATATAAACTTCTTGCATAATATGGATACATAAGTTTAGATGCCAAGGCAATATTGATATATAAAAATTAAATAAATTAATACCTTGGCCAAAAGTGGTTTCTGCATTATCAGATGTTCTATTCGGCAAATCAAATTCAGCAGTAGTTGATGTAGATGCTGAAATTAAAAGTTGTATTAGGTATTATTTTTTTAATATTTTATAAAGCACTTATAATTTATAGCTAGGCATGTCATACATTTCCTCCTTCAACATATTATCATAACAGCCTTTTTATCATCCGCTGCTGAGCATAGCCTGTCTTTTCTATAGATTTCCACTCAGATTAGCTTTGTGTTGTTTGCATACAAATTATTATTTTCAGTGTAACACTGCACTGTAAGTGCAAACCTTAATAAATTAAAACTGAAATGTATTAAAATTAAACACAATATAACATAATGTTTACCTCGGCTAAAGGAGGCTTCTGCGTTAATAGATGTTTTATTTGGCTCAGCATAACATGAAGTCAAACCAGTTCCAGAAGAGGATTTAGATGCTGAAACCAAAAATAATTATATTTAAAAATATTTTTAAAGTATTTATTTATTTATTTAGATTTTAGACATTCATGCATTTCTTCCTTTATCATCATCATAACAACCCTTGTTACATCCTCTGACGAACAACCCCAGAGATTAACACTTGGAAGGGCTTTGTGCTGTTTGCATCCAACTATCATGTCTATCCTACCTAGCAACCTTTAAAATGTTCCCACCGGTTTCCTGTTTGAGAGTAAACCAGACTTCTTTTCTAGGCCGTAAACTACCTACCAAAATAGCCCACTGCGGGTTAATCAATTGATTTTATGTCAAAAATATCTACAGAGAATTTAATATTGTAAGTATCTACAGAAAACAGTAGGCAATAGATGTTTTGCAAGGATATATTATTTAACAGAATTCAAGCAACTTCTTCATCACAGACCTGACTAAATTATGAAATGTGCGATTATGTATTTGTACTAGTATTTGCTAGTACTGCAGTAATGTTAATGTATCTTTTTACAGAAATCAAAAGCTATTTACCAATGTTCAATGTTGGGACAGCATTTTTGGTAAGATATCCAGTGGGTGTTCGGTAAAACTCTTCAAAATGGTGATCGCATATACGTATGTTGTTATATATATAATTGTCACCCCTTTCTCGGTCTATTTCGCTCAACACCATTTTCCACTGATCAAATTTTTCCGTATGAAGGAGTGGTGGAAAGTGGTGAACTTTTCCTGAAAGTTAATAGGTAGGTAGGTATTTGTAATATATTTGGGTTTACCCACATAAGAAAATTAGTAAGTAAGGTCACGTATAAATAAGCCTACATCATTGTAACAGTTTAGTTCGCATTATACGCTCGCTACAAGTTGACGTCCTTTTATTTATTACTCCCGACACTTCAGTGGCGACGAGGATCACTATTTCTGCGTTATAATAATCATCGAAGATCGTCTGTAATTATTCGAGGAAAATGTCGGTCGGCAAAGTCGGGAAGATTCGCGATTTTGATGTGAAGTCAGGCAACTGGACTTTGTACGAGGAGCGGTTGCAGATGTTTTTCAAGGTCAATAAGGTCGAGAAGGACATGTGGCTGCCGATGCTGATCACGGGCGTGGGTGATGAGGCGTACGAATTGCTGAGCACGCTGTGTAATCCAAGGAAACCAGTGGATTTAACGTACGAAGAGGCCGTTACGATTTTGAAAAATCACCTACAACCGAAACCTGCGGTCATGGCGGAACGGTATCGGTTCAGACAAAGAAGACAGAAAGACGACGAGAGTGTAACACAATATCTGACCGAGTTAAAGAAACTCTCGAAAACTTGTGAGTTTGGTGCCAACTTGGAAGAGAATTTGCGCGACCAGTTCGTGTGCGGAGTGAAGAGTGACGTCATCAGGCAAAGGTTGTTTGCGGAAGACAGTTTGACGTACTCAGGAGCAGTCAAATTGGCGGTTGGGCTGGAGGCGGCCGAGCGGGATGCGGCAGTCGTGGAACAGAAAGTGACGGCGGAGGCATCGGCAATCGTGAACACGTTGCGGGAAAAGCGTGGGCGCGGTCAGTTTACGGACAATGCAGCGGACCAACGAACGAACCACGGGCGTGCGGCGCGGGACACCGAGAAGGGCGCGGGGGGCTGCACGGCGTGCGGCTGGCGCGGGCACAGCAAAGAGGAGTGCCGCTATAAGCATTTTGTTTGTAGCAAATGCAAACAAAGCGGACATTTGAGGCGGGTTTGTCCGCGGATGGAGGCGAACAGTGGCAGAGGGAAGAGGCGCGGAGTGAACCACGTGGATGCCACCACGAGCAACCATCCGAGGGCAGGAGCGGAAGACTCCAGTTCGGACGAGCTTGAGGAAGAACTTCATCAACTATGTTTGAGCGGCTACAACCCGGTGAGTTTATCATTACTGATTGATGATAAAACATTAAAAATGGAGCTAGACACAGGCTCGGCAATTTCATGCATCAGTAAGAAAACATATGATAAACTTTTTAACAATAGAGTAATTAAGCCATTTAATTTGTTGTTAAAATTTTATGATGGTAGCAATATTAAACCACTAGGGGTCATAAGACCGAAAGTTCAATACAAAGATAAAATTAAATATCTAGAACTGTTTGTGATAGACGGGGGTACAACTTCCTTGCTGGGCAGGCAATGGTTAATAGAATTGGGTATTAAAATACCTCCATTCCAACAAGAGATTAACCATAGTGTACACAAAATGTCTGATACTGTCGATTGTTTGTTGAACAGGTATAAAGAATTGTTCAGCGAGGGACTGGGGCGGTACACAGGCGGCAAGGCAACGCTCCGGTTGCGGGAGGGCGCGAGGCCGGTGTTTTGCCGGGCGCGCCCGCTGCCTTACGCTCTGAGGGATCAGGTCGACGCGGAGTTGGACGCCATGTTGCGCGCGGGCATCATCGAGCCCGTCGAGTGCTCGGACTGGGCGACGCCTTTGGTACCGGTACGTAAAGCGGACGGAGGACTCCGTATCTGTGCAGATTACAAAATAACTTTAAATCCTGTCTTACTGGTCGATAGATATCCGTTACCCAAGATAGAGGATTTGTTAGTGAGTTTAAACGGTGCTAGTCATTTCTCAAAAATTGATTTGTCCCTTGCTTACAACCAGATTGAATTGGATAATACTAAAGATTTAACTGTAATAAATACACATCGAGGTCTTTTTAAGTACAATAGACTTGTGTTTGGGTTGTCTTCTAGTCCGGGCATCTTCCAGCGTATTATGTCGAATTTACTTAGTGGTATTCCGGGGGTAGAAGTATTTTTAGATGATATCATCATCGGAACGGCGGGAACACAGGATAATCACTTGGAAACGTTAGAAAAAGTGTTCCAGCGGTTACAAAGTCACGGTATGAAGCTAAAAGGGAGTAAATGTTTATTTATGGTTAACGAAGTCAAATACTTAGGTTATGTCATATCAAAAGATGGGGTTAAAGTAGATTCAGATAAAATAAAAGCAATAATAAAAATACCCAGGCCAACAGATATTTCAGAGTTGCGTTCCTTTTTAGGTTTAGTTAATTTTTATGCTAAATTTGTTAAGAATTTGAGTACTATTTTGTCACCACTGTATGAACTTTTAAAAAAAGAGGTTAATTGGAAATGGAGTGCGGAGCGCGAAAAAGCGTTTGCAAAAGTTAAAAAAATATTAGTAGGCGCAGAGGTATTAGCTCATTATGATCCAAACAAGCCGTTAGTGTTGACATGCGATGCGAGTGCGCGGGGCATAGGCGGTGTGCTCACACAGCCGGGCGCCGACGGCCGCGACCGCCCGGTAGTGTATGTGTCACGCGCGTTGAATAACGCCGAGAAACATTATTCACAAATAGATCGGGAGGCGTTAGCTATCGTATTTTGTTTACAAAAATTACATCAGTATGTTTATGGTCGACGTTTTGTCTTGCGAACCGACCACAAACCGTTGGTAAGTATATTTGGACCAAAACACGGTGTACCAGCGATGGCCGCGAGTAGATTACAACGCTGGGCAATTATTTTATCTGCTTATACGTACGATATTGAATATGTAAACACTAAACAAAACGGTGCGGACGGGCTGTCGAGACTGCCGGTTCCGTGCAGTAGCCATGAGTCACTGCGGGTCCCCGAGCAAACGTATTTACATTTTGCACAGAATGCATTACTATTAGATTATAATACAATTAAACAACAAACTATGGTAGACCCAATGTTAGGTAGGGTTTTAAATTATATTCGTGATATGTGGCCAACGGATAATGATATTCGAGAATTACAGCCGTATTTTAACCGCCGTAAGGAACTGTACGAAGAGCTAGGCTGCGTGATGTGGGGGCACAGGGTAGTGATTCCTGCAAGTGGTCGAGCCAGGGTACTACAGGAATTACATGAACCTCATATGGGCATAGTTAAGACGAAGGCGTCAGCTAGGAGTTATGTGTGGTGGCCGGGCATAGACGAGGCGATTGAGGCTACGTGCAGGGAGTGCGCGGTGTGCGCGGGGGAGGCGGACGCGCCGCAGCGGCACGCGGTCACGCCGTGGCCCTGGCCTTCGAGACCGTGGGCGAGGGTGCATCTGGATTTTCTAGGGCCTATTTTCGGAAAAATGTATTTAATTATGGTTGACGCTAGAACTAAATGGTTAGAAGTATTTCCTGTGCCTAGTACGGCGGCTAGTTCTACCATTGAAAAGCTTACCGAAGTTTTTTCTAGATGGGGTTTACCGAGACAAATAGTCTCAGATAACGGACCACCGTTCACGAGCAAGGAAATGGCAGACTTTTTGGCTAGTCAGGGTGTAGATCACGTTTTTTCTGCTCCGTACCACCCAGCATCGAATGGGGCTGCAGAAAATGCAGTGCGTACGGTTAAAAGAATTATAAAAAAAGCTTATAAACAAAAAGAAAACATTAATTTATTTTTAAATACCTTCCTTTTGCATTACCGTAATACGGAGCACTGCTCAACAGGGGAAAGTCCAGCCACATTGATGCTAGGTAGGAATTTACGCACCAAATTAGATGCACTAAAACCAGATATAGAAAATAAAGTCAGGAAGGCTCAGGAACGACAACAGAAAGCAGGAACGGACGTCAAACGTTCTTTAGAGATAGGAGAGGAAGTATGGATGAGACAATATAGGGGAAATGAAAAATGGAGTCCGGGGCAGGTAGTAGACAAAATGGGTACTACAGATTATAAAGTAATGGACTGTTCAGGCAAGAAAAGCCATAGACACATTGACCAGTTAAGACAGCGATCGCGAAGCTCATTGAGTTGTCCGACTAGCACATCCGAACGGAGTTCTCTTGATGCGGAACGTCCCGACAATCCCGAGGTGACGAAGCCAGCGTCAGTCCCCGGAGAGACTCGGAGCCCTCGGAGCGTGAGGGAGTTCAGTCCGGTTCGAACCGCGACTACCGTTGAGTTGCCGTCTACATCTGCTTCTGGATCAGTACCTCTCAGTAATGTACCCAGTCTTGAGGAACAGGTGATAGTTCCCCAATCCGAGGATGCTGTTCCAGAGGTAGTCCGCCCCCGTCCTGTACGGGCGTGTCGCTTAAAAAGACCGCCCCAATAATGTGATAGCTAAACATTTATAAATTAAACTGGTAGCTATCGAAGACTAAGTTCCTATTTCAATTATGTTTGTATAACGTTGTAAACAGCTGTAAGATATAAAATAGTTAGTGTTAAGGTTTATATTTTGTGTATTTTAGTTTTATATAATTTAGGATATGTATTATTTAAGGTGGAGGATTGTAATATATTTGGGTTTACCCACATAAGAAAATTAGTAAGTAAGGTCACGTATAAATAAGCCTACATCATTGTAACAGTTTAGTTCGCATTATACGCTCGCTACAAGTTGACGTCCTTTTATTTATTACTCCCGACACTTCAGTATTAATGTCAACTAAACTGCAATTAGAACAGTTTTCATGAGCAAAATAAAGTGTGCCAAAACAATTTTGTAAGATGTTAGGTACTTAATAATTATGAGAACCATACCTTTATAAGGAATACATCCAAAATAGCACTTAAAGGCAGTCTTTCTCGGCATTTTGCAAGTCCAAATCAAAAAGGCAAAATCGAGGTCCAGTAATCAGCGCGTTGGGTCAATCGTTTACGTATATCACAGGGTCCAATGGAGAAGCAGGGTCAAACGTTAATAAAACATGCCCCTCGTCGGCGTATTAAAATTAAACATAATCCCGCTCCGTGGATGACTACCGAAATTAAAAATGCTATCGCTCGTAAGGATAAGGCGAAGAGTAGGTATAGGCGCAGACCCACGGAACTTAATCTCATTCACTTTAAAGCTCTGCGTAACCGCTGCAATCGCATGTGTCGGGATGCCAAGAGACGCTATTTCCATGAATCTCTCGTCGATCGTAACTCCTCAGATATCTGGAAATTTTTAAAGTCCGTCGGTATCGGCAAATCTACCACGAATACCTGTAAAGATGTCGACTTGTGCGCTCTTAACAGGCACTTTTCTTTTCCACCTGTTTCTCTGGCCCCAAGCGTTAAAGCTTCAACTATATTTGAGCTCTCTAACTTGCCGTTACCAAATTGTACACTTTTTAATTTCAGTCCTGTCTCCGAAGACGTTGTCAAAAAGTCCCTTCTCTCTATTTCCTCCTCTGCTGCGGGCCATGATAATTTGTGTTCGAGAATGATTATACCTCTTATTTCAGAGCTGCTCCCCACCCTTACTCATATTGTTAATTTTTCTTTATTCTCTGGTATATTTCCGTCAGCCTGGAAACAGGCTCACATAATACCACTTCCTAAAGTTACCAATCCTTCTTCCTTATCCGACTTTAGGCCCATCTCCATTCTTCCTTTCCTTTCCAAAGTTCTCGAACACATTGTTCATGGTCAAATTTCCAAATATCTGTCGTCTAATGCTCTTATTTCCTCATTCCAATCCGGCTTCCGTACTGGCCACAGTACTGTTACTGCACTCTTGAAGGTTACTGACGATATCCGCTGGGCTATGGACAATAAATCTCTGACTCTCTTAGTGTTACTTGACTTTAGTTGCGCGTTCAACTCAGTGGATTTCGACATCCTTCTTGGGATCCTTCAATCCTATAACTTCTCTGCCGCTGCGTTAGCCTGGTTTGACTCGTATCTTCGGGGTCGCTCTCAGTGTGTCCGCCATGAAGAGATCTACTCTGACTGGTGTGATCTTACTGCTGGTGTTCCTCAGGGTGGCGTTCTCTCTCCTCTTCTTTTCTCTATCTTCATTAACACTGTTACTAAAGTTATCACCTCCAGCTTCCATCTCTACGCAGACGATTTGCAGCTGTATCAACATTTCTTGCTGGCTGATGCGGAATCAGCAATCAATGCTATGAATCGTGACCTAGAAAGCATTTATCAGTGGGCCAAGTCGTTCGGCTTACAGATTAACCCTGCTAAGTCGCAGGCTATGATTATAGGTAGCAGGTACTATCGCACTGCACTTGACTTGTCATCTTTGCCTGCATTATCTCTGGGTGGCACGACCATAGCATATACTGA
Organism: Eurois occulta; assembly: GCA_950022335.1. Lineage (NCBI taxonomy): Eukaryota > Metazoa > Arthropoda > Insecta > Lepidoptera > Noctuidae > Eurois > Eurois occulta. Next base: position 22,211,766 of record OX465478.1, read on the forward strand.
AACAGCTAAGGACCTTGGTGTCTTAATTGACAGCAATCTGTCTTGGAGAGCTCAAGTGAATGAGGTTAGTCGTAAGGTTCACTTTTCTTTCCACTCGCTTAAATCCTTACAGAGCTTCTTACCTTTTAAAACCAAAATTTACTTGGCTCAAACTCTGATTCAGCCGATCATTGATTACGCTGATGCCTGCTATTTGGATGCCACCGAGGAGCTTTTGAATAAGCTTGAGCGCTTGCAAAACCTTTGCATTCGTTTTGTGTTTGGTCTGAGGAAATATGACCATGTTTCTCACTTCCGCAAGGAACTCAAGTGGCTCCCTATCCGTCTTCGTAGGAACACTCGCATATTATGTCTCCTCTACAACATCCTTTATAACCCCACATATCCCAGCTACCTGCGCGATCGTTTTTCCTTTACCCGTCCTTCTGATGCTCTGTGTAGATCCCACCTCAGGCATCATCTTAATTTCCCATCCCATAAAACTGAACTATATTCTTACTCCTTCTCTGTTCATGCAGTACGTTTGTGGAACTCACTTCCGCCTAACATTCGAGATTGCAAAACATTATTTCTCTTCAAAAAACAAGTCAAAGAGCATTACCTCTCCTCTATACAGTAATATTCTGTATTTATATGTATGTATATATAGTATAGGAAAATATTTACAATACTAGTATTTTCTAATTTTTTTATATGTGTATATATTAGTATGTATGTTTATTTTTATAGATCTATTTTTGTTTTAAGTTATATAAGTTAAATTTACTTGTTTTGTTTTTTCTACACACTGTGTCTACATTTCTAATCCATGTTTCCTCTCGCAGGTCTGCTGGAAGAAATTTCTTATGAAATAAGCAGTACCTTTGTGCTCTTCTTTGTTAATATATTGTCCTGTTAAGTATCTGTGTGTACATAAATAAATAAATAAATAAATAAATAAATAAAACTTATTTATTAGTATTTAGTTTTACTTTATAATGTAATGTTATCAACTAGCTCAACCTATTGGCAAATATATAAAACTATGGCCAAACTTAGCGTACCCAAACACACAGATGGCAGCACTATCTATGAAAATTTTGTTTGAAGCCAGTGTATGGAAGTTTCACCCCCCTGAAACTAACTCAGTCGCCATTTTGACGGACGACAGCGACAAGTAGTTGCAGAGATTTTATTTAAAACTTGTGTGTTTGGATTGATAATTGTTCAAAATGGTGAGTATTATGTGTTATCTAATAATTGTTTCATTGAAAACAGTCATAGTATAATGAAGAAATACGGTAATGACAAAGTTTTCCAACTCAAAAGATAAAAAGTTCCGGAAAATATTGTTCCTCAAATTGCCAACTCCAGTTGTTATTACAGGTAAAAACGTATTTTATTGATACTAAATGGTGTTAATCTGCGAAATAACTCATGTAGTTAAATAGTGTTTCTAATTTTCATCGTTAATTATGCTCAAAGATCTCTATATATATGCAATTTATTGTTTTCATAGTCGATTATGAGTAGAGAATTCGCCGCCATATTCGAAAAATATTCAAATTTGCGGGGCATGTTCGATAGTATGTTGTCGATAGATTTTTAACGCTATTTACAGATGAGAATGTGATATTTTGTAATCAATTAAAAACTTTTTGGTCTGTAAAAAGGCAATCCAATCCGTATTGTCTTTTTTATAGTTACCATTATAACAATGGTTACTTCTTTGTAATTTTCGCGCCAACGCCAACTCCAAAAACATCAAGGCTAGGCTAGGCTATGAGTATTCTAAAATCTACTCTAAATAATATACATTAAGCAAATTGTATTATTTATTCTACCAACAGTGCAACATTATGTTGTGTTCTTTACAAATCCGATCAATACAATATTGTCTAACCAACTATGGTATTATTTCCATTATTATGCCATGATGAGCAGTCCTAGATTTTATTCTTCATTTAAGTAAATAAAAATAACAATACTTGATGTCAATAATGGTAAATAGTCTTTCCACTCAGTGTATCATTAGAATAGAATATACTTTATTGTACACCAAAATCATTCAACAAATAAAGAAACTGTATTTATTTTTGTACATAATACCCATGTATTTTCTATTGTAGTCATCCAGCGATTCTAATTCCCCAATTCCCAAATTTTATGAAGATGAGGTGTTTGGGGGATTCAGCATGCATATACATTTCCTCCGACGAAGAGGATTTCGAAATTGAGGATCTGGGCTTCCCTCCATACCCCTTTCAGGAGTCTGGGGATGAACAGGAAGACCCAATCCTCATATACAATCCAGAACAACAAAAGAGACATGAAGATGCTTTCAGTTTTGTTATAAGCGTTGATGTGGAGGAAGTATCGAACATGGTCAGTAGATAAAATTCCATATTTGTTTTCATTAAATCCATTTTAGGCTCTGGGAATTATAATTTTCAGCATGAGTTTGCTCATAATCAGCTTGAGTTTAGGTCAAGTAAATTCAAGGCAAATATTTATTTATTTAACTAGTTATGTACACACAGTAGACAACACAGGAAAATAACATTATATGAGTACATAGGTACTGCTTGTTTCTCAAGAAATTTCTGCTAGCAGACCTGCAAAAGAAGAAATGAAAAAGAAATGTAGACTAGTGTGTGAGAAAAGGAAGAGAATAATGTGTATATGTGCCTTACCTAACTCAGCCTAAAAGGGTAAAGCCACCAAAGAGTACGCGCTACTAAAGAGTACGCGGACTCTTTTTGTAGGTTTATTTTTTCTCGAAATGGCAACACCACTGCCTTATGTCAGTGGCATCTGTTGTGTCAAGGTGAAGGACGACAAATTGCATCGCTAAGGTATTTATTACGAATTTTATAGCTAAAAATAGATTTTTGAGGTGTTTGATCTTAATTTTCAACATTTTAAACCATGATTTGTAAGGGTTGTGATTAATTTGCATCCATCGACTGGTATTTTACTAGACATTTGTGTTTCTAACTTTAATGCTTTTATGAGGTTATGTCGCCATTATACATGCTTTCTAAAATAATACGGTCTATGCCCAATAATGCGTTTTAGCTAAGAGTACGCACCTAAAGAGTACGCATGCGTACTCTTAGCTTGTATGAAGCTAAAATAAACAGCACGCTTGGATTTTTCGATTTTTAATTTTTATTTTACAGGACGAACAAGATGGGGAAATATAAAAGAAAATCTGATAGAAAATTAGTTTTTACTGAGGAAATCTTAAAAGAAATTAAAGAAAAAATAGCAAGAGGTCAAAGTAAGAGGTCTGTTGCGGAATCATTGAATATTCCTGAAGCAACATTAAGGAAAAGACTAAAAGCCGACACCGTTCCCGTGTCCCTCGGTAGATTCAAGAGCGTGTTTGGCCCCGACTTAGAAAACAGCTTGGCAGGCCATTGCCGAAAATTAGACGCATGTTTCTATGGACTCACAAAAAAAGAATTAGGAAGAATTGCATACGATCTGGCGGAAAAAAATGGTCTTGATCATAGATTTAATAGAGAAAAGAAACAGGCCAGCAAGCAGTGGGTGGAAGGTTTCGCAACAAAACACCAACTTAGTCTTCGTCAACCAGAAAAGACCAGTTTGGCACGTGCTGCTGGCTTTAACCGTGTTCAAGTACAGCGGTTTTATGACAATTTAAAGGAGGTTATGAATAAGTATAAATTCGTTGGCAGACAAATTTTCAATATGGATGAAACTGGTCTACAAACGGTTCCTAACAAACTACCCAAAGTTTATGCCACCAAGGGGAAGAAAATAGTTGGGAAAATAGTGTCCGCTGAAAGAGGACAGACAGTGACTGCTGTATGGGTGCCACTGGATCGTTTGCGCCGCCAGCATTAATATTTCCAAGAAAGCGACAAAAGCAAGAACTGCTTGATGGAGCACCTGAAGACTCTTTGCTGCTTGTTTCAGATTCAGGATATATGAATTCTGATTTATTTGTTTTGTGGCTGAAGCACATTATTGAGATGGTGAAATCATCTAACGACACGCCAGTTCTTTTAATTTTGGACAATCATTCGTCCCATTTGAGTTTGGCTGCAATTGAATTAGCACGTGCAAATAGAGTAGTTCTCCTAAGTTTGGCACCACATACGAGCCATCGCATGCAATCTCTGGATACAGGATTTTTTGGTCCATTAAAAAAAGCCTATGCTGTTGCTTGCGACAACTGGCAAGTTTCTAATCCTGGGCGCGCTATTACGCAATTTCAAGTTGCCAGGTTTTTCGGCACAGCATATTTAAAGGTCAAATTAAAGGTAAATTCATAGAGCCCAAAAGTCATTTGAATCCTGTGGTATTTGGCCATTTTATGACCAAGTGTTCACTGACGAAGATTTTGCTCCAGCAGATGTAACAGATCGTCCATATTTAAATGCAGAAACAGTTGAAAGCCATGCCCTGCATTTGGAAATTCCAAGACCATCGGAAACATCAGGTGTTCAAGATATTGAAGAACCGACTGAAACCATTGATATCCAAGCTCCTGATGCACAATTATCTCCATCGTTGCTACGTACATTCTCTGTTGAAGGCTTGGAAGAATTCGTACATCGCACTCAATAAACTCCAGACCTTCCTGATGATGTTTATGATACTCCTGATGTTTTTCAAAATATGTCTGCAGATGAGCCGACGTCGTCCACATCTGGTGTTCGTCAAAATATATTAACTGATGAGCCAACACCTTCCACATCAGGTTTTCGTCCAAATATACCAGTTAATGAGCCAACACCATCCACATCAAGATTAACAAAACCTTCTGACATTCGGCCTCTGCCAAAGGCAACCCATCAGTCAAAGAGAAATGTGAAACGAAAGAAATCTGAAATTTTAACAAGCACACCGTATAAAAAACAACTAGAAGAAGAAAAACAGAAAGCAGAAAGAAATAAAAATAAGACAGCAGCAGATAAGAGAAACAAAATAAACAGGACTACCAGAAGTAATCCACAACTGTTGAATACAAATACAGGTCAAGAAATTATAAGATGTCCACTTTGTCTTGAAGTCTACGTTGAGCCGCCGCCAGAAGATTGGATCCAGTGTGGCCGATGTACTGCTTGGTGGCATGATGAATGCACAGACTACATTGGATTTGGGGCCTTCACTTGTGATAATTGTCAGGGTTGATGTCTTAACTTCGCTCTCTTGCGCACTCTTAGCTTGTATGAAGGGTTGTCACTGCGTACTCTTTGCAGCAGAACACCCTAAGAGTGCGCACGGGACGAGTATTATGTTTGACACTATTAAAAATTATTTGAGACTGGTTACCTTAGATTAAAGTTTAAAATTGTATTCCTGAATGACCAAAGCTTATAATTAATAAGAAGTACAAAGTGTAATTTTTAAGTTGATTTTTTAATAAATAAAAGTTTATAAAATGCGCACTCTTTGGTGGCTCTACCCAATTAGGTATAAATACACATTTATATGAGTAAATATTAATATTTTGTAGCGAGTTACATAATAATGTCAGAGTAATGATTAGTTTATTGTTGATTTTATAACAGCATAATACATTGTCACTGTTTATCAAGGATGGACATTTGATGGTGCATTTATAATATTCCACAGATTTTTCCTCGAAGTATGTATAAATGCCAGTATTATGAAAGCACTAAGCTCAGCTCAGCTTTATTAGGTGAACTTAGTGCTTACATAATATCCATAGAAGTTTAAGTTTGAAAGATAATTTCTTCTACGTACATTGTGCAATGAAGTTCTGTAATTAATTTCGTAATAATTATTTTTTTAATTCTGTAGGATAATCCAACATGCTCAACTTTAAGGAAGGAAATGTCTACCCCACACCAGCCACCTCTCGTGGAATTTGGCCAGGGAGAAGAGCAGTGAGTAGTTTTTTTTTTGCTTTAGTTTGTATGTCGCAGGATACTTGGAAATAGGTGAGTTTCCTATAACATCTATACAAATAAATAATATTAAAGTGACTGTTTGTAATTTCAAAATAACAGCTTTTTAATGAATTTATGTGATATAAAAGTATATACAGTACTTATATACAACGTGTCCCAGAAATCAACGTCAAGCCGAAAACGGGCAATAGGCCAAGTCGTGACAGCTATTAGAAAAATATAAAAAAAAATCTTGGTCATGTACTTTTCGAATTATAAGCATTCAAAAATAAATCTCAAAAAGTGACACCCTGTGATGATTTTTCAAGTCCTGTGACTACATTATTAACATTTCGGTAGTTTTTTTCTCTGTGATCTAACCATGAATAACCCTTCTGTAAATTACAGTTAAAAGTTAAAACGTAACTGCCTCAGTTTTAAATTAAATGTTAGATTTTTGCCCAATATTGAATTCAAAATAATGACATCACCCAAATTTAACCGACTGTACTGAAAAAAAAATCTACTACACTATTTTGGCAAGTAACTTTAAAAGATGGCGCGTTTAGTCAGGATTCCAAAATGGTATAACACATACTAATTGCTACTTCTTAATTGAGGAAAAAAAGTACATTGTTGGTTTTAGGTGCATTTGAAATAAAATTCAGTCGTTGGATTTCTTTTATTATAATTTTTATTAAATCAGATTTACGAAGTTTTATAACAAATGTTCAAACTGTTTTCCTTCAGCTGCAATGCAAGTTCTACATCTCTTTAAAAATGATCGCGTAATAAGACGGGCGTATCTTCTTGAGTTGATGTATTCAGCGGCTTCTGCAATTCTTTGGCGCAGCTCGTCTAAATCTTGAATTGGCTTAGAGTACACTTTATCCTTTATCGTACCCCAGTAAAAAAAATCTATGGGGTTTAAATCGGGTGAACGGGCAGGCCACGAAATTGTACCACCCCGCCCAATCCACCTATCGGGGTATTCTCGATTGAGAAACTCTCGTACAGTGAGAGCATAATGCGCTGGGCAGCCATCTTGTTGATACCACATGCTGCCGTAAATGTTCAGTGGCACTTCTTCCAATAATTCTGGTAATTGGTTCTGTAAGAAGTTCAAATAACCCTGGGCATTTAAATTCTCCGGCAGCTCGATTGGACCAATAACTTTACCATTCAAAATTCCCGTCCACATATTTACTTTAAACTGGTACTGAGATCTATCTTCCCGCATCAAATTTGGATTTTCCACGTGCCATTCGTGCAAATTGTGGAGGTTCATGTAACCGTCCTTTTTAAATGTTGATTCATCGGACCATAGAATTTTTTCAAAGAATCGCGGGTCCTCTCGGTGCCTCTGCAACATCGTTCGACAAAATCGTACTCTCTCTGGGTAGTCTCGGGGTAGCAGACTTTGTACTCGTCGTACATGGTATGGGTGAAACTCGTTCTTTTTTAAAATACGATGTGCAGTACTTTTGGGGACTCCTATGCTCTGTTCAATTCCACGTACTGAGATACTTCTGTCTTCTTCAACTGCTTGCAAGACTTCGGCTTCGTAGGGCATAACGGGTCTTCCCTCGCTAACCATTTGGCTAGGAAATCGACCCTCTGATAATGACCGATGCACATTAATAAATACTCGATGATCGGGATGACGCTCAGCATTCGGGTATCTCTCATGATACACTCTTGCTGCAGCATTGGCGTTGCATAAGCATTCTCCATAAATGAGATGCATGTTGGCGTATTCCTGTGCGGTGTATCGAGATGGCATGATAAAACACTACACAAACACGGGGTTGCGATTAAAACAAGTCCGGGGTTGTCAGAAACGGTGCAGATAAATCCAAATCACAATGCAAATCAAGTCCAATAAACAAAGCCACAGTTGTAAGTACGAAGTCAATACGAATACAAAAAGATGTGCAGTCAACGAAAGAGCGTAACGTACTGCAGTATTGCACAATTTGCCGATGCATCCCTGTTTAGCCAGAGTAGCGTTTCTATCTGTTTCACTCACACATATGAAATGATGTGTCAATCCGTCTCCCTCTTAGTTAGATAAAAGTAGCGTCACTATCTATCTCGCTCCCACTTGTCAAAGTAGCGTCACCTCACATTAGTTAAAATGAATCTTTCTCGCTCACACTAGTCAAAATAACGTCACTCTTCGTCTCAATCGAACTTTTATGAAATACGGCTTCATAAAAAAAAAATGTTTTTTCTCAATTAAGAAGTAGCAATTAGTATGTGTTATACCATTTTGGAATCCTGACTAAACGCGCCATCTTTTAAAGTTACTTGCCAAAATAGTGTAGTAGATTTTTTTTTCAGTACAGTCGGTTAAATTTGGGTGATGTCATTATTTTGAATTCAATATTGGGCAAAAATCTAACATTTAATTTAAAACTGAGGCAGTTACGTTTTAACTTTTAACTGTAATTTACAGAAGGGTTATTCATGGTTAGATCACAGAGAAAAAAACTACCGAAATGTTAATAATGTAGTCACAGGACTTGAAAAATCATCACAGGGTGTCACTTTTTGAGATTTATTTTTGAATGCTTATAATTCGAAAAGTACATGACCAAGATTTTTTTTTATATTTTTCTAATAGCTGTCACGACTTGGCCTATTGCCCGTTTTCGGCTTGACGTTGATTTCTGGGACACGTTGTATAAAAAAACCCTTTTTTTAATTTTTGTCTGTCTGTCTGTTTGTTCTGGCTAATCTCCGAAACGGCTGGACCGATTTTGACGGGGCTTTTACTAGCAGATAGCTCATATTACAAGGAGTAACCTAGACTTCTTTTAGTATAGAACAAGGATTTGGGTTCTGTACAAAATTGAACCCTTGAAATTGTTAACAAAATCCAATTCAAATAGGGAAGTAATATTTATAACCCCGGTTCAGGTTTTATTACTTATTCAGGCTATACATTTATATAAATGTGTTTGTGTGTCGAGTATAAATGTGAAGTCGAGGCAGCCAATCCAGCCCCATTTGCCCCGCTGTCTGTCGCGAGGACAGAAGTTCCATCCTCCAGCAGCCGCGGTGGGCTTTCAGTAAGAGGCCGAGGAAGCTACAGTGGTGTATGGAATCGGGGGGATGAATTAGTTGAGAGGTATCCTTCCAACGAAGACTTCCCCCCAAATTTGGCTGAAGAAATTGGCCGTGTTCAGGCCAGGCATGACAGGAATGCGAGATCTGTAAATTTGAGGACAGCAAGAAGTGAAAGTGTGAATGACGAGGAAGCGCTTTTTTATGAGATAGATCAGGAAGAGTTCAAGTGGGAGACGATGGATGGCTGGCATGGTGAGAAAGAGCGCTTTCTTCGCGATACTGTTGGCCCTTCTCGACACTTTGTTGATCCCTATGATGCTTCTCGATCCTTTTGGGACCAGCATCCTAGGTCACATTGTCGAAGAAACCAATAGGTACGCAGATGAAATTAAGAGAACGAGTGAAAGATTTGCTAGGTTATGGTATGATACGAATGTGCATGAGATATTGGTGCTGTTCGCATTTTGGATGATGATTGGTATCATCAAAATGCCATCAGTGAAATCTTGCTTTAGCAAGTTACCATTGTTGAAAACGGATGCATTCAGGCACCTTTTCAAAGAAGAAAGGTATTGGCTTTTGAATCGAGCCCTACATTTTGCCAGGGGTTCTCAGGATCCTTCTGATCCTGAGAATGTATTATACCCTATGGGGCCTATTTTGGAACACTTAAATTCAAAATTTCAGGAACTTTATACTCCGAGCCAGAACATCTGTATTGATGAATCCCTTATTCTTTGGAAAGGACCTCTGTCAATAAAACAGTACATCAAAACAAAATCCGCACGTTATGGTATTAAGAGTTTTAATTTGTGTGAATCTGGCACAGGTTACCTTTGGATTTTTTTTATTTATCTTGGTAAAAGAACAACCAATTCTGCCTTGCCTTCAAGTACCAGCACAGTTCTCAAACTGATGAGGCCGCTTTTAGAACTTGGACATGTCTTGTACATGGATAATTGGTTCAATTCCCCTTCACTAGCAATATTTTTGAAAAGGCGAAAAACGGATTGCGTTGGCACACTCCGTGTATGTCGCAAGAACGTTCCAGCCTCTATTCAGAAAGTCAAGCTAGTGGAGGGCGAATACATGGGTCGTCAATCTGGCGATGTCATGGTGATGACTTACCAAGACCGTAAGCGGTTGAACCTTATATCCACGTACCATGACATGGCTCAAACTAAAACGGCTCCTAAGCCTGGTAGAATATCAGTCTATAAGCCCACACTACACTTATAGCTGATTACAACCTTGGGATGGGTGGAGTTGATCGTTTGGACCAAATGCTTGAGCCCTACTTGATAGAGCGAAAGTAGTGCATAAAATGGAACAGGAAGTTATTTAAAAGGTTTCTGAATATTACTGTTCAGAACAGTCGGGTACTACTGCAGAAGTCAATGGGACAGACTTACCAGGCTTTGGTGTTTCGTCTGAAGTTAGTGGAAGATTTGGCAAGTCACCATTTGCCTCATGTTCCAGTGCCTCCTTCAGTAGCAACCGCCTTCAGTAGACGTTCATATTTTCCCCTTGGTCGCTTAACGGAGCGGCATTTTATTCAACGCATGGCACGCAAAGAAGGTGACACAGCTAGGACGTCCCGTCGAAAATGTGTGTGGTGTGCTGATCGACGGGGTGACCATAATGTTAAGACGGCCTATGAATGTGCGGAGTGCCGGCTACCTCTCTGCTTGGAGTTTTGCTTCAAGGAGTTTCATACTATTCCATAAAATTATGTGTATTTATTATCATCCTATCACAATTAGGTATCGAGGATTTGTCCGATTTCATCTTATGTCATTGCGCACTTAGGAAAATCGATTCACAAACACTACAAGCGTTTCGTAATAAAGAAATTTCGTCTGACAATGACTTGGTTTCTTTCGTACAAGATCAAGCAAAAATATTACAACGTTCAAACAGTAACTCGATGCGGACATCAAACACTGGCGCGAGCGCAAGTAAGCCGCGCTAATCAGTCGCCTCGTCCTCATACCTACAAGTCGTTCGTCGCGAGTAATGAGAGTATGCCTACTACTTCGCCGTCGAAATCGTGCGAGTTTTGTAACAAAACTGATCATTTAATTTAGGCTTGTTCTCAGTTCAAGAACTTAAGTTCTCCGCGCGCGCGGTTTGAATTTATTAAATCAAAACATGGTTGTGTCAATTGTTTAAGTGCTTCACACACAGTTACGTATTGTAAATCTACGCATGTTTGCGATATATGCAAGAAAAAACATCACACTTACTTGATAAAAATGATCATATTAATATTAGGTCAAATAATTACGTTCAAGTGTCTCAATTCCCTACCGATCAAGGGTCATTGACATCACCTGTGGTCCCGTCGCGCGCTTCGTCCGAACAGTCCGACGTAAACATAGACTCGCGCGTTATGAAAAATTGCTCAGCTGAGAATAGCGCACCAGTTTCGACTGCGTTGCGCGTTGATAACTCGAATCATAGTGTTTCCTCTGGTATTCCCTCGCTGTCATTAAGTGCTGAAGTTAGACTTAATTCTTCTATTTTATTGTCAACCGCGCAAGTTTACGCGAAATCTAAGAATGGTAATAAAATAATAATACGCTGCCTTATTGATAATGGTTCTCAAAATAACTTGATAACCGTTGATTGTTGCAAGGCGTTTAACTTAGTTATAATTCCCTTGAGTAATTCTTTTGTTAAGGGAATTGGCTCCGCGTCTCGGCCGATATTGGGGTACGTGCATTTGGACATTGAGTCTCGCGTATATCCAAATAATAAATACACGATACATGCACTTGTCGTGGACTGTATAACGGATCAGCTGCCTACTCACTATATAACCAAGGGTGATGTCGGCTACTTAGAAGGATTGCCCCTTGCTGATTTGACGTGGAATATTGTCGACGTGGACGTCGTACTAGGTGCGCAATTGTTTCCATACATTTACTTAGGTAACAAAGTTGAGTCCGGCACCAACGCGCCCCCCGCTTTATTGACCGCGTTCGGTTTCGTGTTGATGGGTGACTATCCTTGTAATGTGTCTCAAAATAAAATTAATAAAATTTCTTTTTCTGCACTCGCACTTAATGATCTAGTTCAAAAATTCTGGCAACTGGAAGAAATACCTAATATGCGATTTTTAAGTCCAGAAGAGACTGAATGTGAGAACTTGTTTGCATCATCGATCACTCGCGCTGATGATGGGCGGTATTCTGTCAAGTTACCTTTTGCTAAAGATCCGAGTGCACTGGGTAGTTCTCGCATTGCTGCTCAGCGTCGACTGATGGCCTTGGAACGCAAGTTCAAACAATCGCCTGACTTACAAAAAAAACTATACTGACGTAATGAATGAGCATGTCGATAAGGGTTACTTGTCACAAGTGGCCGAGTCCGATATTATTGACAAGGGATACTACATCCCGCATCATGCTGTGATCCGTCCGGATAAGCCGATGCCTCGGATCGTACTTGATGCTAGTGACACAACTCACACCGGACTGTCATTGAACGACGTGTTACATACCGGTCCTAACTTGCAGGCAGATCCCGGTCCTAACTTGCAGGCAGATTTATTCTTGCTATTGCTCAATTTTCGTCTTTTCCCTGTCGCTATGACTGCGGATATAAAGCAAATGTATTTGCAGATTAAAGTTCCTGATGAACATCGTAAATATTTGAGAATCTTATATCTGTGTCTCCTGTGATAAGTGATATAACTCGAGTTGTACCCTTTTTGTGATGTTCACATCAGCATTATCAAAAAAAAAAAATACGTCTTCTTTGGTCTAACTCACGTTCTTCTATCTGCTATAGTTTCGGAGATAATTTTGTGCAAAGTGATACAACTATAGGTATTTTGGCAAAAAATTCGTTACAATCGATATTTGTCAAGATGTAACCCACTTAACACACAATTTTTCGTGCTTCGTGATTTAAATGCTATTGTATTTAACTTCACATTTTATTTTTCAGTTCATTTATCGTGAATGTTGATGTGACTAGAGTAATATCCCTTTAAACTAATTCTTTCGATATGCCTCTAGGATACAAATCGACATGTATCTACAAATCTGAATGTAAGGTATGCTCTTTTTTGTGAAAAGTGATACAACTTGACTTAAATCATTCTACACAAATCTGTTTTTATGTGTAAACAGATATAAATGTAGTTGTATCTAAAATTCCAACCAATTGTAATAACATGGTACAAAATAATAAATGTGCTAGGTGATACAAGTGCAGGTGGCGGGGGTTCGAGGGGGTAATCGGAGGTGCGCGGGACGTAGAGCCGTATTAGCTCACTCGTGCGCTCCGCAGTGTCGCTGCGACTGTAATGGAGTGTGTTCACGTCCGAATGCGCCATGGATCGATGCGTAAGTTGATAGATGTATCATTTTACACGAAATTCAATAATATTGAGATTTTTGTTATTGTATTGAATTAAATCACCTTACACCAAATAACGAAAAGTTGACACAATAAAATATTATGTTGCTAAGTTGTAAGTATTGTTTTTAAGTAGGAGGTCAAAGTAATTTTCCCTCGTTGTAATAAATCTAGACATTTAATTTTATTATATGATATTATTTAAAGAATACCTATGGTTTTCTTACTGTTTATCTTTTTTTTTCAGCTTAAATCTCGAATTGATAAAATAATGAAAGTGGCTACTAAATCGGATATTGAAGAAAACATTTTGATACCCAGGAAAATGGCTGCGAATCAAGAGAGGAGCAAAAAACAAGCAAAACGGTTGACGGGTCATGGCACCGAGGTCCAGTAGTTGCAGAAACGGTCACTGAAAAAGAAGAACCTGATGATATCCAGGAACAAGGTAATGAGTCAATAGAGACGCAAGAAGGAAAAGAACCAGTTGAAGAATCGCGGAACCCTACAATTGTTGCGGAAACAGTTTTCAATAATAATAAGACGAACAAGACTCAAGAAAATTCTTCAAAAAATCTACTCGATGATTTGGGAATTTCAGAATCATCTGATGATGGCGATTTTGGATCTTCTAGCAGTGATGAATATATTTGCAATACTGGTGAATTGTGTTCACCCACTGATGATGAAAGAGTACCGGTTAAAAAAAAAGAACTGCTACGCCGTCATTGATGAGACAAACCTCCAATATTACGATTCCAGAAACACTACCGTCACCCATGAGCACATCAGAGAATTCCGTTCCTGGTTGCTCTTTCTGGGAACGCAACGGATTGAACAGTGCCGGAAAAAAGAAAAAAAACGAGAAAAAGTGACAAAGAGAGAAGACAGGATAGAGCAAAGAGCAAACTATTTCGTAATACTGGCTTAGAATATACAACTTCATCAGGGAAAACAAAGGAACGTCGGCAACTTCGTGAACTTCAAAACTGTCGTCAAAAATGCAAAGATAGACTACCACAGGATTTGAGGAAGAAACTTTTTGAACAGTACTGGAGTCTAGACAATTACGAAAATAGAACGAATTATATTTCGAAATGTATTGAAATATGCCAAAAAAAATCCTCGAAGACTTCCCCAAAGAAAAAACGCAGCGTCAGCTTTCGTTACTTTGTTTATAGTTTTGATCATACAAAACATACAATTTGCAAACAATGTTTTTTGAAGACTTTCGATGAAAGTAGTAAATATCTGCAAACGGTATGCGAGCAACTACGAGACAATTGCGGTCATCTTCCACAGCGCAAAAGTCGAGTTGGTAAGTCAATTCCTGATTTTAAACTAGAGGAAATAAAAGCTCATATTGCTAGTTTCCCTTGCACAGAAAGCCACTACGGCCGCAATCAAACCACTAAAAAGTTTTTGAATTCTGAGCTAAACCTTCAAGTTCTTCATATCTTATACAAGCTGAAGACTGATGGTCCGGTAAGCAAAACTATCTTTAAAAAGGTCTTTGAAAGCATGAATTTGTCCTTCAAAAAGCCTTCGGTTGACACTTGTTCAAAATGTGACAGCATAAATATGAAACTCAAGTACGCATCCGGAGATCAGGTTGAAATTCTAAAACAGACGCTCAGGGAACATCAAGAGGCTTTTAAGGCAGCTTACGAAGAGAAAAAAGCAGATAAACAACTAGCTCAGTCTTGCGAAGATATAGCTGTCATAACATTCGATTTGCAACAATGTCTGCCAACCCCGTACTTGCAAACAAATGTTTCATTTTATAAGCGACAATTGTGGATATTTAATTTGACCATACATGATTTGAAAACAAACAAGGCTTTTTGCTACATGTGGCCGGAGTGCGAGGGAAATAGAGGTGCTAATGATATTGCTTCTTGTCTCTACGATTTTATCATCAATCAACTACCAAACTTACACCCAAACGCTAAGAAGCTGATTGTACTCGGACTCTTGTCCTGGTCAAAACAAGAATTCAATTGTAGTAACAATGTTAATGCTAGTTGCTAAACTGTCTCCACAATTGATATCTATTGAACATAAATTTCTCGTACCCGGACATACACACATGGAGGCTGACACCGACCACGCATGACTCAGTGATCAACTGGGCGGCAATAAACTGGGCCACGTGGACCAGTTGTACATAATTAATTATGCCTACTATTTTTGTGGCCAACTGGGCCGAACGCGCTTTGATCTTGCGGACGTGATTTTATTATTTAATTTGCTGTGGTTAAGTGGGCCGAAAGTATACAGTACAGTCAGATACAGATTGTTTCAGTAATTTCAAATAGAATAAATATTTACCTTGTAGGTACCATTTTGTTTTTACTTAAATACAGTATCTACAGCCGTTACGAAAGTAGAGTGCGCTTTCTTTGAAAATAAACAAAGCTACTACAAGACTCTCAGATTACAATGAAAGAAGTAAGACGGCAACAAGGTCCCGATATATTTGTCTCTTTCTACTATTGTATCATGGGACGCGCGCGCCTGCGCTGCCCTTTGCCGGCAGTCTGGTTCATGTTCCTGTGGCGTGAATGTGTTTTTGATAATTTTATATATCATTGATGCTATTCAACGTGGAGAGTGTAAATAATGGAACATAGTGGAGGTAAGATTTATATAATTACATATTCTTAGCATAAAAAAATATCACAAACTTCATTCATTACGTTAAAGAAATTTCAATAAGAAGCTATATCTGCTCTTATTGGCGGCCGCCATTTTGTGGCGTCGTTATTACATTGTCATTACATTTTTAAGAATTACTAAGAATGTTTTACGGTTATAATTTTAGTAATTTCACAGTTTTACTATCCAAGTATATTTTACATTATTTGTGCTTATGTGTTATGCTTGGTTAAAAACTTACGTTTGAGTTTGTTATCGGTTTACCCACATTTTCGTTTTTATTTTTATATTTTTGTTCGTGCTAATATAAGTACCTCTGTGCACTCCAATTGTTAATTTTAGTTTCTAAATTGTTTCTCAGTAAGTGAATTTATGTATTCTTTATGAGAAATAAAGTTGTTCTTAAACCTTAAAAATATATGCTTAACTTATAGCGCTTAATTGATTACTCTAAATTTACTGTTTCTTTTTTTTGGATAACTAGATTTATACAATAATTGCGATAACATATTTTTGATTTGTGCAATACTCTACAATACGACCTTTTTGATGAAGAATATACTTCTGCTTTGCTTAACATTACTTTTAATATAAAAGTTTTGTTGCACATAGTATGCGCTATAGTATGCACATATTTTAAGATTACTAGCAATTTAGATTTCAAATTACTAGAATTATTTTAATCATCCAGCAAAACTCAAAGGCTTTTATTAGAAATGGGTTCATATTAGTAGCGTAATGTGTAATTAGGCTGCCGCCGCTGATGCATATATATATAGATGCCATGAAAATATTTACAGGTGAACCAGGGCCATCAAATTCACAAAATTGTATCCAGTGGCAAATAGTAACATCGCAACGAGGCAAACGAGTGCTTCTTCGTGCAGGCCATAGATACCATGAGAAAAGGCGAAATAAAGATGGTTCCTGTGTTTGGAATTGCACTAAAAGAAAAAAATGTAAAGCTAAATTAATTATTGCCAATAATAATACCATTACACGGGATGACAAACATGACTGCGAGCCGGATTTTGCTTCAAACGAATTAGAAATACAATTTAACAAGTGCTGTGAACAAATCAAGTCTGATTATACTATTTCAATTCCAAGAGCTTATCGGGAAACTGTTGCGGGACTCGTGGATAGTGGCATTGATTTCATTAAAAAAATACCTACATTGGAAAATATTAAGCATAAGGTTCATTCCGCCGTTTCGTGCAAATAGAACCGTTCCGCAGAATAAAAATAAATATTACATTTTAGGTTTTTTTTTAATATGCACGAGTTTCAATTGTCACCAGATTCGCTTAAAGTGGAAGGCACGTTATTATCTTCTTTATTCACGGAGAAAATGACAATTGAAATTTAACAACTGGAAGGTGATGAATAGTGAAAGGATTGTAATGAACTAGGGCGCGATGGTAATGATGTAAGTCGGGAAGGCAATGAAATACCGTAAAACAGCTAAATAAAACAATATAATTTCAATAATCACCGTCTTTATTTCAATTCAGTCTCAAGTAATCAACTTCGTGGAAGAAAGTCAAATCAGTTTTTAAATAATTAAAGGCTTCTGAGCAGTAGTCAACCCTATCTTTTTGTGTAAATAACTGACTAACTATAACCCATTAACAATTAATACAATACAAATAGGACGCAAAATCACATAATAAACTTAAAACAAAGACTAAAAATATATAACAATCATAGAGTATTCTGAATATCTGACTGGACAAATAACAAAAAATAATAGATATTAATAAGTAACCAGTCTTTTTACTTTTGAAAAAATATAAGCTTATTTTCTCAATCTTTTATCATCTTTGATAACCGTATCCACAAATTTCCTCATGTCTTTTTTGGCATAATTTTATCTCTTGCAAATTTCGAGTTATAGTTTGCTAAAGAGCAGTTGTTTTTTGACTTCTTCCTTCTTCTCTGGTCTTATCTCTATCAATAAATAAAAATACTTCGTCTACTTTTTTTTCAATAGTATCACAAACTTTTTTAGTTATATTACTTCTTTTACGTAACAAATCTTTTTCTCTTTCTAGTTTACTAATCTGATCTTTCAATTTCTTTACCGTCTTAATATGATTGTAACGCAAACACCTTATTATATTATTTGACTTCAATAATCGAGGAGACACATTTTGATTGGTTGTACTGGGACCTGGTTCAGACAGCATCAAGGGCTCTGGTCTGGGAGGCCTTACTATATTATCGGACTTCAATAATCGTGGAGACATATTTTGGTTGGTTGTACTGGGACCTGCTTCAGACAACATCAAGGAGTCTGGTATGGCAGGCTCTAGATTAACATTTGATTAATTTTCTGACTCACTCTGTGGAGGTGAGTTTTCCTGCAATATTCTCTGTAATTTACTTTCTTCTTTTTTCCTTTTTAAATAGTTTTGTGTATTTTTTTTCCATCCGCTTTCTTAGTTCTCGTTGTGATCTAGGAGTCATGTCTTTAATGCTACATATTATCTTATTCCTCTCTTTTCTTGATAATACTTTTTTCTTTTTCTTTCTGTACCTAGTGCATATAAAACAGGATCGTTTTTTAATTGCAAATTTTTCTCGTTTACGTAGCCTATCTTTTGCCAGTTTTTCTTCTCTTGATAGCTTTCGAGTTTTCCCCATATTAGTACTGAAAATAATAAAATACGGCCAAATAGAATAATAAACTACATAGAAAAACACGTATCTCATGTTGTTGTTGGTGTTACATGAAGCTTACACTGTATATTTTAACAGTACCCACCTATTCAACCTTATTCGTAGTGAAGAAAAAAGAAAAACTTTCATTTCCTTCCAAAACAGTTCATTACCTTCCCGCAAAAAAAATGGAGGGGACGGAAGGTAATGAAGTGGAGATGAATGAAAAATTCTAACATTTTGTTTAATAATTTCGTTACCGAATACATTTGCAACTCGATATTAAAATAGGATCAAAATCAATTTGAAAGCCAAACATATTTAATATTTATAATAATTTGTTTAATACTACAGTACCTTGTGAAATAGAAGGAATGTGATGAAATTATTTTTGGACGAAGCACTACCATCAATGCGAAGATTGCAAATAATTATGACAGCGATAGGCGTACATCCGCTTCGCTCTGTTTGCCGCGGCTGACTGACCAGTAGAAACATGTTGTGACCTGCACTATATTAGGGACCGAATAAACTACTACAAAATTACTAAGTTTCCGAGTACGGATGGCGATGATGTTTTTTTTGTGACAATTAGAAAATATAGCTTTTTTTCTACTATTACTAAGTTATTGGTATATTTAAAATACTTAAAGCATAGGTCAGGGGTTTGGTTCTTACAAACCGTATTAATTAAAGCTATCAATTCGAAAGTAGACAAATAAACATGAAAACATACGCCGAGGTCCCTAGTTGGAAACAGAGAGGAATGAATTTAGACGCAGTTTTATTAGTTTATTAAATAAAATAATGAATCAATATGTAATATTATCGATACTCCTTTTAAAGTGACTATGTCTTTATCCATTCTGGTTAAAAAAAAAATTCAAAAAAATTAAAACCATGGGTAAATTAGTCTGGAAATCGTTTTTGCACGAAACTACGGAACGACCCATAAGCTCCATCGTAAAAGAAATAAATCACTTGGTGTACAAAAAATATGTTTTAATTCTATCAAAGAAATAATTGTGCCCGAAAGATATCAACATTTTTTATTAGCTGATTACAGTAATGGACCCAGTAGAATTATAATTTTCGCTAATCGAGATTGTAAAAAAATATTAACTAATCCAAATTTAACAATTTTATGTGATGGGACGTTCAAATTTTGTTTAAAACCATTTAATCAATTATATAGTTTACATGTAGATTTAGGTAGTAATGACACATACAATAATATTATACCAATTATTTATGCCTTACTGCCGAACAAAAACAAAAATACGTACATAACTATGTTTAAATTAATAAAAAGTCAAATTCCCCAATTTTCACCCCAATTATTTATACTTGACTTTGAACAAGCAGCTATGTCTGCTATTAAACATGTTTTCCCTAAGACTAAAATCAATGGCTGCTATTTTCATTTTGCGCAAAGCTTGTGGCGAAAAGCCGATGAGTTAAATATCACAAAATCAAAATTAGCCAGAAAACATGTTAAACGATGCACTGTTATGGCTCATTTGCCTAGAGAGGCTATAGACAATGCTTGGCTATATATAATGGCACAATGTCCTACAAACAAAAATGTCGTGCTATTTAACGATTACTTTGTGCAAACGTGGTTGAATGATAAGTCATTCTTTGCAGACAAATGGTGTAGTAATCATTTGCATCGAACAACAAATATGATTGAAAATTGGCATTCGATTTTAAATAAAAAAATTTCAAGTAAACCAAAAAACATTGCGCATTTTTTAACAATACTTGAAAAGGAAAACAATTACTATGAAGTTTTATATACCAACGGAACTAGTATTAGAAAAAAACTTCCAGAAACCCAAGAAATAGACCAACATATATCGCAGACGATTGAGGAATTTATTAGAGGGGACATTAATATTGATTTATGCATAGAGCGCCTTGTTTTATGATTTTATTTTAAAATTGGAAATTACTTAAACTGTGATTTTTTTTTATTAATTATAAGATTTTAATAATTACTGTTGTACAAAACCGATCTGTGATTTTAAATATTTTTATTAAAAAATCAATGTTGTATCCTGTTATGCTCATAATTTTTGAATTGAGACTTAAATTATATTAAGCTAAGGTAGTTCTATTAAAATTATACTGAACTGATCTGTGATTTTTAGGATTAACCAATTTTATTTGTATTGTGTTATATGAATGTTTATCGTGTATATGTCAATTTGTGATTGCAGTACTGTTTTTTAAAAATTATATTCCTTATTTTAAAACTTAGATTAATAAGAAAAATTATTTACATGTTATACAACGTGTAACAGAATAAACGCAATTCCTGAAAGTAGTTTGTTCAGAATCGGCTTCTGAATCGATTTCCGTCATCAAAAATAGGTGTTAAATTTTGACGGAAAAATCTTTTAAATGACTTAAATTAGAAACACAGTAACATGACAAATTAATACAATCCTTAATTCAAGGAAATTGAAACCTTAACTCAGAGCAATAAAGGCTACATAAACGCACGACATTATTTGTATTTCGCTCACAGGTCGTAATACACACACGTAAATAATATCAATGCATTTTACAATTAAGGTAGTGTGCGTCAAATAAAATAGGTAATTTACAGGAATTTCAACTTTATCTCCAATGAGTAAGGCTTGTTTGAATGCACGACCAAACTTAGTGCGGTCATCAGAGTAGCCCTACACAACACAAACAAATTTTAGGCATTATTACAAAATAAAATTATTGAATTTGAAGAAATTTGGAACTTATTGCAAAGAAATAAAGCATTTGTCGGCAACCTCTTTGACGTTTCTGCGAAATGCCGACATACGCGCCGCCGCTACCGCCGAATAACATGAGTACCTAACATTAAAAAGCTAGTCATCCGCCGGTAGCGACCTAGTGTAGTTGTTCTTCAGTTTACTTCCGTGACATTTTTGATCCCGTGCGCGATGGCTTTCCGGTACACCAACGTACAATACACGGAGATGGTGAGAACCCTGGCTCGCTGTCTTGATAATGTCGCGTTAGCTTGTCGGGAGTTCAATGACCGTTTTGGCTGCAGTGTGAGTGCCAGGACGATGCTGGCTGCAACTCAGCGACTGAGGGACTCGGGAACGTTCCTTCCTAATACGGCTTTGGACAGAGGGACGAATGTGCGGACTACTCGTCTGCAAGAGCGTATTCTCGACCATTTCGACGAACATCCAGAGGACAGCTCGAGAGAAACAGCACCCCAGTTCGACTGCAGTCACATGTACGTCTGGCGAACGTTGCGTGCTGATGGTGAACACCCCTAACATCTTCGACGGTGTCAAGACCTAACGCCGGCCGACAACTTGCCACGACTGGAATTCAGTAGGTGGTTGTTGGAGAACTGGCAACAGAACATTCTTTGGACGGACGAGAGTACCTTCACGCGTGTTGGCATGTACAACCAGCACAATCAGCATTTGTGGCGGCATGAGAATCCACATGCTTGCCGTGTGGATTCGTTCCAGCATAGGTTCTCCGTCAACGTGTGGGCTGGTATTCTCGGAACATTCATACTCGGCCCCATTTTCCTTCCACGGTTGACCGGAGATACCTACCTGCGGTTCTTGCAGGAGACATTGCCGGACTTACTGGATGGTGTCCCTATCGGTCTATCACGTGACATGTATTACCAGCAAGACGGTGCTCCCGCGCATTTCACGTGGACCGTTCGACGGCATCTGGATGCGGAGTATGGCAGTCGCTGGATAGGTCGCGGAGGACCTGTGCCGTGGCCTCCCAGATCGCCAGACTTAACACCGTTAGACTTTTTTTTGTGGGGTCGCATAAAATCGCTCGTGTACGTCAGTCAATCTACAAGTGTCGAGGAGCTAAAAACAAAAATTCAACAAGCATTTGTGACGGTGAAAAGTGATACTGAAGTGCTTACAAAATTGAAATACAATTTAAGAAAGCGTGCTAATAAGTGCATAGAACAAGGCGGCGGTCATTTTGAAACTTTAATGAAAGTGGATCGCAGAAATAGTGCAAATTAAAGACCTAAGTGTTAAGTGTAAATAGTCCAGTTCTGTAAGTACCTACTTCTTCCTATCAATATCTACGATTGTATTCTAACACTCCCTCGTCTCTGCATATTTTTGTAGTACCTACAAACAATAAACTGGACCTACCTAAACACAACGAACTTATCAGAGGGATCGCGGGATTCGCGGGGGTGCAATCTTGAAAGATAGGAAGCAGCGGCGCGCGGCGCGGTGCGTAGAGACTAAATTCAAAGCCTGTGAAAGTTTAATAGAAAAAAAAAATATCTACACGGTCAAATCGCTTATCAATATCACATCTAGCTAATGTTCGGTAGGTAATTTAACTATCGTTCATACGGCCAAAGGTAATGCCTACATTAGAACTAGGCACTCACCGTTGGCGCCGCTAAAATGGAACAAACACACTTAAATGCAAAACCTATTTTTTAGGTCCATGATACACACGTGCACATGAATAATATCAAAACATTTTACATTTGAATTAGAGCGCGTTTAATAAAACAGTTGATGTAAGAGAATTTAAACCTTCCGTCCAAATAATAAGGCTTATTGAAATGCACGACCGATTTGTATTCCGCATGTCTCACTAATTGATTTGTTGAGAAATGTCGAAATAGGTAGTAGACAATTTTCTGGCCCCTACGAGCTTACGTCCTTTGCAAATGTACCTACCGTAAGAATAATGTGAAAGATAGAATGCATAAAACCGGCGACCCTTTGAGATAGCGCGCGCGCGCTACCTCCGGGCTGCCGGCCGGCCATATTCAAAGTAAGTAGGCGCAGCGAAGTTTGCTGTTCGTGATTAAAATCTTGTAAGCACTGATTTTTGTTTCACGTAATTAGCAGTAAACACGCTTATCAGAGGTAGCTAATAATATCGCGAAAGTTACGCATTTGAGATAAATACTTTTTACCCGCGTGTGCCACACGGAGTCCGGGCGCTTCGCCCTTCGTTAGTTTCGTAGTTCGGGTAAAAAGTTGCGGTTGTAAATGCATCCCCGTTAAGTACTAAGCGTAAAGTCTTAGATTCATGTTGATAATTTCACTTGCTAGAAAATTATCAATCATTACACTGTAAACTCAATTAAGTACCTATCAAGTTACCTATTCATTCATAATATCAGTCTGTGACATTTTAGGTACGTAGTAAAATTCGTTCATTGAACTAACGCACATCTAATGCCTACAGCTATGGTCAGCTGGCGGGCGCTCGAATGTGCGTGTCGCGTCGGCTGCTAACATTGCATGAGTGTGTGTGTGTAAGCATGTTGCTGCACATACGTTTTGCGTTTAGTAAGGATAACTATTTTATAAAAAACGACCACGTTTGGTTTAAATTTATTTAATTACGGGTGTTGTTTTAGACTTATAATTTAATATTCTAATTGGGGTGTCTGAGGTATTGCGCTTAATCTGTTACACGTTGTATAAAACATTTTATTGTAAGCTAAGCTTTGTCTATACAACTACATTTTGTTGATTTTTTAAATATATACATTGATTGATGATGTTTTGTTTTCCTCTCAAAGTCCCAACACAATTTACCTTTTGACAAATTTATTTTGATACACTTGTGTTCGTAACTATACCAAACTGCCTTAAATTTTTATTGTCGGCCCACTTAACCACAGCAAATTAAATAATAAAATCACGTCCGCAAGATCAAAGCGCGTTCGGCCCAGTTGGCCACAAAAATAGTAGGCATAATTAATTATGTACAACTGGTCCACGTGGCCCAGTTTATTGCCGCCCAGTTGATCACTGAGTCCCACGCATTGATTGAGCGCAAAAAGAAGCACACGAATATGGATATGTTACGGCTAATACCCGAAGTGCGGCTAAACCTAGTTTTAGCCGGTTAGAACTAGGTGTAGCCACTTACTCTTGGTTAAACCTAGTACGAGCCGATTGTTTTCGGGTAAAACTAGGTCTAGCCTTCATCATGCCGGCTACAACTAGGTCCAGCCATTCCCTGTTGGATAAAACTAGGTCTATCCGATATCATTCCGGCTAGAACTAGGTCCAGACAATCCCTGTTGGATAAAACTTAGATGCGTGTCCCGCTAAGCCTTCCTTCCTGTTAGTGTGTCTGTTGTTAAAAAAATGTTCCTGATTGTTCCTATTATATTAAAAATTGTACTCCTAATAATGTGTGTTAATTATTACAATGTGATTTAGAATAATAAAAAAACTCTCTACGTTTCTTTTTATTGGATGTTTTTTTAATATCTAAAAAAGCTCTGCCGATAGCATGCCAGCTACAACTATGTACAGCCAATCCCTGTTAGATAAAACTAAGACACGCGCTGCTGCTGCAGACGCTGTGAGTCACACTCGCTAGTAGACCTGCAGTAGATCAGCAGCACCTGGCGCTCACAACCTGCAGAGGCGCGTGCCTCGCTATGCCCTCCACCCCGCGCCGCTGCTGCAGATGCTGTGAGTCATGAGTGTGACGCGGGGCGGAAGGCTTGGCGGGACACGCATCTAAGTTTTATCCAACAGGGATTGTCTGGACCTAGTTCTAGCCGGAATGATATCGGATAGACCTAGTTTTATCCAACAGGGAATGGCTGGACCTAGTTGTAGCCGGCATGATGAAGGCTAGACCTAGTTTTACCCGAAAACAATCGGCTCGTACTAGGTTTAACCAAGAGTTAGTGGCTACACCTAGTTCTAACCGGCTAAAACTAGGTGTAGCCGCACTTCGGGTATTAGCCGTAACAGATATAGACTTGCCCCGAGATTGGTACCAATTAGTGCGTACAGCATCAAACAAAATAGCTAAGTTTAATGTTATCGAAATGATATGTGAAATGTTTTATGATTTCAACATTTTTGCAAAGCAATGTTTTACCTTTCGGAAAACGGATACAGCCAATGAAAAGTTTTTGTGGTCGAACGTTAGATCTGTTCTTTTTACCAAAGAAAGCATGTCTCGTTTTTTTTACAAAAAAGCGTTCAGTGATGTTGAGTACATGACCATGGATTGTTCTAAACGTGGAAAAAGTTATGATATGATCACGATTACTACGGTACCGAAAGCTTACCACTCCAAACTTCCTATTTCAACTGAGAAGAAGAAGGATCTATTAAGTTTATTATGTTTTATTCATGAGAGTACCCATGAGTTTTACAAAGGTCTGAGCTGCAAAAGTGATGTCAAAGACAGTCCACCAGATAATGATAATGATTCCGATGATGAATAGTTTCACATTCATTTAAGAGGCCTCTTACAGTCCACTAGCGCCGCCAATCGAAAAAATGTCATAACTCGTAAATAGAATCAAAAATACAAAATATGTTCTATTATTACTGTGGAAAAGGCAATAACGTAATTGTATAACACCTTATCAACACTTGAAATATAGCTGTTTAGCTAAATCGTGCATTCAAAACATAAACGGCCGTTTTTGTTACAAATTCACGATTTAGCTTAACAGCTATATTTCAAGTGTTGACAATGTGTTATAAAATTACGTTATTGCCTTTTCTACAGTAATAATAGACCACATTTTGTATTTTTGATTCTATTTACGAGTTATGACATTTTTTCGATTGGCGGCGCTAGTGGACTGTAAAAGGCCCCTTAATGGAAAGACTATTTTTTTTCTTTACAATGTTAGTCTACCTACAGGTGGACATTTAAAAGGTTTTTAGGTTTTATTAGAGGTTTTTGATTTAATTGTACTTTTAAAAACTATGTGAGATTATCTACCTCTAAAGAAAGTTTAAAGTTTTGTTTTTTTTTTTATAGATTAAAACTTTATTGTGATACTTTGTATTACACTGAGTAGGTCAATTGCTTGCTGTGATAGCTCATCAAAACTGATCTGTGCCATTACTTAGTTTTAAGTTTCAAACTTTTGTTTATGATTATGTTCCTTTTGAGAATACCTGGGGGTCTACTCTCTAAGCACGAAACCCGTAGTTTCGGCCGAAATTACGGGCGTTTCCTACTCCCTAGCACCGACGGACGGACGATTAGTTCGAGCCCGAACGAAGAATGAATGACAACTCGATTTGACAGTTGTCCCTACTCCCGATGTGTTTTTGCCCGTCCGAAAAGTTGAGTTTGGCACTTCTTAGGACGGATCGTTATGTCAGTTGATACGACATCAAAACAGTTATCGTGCTGTCGACGAAAGTTTAAGTTTTTTAGAAAATCAATACAATGGCTGCTTTTTTAATGCTTGAAGAAGCTCTACAAGAAGAGCGAAGGCGACGCCCATTCTACTCGCGCCAAAACTTCCGCTTGGCGCTTATTCCTGACATGGGGTTGCAAGGGCTCACACGGGAATTATCTGAAGATATGTCTTGCCTCTTTTGCCTCAACAAGCGACGAAATGGTGTTGATCCAAGAATTAAGGTAGGTAATAGTTTGATCCAAAATTTAAGGACTTAGGCTAACGATATACATTTTGAAGATTCTGAAAATTATTGAGTTGTATTACTACTAATCGATCTTATCTATTGTTACTGTTTTTTTTTTTTTTTTTTTTTTTTTTCTTTATTTATTTATAGGGGCTTTTATGCATAGCATATGTCAGTCCCATCGTATCCTAAACAATTTACTTACTTACTATTAATTACTAATTTTCACAAGACATTGGCCATGAATTTAAACAAACTCTTTGCATTGTCGCCATTTGGTTGGGATAAAATTGTATGGAACATGCCTACATCCGTTCTGTTCAAATTCAGGGACCTTACTAAATTATTTCTACTGGACTCATATTGGACACATTCCATCAATAAGTGTTGTAGGTCCTCAACAACTCCACATTCCTCACAATTGGGTGAAGCGATTTTCTTCATCATGAAGGCAAATTTTTTGCATGGAATGTGTCCAGATCTGAGTCTAAGGGCAACAACAATCAGTTTTCTACTAAGTTCATTATTCATGAACCAGGGCACGCGAAGAGGTTCACACTGTATGGTTTTATACCATAAACCCTTCTCTAATGACCGTTTATTAAAATATTCTTTCCAATGATCATACAATACATTTTTAAATTTTGGTAAATATTCAGAATAATCTAATATAATATCTAAATCTTTTCCATTCCTAGCCGCTAATTTCGCCAACGTGTCAGCCTCTTCGTTGCCCTGCAACCCAATATGCGATGGAACCCACTGCAATCTCAGTTGGATGCCTTTCAAAGTAATTTCATCAATTTTAGATATAATAACATAAGCTATCGATGCACCTCTGTGCCCAGAGGCGCATCGAGCTATATGTTGTAATGAACTTTTGCTATCTGTACAAATGACAACATGTTTATGTCCACAATGCTTAATTATGTAAGTCAAA
Source organism: Eurois occulta (assembly GCA_950022335.1). NCBI lineage: Eukaryota > Metazoa > Arthropoda > Insecta > Lepidoptera > Noctuidae > Eurois > Eurois occulta. The sequence goes on from OX465478.1 coordinate 22,239,734, forward strand.
GCCTCTGAGATTGCAATGAGCTCCAACGTCATAACGGACGTTGATTCACCTATTTTAAAACAATTATCCTGAGCACTTAAGTCTATATTAGGTATATAATATGAAGACCCCTGACCTTCTACACTCTTCGACCCATCGGTAAATATATAGAACCAGCCATTATACTTTGTATATAATTCACTAATAACTTCATATTTTATTAAATTACTATCGTATGAACGTTTGGATTTTTTTATTGAGTCTAAATTTGTTATAATTATTTCATTTACATTAATGTTAGTTATCCATGTTCGTAAAGTGTACATTAATAATGGACAGGAAGAAGCTACCTGCAACTCTTTAACCTCATTCATGACCGATACCAGTAAAGGGATGTTTTTATTTTTCCAATAACGATTTTGTCGAAGAGCGTAGATATTCTCTAATAACTGACATGTTAAATTATTTTCTATAGCCTTTGATTTTAGACAGAATTTATAAGCTAAATATTTCCTTCGTAAGTACAGCGGAATTACACATAGCTCACTTTCCATAACGTGAATTGGTGAAGTTTTGATAAAACCTCCTATTATCCTCATAGCTTGATTTTGAATTTTATTTAATTTGTCTAGATGGCATTTTGCACTCGCATCATATAAATAGCAGCTGTAGTCTAGGCGACTTCTGATTAGTGCAATATATATACGTCTTAGGTGTCTAGGATGTAAACCCCAGGAAGCACCTGCCAAAACCTTAAGTAAATTAAGAGTCCTTTGCACCTTTTCAACAGTCATGTTAATGTGTTTACTCCAACGCAACGATCTGTCCAACCACACACCCAAATATTTGTAATTGTCTACTATTTCTAAATTGTCCTTATCTAATTTAAGTTCTATTTGTAATCTTCTAAAACCTCTATTAAAAATACAAATCTTCGATTTATCAGCTGACAATTGTAACCCCATTTCATCCAGAATGAGACAAAATGCATTTAACGCTGTTTGAAATTCTGTTTGACTTTGTCTTAAGTTTCTGGAGGGGGAATATAATACAAAGTCATCTGCATATTGACACATCGTTACATTTCTAATTTTCTCAAAACATTTAATTGTAATTACATTGAATAAAACAGGGGAAATCGGGTCGCCTTGCGCTAAGCCACGATTTGTATATCTTATAAAATATTTATTGGGGTCGGTTTCATCTTTCATAATGAGGTGTCGTTCACTCAGAAAGTTCCACAGATACTGGCAGAATTTTTTCCCAACACCTATTTCGTCTGAGGTATTTATCAATACATCTATTATCACATTATTATAGGCATTAGTGATATCCAAAAAACACGCTATAGTCGAAGTTTTATGCGAAAATCCTAAGTAAATTTGGCTTACCAATCTGACTAGGCAGTCCTGACAAGACTGTCCTCTTCTGAATCCAGAGGTGAACGGGGACAACAATTTATTTTTCTCTATATACCACTCTAGCCTTTTTGTCAACATTGCGTGAAAGATTTTGCATATACAAGAGATTAAGGAGATTGGCCGGAGTTTGGTACCACCGTTAGGTGAAGGTTTTGGTATTGGTGTCACTAATATGTCACGCCATTGTATTGGAATATTACCGGTATTAAAAATGTGATTGTATAGATCTAATAAATATAATTTGCCTGCCGGAGGTAAATGGTATATGAGGGAATATGTAATCCCGTCGTTACCGGGCGCTGTATCCTTTCGCTTAAAACAGTTACTCATTTCTTGTATGGTAAAATTGGCCTCGAGTAATATATTATTTGAATTAAAATGTTGGACCCTTGGGTAGACATAGTCTGGAGCGAGGTTAGAAAGAAGTTCAATCTTCTGATCATTCGAAGCGCGGGATCTGGACGAATTGACTCCCTTGATCCAGCCCATGCGTTTCCACATATCGGAACTTGACGTTTGTTCATCAATGCTACTACAGTAACTTTGCCAATCTTTGGTCCTAGCTTGACAAATAGCATCACTTGCGGCTTTTGTTATGCGTTCAAATATGGTTAAATTACTTGGAGTAGGATTACTTCTGAAATTTTTTAAAGCCAACCTACGTTTCGCCACTAAATGTGAGAGTGTTGTGTTCCAGTAAGGTTTAGGTCGAAATTTATTTTTTGGATTATTACAGGTTTTAATCCAAGGTATGTGTTCATCGGCTGCTTTATTCATCTGTTTAATAAAATTATCATATAAGGATTGCACATTAATTGTGTCTAAAGGTTGTAATAAATAATTTTCTAAGGATTTACTATACTCTGACCACTTTGCTAGCTTGAAATTTCGCTTTTTATTTAAACAAACAGCGTTCATATTATTAGAATACTTGTATGAAATTTTAACAAACAGATGGTCACTTCCGAGATTTTCGTTCATCACGCTCCAGCTTAGTAAAACAGACAAATCGGTCGAAACAAACGTCACATCGGGAGATGTCTTCTGAACAATATTATCTGTTAAAGTCACTCTAGTGGCACTCCCATCGTTAAGAGGGATAAATCCAGCATCTAAAGCCGCGTCATAAATCTGAATTCCTCTTGCATCGGCTTTAGAGGACCAGGTTGCATGGTGACCGTTAAAATCCCCAGCTATTATGCATTTATTAGGATATAGAGAGAAAATTTGTTCCCAGTCAGCAAGGCTTGTGCGAACTGAAGAAGGGCAATATAACAAAACTATATTTTTAATTTCATTACAGTTTAAAAGCTTAATAGATATAACTTCCATGCCTGAGTTTCTAGTAGAAATAAGACATTGTTGTACATTTATCGATTTACAAATAATAATAGCTACCCCCCCATAGCCATCCGTCCTATCTTGTCTAAAAATATTATACCCACTTACATTGAAATGAGATTCAGGTACCAGCCACGTTTCGGATATTAAAGCTATATGTATTTTTTCCTGTGCCATTAGCAACTCAAACTCATTACGTTTAGGTCGTAGGCTTCGTGCATTCCACTGTACAATACGTAGAGTAGACATTCTTATTATATTGTTAGCCATTGTTAAACATAGATATAAATTTAGTATAAATGTCTTCTTTCTTCAAAACTTTAACAATCAGTTGACCTAATATTTCAATTACAAGTTTGCCTAGTTGTTTAAGTTTGGTATCCCAATCGGTGTCAGACATACATATATCTTTGACTCTCTGGAAGGTACTAAAAAGTTCTAAGCTGACGCTTGTGTTTCTGGTACCTTCTTGGTTTTTTTCTTTCTCTGTATATATGGGTTCATAGGTGGGTGAAGATGACAACGTCTCTTCACCTAAACTACACCTGTCCGGCACTCTAGTCTCCATCGTCTTCTTTTTCGGAACATGTTCTTGCTGACGTATGTTTTTCCTTGAGTTCCTCTCTTCAATGACATTATTCAGCATCATATCCTCACTTCTGCTGCTATTACCCATTCGTCCTGTTAAAAGTATATCTCTAAATGTTTCTTGAGTATTCTGTTTATTTCCATGTTGTGAATTTATGTCGTTACTATTTTTTTCAATTTCCCCTTTATCAATACTTGTTTTATGACTTCTGTTTTCTTTCAAATATAGTTCTAATGCTTTTCTGTAGGTATAATTTTTCTTGGTCATTATGTCTCTGATTTGTTTTTCTTTTAGGAAGATTGGGCACTTCTTGTACATGGCCATATGCGGTCCTTTACAATTCACACAAACATAGTTATTTGTTTCACAATTTGAGTGGTGACCTCCGCATTTGGGACATACAATTTTTTTAATTGGACATGTTCTGGAAAGATGGCCAAATTTCCAGCATCCCGAGCATTGCGAAACTGGAAATGTATAAGGCTCCACTTTGAACCTGCAACCGTACCCAAATACATACGGCGGTAAAGTGGCGCCCTTGAAACAAATTCGTATTGTCTCTGAATCTATCCATTCCCCGCTGTCAGACATTCTCTTTAGCCTTCTTATTGATATTATGTCATGCTCACATGAGAGATTTTCAAGAATTTCTGTTTCTTCTGTTCCTAGATCTATCTGTCTTAAAATACCATAACATAAGCTAGTTTCGTCAGTGCTCTGAACTCTGTATCCTGAACTAATAAAACTTTCACAATTTAATAATTTCAAAGCACTTTCTTTATTTTCAAAATATATCAGAACCCTGAATGCACTTTTATATACCATCTTCACAATCTTTTCGATTTTTAACGATCTCAAAAGCTTTGCCATACCAAATTGTTTTGGTAAAATTTCTTTTCCTGTCACACATACACAAGTGTAGCTTTCTTCAGAGTTTCCACTACTTTCTCCCATTAAATTATCACTTGTAGAATCTTTCCTATTTGCTCGCTTAGGCCTTCTAATTACTGTCACAAATCCATCTTCCTCCACTATTTCTTCATCTTCTTGTCGCCTTTTCTTTGCAACTCGTTGCTCACTCATTTCGTTCATCTCCATCTCTTCGGTCCAATTTAAGTTAAGTTGTTGTTCTCTTTGATATACTGGCTCCTGCACTATGTCATCACTACCACTCGAAGCGCAAATATCCACGTTAATGTTTATATCAGCCATTTAATAGTAACATACGATAATTTAATACCATAATTAATATGTGGGTAGAAGTAAAAATCACGCGATAAAGTTGCGATGCAGCTAAGCGTGTGCGTTCGACTCAACCGCTCGCGCGCAACTGATTGTTACTGTTGTATTTGTATACTTTCAGATACTTGATGCTCTCAATTTTTATGCCCGGGGGATCCATCAAGGTGCAGTGGGCCTTAGCAGTGACAGAACATAATGGGTGTTGGGACAGGCGGAAGATTGTGATAAAGTAAAGAACAAATTTGCACAATAAAAGCATTTTTTTTAACAGAGTATTTTTTCATTTATTTGGCACCAATCGATTTGAAAAAAATATAAATACATTCAACAATACATTACTACAATCAAAACATATGAGGAGTTCAGATAGAATTCGCAAATAAGGCCAAAAACCTGGGGGTGATAATGGACTCTTACTTATCGTAGACTTCCCAGGTAGCTGAAGTAAGTCGCAAAGTGCACTCCAGAGCTACTTGCCTTTGAAGACCAAATCCTCCCTCGCGCAAACTCTCATCCAGCCCATCAAAGACTACGCCGATGCGTGTTATTTGGATGCCACCGAGAAGCTTTTAAATAAACTTGAGCGTTTATAAAATATCTTTATTCGTTTTGTTTTTAACCTCAAAAAGTATGACCGTTTCCAACTTTCGCAATATACTCAGATGGCTCCCAATCCGACTTCGCAGGAACTCTCGAGTATTGTGTCTGCTTTTTAACATCCTTCATAACCCTAAAACACCAGCCTACCTGCGGGAACGCTTTTCTTACACCCGTTCCTCCAATGCACCTTGCAGGTCGCATCTTAGGAACCTCCTTAAATCCCCTCCCCACGCTACTGACTTCTACTCCTACTCCTTTACTGTACACGCTTTGCGGTTGTGGTATTTATTATCTTCCGCCTGATATAAGGGACTGCCAAACTGTTGCAGTTTTCAAAAGAAGAGTGAAAGAACTATATATTTCCAACTTGCCATAGTTGCATAAGTATTTATACATATATGATACGTAATATATTGGAGAGGAGCTCGTGGCTACATAATAACTGCTGCTCGGCCCGATCTTTAGGTTAAACTGCGCTTGCCTAGGTTGGTCCGTGGATGGGTGACCACCCATTACATACCGAGTTTCCTCCTTGCCTCGGAAAGCACGTTAAGCCGTTGGTCCCGGCTGTCATTTGTAGATCTTTGACAGTGGTTACAGGTAATCAGTGGCCCGAAAGTCTGACAACCAGTCTTACGAAAGGGATTACCCAGAACTAACTGATTTCTGGAGATCAGATAGGCAGTCGCTCCCAATAAAATACTGATATTCAGCTGCATCCGCTTAGACTGGAAGCCGACCCCAACATAGTTGGGAAAAGGCTAGGCAGATGATGATGATTCTTATACATATTGTATGTTATATTTAAACTTGTCATTTCCTTTATGTTTTTACGTATTCTATTTCCTCTTCTTCTTTTACACACTACGTCTACATCTCCTTTTTCTACTCTCCTTTCGCAGGCATGCTGGAAGAGATTTCTTTAGAAATAAGCATCACCTTTGTACCTATTTTTTCTGTTCCTTTCTTCTTCCTATACTTAAATAAACTGTTAAATAAAATAAAACACATACTTCCTTTTATTTATCTATAGTCGTTTTATATTAAACTAAGTTCGTAGTAATAAGTAACTTTCAATAGATCAATCACTTCTATTTTCAGGCATCGAAGATACACTACACAAAATACTCTTAGAAGTACAATAAACTAAAACATATTGAACACTTTTACGAAAAACTATTAACTATGTTTGGTCGGCCATATAATTATTGCACTGAGTCGAGGTGTCATGTAGACTTCCGCGAATACACGAGAGCGAGACCCTGCAGCCAAAATTCCGTCATAAAAGTCTCGAGATGGTGGACCCGCATCACAAAAGATAATAATCTTGTGGCGCGAACAACCTAACCTGTCCATTCTAAGGGTGAACTTGGTCTTGTTTCTTATATACTCCACGACCTCCTCTGGCGTCGTGATGTGATGTAGATGTGTATGTACAGCTGCGTCGATGGAAAAGCGGGATGCAGCAATATGTTCGGACCTGTCAATTCGGAACCGCACTGATTGCAATTAGGCTTCTTCTTTTCCACACGAATGCCTTCTTCATCAGCTTGTCCTCGGCTTGTTACTGGTGGCAACGAGCTTCGAACTCGCCTGGGCACCACGGTATTGTGGTTGCCGCTGGTGTTTTGCAACTCGTTCTCACTCATAAAATGTTGAGGAGTGTGTCTATTTGCGGCCGTGAGTTGCTGCTAGAACGGTTGAGGCCATTTTACCGTTTATTACCGAGTTCCCGCGTCGTATTAATAATGCGAATTACGTATATTGTAGCTCCTAATATTTGAATGTATTTAATAAAATTGTAAATAAAAAACTGACATTTCATTTGAGAGTTGCCGTCAAAAGAAAGAAAAGCAAAGGTATTAACATGATAAAGCCACAAGTCGGGCAAAAATAGCAAAAATAGTTTAATTCTATAATAATAAAATGTATATTGTTAAAATGAGGTAATTTTTTTAAGAATAACTATAATATTTTTTGTTTAAAAACTTTAAAATCATAAAGTTAGTAAACCGGTAATCGACCAGTAAAATAGCGCAACTCTATCGCCATGCGTCATTCGTTCACGAATATTGTCTATGGCTCCGTTCGAAAATCATGAATCCGTAATCAATAGGGAGTAGGGTTTGTCCGTAGTAACGGACTACGGTCGGACGAGCCCGTCCGTCCGTCCGTCCGTCGTTGACGGACTTAGAGAGTAGACCTCCTAGTTACAATAGTATTGTCAGATTGTGATGATTTGATCTCCATGTAGTTGTATAAGAATTTTGATAAAAATGTGCCTTAACGACTGTATTTTTAGGTTAATAAACGTTGATTTTTATTTTTCTAAAACTTGTATTTATTTACACATATCACTATCTTTTTTTTTGAGGGGTACATCTTGACTTACATCATTTAACATATCTTCTGAAAGACTAGGATTTTAGTAAATTGATACAGTGCAACTAAAATATGTAAAGAGGTGACTGATAAATAAAAAAAATAAATCTTAAGGGTTATATCTTCATCTTTATTGGTGCAAGCTTGGTGCAACGTGTACAAGTATCATTAATAACTTAATTTTAGCACATAAAAACTAAGTAAAAGTTACAAGTCGCAGGTTTTTCATGAATTACTTCCAAAATTAAATATCTATCAAAAAATCTAAATTATATAGAGAAAGAAAAATGTTTTGTTCTACAAAAGAGTGCACTGATATTTTACCTAGCCCACTTAATTAACGAACTAGATTTTTTAAGATCTTGTTTTTGCTGTCCAGTAAAATGACGTTTTTTGACTTGTATCACTTATCACAGGAGGCACAGATATAGATTCAGTCCTGATGATTTAATACGAACCTTTCAATTTAATCGAGTCCCGTTTGGACTCAAGTCAAGCCCGTACTTGGCAATGCGAACCGTTCGCCAATTAGCCCAGGATATGAGGCCACATTTCCCGGATGCTGCCACTGTGGCAGAGTCTAAACTTTATATGGACGACTTGGTTCATTCTATTGCAGATGAATCCAGCGCAGTTCTTCTTTCACGAGAATTGATCTCGTTGTTTAGGTCCGGAGCCTTTGATTTAGTAAAGTGGACGAGTAATTCTCAAGTGCTACTTGATAATCTTCCGGATTCGCATCGCAGTACGGTAGACTTTTGTGATGGTTCTTCTAACAATGCTTCCAAGGTATTAGGCCTTTCATGGGCACCGGCCGCTGACAGCTTTTTTTTCACGACTCTAAAGGTAGAAGAGAAGTGTACTAAACGGAGCATACTGTCGGTAGTTGCCCGATTGTTTGATGTCCTCGGCTTAGTAGCCCCTATAATTTTACATGCCAAGCTACTGATTAAAGAGCTGTGGTTGTCCAATATTGGTTGGGATGACACTCCTCCCGAAAGCATTATTCAAAAGTTTTCGGCGTTCATACAAGAATTTCCAGTAATTTCATCTCTGAAAATTCCTCGACATGTAGGCGTTTTACGTGATAGCACTGTGCTGATCGTTGCCTTCTGTGACGCCAGTATGGATGGGTACGGATGTGTCATATACCTACACACTACTGATCCTGCTGGCAATATCACAGTGAGATTATTGTGTGCGAAATCAAAGGTTTCCCCTACCAAAGTGACCACACTTGCTCGCTTAGAACTTTATGCTGCGGTTCTTATGTCCAAGCTGATACGTACAGTTCATGAAACTTATCGTGCGCGTCTTCCTATTGCAGGAACTTTCGCGTTCTCGGATTTTACCATCGCTCTTTCATGGATACATTCTTCACCGCATCGGTGGTCAGTATTCGTCAGCAACCGCGTTGCCCAGTGTCAGGAGAATTTACCTCCTGAAAATTATTATCACGTCGCCGGGTGTGAAAACCCGAGCGATTGTCTTTCGCGTGGTATGTTACCTTCGCAGCTCATGTCACACGATTTGTGGTGGAACGGTCCATCGTGGATCCAAAACCCACCTTCGGAGTGGCCCGTAAAACCTTTTACTCCTTCCAATGCTGGTCAATTGCCTGAACTCAGGGCAAAGGTACTTACCGCGACAGTTCAATGTGAACCATTGATCCTAAATGAATTAGCTCAGCGTATATCCTGTTGGGATAAGCTTCTTAGGATTGTCGTTTATATCCTTCGTTTTGTAAAGAAAGTTTCTTCTCCTGGCTTGGTCAGTAATCGTATGACTGCAGAAAAGGCTGTGATTCGTTCTGTTCAAAGAGTTCACTTTGTAGAAGACATCAAAGCTCTTAATAAAGATAAATTGCCTTCAAAAAAGCTGCTAAGCTTATTCGTGTTTCTTGACGAAGATGGGCTGTTGCGCATTGGAGGTAGACTTTCTAATTCGGACTTGCCATTTGAGGCTAAGCATCCTCTTCTGCTCCCTAAGCATGACCCTGTGGTGGATCTTTTAATTGATCATTTCCATGTTATGAACTGTCATACAGGCCCAGGTCTGCTTATTTCCATTTTGTGCCAACGTTACTGGATATTGGACGCCAGGACTGTTGTAAGGGCTAGAGTGCGGAAATGCAACTACTGCTTCAGAGTAAATCCAACACACCCAAAGCCCATGATGGCAGATTTACCTTCATATCATGTGTCGGAAGCTAAAGCCTTTGTTCATACGGGTGTTGATTACGCAGGCCCAGTCCGTATAACGCTTACTCGTAGCAGAGGTCAGCATTCACAGAAGGTATACTGCCTATTTGTCTGCCTTGTAACTAAGGCCATCACAATTTTCCGGACCTAGTTTGTACGGACTTTGCAACCATTATGTCTTTACAGCGTAATAATGTATCAGAGCAACAGCTCGCACCATCAGACCAAGAACCAGAAGCTAAACAAGCTACAAAGAAGAAATCTCGCGGAAAAGGAGCCAAGGCGAAGTCAACAGCCTCGTTCGTAACTAAATCGAACCAAAAGTTCATGACTCCTCTTCGTGAAGCAGCGATGAAGCGCTTAGGCGTATTCAATCAAGATGCCGCGCAACTTGAAAAAAGTCTCAAGTCACTAGCTGTCTCAGTACAGCCTCGCGCAATTCCACTGCCCATTGCCACTCGTGGCGTTGGATTTACAACAGTAGCAGAGTATAGCCGTTTGGTTAGCGCTTGGAACCAGGACGTCGTCACAGATATCTGTACTATCTATCAATATTATAGAGTTTCTTTATTTTTATTATCCTTCAAACTTTTTCATGCTAGATACGTTCAACATAAGGAAGAATCCTTTCCTTTCATCCATATCGAGTTAGTTTCGGAGCTGACTTCGGATGCCTTTTTAGCTGCATTTAAGCGGTTTATCTCTCGTCGTGGTCCTGTCTCATGCCTATACTCCGACAATGACAACACCAGACTAATAAGAAGGTTGCAAGGGATTTTAAAAGCCAAGATAAAAAGACGCTGAGGAGTCAAATGGAAAAATGGTTACTGCTGTGTTTGATTTTGAAGAAGTATTGCAGTGTCCTCATGCTAAATATAAAGACTTAATGGATATGTGCCGCTCAAAAGTAATTCCCTTAGAGTATCATCCATACTTTAACTCTTTGCCACATCACACTACCATTGATGTTTCTGAAGAATCGGATGATAACCTATATTCTTTTTTCTTTATAGCTGCTTCATTTTCTTTTCTTTTTGCATGTGGTTTACAATCAGAAGATTTAGCGAAACAATTTTAATTCTAATAAACACTCAAAGAAGTAATTTAAGGTTTGTCTAAGTATAATTTCATTGCTGTTAAGTTTGTGCTCCCACGTCTAGGTTACGATGTCAGACTGATTGATAATACTATGAAGGCTGGTTGTTATATGCTTTATTTTCAATTAAGTAACTAGTGCGAAATTTAAATATCTTCCTTAACGTAGTTTTCGTTGTTGTGATAAATATTTATGTACGTACATTTTAAAAGTTTAAGACTACTAATTTAAGTCCGTGTCGTAGTCATGTAGGTTACCTTAATTACCATGCTGTGATACGATATGCTATTTAATTACTATTTTAAGTTTTAACTATTATGCCATCAAGGCAGTTTTAGGTATACGTACAGTTTAATTGTTGCTAAGATGTATAGAACCTCGTTTAGGTCACGATGCTTCAGATTGGTAAAATAATTATAATGTTATTTTGAAAAAAAAAAATGTTATTGTGATTTTTATAATAGTGAAAAGTTTGAATTTCTTCAAGCGCGCGCGCATTGTTCTAATAGGTGCATAGATCTGTACGTTTTAGGCCCAATTTCACCATACAATGTTTGTTAAATCTTAATTAGTCATTAACTAATCAGTTGTTAATAATAACAGAGCTGTTAAATCATATTACGTCCTACGGGAAGAATTTAACAGGCCGTTAGCAAATTAGAGATTTAACTGAATGACTCGCAAGTCATTAGCTCTTTTTTCAACCGACCAAATCGAAATGCTAGTTTTTGATAATGTCGTTGTACGGAAAAACACATTTTTTTATCTAGTCGTATAATACGTCACTTGCTATGTTACGCGACTAATTTCAAATGACGTTTGGTCCGTGAGATTTCAAGTAATTGCGCTTACTTTTGATTTTAGACCGGTCGAAATGTCAAATGTGTCAAGTGTCACGGTGATTTGATGTTAGCTTTGTGTTGTTTGGTGTTGTATCACGTTGTGCTTGTTGAGTTAATTTCATTTACTATATTCCCTAATTTGTGAAAAATGTCAAAGAAAACACGAGGGCCGAATTTTACTACCAATGAAAAAGAAATTTTGGTACATTTGGTAACAAAACATAAGGCTCTGGTTGAAAACAAAAACACTGACGCAGTAACCACCGCTAGTAAAATTGAAGGGTGGAAGAAACTCACCGAAGAGTTCAATTATTGTGAGAGCTCCTTCTATGTGCGAAATACTGAACAGTTAAAAACGTGCTAGGATAATATAAAACGCACCACGAGAAAAGACAAGGTAGCGACGAAGAAGCAAATTTTCTTAACAGGTAAGAATTACGAGTAGTACATCTTTTGTTACGTACAGAATATGATAGAAATACCTAAACCTCCAGGTTATAGCAGTGATATTATTTTTCTTTGCAGGAGGAGGCAGGCCCGATATTCCACCACCGGGACCACTACAAGGACACGTGGAAGACTTACTTGGTACGACATTAGATGGATTACAAAATACATATGACTCGGATATTCAGTTTTTAGACAAAGGAGATATTCTTAATATGGATACCATAATAGAAGTGATAGATAAAAAAGTAAGTTTCATATCAAAATGCATTTAATATGAGTATATTTAACAGTCATCTTTAACAGGAATTCTGTATGTATCTACCCGGAGTACCTACTTTACTTCCTCGTGCTGAAAATATATGTTTTCATTTATTGATTAGGATATTCACCACAAACTTTTCAGGACGACAATGCACCAGCTGGTTCATCATCACAGACTTTTCTGGACGAGAGTGCAGCAGCTGGTTCTTCACAAACATCACTCGAAGACAATGCAGCTTGTTCGTTCAAAGAAGATAATATTCCAGCAGAAGTGAGTACTATATCTGTACCTCAGAAATTTGTGACTAGCACAAATGAAAAATTTTGCAGGAGATTTTTTTTTATAAATACCTATTAGGTAGGTATATCTTCTGTTTGTAGGAAAAAGCTGACTCAGCTGACTGGACATAATATTCATGAAAGTTTCTGTTTTACAGTATTATTTATTTATTTAGGTACTTACTTATTTATACAAATTACATTATCTTACAGTTTACACCAAAGCGATAATGAATGTAGTTGTTTATTAGTATTTATTATTGTTACCAGATAAATTATTAATTATTTATACCCACTATGATATAAATATGACTCTGAGCCATGGGACCGCCCGCTACCAGGTGGCAGACGGAGTTAAGTCTAGCAGTGGACTTTCTGCGGCTGATATAATAATGATGGACTATTATTATTCTCTTTTTAGGATGTAGAAAAGCAAACCTGGAGCAGCTGGACTCCATCAGCTTTAAAAACAAAAGTAGCAAATAAACTTATGGTTGAGAAAGAAAACACTCCATCAACATGGCTGCACCGACGAAGGCCGAAGACTTCTCTGCAGGATAAAGTGTTACAAAGTAAATTAGAATTAATGGAAGTGATGAAAAAAATGCCCAAGCAGAAGCTGCTCTTAAAGAGCTGTTGTTACAAGAACAGTTAAAACAAGAAAAACTGAGAACTGAAATATTAACAGCTTGAAATTGAAAAAAGGAGATAAATTATAAATTATTATTATAATTACTACTACTGTAGTAGTATAATTACGATAATTTAACTAGGTGCGCTTTTCATTATTTCAGTTCTCAGTTTTTATTTACTGATAACTTTTCAATTTATTTTTGTATAATTGTTATGTGAGTAATAAATGAAACTAAATATAATAACTATATTTTTATTTATATGCCAGTATAGTATAACTAATACATTAATGTACTGCATTATGCATTCAGATGCAAACTCCTAAAATAATTGTTGATTAGCTTTCTTCGCTCTGGATTTATATCTCTAGTAACTTCATTTCTTTGTTCCCTGATATGGCCTTGACGGAACAGTTCTTGCCATGGTACATATCCGCTAATTTCAAGTGCACAAGAAGCAATATCCAATCAGCCAATCACAGCACACCATTTCTCCTACATTTAATATGGCGGAATTTGTTGTAGACCGTTGAGCACGTATCCGTTTTTAATTATTTTTATTGTGATTTTCAATAAATTTAGATAAGATAAGATAATTTATTTGCGTAAAACATGGTGTACAGAGGTGTCATTAAAGCATATGAGATCATACATGTTTTGCTTAAAATTAAAGCATGCAAACTTACATGAATAAACAAATCTCTTTCAGGGTCAGTGGTTAGCTACGCTAACCACATATTTCGGATTTTATTTCTGTAAGTTCATGCCATCTAGCGATTATTTCTTGAACTATCATAAAAATACACCTTACGCTTGATTTAGTTTAGGCAGTTAGTGGCGCCGCTATTCGTTTGTGTTTGTATTGTTCGTATGCAAAAAATTCGTTGACAGTGTTTTTGTAATGTGCTCGGAAAAAAATTTCAAAAATAAGGTGAGTCTATTATTTTTATGACTATGATTGTTTTATCAGACGTATTTAGACATCTTTAGTAGGTATTTGATAAACAATGTATGTAATTTTGCGTTTCTAATGTAATATGACACTCATAATTAGGTGGTAAGAGTAGCTAACCAGCGCGCAGATAGAATGTTTTATTTGTTCCTAAAGATGTGACGGTGGTTTTTTGTATATCTTACAGAATGTTTCGTGTGTTAGCTGACGGGGATATTGAAAACTGTCTGGAGGAGATACCCTCCGATGACGACAGTTGCTGTAGTGCGGAATCGGACCAGGAAACTCATGATGCACAACCACCTACCATGCTATTGGGTGATGTCGTAGGGGAACGTCTGCAAAGTTTCAGTTTTGATGAAGAAGATAGTGAACCCTTGTCGAGTTTGCGCTCTACGCTGCCTCCGGAGGAGGTTACCACTCCTGTACCGGAAGAAAGTACCTCCAGTAGTCTTCAAACAAGAGCGCCAAAGTGGAAGAAGAACTACTCGCTTTCTCCACCAGGTGAGTTTACTGAGGATGTGGGTGTACCAGCACATATACTGGAGTTGGAAAGTATTACGCCTCTCGCACTATTTCGCATGTTTTGGTCAGAAGATTTGCAAGAAATTATAAGCTTTCAAACTAACCTATATGCTACTCAATCAGGAAAAGCTTTTACTCCCACTACGCCTGAAGAAATCGATGTGTTTGTTGCTTTGAATCTGGTTATGGGTATAAAAAAACTGCCAAGCTATAGAGATTATTGGTTCAGCTCCGGACTTGCACGATACATACATTTCGAAGTACATGCCATTGAAGAGATTTAGCTGGCTTTTGCATTACTTACACTTGAATGACAATAATGTCATGCCTGCAAGAAATAGCCCGGGTTATGATAAAGTTTACAAAATCCGCCCATTGCTCGATATAATGCAACGTAATTTTCAGCACAATTACAGGCCTTCAGAGAAGATTGCAATAGACGAGAGCATGGTAAAGTTCAAGGGCAGGAGTTACTTGAAACAGTACATGCCAAAAAAACCCATCAAACGGGGGTATAAAATATGGATGATATGTGCACAATCAGGCTACTATCTGGATTTTGAACTGTACACAGGCAAACAGGGGAGTGAAGTTGAGAAAGATCTTGGTGGGAGAGTTGTGAGGCAGTTTAGTTTAGTTCAGAGTATGAATTAAAAACACTTCCAGTTTTAATGATTTATTATTCATCGTCCACTTCATCATAAACAATTATGGTTTAAGAACTTTATTTCTCAAAAAGAATTACATTCACTTACATGAGAAAAAACTTATTTTTACTTAGAATATTAATTAGCGACGAGACGGTTACACAACAAAAATAGGTTAAACACTACCCCATAATAGCTTAAGATTTTAAATCCGCTAAAATGTGTTTCTTTAGATATTTTTTAAAGGTGTACATGGATTTCTGATCTCTTACATGCCGAGGCAATTTGTTGTAAAGCTGTGCTCCTTCATACAGAATAGTACTCCTGCCGTAGTTTGTTCTAGGGGCCCGCAATGCTATGTCATTTGCTTGTCTAGTTCTGTATCTGTTTTTTATTTGTGATTGTTTTGTAAGAGTTATTTGTGTGTGTATATTTTTGTTTAAAATTTTATGTACAAGTAAACAAGTATTATACCTATATATCTGAGAAATATTCATGAGCTTTGTGTTATTATAGAGTGTTTGTGTAGGTGTTCGGTAGTTGTATTTAAAAAGAACTTTTATAATTTTATTTTGAGCTGTTTGCAAGGTTTGTAGGTTAGATTTATAAGTGCAGCCATACACTTCAATTAGGTAGTCCAAATGAGGTTTCACCATGGAGTTATAAATCATATAACAAACTTGTGGTGGAAGACAACGAACAATGCTGCGCAGTGCGCCTGTTAAGGAAGAGAGCTTATTTCTTATTTTCTCGATATGCGCTTTCCACGATAAGTCGCTATCCAGTACAAGTCCAAGGTATTTTTCTGCTTTAGATTTTTCTAGAATATTACCATTAAGATTTAGAGTGTGTTGTGTTTGTATTTTTTTATTTTTAGCAGCAAATATTGTGTACTTTGTTTTATTAGTATTAACTGTCAGTAAATTGCACCGGAACCAATCAAACAATCTGTTTAAGTCATCTTGTGCCTGTTCCATAAGAGTATCAATTTTATTACCAAAATAGAACAGACTTGTGTCATCAGCATAGAGTGACACATCACCTCGTAATCCTATGTCTGTAATATTATTTATATATACTAGGAATAGCAATGGGCCAAGAATAGAGCCCTGGGGAACTCCACATGTAATCAGTTGGGGGCTACTCTGACAGTCATCAATTTTTACCACTTGAAATCTATCCATCAGGTATGATTTAAACATTTTGTATGCTGCTCCAGTAACACCAATCGCCTTAAGCTTTTTTAGCAGCAGATCATGACTTACTGTGTCGAAAGGCTTTCTTTAGATCTATAAACAAACCCAAGGCCAGTTGTTTCCGATCTATGTTGGTTTTAATTTTGGTGATAAGATCGACAGTAGCTGATAAGGTGTTTGATTTTGGCCGAAAACCATACTGTTTATCGGTAAGGAAATTTATAGAGGCTAAGTATTTATGTAATCGGATATACAAAATCTTTTCAAAGACTTTTGAGATAATAGGGAGTACAGAAATGGGACGATAGTTTTCAACATTTGATTTACTGCCACCTTTATGTATCGGTGTGACTTTTGCAATTTTCAGACTATTAGGAAAAGTTCCATCTAGTAAACAAGAATTTATGCACTCACTTAAATTATTCTTAATAAGGTTTTTAACACATTTTATCGTCTTTGCATTAAGTCCGTCTAAACCAGCACTGGTGTTGATTTCAAGATCATCTATAATTTTTTCTACTTCGCTAGCGGTAGTTGGTGTAAGCTCTACTAATTGACTATGACTGTGATTCTGTGGAAGTGTGTTTGTTAAGTTATTATGGTATTTACTAGGGATATCATTTGCCAACTTAGGGCCTATTGTCGAAAAGTAAGTGTTAAAATGTTCACATACTTGTATTTTGTCCATTGCAAGGCCATCAAGTATTTCCGGAGCACAGCTAGCCTTTGTTTTATTACAAGTGAGGTTATTTATAAGTGTCCACATTTTTAGGGGTTTTTTTTAGAACAGTTACTAAACTCTTTTAGGTAATAATTTTTCTTAGTAGTTTGAATTCTCTCTGATACTTTGTTTCGAAAACAGATAAAAGATTCTTTAATTTCATCATCCTTAGGATTTTCTTTCATCTTTTTCCATTCTTCATTTCTTTTGTTTATATCCAATAGCAGGTCTTTAGTAATCCAATCTGTCTTTTTTGCATTTAAAATTTTAGTTTTAGTATTTTTATTGTTTTTTATATTCGATTGTAGATATTTCTCAAAAGTAGTGTAGTCATTATTTTCATTTTCATAGTTGGTTTCTTCTAAAGTTTTATATAATTGTGAGTAGTTGACTGCTTCGTACTGAATTTTTTTTGGAGGCTCAGGCTCGCATCTGTTTATTTCAAATACAATTTGTTTGTGGTCGGACATTGCAGATTCGATAATGGCCAACCGGAAACAACTTGCATTGTCCTTTACATTTGTGGATACATGATCCAGTATAGTTTTGCTAGTTACTGCTTCTCGAGTACAATACTTTTCGTCGATTTTATTCAAAATACTATAGCCTTCTCCTTTTAATACATTCAAATACTCTTTTGTATTCTTATCTCTTTTTAGGACATTGAAGTTAAAGTCACCAAAAGTTATACAACGTTTTTTATTTTGTAGATAGGTAGAATAGTCTTCAAGAAATTTGGTAACGTTCGATCTTTCTGGCTTATATATGCCTCCTATATTCAAGGAAAATTTTTTCACATAGACCCAGAGAAAGTGGTTATCCTCGTCAGTCTTTTCTTCAACAAATTTGTGCTTTAAATTATTGTGGACAAATATAGAAACTCCCCCACCTCTGGACTTAGATCTGTAGCTGTAATAATGGGAGTAATTCGGTAGTTGTACTCTTTGTGCTTCATCATTTGTCTTGATCCACGTTTCTGTGAGAATGATTATATGTACTGTATGTTGCAGGGATTCGATGACACATTTTAGCTCATCGAGTTTTCCAGGCTTTATTATGCTGCGGACATTGGCATAGAAAAATTTCAGTGATTTTGTACTTGAGAATAAGTTATTGTAGTTTTCTGTGATTTGGTACGTTATGTTGCCAAAAGTCTCGACTGTATCGCCATGGAGGTATTGATTTACTGTTGGGAGTTTTTTGATTGAGTCTTCATTATCTTAGGAATCCCTTTAACATATTTTATGCTTAAGTCAGATTCGCCGTTCATTACACGGGTTTGTAATTCTTCCTTGAGGCTTTTCATATAGCTTTGTTGTTGCATGGTCTGATCTGAGTAGATTTTTATTTCGGTTGTTTCCAGTTTAGCTTTGTTTCGTAGTAAGCTTTTTGTTGCACTGTCTGATGGAAAGTGAGCTTTTATCGGGCGATTTTTATCTGAAGAGTATTTTCCTAATCTTATTGTTTTGACAGGTCCGGGGCAGTCTTCCGAGAGCGTTTTTACAACTTTTGTTACCTCGTTTATGTCGTAACTACGTCTTTCATCAGACTTTGATGCTTGTAGCTCGGGTATGCCAACAATTATTATGTTTTTTTCTCTTATTCGCCGTTCTTGGATTTCAGTAACAATATTTTCATACATGGAAGTCATTGGTGTAGTATCAGTGGTATAATTCACAGTAGTTTTTAGCTGTTGTAACTCCGTCTCCAATAATTTTATTTTGTTTTCATTCGCATTATTCGAGTCCTTTCTTTATTAAAACTGAGCAGGTGGTATTAAATTCTCTTGATGCCTTGCCCAGCGTTGGTACCATACTATGGACATCACATTACAACAGCAACCTACAGTTCTTTTTCGAGTTTTATTTTTTACAATAATATTGTTTGATAGCCTCTCTACCATTAAGAGAATTGTGAACTAAAGTAAAATATATTTTTGAGCTTACATGTCTCGATTTTATACTACCTCTGAACAGCCAGCTAGAATTATTGGATATTGACAGTTGCATGTTGGCAGCTAGCTACTCATCCACGTTCTTCTGATAATATGCCGAGGAGACGCATAGGCCATCAAAGTGTTTGTGTTGTATGCGGACGATCCATACTAAGAATCAGTCGACGCAGGATTTTGATTGAAGGTGGAAATGAAGAATAACAAAGGATGGCTAACACAGTTGCTACTTGGATCCAACTACGAGAGGTATAACAACATGTACCTATTATAACTTTTATCAATTAGATATCTTGATTTGATTAAACTAAGAAATAAATCAATGTAAATAATTTATCACAAATATCATGCATTTTTAAATGCAAACTTTTCTTAATTTGTATTTTTTATTTTAGCTTCGTTCTGAAGACGAAGCTTGTGAGCCGTGTTGGCTAAGAGCTAGAAGAACTAGGGTTGTTTCACCAAATGAAGATATTCAACCCATTGTACCTGATCATCTGGAGGTTGATCATTCTGATTTGATGTGTGCTGTATGTGGTCAGAGTCTATCCTCCCCAACATCAGATCAAGAGTGGAATCCTGATAATACTGCTCGTTTGTTGGAGCACCAGCAGGTATGTTATGAAATAATAATTATATTTATAGTAATAAGCTTATAAACACGTGTCATGCAAAGGGCAATTACTTTTACTTTGACGACACGTTTGGTGCAGTGGCTGAGCAATTGGACTGCTGTGCTGTGTGTCGCGGGTTCGATCCCCGCACGGAACAAATATTTGAATGATCTGCAAGTAGTCGTTCCGGGTCTGGGTATTTGTGTATGTGAGTTTCTATGTTTGTAAACACACTCACGACACAGGAGAAATTCATAGTGTGGGGTAATGTTTTTTTTTTGAACACTCTCAGCGCCATGTGGTTCGCCGGCCGCCCACATAAATTATTTTATTGCAAGCCATTGTGATTTTTTATAACTTATCTGCGCAGGCCACGTGGGCGGCCGGCATCCCACAACTTTCGCGCCTAATTTGTTGTTATTATTTGACCGTTACAAATCCAAGGAATATCATTGCACGCCACCTTTGCAATTAGGTCAGTTGGCCGCACGCCGCCCACGCAGCCTGCTGGGAACGCATTTTCGCGCGCTTTTGCTCCCGCTATTCACGCGTACTCGACATGTCGAGCGATTCCAGTGATCTAGATTATGAACCATCCCCTTCATTGGATTCTTCTCAATCTGATTCAAACAGTGATGAGTCATCATCATCGTCTTCCGATGTACCATTGGATCAAAATCCCGCGCAGCAAGCACCATCAACAATACAAACGTCTATTTGGCATCATTGGAACGGATAACGACAAAAGCAGTTTCCGTTACAAATACAACCAGGTATTGATATTCCAAATAATTGTGAGACTGAATTAGATGTTTATAAATTATTCGTAGATAAAGATGTAATTACCCTCATGGTCCAAATGACCAATTCATATGCGAACAAAACGAAATTGCTTACTGTAATGACACGCCATATGAGGCTCAACAAATGGGCAGACTGCACTGAAGAAGAAATAATAAAGTTTCTTGGCCTGTTGGTATACATGGGACTCAAAAAACTACCTCAAATACGAGACTATTGGAGCAAAAAAATTTTATATGAGAACAAAGTTGCTCCTCAGGTTATGAGTAGAAACCGTTTCGAATTGTTATTAAGATGTTGGCATTTCGAAGATACCATATTCGTAGGACCCAATAATACGGATCGTCTAATTAAGATTAGGCGTTTTGTGGAGCTACTTACACGCAAATTTCATGATTTCAAAACCCCAGGAGAATATGTGACTATCGACGAGAGTATGGTAGCTTTCCGAGGACGCATAGTATTTATGTAATACATCCCCGGAAAACGCCACAAGTGTGGCATAAAGCTTTTTAAATTATGTGACGATGACGGTTACACACACAATGTAATTATTTACGAAGGAAAAAATGTAAATCGACAGACAAATTTGTCCACGGATGTAGCCATGAAGCTCTGTGAACCCTACCTAGGAGTAGGCAGGAGTGTCGTTACCGATAACTTTTACACAAGCGTAGAACTAGCGCAGAAATTGTTGGAAAATCAAACTTATCTAATAGGCACACTGCGAAAAAATAGGAAGGGCTTACCGAAGCAAGTTATACAAGCAAAACTTAAGAAAGGTGAAATGACTGCTTTAGAAAACGATGATGGCGTTCTTGTGTTGAAATGGAAGGACAAGAGAGACGTTTTGGCTTTATCTACGAAACACTCGGTGAGCTGTTACAGTGAAAAGCAAAAGAAACCCACGAAAGACAGTTATGAAACCTGCTTTGATCGCAGATTATAATAATCACAAGTGTTCCATAGATTTATCTGATCAAATGGCTAGTTATGCCAACCCCTGGGAGACGAAGCATTCGATGGTTCCAGAAAGTAGCTGTAGAGCTTTTATTATCTACAGCTGTCGTAAATGCTTTTATAATTTTTAGGAAAAAAAAGCAATTGACAAGTAAGACTTACACGATCACGAAGTTTAAAGAAAATCTTTGTCTCCAAATGTTGCGATTATTTTCAAGAGCAACCCCATCAGTTAGTTTGCGAAACTGAACACCAATTCAGTAAAAGAACACTGTCTGATCACAGAAATAGACTGGTTCGCAGACGATGTGTACATTGTTACGAAAGGCTTCGAGCTACGGGGTTGTCTGCCATAGAAGCTAGAAATAAAACAAAGAAGGTCAACACTGTATGCCTGAAATGCCCGACAAAACCGAGTGTTTGCGGGGAATGTTACGGACAGATCCATATTCATATTTAAAAAAAATAGTTTTTTTTTTCTAGTTATTTTTTAATTTTTTTACTTCTTTTCTGTAAACTTAATTAAATAAACAAATAAAACCGTAACCTTAAAAATGTCATAAAAGTCGTTTTAACTCAATTTATTTTAAGCCCTATTGTTAAGTCAATAATGTCCGATTTTGGTCGGATTTTTTCCCATGAACAGGTCTTAAAGAGCACTTTTAAATGCATTTACTTTCTATCCCTTATCTAGCAAGCCAATGACAAAAAATTAATATGAATTTGTGGGATCACAGCGGACCACACGGCCTGCTGGCATAGTTTACGGTGTATCCCGCCAGCCGCCCACATGGCTTGCTACAAAAGTTAGTTCAATTGTAGTGTGGCCAGCTGCATAAAAATATATGTGACCCGCACGCCGCCCACATGGCCTGCTCTTCTAGAAAATGCTTATATATACATGGCGCTGAGAGTGTTAATACTATTTTATGTTGGCTTTACTAACAACAAAAGGATACTGGTTTTTCCATTGTCACATAGCCCTTCTTCTCTACTCCAGTGAGCAATAAACCTATTCACTCATATTAACACAACATAGATATTTTTGGTAAAGGTTTTCTGAACCGTGAAAACCAATAATTGTATGTCAAGAACTATTCTGTAGCTTGGTCATGATGGGCAATTTATGTCTTCAATTAGTGTTTAATTTTTGTTTCATCAATGTTATTTATATTTACAGATGTCATCCATGAATGAAGTTTGTGGAGTTTGCTGGGGCCAAGCTCGAGATTTGAGCTTCAATGTTCCAGAAGAACCAGAAGAAAAACCCCAACATAATGTGTTGCCCAATATAAGAAGAGCGGCTGAAACACCAAGACATTGCATTTTCCAAGAGTGCATGGAACCAGAGCGAAATATTGTGCCTGAAGAAACCAGGCAATATGTATTGTTTAGGTATCAATATTTTATACCAAGAGGTGCTCGTATTTGCTCCTTACACAGACAGGAGGCTAATTATGAAAACCTGTATACTGCTGAGTATAGCCTTAATAGCTTTACTTCCACACACATAGAGGAGATAATTTTTATATTAATGGAAGGGTTACATAACATCTCTTATGAGAATATTCAAAACTACCCCGATAACCAAGTACAGTATTTTATAGGCTTAAATAAACAACAACATCAACAAATATTAGATGTAACACCGAAGCTTAAGAATATGCATCGGGGTAGTTTTGCATTAACAGCCTTATTGTGTAAATTAAGAACTGGGGATTCAGGTGACAGATTGTCATGTCTATTTCAAGCTCCGAGAAGGACCCTAGAGACATTAATGTCTGTAGCAAGAAATATTTTGCTAACTGATTATGTTCCACAATTTCTTGGTTTTTCTCATTTAAAAAGGGAGCAAGTGGCAGCAAGAAATACATACATTGCCGATCACATTTTTGGTGAGCCTAATGCACCAGCTGATCAAAAACCTGCAATCACAATAGCTGACGCAACATATATATATACACAAAAAAGTAGTAATTACATGTTCCAAAAGGATAAATATTCCCTTCATAAATATAGGAATTTATTAAAGCCATTTATCCTCTGTGCCTCTGATGGACATATTATAGATGTACGCGGACCATATAGTGCCACTACAAATGATGCCACCATAATGAATGATTTATTAAACGAAACTGAATTTAATGATTTTTATAACGAAAACGATATCTTTATTGTCGAAAGAGGTTTTCGTGACTGCATGGATAGTCTGCATCAGAAATGATACATAGGTCATATGCCTGAAACCAAAGAAGACGGCCAATCACAGCTATCTACTCTTGATGCCAACCGTTCACGCTGTGTCACTATTAACAGGTGGGTAGTAGAAGCTGTTAATGGCCGTTTCAAGAGAGACTTTAAAATATTCCGCCATGAATATTTTAACCGTGGTTGTCGCAATTTAATGACAGATTTTAAAATAGCAGCTGCTCTGCTGAATGCGTTTACTCCTCCATTTACAGAAAATATACATGCAGAGCAGTTTGTGTCAATCATATTTGAGCGCCTGTTTTTAACGAATACTGTAGCTGAATTAGTTAGGTTACATAATTTAAACAGGCGCGGTACAGTGCGCGTCAAATAACTTGAACCTGCGCAGTGATAGTTTTTTAGGTGTGCTTGGAATTGCGGTATGAGGTGCGGGTGATAGCGTCCTGCGTTGTCATAGTAACGGGGCGACGCATGAACCCCCGCAGTGCCCCGCGGACACCCGTCGCCCGCGCACCTTCCGTTGTCGCTCCAAGTACAGTCGAGATCGAATTTTTTAAAGTTTTTGAAATGTGTGGTGTTTTTAAAGTTTGAAGTCTGTATAAACAAAATGCCGCCTTTGCGTAGAAGTAAGAGTAATACAGTTTTGAAGAGACAAGCAAGACAACTTATCTACAATGTCTATTGCTACATAAAAAAGAGAATAGTGGTCTTAACGAAACTCAAATAAAAAATAAAACTGCTGAAATGACAAAAACATCGATTTCCACAGTTAAGAGGATTATCAAGGAAAGCAACCAATCCGAACAAAACCCATTACTGGTATTGATAATTTTGATCAAGGAGTAATTAAGAGATGCGTTCACAACTATCACTTAACCAATAAAGAAATACCCACCATTAAGAAGCTTTTAAACAAATTAAAGACCGACATAAATTTCAATGGTTCTGAAGCCAGTCTCCGACGGATAATTAAAAGTTTGGGTTTTAAATGGAAAACCACAGAAAATAATCGAAAAGTTTTAATAGAAAAATCAAATATAAGACTGCTAAGACTTGATTATTTGTATAAAATTAAACGGTCTATTTTCCTGCCTATACGGCAGGAAAATAGACCTATAATATATACAGATGAATCTTACGTACATGCTACCCACACTAATTCAAAATCCTGGACTGATGGGTCACTTGAAGGTGTAAAAAAACCCATTTCAAAGGGCCAACGTATTTTTATAGTACATGCTTGATCGGAAGCTGGTTTCGTGCCCAACGCTTTGTTGGTTTTTAAGTCGGGCACAAGTCTGGTGACTCCCACGACGACATGAATTTCGAAAATTATGAAAAGTGGCTTAGGACACAACTTTTACCAAATTTACCATCAAAGTCCGTCGTGGTAGTCGATAATGCATCATACCACAATAAGCAACATGACGCAGCACCTACATCCAATACAAAAAAATCTGATATGCAGGCTTGGTTGACAGAAAAAGGCATATCATTTACCACCGATATGTACAAGCCACAGTTGTATCAACTAATTAAAATAAATAAGGATCGTTTTAAAAAATTCAGTATTGATAAAATTTTGGCAGAATATTATCATGAAGTACTCCGGTTACTACCTTATCACCCAGACCTCAACAATATAGAGTCGGCATGGGCTGCAATTAAAGGCTACGTGAGTAGTAAAAATGTGGAGTGGAACACGAAACGCGTAATGGATTTGGTGAAGGAAAAAGTAAACGTAATGGGAGCTAGTGAATGGCAAAAGTTGTGTGACAAAGTGAAGGCTATAGAAAAAGAATACGCCAAAAGTGACCGCGTCATTGACTGCATGACGGATGAATTAATAATTCGAGTGGGAGACGATTCGGATAGCAGTGATAATTCGGATTACGATCATGAAGATGGAGAAGAGATTTTATTTATGGCGAATATATGGACAATCTCAGCAATAACTTAGCTGGAGATGCGATGACGCGGCACACAGAAGATCAGAGATAGATCTTTTCCGAAGGATTATCAACGGACCGCGCGCTAGGCGAATATTCACAGAACCGCCATCTTGGGTTTATTTCTCCCTCCTTTCTCATCACATGAACATAGTCACGAGATGCGCAGCGACCAGTGGAACTTCATACTGGTTGAGTTTCCTTAGCTGCGGCAGGAGCAAAGTCCAAGAAGCGATTGCTGGACATTTTCAACACGGCAAAGCCAACCTGGCGTACCTAGTCAGTTCAAATGTCCAACGTCAAGCATTATATTTTATTTATTGGCTCTGTGCACGAGTTCAGCGCCACCTAGCGTCCACAACTTTGTTGGCTCTGACGATTTGATATTTAATGGCGGCAATGTTACAAAATATTACAACAATAATACAAAATTATCTAAAATATAATAAAATTACTGTGATACGTTGATTTGGGTGGAGAAAGGGTTGTGCAATAATTTTTGACCATTTGAGTTGAATGAGGTAAGTAATATTGATTCAAAAAGTGTGTTTTATTTTGAATGTGTCAGGGTTTGTTTACTTCATTTTTAGTTATAGTTTCATTGTAAAATAAGAAAAGAAAGCTATTTTAATGGTTTTATTCAATAATAATAAGCATATATAATTGTTCCTGTATCACTAGTGATAAATTAATATCGTTTTCAGATCGAAATGAGTATTATTTTAAGAGTTTGTGAGTATCACTCACAATATAAAATTCCTACCACAAACGGTCTTTAAAGGGAAATTGTTAGTTTCTGCTGGACATGTCCGTGACGTTGAGGATTTCCTGCATTATTGAATTTTGAAAATATATCAACTTGACATTCTTGATCACTTATTAATTAAAGTCATGTCTACTTCATAACATTCATGTTTCTGATGAGTGAATAAGTGGTTGGTTGGTCAGTATGGTGTTGGATACTTCAGTCTTCTTTCTCCGTTCCATAAAACGTCTGTCTGTACCGCGATATAGCTACAGATTCATTCACTGTGTTTGAACGGTAGACTAAAGGAAATATCGTCGGTACATGACTAGGACTGGCTGTCTCGTCTGATTTCTTGCCACCAATAACATGATCACTGCATATGAAATCACTTGGTTTTGGGTACCATGGCGATCCATCAGCACTGAAGCGAAATAATTTTTTTGTAAGTATATTCTATAAGCATTATATCAAATACAAGATTTAAATAAAGTTATGTTACTTAATTTTTTCTCTTGATGGCAGCTATCCATTTCTTGCGTTGTTCTATTTTCCAAGTAGCTGTTGGGAATCGATAAAACGTACAATTACTGTTTCTGCCAGAATTCTTGCAATTTACAACACAACAACTGCTCAGACCCATTTTTGTCGGGGGAATAACGTAATTATTAAAATTATGTAACCAAGTCTAAACAGATTACTTTGAGATATGGCACATGACAGCGCCAACATTGTTTTTACTTTTGGCCACATGAGCGCTGCGATCGACGACATTACCCCCACCTAGTACTTCGCACACAGCCAATAAGTATTTATTACACGCAAACACCGTGTTGGCGTAACCAGGCCCTCTATATGTTCCTGATGGAAGTGGAAAAATAATCAATATAGGCAAAACTGAATATACAAACAGCTACAAAAACGGATTGACACATGTTTATGAGCTTACTAGAGCAGCTAGTATAGAGGATATCCTAGAATTGTCATATTCACTCACAGGCGCACAGATGCAAACAGTGATCAATTTGTTGAAGATGTCAGAAAGAGTTGTAACACTTGAAAAGGTGATAATACAAATGATAAAAAGTTTGAGTGTATTTGATCCTGATTTGTTACATAAAGTTACTGGAGGAGTGCCATACTCTGTCAAGTGGCAAACACCAGAAATTTTTGAAACCTGTCCCTGTTATAATTTGGGTGAGTTTTCGAATGGCAACTGTAATGGAGAATATATGTTTAAGGATGGAGCATATGTTGAAAAGAACGATACAAGTCTGTGTAAGTCTTATTATAGTGAAGAGATAAAAAAATTATCAGTGTTTAAAGATTTCAAGGTGGAGACTACTGTAATAAATCTGCTTCCTCCTCAAACAGCAAGCAGCGATTCATCAGCGTGGGATAGCTTGGCAGATTGGAGAAACGACAAAACTACTGGAGACCATACCTCACACTCATATAAGAATCTAGAGGATAAGGTCAGTGAACTTTCAAATATGATGGGGTTAGGTGGTGTTACAAAATGGTTCTGGTTTGCTACAGCTGCCGTTGCTTGGATAGCAGGTTTAGCTTCACTTGGGCCGATTTGTTGTAGAGGAAGGGGGTGACATTTAAATTTTATCTTTATAAAAATTTCAGTTTTATGAAAAAAAAGAGCTCATCAAATTTTTCTTCTATGAACTCCCTGTAAACGAAAAACAAATTATGTATTTTAGGAGCCCTGGAAGTGTGAAATACACAGGCTGTCCCACGGCGATGCTTCATCGAGGTTCTTTTTCCAATAAAAATAAGTTAAGCCAAAGGATATAGCAGCAACAACACCGAGATCCTCGCTGCTCGCCATTCTGGCACTGACTGACACGACGGCGTGCGTGTGAACAGCTTGAATGTCCGCCGGCCCGGGACGGGCTGCATGCCGCGCAGCCCGCGAGGCTGCAGGGCGCGCGTTGGACCGTAGCAAAATATTAGTAATTGAATGTTAAAATTGATGACGAACGTTATTATTAACTTATTTTATATAAAAAAAGTAAAAACGTCGGTCTTTGCCTTGAGAAAATAAGTTGTAAGATTCGAGTGATAGTTAAGAGGTATTTCCATCTCAAGATTTTTTATTGTTATGTCGCTACTACAAACTTGTTTGACTGATCAGGTAGAAGTTATTGTTGTCACTAACTTTTTACATTTACGCGTCTTATTAACACGATTTGTATGGTTTTGTAGGTATCATGCCGAGTAAACGAACGCTTAAATTAATAAATCTTTGTCTTTGTGATAAAAATGACCCACCGGATACCAGATCTCAACCAAACGAGGTAATGGAATCTACAACTTCTAGCATGTCATTGCAAGTTCCTGCATCGTTGGATACCCCGACTTCACCAAATGAGGAATTAGAAGTTCCTGCATCTTTCAATCTAAGTCGCTGCAGCAGTAGATCAACTTGCAGTGCAACCACATTATCTGTAACTCTGTCTTTGGATACATCCGAAACTGAACATTCTGATTCAGACATTGAATCAGTGGAAACTGAAGAATGTCAAAATTAATCGAATCATGATTCCGCACCAAGTACGTCTAAACCAGGACGAATTTTTTTATGGAGATATGAGGAACAAATGTCATTTTTTTTGGGCTAGTTTGGAATCAATTTAAAATAATAGCAGATTGTATGACACCTCGCCACATAACACCCAGTATGCAGTCCACGCTCGTTTCTTTCGATCCTGATGCAAAATTTTCCAAACCCATGACAATGCAGGATCATTTTGATTTAATTGTCAAACTTCAAATTGATAATAAAGAAACCCCAGCGGAGGCAGGAATGCGATTGTAGCAACTCATTGAAAAGATTCCTGATGCGAATTTACCGGAAAAGTGACCGGTTTTGCCATATCTATCCTGTGACAGTGCGATGACAAAATTCGACGTGAACTCAATTCTGTCGTTATAAACGATAAGAATCAACTCTTCCGCACGCTACGCAGCTTCTCATTGAAGAGAAGAAATGATAAACCGGGCACAATCAGACACGAAACCCCCCCCCCCCAACACCATTTCGGGAGAACTGCAATTTCTGCGGGAAGGTCGGTCATCTAGGGCAGGAATGTCGGCTCAAACACACATTGCTTAACCCTTAATTGGACTAAAGGAGAATACTTCCCACATCATTTTAAGTGTCTCTATGCCGTCAAAAGTTACATGAATCCCACAATATGTCAATTATTATACGAACAAACAATGTGTCTTCACCCTAACGTCGAAGTTGAAACGGAACGTAACAGAATTTTTTATCTGTGGGCAGTCAAAAAACCGGCTGTTTGTTTTCGTTGAGTTGTGAACTGTGGTAAGTTTATTTTATTTAGTATTATTTGTAGGTTATGAGTTGTTTTATGGATATCAATGTTATTTTTTGTGATTGTTTCAATATCAGTGTAATTATTGTGCTTCAAAACTTGTGAGAATTATAATACTTTAGACCACAACTGACTCTAATTTTAGCTAATACGAAAATATACAACTAACATAATTATGTGTTTCAGAGAAAAATACTAGATCTCTCAAAGGGAGAAAATGTGGAAAGGGCACTGTCAATATTGATGTCTTCAGAAGACGACGAATCTGACCATCTTAGTGAAGATGAACATCCCATAGTAGATGATGTATCACATATGAATACAATGTTAGACCAAATTCAAAAATCATTTTCTCAAGACGACTTGATTGCTATTTTGAGTGGTAAGTAGATATTTATTGAACAATTAGGTAAGAATAGAATTTTTTCAGTGCTTAGTTTTATAGTACCTTTATTTTTCCAGGTGAAATAAATACAGACGCAGCTGAAACTGTGCAATATGCAGATGAACAAGTACTTGTCAACAGGCCTGAATGTACCCCACGTGATTACTTTCCTGATGGAATGCCTGTTTCCAGTGCAAGCTCTCAAATAGTTATTCAGCCTCTTGATGAACAGTTTTCTACCAGGAGCTTAGATATAGATACTGTATTTCAACAAAATCAAATAAACAATGAAGCAATGGACATAACAGATACACAGTCCAATCAGCAGGAGCCTGTGTTGAATATGCCTCCTGAAAGTAGAAATGTTCCATCAAATACTCCGAGACCAAGTTATTCTGATATGCAAAATAGAGAACGTTTATGGACCACATTTGTTGGAGACTTGAATATCCCTTCATTTGACAAGCCATTGCAAGTAAGAACAATATATACTAATAGGAGTACCCCAAAAGATTACTTTTTGGACATGTTTCCGGAGTCTATGCTAAACTTAATTGTAGAAAATACAAACATATATGCAAATGAAAAAAGATCACATGGATGGCAAGATGTCACAAAGGAAGAGATCTCTGCATATTTAGGTATGATGATACTGATGTCAATCAATCCAATTTCTGATAGCCAGCTATATTGGTCCACAGATGTGTTTTATAAAAACCCAGTTATTTCTAGTGTCATGACCCTAAGACGGTTCAAAAAAATCACTGAAAATTTTCATATATCTGACATAAGAACAGAATTACCGAAAACATCCCCCAACTATGACAAACTGTGTAAAATACAACCACTCATTCAAAAACTAAATCAGACCTTTGCTGAAGCTTGCACATCATCTCAAACACAGTCCATAGATGAATCTATGATCAAAGGACATGGCCAAAAAAGTACATTCCATATACACTTACATAGTAAATATATTATATTAAGAAAAATAGAGAAGAGAATTGTTGCGTAGTTTTTAACCTCTCTGCACTTATCAGTATTGATTACAATATAATAAGTAATGCAAGTTGAATTCAAAGTCTCATTTGTCAACTTTAGCCATTATGGACCATAGAGAAAGATAAATAGAATAATAGACGTTCTACACCACGCATACTACTTGTTATGTATGTGAAATGAACGACAAAAGCTCTTACCTGGAACATTTGATTTAAACAAAACTGTTTTCATTGGTATTTTTTACATGTAATTAAATTATATTTTGAAGTGTTGATACGTAAGATATATTTATTTTGATTTTTTTATTTGTTCACCCAATTATATTAATAACGTAACCGTACCATAAAACGGAACGCGTTTTACAATGTGTCATTGTCTATGTCAAAATGGCCGTACTGCGCTTGCACAGATCCTCCGTTGCGTACATACTGTTTGTGTTTTTGCGATTATCTTTTACCTTCTTGACTCCTGCTTATCTCTACGGACTGATACCTTCTACTACCTGCTACCTGGCTATTAACACTGGACTCTGATTTGCATTGCGTTTCGGAATTTGTTTTGTGAATGAATATGAGGTGCATCAACTGCGGAATAGCCTTGCAAAGGTTGCAGAGGCATATTATATCTTCGCTTTCTGCACACTATCAAACAAGACTTTCGCGTTGGATAACCCTTGCTCAAACCCAGGTATGATGTTGGAATAGAAAAACATCAGATTTATTTTTTTGAATGGTATGTTTTATGGTTTGCGATGTTAACTTACACTTGCTTGCTTGCCTTGCTTATTTTCAGTTGCCTCTGGACACATTTATTTGTCATCCATGCTTCCGATTATTAAATACCGAAGCTGGTGAACATGAGAGACTATTGGGGCATAACATGGTTTGCCTTGGTTGTGGAAAATCTGTGAGGAAAATAAGACACCATGAAGTCAGTATGGAGTCTCCATTGCGGTCTTTCCTATTATCGGAAAATACTAATTATGTGGTAAGCATTATTTTTAAATACATAGATTTTATTAATTTAAAAAAAGAAGGTCATTTTCATTTTAATGTGTCTTTATGCTACAAGCGTGATGTTCATTATGACATCATACTGCTCATCTATACTTAATATCATAAAGCTGAAGAATTAGTTAGGTCAAATGTTTTCAATTAACGTTCAATTGGAAATCTGATTGGAAGGCTATAAATAACATCAAGCTATGAATAAGCAAGATGTAAATATGTTTAAAAGATTCCCTTGTTTAATATTATATAACTGTACTTTGTTTTCAGCCCTCAAGAAACAACTATGTCTGTCATGTGTGTTGGATGCGAGCAGATAGACAGGCATCGCATGACTCATCACGAGCTTTGGACAATAATGCAGCAGCCCCGAATATTTTAGTGGTTAGCCCACCAGAGCCACCGCCTTTACCGCCCGTTCAAAGTGGACCACTTAGAAGGGAAAATAGTAATATATTTTTGCCTAATTATAAGCGAGCTTCAATTGCATCTAATCACTGCATATTTCAACAATGCAGAAATAGAATATTACATTTGGTCCCGCATTTCCTCAAAAGAATTTTACTGCAAGAACACAGTTTCTATGTTCCTCGTAGCTGTCGAGTGTGTGAAGTACATTTGTACAGTGATCAGTGGCATTTATTACTTCAAATGAATGAGACACATTCTACATTTAGTGCTGTCCATATAGAAGACATAATAAACATTATGAAGGCAAAAACTAATTTTTTGAACTTTGAGAATGTCACAGAAATGCCAAACCATTTATGCCATTATTGGACGGGTCTTACAGTACCTCAGTTTTTAATTCTTAATAATCTTTTACCTGCATTAAATGTGAAACAACCTAAACGAGCTTTAGCAATATATTTAATCAAATTAAGAACAGGCGAGAGTAATAGGCGCATGGCAACTCTTTTTGATTTACCTAGGTCAACATTAGAATTAATTATGAAAAAAGTTAGGTTGTGTCTCAATGAACATTTTGTGCCTTTTAATATTGGTGTGAACCATATCACACACAAGGAAATATCTGAGAGGAACTTGAGAGTTCCTCAAGCACTATTGGGTGATTCTCAGGAGTCTATAACGAGAGATCAGGTCAGGTCAGCAATCGCAATATTTGATGGGACTTATATATACTTGCAGAAAAGTGCAAACTATATGTTTCAAAAGAAGACATATAGTTTGCACAAGTATGATAATTTGGTGAAACCATTTATGATCGTCTCTTGTGATGGTCACATAATCGACGCTGTAGGGCCCTATGCTGCTACCCAAACCGATGCTGAAATTATGACACACTTGTTTGAAAATGAAAATGGACCTTTCCGAACACTTTTTAGAGGAAACGATATTTTCGTTTTAGATAGAGGCTTTAGGGATGCAATACCATTGCTTGAAAATTGTAATTATAGAGTATACAAACCTGAATCACTAGAAGAAGGAGCAACTCAACTCACATTTTCACAAGCTAATAAAAGTCGTAAAGTGACACTTTGTAGATGGGTTGTGGAAGTTGTGAACGGGAGATTTAAGAGGGACTTTAAACTGTTTAGGCAAAGATATTTTAATAATGCCTCAACCCATTTAATGGCTGATTTTAGAATTGCTGGGGCTCTATTAAATAAATTCCATCCTGTCTTAAGGGATAGTCCTAATGCTGAAAATATCATACAAAGAGCATTGCGATATATGGATGAACCTAATCATCTTGGACAATTTATTAATGATTTTAATATAAACAGAAGACGAGTTATGTTTACTCGTATTGATGGTAACTTGCCTCAACTCAATAATTTCCCAGTTTTCACCTTCAATGATTTAATATTGTTTGCATTAGGTCCTTATCAGGTCAGACAAGCGCGTTCGTACTATGGTGAACATATTAGGGACAATGGCATATATGTTGTTGAAGTGTGTCCGGAACTGGAACACTCCCAAGAAATGATTATTCGGGTTGGTGGGAATAATCCTTATTTATTAAGAGGACGTATTAAGTCTCGTCATGTCTCCCAGAGAATTTACTTTGCGTATATTTTATTTGACACTGAACATAATAATGATTCTGTCTTGGAATCTATTTTAGGTTACTACTGTAATTGCCTCGTAGGGAACAGGACCGTTGGTTGTTGTTGTCACGTTATGACATTAATCTGGTACCTTGGTTGGGCAAGACACCAAAACAATTTACAAGCTCCAGCAGGATTTTTAGACGACATTTTATTAAGTATTCAAGAATATTAAAATAATCTAAGAAAAGGCCTTCTTGAAAACCTAACAATTGTAAAGTAATATACAATCAATACACTTGTGTTTTATTGTGTACTTGTTTTAAGAGTGTATCGAGTATCTAGGCAAGCTTATAAGAAATGTATAAACCTAACAAAATATTTTTACTTATTTTTACCAATAAATGAGTAATTATTTATAATTTTTGTTTTATTTCGTGTTTCCCTTGTCAATTAGTAGTTAAACTGTTGAAGAAAAACGTCACTTTCAGTCTCAATAAATGTGACAATAATAACATACTTTGTCTCAGTTTTCTGTCATACTTTCTCAGTTCAGTAAATGTTAATCAAAATATGATTAAAAATCCTTAGTTCAGGTAGAATGACCACCTGAAATAAAGATTTTGGATCTTGTTGAAATGCCTAATAATTCTAAAACCATAACTAATAATTTCGCACACAGCAGTTCGCTATTTTAAAACGCCTTGAGGTTTTTTCATAGCAAAATCATTATTCATACACTTATTGCCCGCAATCTGATAGTAGGTAACATGAAACTGTTTACGTCCAGGTATTTGTAATGATGAGTTCTTTGAGCTTTTTATTTTTTGCAATTTAATATGGCAATATTCACGAATATGAAACACCAAAAATTATCGTTGTACACTAAATTTGATAACTATGCAAACGCCCATACAGAAATTGGCCATGTCCTTTAAAGGTAAGAGTACCATGAAGCAATATATGCCCAAAAAACCCATAAAAAGGGGGTACAAGTGTTGGGCCAGGTGCGACTCCAAAAGCGGCTATCTGTTCCAGTTCCAATTTTACACAGGTAAAGTTGGTAATGCATCTGAAGAAAACTTAGGTTACCGGGTGGTATTAGATCTTGCAGATGATGTGACAGAAAATACTCTCTTGGTATTTGACAATTTTTTTACGAGTTTGGGGCTAATGACAGCTTTGTTTGAAAAAAAAATATTTTCAATTGGCACTGTTCGCATAAACAGAAAGGGCTTACCAGAATTGATTACCAAGAAATCTAGAGAGACAACACTAAAACCTGGTGAATTTATTTACCAATATTCGGCGCCGCTTTCAGTTATCAAATGGAGAGACACGAAAGATGTATTTGTGTGTACAACTGCTTTCAATCCCAAAGATATTATTGAAATAACCCATGAACTCTGTATATTTTTTTTGTCCGTTGGCCATAAAAAAATATACAGAGTTCATGGGTGGAGTTGACCTTTTTGACCATTACAGATCTTCCTATCCTGTAGGTGGAAAATCCAGAAAAAATTGGCACCGAATATTCTGGTTTTTACTGGAAGCTGCCATTATAAATTCATATATAGTATATTTGACTACTCATTCAATACGAAGAAACACCCATAAAGAATTCCGTTTACGACTTGCACGTGCACTTATTGATAATTTTAGTAGCAGAAAGAAGCAGGCTGCAGTATTCAAAACGAAAAAAGGAGGCTGTTATGGTGTGCCAGATGAGACCCGTTTATCAAATGTTGGACTACATATGCCACGCATTAGTAAATATAGAAGGTGTCGATTCTGTAGCACCCGGGCAAAAGAGCAGAGGACAAAATATTCTTGTTCCATATGTTTGGTATCCTTATGCGCTGCTCCATGCTTTGAGAATTATCATTCTACACCAGCACTCTCCAACATGTAGATTATTTCCCACATAGAGCTCCCTTCATTTAGCCCTACACTTGCAGTAGGAGTATATTTCCCACGTTGTTTTTTTATTTAAATAAAAACAAAAAAATGAATTTTAATCTTATTCCTAAATAAAAAATTCCCACTAGGTTTATAAAACCGAGTAGAACGCACACACGCCATGCCCAATTAAGGGTTAAAAAGATACATATGTTTCAGCGAAAACTCCACAGAAAAACCCTTGAGTGACTTTAACAGAAAGGGTAACTTTGACAGTTTATGGGGCTACTTTAACAGCGCGCCAAATAATTGTTTAAACGTGCGAAACGAACGCTAGTGACCTTGATTGGTGGCGCGGGAGCGGGGAGAGTGCAATAAGTCGGTATCGCACGACTTTACGGACTAGTTTGAACGTGTTCGTCGTTAGTGTTTGTAGTGTGGTTGTGGTGCGTGCGTAAAAACGGCTTTATATTGTTTGGGTGCCTAGTTTTCGGTAAGTTTTTCGTATTATTCACGTAAGGTAGATAAAGACATACATATGCCCGACCTGTCGCTCCCCACTTCCCCTCAGTCGTCGCTCACGTGGGGGGGCAAATGGCCGTCCGGCCATTTCTTAGGAATTTTACCCAGCGCATTAATGATCCTTTGTGTTCGTTAAGTATAAAAGGAAGTGAAGCGAGTCGTGAAGTTATAATGTCACACTGCAGCGACGAGAGCATTACGCACTCATTAGAAAATGAAAACTCCAATCACTTCACCGGTGGCATCGACATCGGGTGTGTGCAAGAGCGGCGGCAAGAACCTGTCAGTTCATTTTCAAACAATTTCACCAGCATCTTCGAGCGGCGAGGAATCGGACGTGGAGCAGCAACAGAACAACGACCTGGGAGAATTTCTACAGATGAAGAATTCATCTCAACAGCAACTACATACAAAGATCGATTTGATAGAAAAAGAACAATGCAACGATATAGGACCGTGCACTCAAGCGGTTGTGGACGACATGGAAAATGGGGCATCAAGAAACAACAGCAAGCAAAGAAACGTGGAAGAAAGCAGAGTTCTCCAGGCGTGGCAGCGAAGAAGACTCTGATTCAAATGCCGGATCCCCAACCAGATTTTTTCTTGGGCATTTTGGAGTTAATATGGACGATCAATACATATCAAGTAGTGATGAAGAAATTGAAGTATGGAGGAGAACAGAAGGCGATGGGCATAAAGAATTTATTACTGAAGAGGGAATTCGCGAATTTGATATCGTTGTGGAAGACAATATTGAAATTAATCGTCCACAAACTGAGGGAGAAAGAGTGCGAGGATTTATCTTGGAGTGCATTCAGAACCATCCTCTTCGATTCCGAATTATACATGACGTGTTTGGAATTCAAAATGACAGATACTGCGATATCAACGTTTCACGAATATGTCAGCAAGGAGGAAGTTCCGGTCGTAGCTTCAAAGGGACCATCTTTTGAGTATCAAACCACGGGGGAGACCACTTGCATGTCATCCACGATTGCGCCTACAATGGAAATACCTGTCGATGTCAACGAGTCAAAGAAATTAGAGCAGAATGCGGACAGCCCAGACTTAATCGTAGACTTCCTCGGTCTTCAGAATGTACCAGCGAACACTGGCTCAATCTCGCAGTCTATCTCGAAACAGGCGAACGGAAAGCAATACATTTTGAAATC
The DNA here is from genome assembly GCA_950022335.1 of Eurois occulta. Classification (NCBI taxonomy): domain Eukaryota; kingdom Metazoa; phylum Arthropoda; class Insecta; order Lepidoptera; family Noctuidae; genus Eurois; species Eurois occulta. The sequence continues at coordinate 22,277,670 of OX465478.1, forward strand.
GCCGGGAGAATGTGGTCTCAATGTCGTAAAACTCGAAGTTTATCCATTCGCAAAAATCCAGATCTTGGAAAAGAAAAATTGGTGAAAGCATGTGGAAACGAAAAGGTTGTTCCTGACAACCTCAAATGTCGATCCGATACAAATCCAATAGAACAAGTTGCAGAATCAAGTACTGAAGGAAGTTACAAAAATCAAAGGAGTAACAAAAGAAACAAAGGAGATAAATTATTGGAATTCTTTTGGAAATTTCCAACAGCGCCAATAAATAATGTGTTTAATACTAGTGTGTGGTTCAACAGTTCATGGAAATATCTTCCTATAAATCATACACATATAAAAGCTGTGCAACGTAAATTTCAACGTCAACTTCGATATGAATATTGTGGATTTCATTAACAAGTACAAAGTGAGTGAAACTATGTATTTCAATTGTGGCGTAAGGGATGTTAACGATTATTATTATACCACTGACCAATCTGTTAGATTAGCTATAGATTTATTAAAAGAGAATGACCAAAGTTGGTACCAAAAAGTCTCGCGCCTCAAAACCAAAATATTATAGTAATTAGTTTCATATTTTTTTACGGCATTACGCGTCGGGGATTTGATTTTTGAACTGGAAATATACTTTTCGAGTTTAAAAGTATGAATATTGTTTTACTCCCTTTATATGACGTTCCGTTTCAACTGAATATAAATGACGTTCCGTTTCAATTGAACAAACCTTTGTCTGTCGAGTGGACTCTAAAATTAATTACAATTAAGTAAGATCAGTACACCAAATCGATTTAGTTTGGTTTATTGCTATTTGCAACAAAATAGATTTTCTCAGCCTCTAGATTTTGATTTATCGATTACATCCCTAAATCCCGGCTAGTTTATAGCACTTACTATATATACCCTATGTTTTATAGTTATCTTATCTGTGGCATCTGACATTTGTACTGTACTGACTGACTATTGGCAATATAAAGGTCTAAAATAAAATCGAGTTTCAGTCAAGCATACTGTGGATGTTACTTTAACTCGTAATTCTTACTAATATTAGTGTATTACGCTGTTTTTAGAGCAATAATGTAATGTATGTGTGTTAAAATACGTCGTTGGTAGCGTCGAAAAAATAGACCTACTTTTTAGGTTAGTTTCGATTTTATAAAATAACTCTGAAACGCGGGTTTTTTTTTCAAAAATAATTTTGTAGGAGTTAATACGATCAGTGTAGTCTATAAAAAACAAGGTTTGATTTTGATGCAGCATGGTACGGGATTTCATACTTCCATGAGCATTCTCCTTTTCAATTTCAAAATGATTATGATAGAGTTAAGGAATTTTTAATATCATTATGTAATATTTTAGATAGACTTGTACCCAAAAAAAAATTGTATGTTTATATTATCACCTCCAAACGCAGGTAAAAGCTATTTTTTTGATGGTGTAATTCATTTCTTTTTAAATTTTGGTCAAATTGGCAATTTCAATAGATACAATAATTTTCCTTTAATGGAATGTGTAAACAGACGTATTATATTATGGAATAAACCTCATTGTGAATCAAGTGCGTTTGAAACAATAAAAATGTTGTTTGGAGGTGATACAATGAATGTTAAAGTTAAGTTTCAAGATGATGCTATAGTAAACAGAACGCCTTGTATTCTGTTATATAATAATGATATATTTCCTAAAGATAATGCTTTTCGAACAAGAATGTATTCTTATACTTGGCGTCCATGTAATGCATTACGTAAGTGTAAGAAAAAATTGTATCCTTTATTTGTACCTTAACTATTTGAAGCATTGTATAATTTTTACAGATGTATATTTCTGCTATTTAATAGTACTTCACAGCGAGTAGTTCCTTTTGTATTAAGGGTGAAGCTCTTTAAAGATCACAACTATTATATACCACCAGGTTGTCGTATATGTGAATTGCATTTGGCAAAGTGTTCGAAGTTGAAAATATTAACCGAAGTTTCACGGCAACTCACATAAAAGACTTTTGAGAGTTATTGAAAAATGATAACAATACTTTAGATTTTGAAAATATTGAGCAAATGGATGAGCATCTTGTGTGGTATTGGCTGGGACGCACGAAAGAGCAATTCAAAGAACTCGAAGCAGAACTGCCTGATTTTCAAAAACATGCTATATCGCTTGGTGCTTATTTAATGAAGCTCAGAACAGGAGATTCGGACGAAAGAATCTCTTCATCATTAAAAATTGAAAGAAGTACTCTCTCAAGACTTGTTGCTAAAGCACGAGAGGTTATGATGGAATGCTTTGTGCCAGCACATTTAGGGTTACAACATATAAGTAGAGAAGAAGTTGCAGCAAGAAACCTTTATATTCCTGAGTCTTTGTTTGGAAACCCTGGGGCTAATATGGAGGATAGAAAGACAATTGTCATAATGGATGGAACATACATTTATGTTCAGAAGAATGCATACCAAAAGAAAACATATTCCCTTCATAAATATAGGAACCTTGTCAAACCGTTCATAGTAGTATGTTGTGATGGCTATATAATAGATGTACTGGGTCCTTATGCAGCCACAAAATCGGATGCTGACATTTTAAAAGATGAATTGTATGATTCATCAAAACGAATGCGACAATATTTTAGAGAAGGTGATGTAATGATTTTAGACCGAGGCTTCCGTGACAGCATTTCCCTCTTACAAAGTTTGAACTATTGAGTTCATTATCCTCTCTCAATAGGACCAGGTGAATATCAGTGGTTGAGTACAGCAAATGCAAACGAATCCCGTAAAGTAACCCTATGTCGATGGGTAGTAGAAGTGGTCAATGGACGTTTTAAGCGAGATTTTAAGCTGCTGCGCCAGGAATATTGTAATAGAGAATCTAATCATTTAATGCAAGATATTAAGGTGGCAGCAGCATTAATAAATAAGTTTCACCCGGTTATAGTAGACCGAGAGGAATGAGGATGCTAGTAATCTCCATAATACAGGAAAGCATGTTTAATTCACTGACGAATTTTGTAGAACGTAACAATTTAAATAGAAGACGGGCCCAGTTGGAAAGTATTACTGTCAATAATGACGTTGTCATAGATTTTCCACAACTGGATTTAAATGACATGATTTTAATACCGTTAGATATTTATCAAATTAAACAAGCCCGTTCATACTTCGGTGAACATGTGATACGTGACGGTTCCAGGTTGATCAGGATTTGATTAATGAATTAGAATTGATTGATTCTGAAACCATATGATTATTACCAGGCAAAATTCACAGCCGTATCAGCAACAAAACATTTTATTTATATTGTAGTAGATACATCTCAAATAGGTCGACAAGCAATAGCACATAGCTCAAGTACCAAATGTTATGACCCACTATTTGGTACTTGAGCTTTATGAGACATCAAAATAATATCGATCCCCCTGTACAGTTTTCAGACAATATTTTAATTGTCAATTTAGAAGATGAACAATTTGATAAGTTAATGCAGGACTGTATCTTTGAAAACAACTTAGGTACTACCTAATTGGTAAGGCTGGTTTCATGGTCACTCGTTTGAACAGTGCCGCGCCGTTCCTATTTTCTATTACATTAGGTAATACACACAAATATTTTATTCCATTCCAAAACCAATGCTAAGAATACAGGTACCTATGTAATTAGATTATATGCATTTAAACGTTGCAATTACATACACATAAGCTTTAGAAAAAAAAAACTGCATAGTTACCGAGTACCTAATTATCTAGGCAGGTACTAAAAATAGCTAAATGTATTATGATATTGTGTTTCAGTTTCTTAAAAACCACTTTGAGCTGCAAAACTATACCTAATAATATTCGTTGTCATGGTTCGATTATAACCTCAAAATCTGATACTTACCTTTTTTTTAAATACATCTGTTCTGCAGCTAGTCCGCTATAAAAATAAGATCTTATAAGAGTTTACTAATGATCGACAATACAACACATCATTTTCCGATGATCTTGGTTCCAAGGCGAACAATGTATGGGCGCAGAGCAATGTCCTTTATGATTTCAAAACTAACTGAAAGAGACAGTACAATAAGCCAACAGCTAGCAACAGCTAGTAATTCAGCTTTAAAAGCACGCATTATTCAACGCCAACAAACGGAACTTGTTAATATTTAAAATACTTGCACAACCCTACGAAATTCAATGAAGAAAAGTCATGTGACGTATTCACAATTTCTTATAAAATAGTGCCAAGATTCATTGTTGAACTATTAAAAAAATACGTACCTATGAGTCTTATTACTACGGCAACTTTAACAGATAATGATTACGACGATGATGATAACGTCGCACTTATACATTTACTCCAGCAAAGAACATCTGAAGAATCTTTGTCAATTAAGGAACAGTTAAGTAAAGAGATTCAAAAATCCCGAAAACACATCATCATCATTAACTGCAATTCCACAGCAAACTGAAGACTTAGAAACTCTATGCCGAGTACAAATGGCACTCTTCGATAGAGGCGGTCTAAGAAGCCATCATCTAAGTCAAATATATGACTTTCTTATGACCATTCCTCCAACCAGCGTGGAATCTGAAAGGGCGTTTACGTCAACGGGCTACTTGTGCAAATATTGAGGACATCTCTAAACGACTCGACATTACAACCCGGTCACACTATCTCGAGACCTCGCTGGAATGCGAACTTCCCGCCCCGTTCTCCTTTCACCTACCCGCGCTCGCCACGGCGCGTCAGTACGGTTAGCACTTTCGTTGCCGATACGCGTCGACTTGTTTTCGTGGTATATTTTTAAACATTTCATTGTTACGTTTGGATTTTTATTGTTATTTTGTTATTGCTATTACGTTAAAATATTGTTTTTGTTGCAACGTTGGACATTTTTGTTAAGTTTGGACATTTTGGTTTAGTTTGGACATTTTTGTTACTATTTCGTTGCTTTGAAGTGGGACAGTGAAAGTTTTTTCAAATATGGGAAAAACTATTCACAGTGAAGCAAGAAATTTAATCCTGAAAGTTCTCGCTTCCTTTGAATCAGAGAAAGCTAACAAGCAATTCGTAATACCTCCTAGAATATTCAAGGTTACCACCTTCGTAATACCTTGTAGAAGTTACCTTAGAAAAATTTTAATTGACCATATATGGGATATAAATAAGTGATTTTCCGTCGCTGACCGAAGATGATTTAATTATTTTTGCACTTGGCACATATCAAGTGAAGTTAGCTCGCAGCTATTATGTGGAGTATGTGCGACAAGGCCTATATAATACAGAAGTGTATAGAGATACCCAATGTACAGGTCTAGCCGAGTACGGCATTACAGCTACAAATGTTTAGCTTCTGCGCTGCCGAATACAATCGCGACATGCGCGGTCTAGAATTTATTATTCTTATAATTCTATAGAAAAAAATGGTAGGGAAGCTATAGAAAACTATTATTGCAGTTGCCTTAGCGGTAAGCGCACTCTGGGTTGCCGCGCCCACACAATGTAAATAGTTTGGTACTTAGGGTGGGCGAGAAACCAAGAGGAAGACATTCTTTTACCAGCAGATTTTTTAAATGAAATAATTGTTGATGACGATTAAAGTCCAATAATTATTGTAGTTATTAAGTAATATTGTATTATTGTAACATACTTATTTTTTATTTTAATAAATCAACGTATTTAACAAACTTTTAGTTTTATTTAAGCTATCATTATCTTATATTTGTAAATTACGTATATAATAACATAGTCATATCATTATAATGCACTTAAAATTCATTATTATATCAATGTAACATCATCACGAGGTGTACAAAATATTGTATTTAAGATACAAACTGTAATAATTCCTTATAAATGATTTAATTCGTTATTTTTTTTTAACCCCTTACCGCATAGCTACCCAGATATGGGCACTTATTTTCAAACGTTTAGAAATAAAAAACGATGTTAGTTTACCCTTTACGGCATATCAAGTCATATCAGGCAACGTCCAAGCTTCAATAAAAATACAAGTGCAGCCATCTAGTGTACCGCGTAACGAAACTATAATCTGTCAAAACCAGTCGGCGGCCGTTGAAATTTGTCGTTAGTGTGTGGCAATTTTCAAAAATTTATTTTGTGAACTGTGTCGATTTTTCGTTTGTTCTTGATATCGTGGTGCTAAGAAGACTTATCAAAGGTCCCAAAAAAGTGAAAACATGTAAGTAAAACATAATAGTTTAGCGACAATCTTGCAAAACCTTATCATGACAAATATGGAATATTATGCAGTAACGTATAAATTGGTTTTCCATATTTGGCATTGTATGCATTACAAGTTATTTTTGCATTCAGCCAGATGTGGGAATTTATGCAGTGAAGTGCTATTTGTTTTTTTTTTCAGAAAAATGGATCCAATGTGATTTTACGGTCTTGATATACCAAATAAAAGCGAAGATGATGACGATGAACTAGCGGGCGATGATCCGGATGATCAAGACTATTAACCCAACCCTAGATACTAAGTGTAAAATGTGAAGTTCCTATATTACAGATCTCATTAACCACTCTGCTCGACAAGATTTTGACACATGACACACCAGCTGAATCGGTGGGGGTGATGCGATTTGTCATGAAATTCAAGAATTTTCGTGAACATTCAGCATTCGATTTTATGATGATAAATATGTCACGGCAGCTGTTTCACACGATGAGTTTGTGTTAAATATCTTCAATACCGTGTTGAGGTTGGTAAAACGGCGTCAGTCTATTGCCAAATATGTGTAAAATACATATTACGGCACGCTTCCAAAAAACAGGTAACTTAGATGCGCTGGAAATAATGTACATAGACAAGTTTCTCGTTTGCTAAAAAACTCGAAAAGGAAAAATAAATACAGTAACATTCTATCTGCGTTCTTATTTTTGCTATTATTCATACATAATTTCATAAAAAAACACGATCAAAGTCTTGACAAATATTACAAAAAACTATGTTGAAAGTGTTGCAAAATGACACTTCTTAGTGCTGACCGAAACCCAAGTTCTATCATTACGATTAAAAAGTGGTATTCAGCCTAATCGATACTCGCAATGAAATCGAGTTTAGAAAAAAAAAAGAGTTGAGACTGAATTCTTGGTATAATTTCGAATAATAATTAATCATTTAATTTTATCTTTTTTAATAATTTCATTTAGTAATTATTCAATGCTTTTGGTTGACTTCAAGAGAAGGAGATTTATTAGTAATAAAATAAAATAAAAACTTGATTCTATGTAATCATTTTGATGATTTGATCTTTCTTTCCGTTGAACTAGCAGCGTGAAATTTGGCAAGAAATAAGTCTCACAGTTCAAACAAAGAAAAACCTGAAAATGGATCGATTTTCAATTTAATTGTAAGCACGGACAGAACCTATGACTAAATACGCGTCGATTTTTGTTTCAAAATTTAAATTAAGAATACGCTCGCCTTTCACCATTTTAAAGAATTTTAATTTACTACATTTATTTCAATTTATTTCATTTATTGTGAATTTGGTTTTCTAATATTTGGCGGTTGGACTGGAAGCCGACCCCAACATAGTTGGGTAAAGGCTAGGCAGATGATGATGAATATCTGGCGGTTGGATATAGAATGCCCAGGATCTCGGTAGGCATAATAAAAAATTAGTTTGATCCGTCAAAGATACATTATATTACTTATTCTACAATATTGTGTATAGTACGGTTGGGTGATTGTGTTAGGTTGGGACAAACTTTTCTTTTGTTTAGATTATTCTTTCCCACTGCTGGGCAAAGGCCTCCCCATACGTTTTCAACTCTCTCGGTGTTTTGCCTTCTCTGGCCAATCAGTGAAGAACGAGTGAGTCCAAATCTTCACGCCAGTGTTTCTTGGGCCTGCCTCGGTGACGACGACCGACAAACTTATTGTCCTAAATTTCGCAATCAGCAGTGCATAGGCCGTATCCTAAATAAACATTACTTTCTTTTTTCAAAGCGGTTCAATGTCCACTCTAAAACCTCTTTTACAACTGCAAAGTTCAGGTTATCCATCATAGGCCGTGGGCCGTGCCACTTGAGTGAGGCCGTGAACAGATATAAGACAGAACCCTCAGGGCAAGAGTCCTACTCGCATTTCTAGAAGTTTTCTTAAAAACACAATTTTATAGTTTTTGGGTTTGCTACTAAACCAAGCTTATCTACGCATCAAAAAATAATGACGATTAAAAGTATTGGTCGGAGAAGGCAAAAGATAAAGAAAATTGGAAAGCCATGGGGAGGTTTACCCAGCAGTGGGAGAGAACTGTCTGATAAAAAAAAGTATTTGTAAATAGTGAATACCTAATAACCAATCCATCTAACCATAACCCAATTTTGTAGACTAAATATAATTTATCTTGGTGGGAACCAAACAAACACTATGGCCTACCAAGATCCTTGGCGTTCTATAATCAACCAACCAATAGAAAAAAAAATTACAATAAATTATCTAGTAACTATAAATACAATATAAATTGGAACAGCGAGTGCATTCCTAATTTAAATTTTGACATGGAAACAAAATCGGCGCGAATTTAACCATAGATTAATCTGTTCTGTTTATTGTTGGGTCGGTTTTAATACCTACAATGTACGAAAATCTATTAAGATTAGCATTATAAAAGCTTTAAAAAATATTATAACATTTTTTATTGTATTTAACGCTTAAAACAAAATTATTTTAATATCTATCTATCGATTTCTTAAATTCCTTACATTTAATTACTCGATTTAATCGAAATTTACAAAACAAGAATCGATTGAAATAATCGTTTTCACACATCACAATAATTTAAAAAAAAATATGGCCGTCAATTTCGAATACAAATTGAGTAGTGGTAATGAATATTACGTGTTATTGGTCCTGAATTAGTAAATTAGGCTAAGATCTGGGCATTTTCATGTTGTTTATAATATTTGAAATTATATTTGTCACATTTGTTATCGAATCTTTATGCGTTTGTGTGATATAATGTGAAAAATAAAAATGTAAACACGCACTATTGGCGCGAAACTTCGACTTTAGATACCAAAATTCATCATTACCACTGCTTATTTAAATTGAACTATGGATGAATTCGTCACATAATTAAATGACGAGTTAATTATTATCAATAAAGTGGAGTTTGGATGTCCGAAAACCACATTTTTTATGATTTTTAGCCTCGGCCAGCACTGCTGTCAAAATGGCGATGACCGTATTTACGCACTTGGATTTTGTAAGGTGAAATTAAGAAACTTGCGCGCTAAATACAGAAGTTTTAATGGCGTTGACATATGAGCTTTTTATCCAACTCTCTTAATTAACGCACACTCATAGTATTTGATTATCAGAATATTAAATATTATCATAAATAATGAGGATGACGTATGACTAAAATGCTAGCCCCTTTCGGGGCCGATACCGAGCCAGCGGAGGTTTATACGTCAAGCCCCCGAAGGGGCCCGTACCGAACTATATGGTTAAATTTATCTTAAATTTTCATTTAGTTCTGAGTTTTATTTTTTAAACCTTATTTTGTACTGAGGATTGATTTGAATTCATCTTTAAGTGCATGCAATGCCAAATGTGGCAATTAGTTTCAGTTGCCTTTACTACAATGCATATTATGCCACTTATGTCAAATTAGTTTTAGTTGCTTTTATTGCATATTATGCCATATATGGGAAATAGAAGTTTTTTATCATATTTTGAAAAGTAATCAGATTTTGGAAAACTGCCTGAACTAACTTAATAGTACGTGTCAAGGACCATCAAATATATTTTTTCCGGGAAAAATAAAAAACCCATGCGGTAAGGGGTTAATATAATCCACCTATGATAACTTTTTATCCAAGGAACTTACAGAAACAGTCTTTTGTATTCTTATTGTATACATAATTGGCTACTAGGAAATAAATAGTGCAGATGTGGCCGCCGATGGGACAAGCTCCATACAATTTTGCCCATTGTCCTTTTAGGGGCAACGCAAATAGAAGACGGCGAGACGAAGGTACGGTACAGACACGGCGCAGATACGGTGCAGGCGC